>OZ017738.1:288906437-288923937 GCA_963969285.1 Odontomyia ornata
GTTAAGGGCAGGTCTAATAAAATATGAAAATACAAACATGTTTTAGCCGCTTTAATTTGAGTTCAATAAATGATACACGAAATAATCAATACTGGTATTACTACCTTACATCAAATGAAGTGATTCCAAAAGAAGTAAATTATATTTAATAAACAAAAGTTTAGCGGCTTTATCTCCATCTAATCTATTTCTCAATGAGTCTAGATTAGGCCAGCACCACTAAAAAGTTGTTCGCTTGCTACAGAGCCTGATGGAGACGATAAATATTGGCGGGCAATCGAGTTTAAGGGTTGAAATTTCGCTGTAACTTTCCTCCACCATAATAAGGGATCTTCACCGATAGGAATACGTTTTTCCTTATTATACTCATGAAGTAAGCTCTTTATTATAAGAAATTTGTCCAACACAACATGTTCATCAGATGTGGTGCTATCATCATCATCACTATTCGACAATATAGTTGACAAAATAGTTTGGATATCGCTTGATTCACCAGCTGCGGTTGGGGCCCCTCTTGCTTTTTTTTCTGCAGGCGCATCCGTATTTTCATCTGCGTTTGATTTTCCACTTTCAAGTAAACTCATTAATTCAGATTCAACCTTTTCTTTTAACACTTCGTTAAAAAATTTCGTTTTATAACGAGGATCTAAATATGTTGCTATTGCAAAAAAGTTGTTAGAATGGAGGTCTCCAAATCTTGAATTTAATTGGTCAGCCGCACATTTTAGTATATTTTTAAATTTTTCGTTTGTTTCTGGTTTATTTTCTTCGATTTGTAATGTTTGCTTTAGTGTGTATATTAAAGGAATTACCGATGAGATGCTAGTACTACTATCGCTCATGTTACGGGTAATCTCTTCAAAAGGATGTAGAATGGACACTAGTTTTTTGAGCTGCAGCCATTCTTCTGGAGATATTTGTGGAATGTTGTGTTTACTTGCATACAGGCAGAGTGAATCTTGTATTTTAATCATTCGTTCCATCATATAAAATGTACTATTCCAACTAGAAAATAATTTAAAATTACAAAATTAGTAAATAAATCACACAAGCATAGTATCAGAAATTTAGTGCCGATTATGTTATTTGTTTTACTAGTCATATGTAATAAAAATATACAATTTTACAAATATATATTTTATATATTATATAATTTTACAATTATATATTTTATTTTATAAGCAATATATAATAAAAAAATTTTTATAATTTAATAATTTACCGCGTACTCCAGTCCTGCATCACACGCAAAGGTTGTTGGTTAAGCTGTTCCTTTTGTATTTTATGCAGTTCAGTTAGAGCAATTTGAGAGTGATTAAAATGCGTTGCAATTCTTTTGCATTTCGTTATTAAATTTGTGATTTCTTCATCACAATCCAACATACTTCGCACACACAGTTGTAATTGATGTACAGTGCAATTGACATCAGGAATATCGGCGAGTCTCAGTGCTCCTATCATATTAGATCCAGCATCGCGGGTGAAACAGTGAATTCTCTCATTTGTGATTTTCCATTCCGTTAACATTTCATTAATTTTTTCTTGGACAAGGTCTCCTGTATGTCTTCCGTTAAAAGTGTGGCATTTCAAAACAACTTTAGTCCTGTTAAAATCTTTAGTTATGCCGTGCGCTGTTAGACTTTATAACGATACGTTTGAACTCGGTTCAGTCCAAATATCTGTTGTAAACGAGATTTTTTCAAACTCTTTGAGCAAATTCTGTATCTTTTCTGCAATCTTTGCATATAAGCCATCACAAATATATTCAGTAAAAAACTGTCTTCCCCTTAAATTATAGTTCGGTACCATAAACTGGATAAGCCGTTTAAAACCAATCCCTTCAACAATATTGAATGGAAGATCTTGTAACGCAATCATTCCCGAAATCAACTTATCTATTTGCATTGATTTAGGATTAGAATTACACCATTTTTGATTCTTCATCAAGGTTTCCTTGAGAGTAATTTGCTTTTTTTGCTTCTTGAAGGGGTGATGAAGTTGAAGGCTGTACTGATTGGTTTTTTTCAGAGTCTAATTTAGCAAAATCTTCGTATACAGAAGGATGTATAGACTTTAAATGACCTTTTAACGAAGTAGTCGTACCTCCCTTTCGTGAATATATCTTGTCACAAAATTTACATTTTGCCGCATTCATCGATACTTCATCGAAGTAGTTCCAAATAACACTTGTTTTCGGCTTCATTTTAAATTACTTTAATTGTCACACATATATTAAACACATAAACAAACACTCATCACTCATAAACTCTAATAACTTTACTTGAAACTTGAAGCACAAACTTAACAAATGACGTCCTCATCAAATGCCACCAATCGAACGAACAACAAGTGGAAAAGTTATCGAAACGATGCATGCGAGAAGGCAGATTCCGCGTGACAAATACAAACTTGTTCGTACGCGCAGTCCGATCTCTCTTACACGATCGCCGCCGCGGCAGTATTTCGATTCGACATCCGTAGCTAACCTCCGATTGAAATTGTCGGAACCGAAGTCGAAGTCGGAGGTCTGATATCAATCGGAAGTTCCGACTTTTCGGAATCGGAGTCGAAGCTCCGTAACATCCCTAGTCTGAATCACGATAGCAGCAACGAAATTTGTTTGAAGTGATTTTTTGGATAGTGATAAGGTCATTCAGCGGTGATGGATATCAATTTAAAGATTGGGTCGTAACTGCACGGCCAAGGACGATAGTGACTATATTATCCTCAATCGTACCGCTACGGCCAGGAAACGATATTCTCTAAAAAGAAACGATCTGGACCAGTGTACAACTGATTATTATTTGTATTTATTAATTTTTGTAGTGCCTTGCAACAAAAATTTCTGTTGCCATATCAGGAAGAAATATTTTGGATCGTGAAAATGCGAAACCATTGCTCTGTTAATGCGCTACGTTTTCATACAATCCTTTGATTTTAATCTGATTGCAACCTACGATAGTTTAGTTTTATTGTTTGCTTGGCACACGACCTGTTACAGCGACAAAAATGCATTCAGTAATCTGCAAAATGTTATCCCGTGGTAACATTTAAATAAAGTCGATTACTCGTAGGCCAAATACTGTTTGAGCAGTCTGCGCGATTTATTTAGGATTGCCAGATTTTGATTCTCGGACAAAAAATAAAGCATATTTAGCAGCAAAAAGCAACGACAATAATTTTAGGGGTTGACAATAGGTTTGCTTAACATAGTAAATAATTTCGACCGAGACACGTCGAAAGTTCGAGTCAAAGTGCAATCAGCAAACTTCTACTACCATTGAAATTACGGAGTTATTGTTAAATTAAGGTAAATTACTCGTTTAAAAAGAGCCAGAAAAGAAACGCTTATACGGTTTGTATCTACAATTTTATTTAGAATAATACTAATTCTCTTTGAACATAATACTCTTTTAGGGTTAATAATGAATCTTTGGATGAATATTGCCTGGAAACAAGTAATTTCTTTTTGCTCAAACATCTTCTATTAAGGAAACTTAAAACTATATTTAACAAATTCTTCAAGCTTTGTTTTCCAAACAAGATTTCATTCAACGTTAGAATGCAAAAAACAAAATTATAAAATACCGTCACAATTTTAGTATTATCAAAAATATAAGCTAAGCTATAAACAATATTGAAGTACTCTTTTACGTTTACTTATCTATCAGACGATGGTTCTATAATAGGATAAAAAAAGGCTTGTAACCTTTGAGCTATTGAATTAAACTTTGGGGGAAAATTTAACAATGACAAAGATTAAAACTAAACTTCAAACAATAACTGAGCATCTATTTGGAATATCAATTCAACCGTAGTTGGGGTCTTACATACGTTTAAGTAACATAATATCTTTTATATCGAGATGTGGAACTATTTGATTTAACTAATTACTCTTAATAATTTAATAGTTGGTTTCAATTATTAACGTTACAAAAATTATATAATCAATAATTTCTGGAATTGGTGAGTCAGCAAATGAGTTTATGGTAATAAATTATTACTTACTGCCAACGGTGCACGACCTTCATATTGAATGGCGATATCTGAATTGCATATAAAACAAATTGCAGTAAACTTATATTTTTCTCCATTCAATCTTTACATTTAGGATCACTTTTCCACTTACCACTGAAACTCGTTAATCCTTTTAGGATTTTGTACTAAAATACAAAACCCTATTGCAATCGCTACCTGTGTCCGTCCATCCGTCCTTACATCCGTCCGTCTGTATGTCACAGCACTTTTTCTCCGAAATTATAGAAGCTACAGCCATGAAACTTTGTGGAAAGGTCAGAAGTGGCGACTTCTTGAAAGTTTTGGGGTGGAAAAATTGTTCAAAGGTGTTTAAGGGGGTCTCTCCATATAGGAAGGTGACGCTGTAAAAAAAAATGTTCACTATTGGCGGTAGAGCAGGTTGTCGTTGGCAAGGTCTCAATAAGATCTTTTCAAAACAAGTCTGGAAATTGCCTTATCGGTACCGAGGGGGGAAGGGGAAATGTACGAACTTTTCGCGTACCTCCCCCCCCTTGCGATTGGACACTTTTCATCTGAAAAATCTGAAAAAAAATCATGAATGTAGGCCTTTATGAGTACAATAACAACAATTATATGAGAAGTCGGAATATGATTTATGGATTTTACGTTTTCTTGAATAAAATCTTAATGAAATTCAGTATACAAATGACTGTTTATAAAATTGATCTGTTCTGAAAGTTTCACAAAGATCGAATGGTATTTAAGGAAGTTATAGCGATTTGAATTTTCCTGTATTACTATGAAACAATATACGCTGTATTACTATGGAAACATGTGGCTATGGAACAACATGCGCTTTGTACCGACTCAAACACTACAGCTTTGCTAGGATTTGCATGAAAATTTTAGGAATGATAGGTATCATGAATAACTTTGAGAATCGGCTCAGCTAGTGGTATCAGTAATCGTAAAACAAAATAGTGGCTGTTTAAATGCGAAGATTGTATAATTTTGAGTTATTTTTCCCCAACTTCAACGTTTAAGGTGCATACTTTGAGCACTGATTCAATTTAATGAATGACTGAAGATGAGTACTTACAATTAATACTCATAGGTGAAACAAATCGAGGAGGTAGGAGAGAACTCCGAAGAAAAGGGACAGGTGATAAACTGACAGTTTTCGCTTCAGTGGGGGCACGGGGGGGGGGTCATACACGAAAAATGTGTTTCCCCCCATCGCGAATGGACACCTGTGATCTTAAAAATCTGAAAAAATTATCAAGGGAGATATTTATGAGTATGATAATAACAAATACCTCAGAAGTAAAAATTCGTTCGTAGTATGATCTTCGAATTTCAAATTTTCTCCAATAAAATCGTATGAATGCTTTAAACCCAACAAAACTCGATATTAAGAAGCTTTACACAAGGTCCTAATACTCTGTAAGTTTGATGAAATTCGTATCATATTCATGAGAGCTATATCCATTTGAAATTTCTTCAATTACAACAGAAATGACACACTATTTGGTATCTTATGGACTTTACCATCGAATCAGACAATGCAGTTTTGATTCGATCTTCTTAAAATTTTCAGATAAGATCGATGACAAAACTGCTTTTAAAATTTCATGATTTGAGTAATTTTTTGTTAGTTGAAAATGGAGAAGATTTTCTTCTAAACGAGCAAATCTCTTTGGCATGTTTCTTAAGTTTATTCGTTGCTGGTGACTGCATTTCGTAACTGGAGTACAAAGCCCTTCTGTCGTGAGCGTGGGTCTGTCTACCCAACTTGTTTACTAGTTGATGGCACCAAATGCATGTTACGTCATGGCACAAGTCTGCTTTGTATCAGCAAGAAATAGGGAAAGAGAAGGTTTGCCGAGAACTGTGTCGTATCATTGTTCTCTGCCATAGAACCTGGGCGCAAGATGTCATAGTGTACGGCGCTACTTGCCGATATGATGCTCAATTGCATGCCACGTGTTTGGCTGGCAAAAATCCCGTAGGTGACACCGCGATTTGTTTCAAGTGATGGACGATATGCCCGTTCAGTTATGATACGTACTGGTTTAAAACTATAACCTATAGCAGCTGGGTGGACAAACAAACGACTAAAGCTTGGTAATGACCATATCACCTTCCAGAGTGCCAATATGCACAATCAAGATAATGAGATACTCTAATTTCCTCAAGCCCGAAACGGGCTGTAGTACTAAAACAGAAAGAAATAATGTTTAAATTAAAGATTTAATATTAATAACCGGATTCTTTTGAGAACAACTGAACTTCCTGCTGCTTGTTCAAGCTTTTACGGATAAATATACTGGCCAGAGTAGCATTATAGTATAAATGGTTGATGATTTTTTCTTTAAAAGTCACCAGTTCCTAAAATTTCATTTCAACTTGGACATATTGTCTTCAATCCTGTTGCTGTAACTGTAAATGAGCAGCTGTTTTAACAGCATAGAGAAAGAGATGAAACGAAGAGAACGAAAGCTTGTTCTTGCCACTCAAGAATATATTTGCACTGAAATGATCAGGTTTAAATAAAAAGTTTTCTAAAAATATGGAAAACCGGCATCAAAATACCCTAATAAGGATGAAATAAATTTTGTGGAATCGAAACCCAAATCTGTTTTCCCCGTCTTAGTTACCACTGATTAGTAAGTAGTTGCGATATAATTTTCAAAGCGGAGAAATTGATTTAGCTCCGATTCTATTTTTATTTCACCGCTTTTAGGGCGTTTTAATGTCGATTTACATTTTCCTTCCATAAGTTTGGTTGTTTCAGAACCTTTAATAACAACATTTATCTGCAACAGAATTTTGGCCTGGATTTGTACTGAATATGTATTTATTTTCTTCTATTGTATATTGCTGACTATTTTCTTCTATTGTATATTGCTGACCCATTTTTCTAAGTGGCGAAGCTAACTTTGAAAAATATTGAACTGCTTCACAATTGCTTCCAAATAAACGACAAATTCTATTCAAATCAAGTTTTTCAATTATTCTAAAAATGCGCAAATAAACTAAGTTTTAAACAAACATATATACACTTCGGAGATAAGATTTCCTCCTCCTTCAGTGTTTTTTTTTTTGTATGGTTTACTTACAATTATTTGCAGCTTTTTACATCCCTTACATTTTACCTGTTTTTCTTTTAGAAATTTTTCATTATTCTTTGTACCCCTTTATTACTTAAATCAGTTTTTAATTATAATACTCATATTATTACTTGTAAGTTTGTAATTAAAGTTCACTTATTAAATTTTACATATTACTTAGATCTAATTAGCTCCAATAGTTTTGAATATTTGTTGCCTATATCTTCATTGCGTCGTGAGTTCTCCGGATCAAGAGGCTCTCATATACATTCAATTTCCGATTATTGCTTGTTTCTTATACTACCTCTAGATCATCCTAATTTATTCTATAAATGGTTTCAATAATATACTAAGCGATGGCTACCTTCGCAGCGTCGCTTGGGGCTTTCTTTGAATTCAGCTTCTCTGCCTCCTTAATGTGGCCACTGTACCTGGTTTAACCGGCCGCTTCGTTTGTGCAATGTTCGCTTTCTGGTATAATCGACAAGTGATTTTGTATATTCCACATATCTCATCTTTCTGCTCCTTATCCTTCGGCTCGTGGGGTGGGTTCAGCTGTGATGTGGAGTTACTTCAGAATCTTCTTGATATTGCCAAAGATTTTTGAATACACAATCGTTGCTCTTTGAAGTTGGTCCAGGTTCCTGTTTTGTTTGTGGAGAGTGGTTAATAACGCCGCTTCAAGTGTCCTGCTTTTGAGATTTCATGATCTATTGTTCTTTGTATTGATAAAATTTCGCTCTCTTTGTACCCGTTCATCTTCGTTGTACTCAATATAAATGCTTATACCGCTGCTTCGTTATCTTGGTTTGGTGTAATCTCGCTTGTATCGTCCTTCGTGTATTTTTGGGTTTCCTGTAAATGTCGAATTCCAAAAAATTATTATTTCTTATTATTTCTTCTTTATGTTGCTCTCTATCTCCATGGTGAAGACGATATTCTTTTGTGTCTCATTTATTTTTCTTAACGTTTCTTTGATTCTATCCCTTTTAACTACTGCAAACACATCGTGGACAAAACTTATCCATACCCTTGGTAAAACGCATTCCTCCTTAATTTTCATTTCACTTTTTAAAAAACAAAAAAAAAAGAAGCATGTGGAACCGCATTGACCTCGTGTGGCAGTACGAAAGATATAGTTAAGATAAAGCCCTTCTGGGAATATTTTAAGTAATTTTTTTCAAAAACTAAAAAATTATATGCAATTCATACTTAACAATTATTGAAGTCTATATATCCACAACATAATAACAAATATCTTAGAAAAGAGTCAAGCAGAGCAATAAATCCTTGAAAGAGGTTAAAGGATTGAGTATATTACAAAAAAGCGTATAATTAAAATCAATTTTCATGTCATGGTACTGCTGATATTGGCAATATTTCTGATTGGAAAGTCCGACAATTTTCGCATAACCAAGAACAACATGTCACATAAATCTTTTATAATTGAAACATGTACACACGTATTGAATGAATTTTTTTAGCTGCAATTATACTTTACCATTGTTTAGTGTTTAAATCCTTTGATTAGAACCTAACCTAAAGAAAATCTAATAAATATCAGACAACGAAATTTTCTGCCTGTTTTTGCCACATCTTAGGGTTAAAATCTGTGCAACTCACGATTGAATTACAACCGAAAACTAATGTATTATCCTCTTTGTTGACTTTCTTATGCAATCTCATTAACTAGAATCGATTTCCTGGTGAACAGAACTTGAACTTTGCCGAACGGATTTCGTTCATTACCGTCACTCGATTTATTTGTCCTTTGAATGGATCCGAGTAAAAAATGTTGGTTGAATGCCTGGCAAAAATTAGAAAAAAATTACCAAATAAGTGTCTTGAATCTTAAATCTAAACACCCAGTCTGAGGCCGTTTGACAAATTAGTTTGGACAAGGCCCCTTTTCTATGGCTTAAGGCACTATTGAGTTAAGTAAATCTCTCCTCTAGCAGAAAAAGAGGAAGGAAAAGAGATAACTAGAAAAGAAATCGCATTTGGGAGTGCAACTAAGCTCTTTTCAAATGTCAAGACTGTCCGAGCGCAATGTACCACATGATTTCTTTTCTGGATCGATCTAAGCATCAATTCGACAAAACTATTGTAAGAGAGCCCTCCCTTTTGGAGAGGGCTCGAGCTATTCGCCCTATTTATTGCAAGCAAAAAAATGCATGGCAGACGTTGTCTTCCTTCCTTTTCTGTGCAAAATGTGCAGTCAGGAATTCATGCCCTATTATGATTTTGCAGATAAGATACAAAACAGTAATGCTCGCTCATGAGCTGGTTTAAGAAGGAATCAACCTCACTATACTCTCAATCCAACCACGGTCTTAGGTCAAGTATGAAGTGCTCCATTCATCTCACTATACTCTCAATCCAACCACGGTCTTAGGTCAAGTATGAAGTGCTCCATTCATTTTCTCTTCGTTCACCTAGAATTGTTGCCAATCACTGAGTGGGGGTCATTTCTTTTTGGCAGGAAAAACTTCTCTGCTACCATATTTTCTTCGCAGGTAGATATTTCTACGAGTGAGGAAGGGGCTGAGCATCACCCTTGCGATAAGAAACACTGTCGACTTGCGTCTTTCCGATATTCAGATGCAATCTCCTGTACTTCTCGTCTCTGTACCTGTATCAGACGTTCTCGATACAGCTCTTGCCCCATAACTCTGATCTGCACAATCGCACTGACTGTACGGCACTAATCAAGAGTCGTCTTCTTGAAAAGGTGGATCCAATAATGTTGACCGAAAGTCCACTTAGTGACTTTATCTACCGTTATCCTAATTTGCTCATCTAGAAGTCGACGGGGACATGAACATGGGACAGGATATCAGTAAGACCAGGTGATCACTGCCGGCTTCAGCATAACTTCCCCAACACTAATCGGGATTCTTTAATTTTTCAGGATGACCACTTTGGTTCTTTCCAGTTCTAGGCTGGGCCCACAAGCAGTCACCTAGTCACTCACTTGGTGCATTATGGTACCTAGCCGAAATTACACTTATTTAAATGTGCGTCCACGGACTACTACTGTGACATCATCCGCAACGCCAATCAAGTATGACTCAATCATCAATTCAACACAATGACAAATCAACTAAACAACATAGTGAAAACAGAATCCTTTTACTTATCTTCAATAAAAAAAGATGCGTGAACATACATAAAAAGACAAAAATATGCGTATGAAACTGAAAACCTTGTTTTTTATAGATGCTGGTTAATAATACTTAGGCTTCTCTTATAAAACTGGGTCAATATTACTCATAATTTAACTTCAAACACTTTGAGGCCAAGGTCGAGGTCAAAAGCGCTTTATTCAATCTTTAAAAATTTTAAAAGAATATAAAGCAAATTCCAAACAATAAAACTACGAAAAACTTAATGACCCGAATGGCTCTCTAAATTTAAACGTTATCAATGAAACATATTTAATGAAAAAAAAACTAGCAAATACAAATTAGTTAATATTATTACATATTTTTTGATTCAATTAGAAAACGGAGAAAAAACCAACCTGCGTTATTCAAAAATTACTTATATTACTAACATAACAGTGAACTCTTATCCTATACCTTACATGTTACACTCTAATTCTAAACGAATTCTATCAAAAACCAAAAAAAAACGTCATCTTATACTGAAATCTATGCCTCATTTATAATACAAATAAACAACAACACTATATGCAGCAATATTGAGATGAAACTAAAAACTAAGTGACGAAAAACACAAAAACAGGAAGCAAATACGAATAATTTAGGCATTGTCACTCAGCCACCAATACCTAGATTGCTCCGTCCCAGCTCGACCAGCCTCCATCTTCATTGGAATTGTTGGTCTCGTGAGCTCAAATTCGGAAGATATTTTATGTTCTCATCGGTGGCCCGTCTATATATGTGATAAATGATTGGGACACCGTCAGAATCAAAAAAATATCGATTCATATCCAAATGCACGTATGCCTCTGAAGGAATGAAGGCAGTATATCAGGGCAATATACCCGTCTGTAGGGTGGACCAGCTGTAAAATCCAGGGATTTTCACTCACAGCTACAGATCTTCCGAAGAAGTTTAAGTGTGAAGATATCGATTTTTGTCACTTTAGCAGTTTGATAAACTTTTTCATTCGATATATAGTGCTTCCAATCCAGCTCATGCTTTCTGTACGAATCAGTACGTGCACGAAGACATTTCCTTTCGAAAACTCGTTATCTTTCCATATTACTAGCACTCTGGTTGTACAAGATCCAGTATTCATATGTCAAAACTGGTCTAACCATGGTCTTGTAACAAATAACCTTGACATTTGATCAATGTATCTGGAATGAAAGGATCGTCGAAGGGCCATGACTACTTGTTGTGCTTTACTGAGTAGGATTTTGACATGTTCAGTACAGTACAGGTACTGATCGAAATGAACACCGAGGTTTCGAGTATAGGATTTATGTGGGACACGTTCTGAACTACCTTCACCAGCCATAATGTGGAAATCCTTCCAATTACGTTTCAGGTCTTGACTGGCCCCCTGTAGCGTTAGCCGAAACAAAATTGTTTCGCACTTCTGCTCATTGAATTTCATTTTTCAATTCCTCTGAATTATTGTAGCTTTTCGGTCAGCCGTATAGCGTTGGCGAGACAATAAAATCAAAGCCATTCAATAGCTCGCGAATGAATATTGAGAGGAGCAGAGGCGGATTAACTGTTCCCTGCTGTAGACCATTCAAGACCTTGAAGTCGCGCATTGTCGTCAGAATTCCATCAGTTAAAACAAATGGCGACAAGGTGTCTGACGAACCTGTCCTGGAGGAGTTTAAAAATTAGTCCATTTAACCAAACCGTATCTAGGGCTTTCTTTAGATCAATGAGACATGCTGCAACAATATTCTCTGTTGTTTAGTTTCCAACAGATGTCTGAGGTTGCTTTCATTATCACATGTATGGTCGGATGCCTGGTACAAAAACCAAATTGGCAATTTGGCACCATTTTACAATGTGGGCCTTTGATGCATTGTTTAGTATCACTTCAAACACATTGATGATGTTAGGCAGCAAGCTGATTGGGGGATAGCTTTTCGGACTCAAAGATTCTTTTCCTTTCTTCAAGACCGAAAATACCTTCGCCTCTTTTCACTTGTTACAGCAGATTCCGTCCCGTAGGCAAGCGTTAAATGTGCTGAGCAGCAAGTCAGGACAATGGTGAAAGACAAGCCACAACACCTCCGCTGGAACATTATCTGGACTTGGAGCCATCTTCGCTTTCAACGAAAGGACTACCTCTTCCAGTTCCGGCTGTGTGAAGAGTCGACACTCGACTGCTGTTTCACCGTGGACAGCGTCAACATGGACGAGATGGGCGGAGAAGAGTCCCCGTACTATCGCGTCCATCTTTTCCGTGTCATGTGTACAAGGTTTCCGTAGGCACAAAGCTTCCGCATAACTAGCTTGTAGCCAAATCCCCACGGATCCTCGTTCACAGTGTCCACTAGATCTAGCCAGCAGCGAGCCTTGCTGTTGTTGATCAATTCGCGAAGGCATTTCCTGGCCGACTTATATGCTGCTGCGTGGTTGGTTGCCTCGTCATGATTCCGTGCCCGTCGAGCTTCACGCCAAGGCTTGTGACACTCTCTTCATTTTTCAGCGGTTTCAGTTGACCACCAGTGCACTGGGGGCTTGCCGTGCCGGGGTCTTCGATGGGGCATAGAAGCATAGAAGCAGTCGTGATGATGCTCATAGTTGAGTTCACCACGTCTTGAACTGCCAGTTCTTCCGTCCCCTCCGGATCTCCCTGCAGCGGTGCACCTGCTATGAGAACCTCGACGAGCCTCTCGACGTCCATTCTTCCGATGTTCCATCCAATTGTAGAAAGCCGAGAGCATGGACGTCGGGAGGCAATATCTCTTATCTCAAGCAGAATGTACTGACGATCACTGGTTGAGTAGTCCTCTAATACTCTCCAGTTGTATATCCTCCGTACTAAGGACTCCGAGGCGAATGCGACGTCCGGTATGGTTTCTTCACAGTCAATACGGCGGAAAGTCGGCGTATTTCCGGTGTTTAGTAGGTGTTTGAGGCATGCCCCATTCGATTGCTTTCGCGTTGAAGCCTCTTCCAACGAGCACGTTTCCGTCTGCGTTCGAGACAGCGCCCTACAATGCCTGAAGCTTGGCTTGGAAAGATGATATCGATTCGTTCGGCGTTAGGTACACACTGAAGAAGGGGATCCCTGAGCGCCGAACCCACACAAAACCATCCCCACGTCCACCGCTCTCCTGCTGGAAATCACTATTTTGAACCCAGATGGTGGTAGTACCAGTTTCATCAGGATACCATGATGCTGGACTTTCATCATGATGTTTAGCTGCAGGATCGAACAGGTCATCGAAGTTCTAATTTTGCCTTGGCTTAGGCTTCCTGGAAAACCCGGCATTTTTCTGATCCCAAGACGTTTCCAAAATCATGTCTTGGATTAACATCCTTGCAAAGAATCAGTGTGCCTCCTTCGTGCACTCTTTTCTTTTATGTCCAATTTCGCCCCATTTGTAACATAGAGAACCCCTATCGGGTCCTTTGCATACTTTTGCGGTGTGACCATAGCCAAGGCATTTGTAACATTGAAGAGGCGCTGCTCTTCGCCGTATCCTACAGACAACCCACCCTATTCGTACTTTGCCCTTATTCAGAAATCGTTCAGCGCCCTTTTCGGTCAAGTCAATTATGGCGATGCGTTGACCCCTATGGTTTTCTGGTGTCAACCTCGCTTTGGTTCCGTCCACGCTAGGGAACTCCCTTTTGATGGCCTCTTCTATCTCGGCCAGATTCGTCACGCAGTCAATGTCTCTTATTTCTTTCATTGCCATCGGCTCAAGCGAGGTTATAGTTGCCTTGCAGAATGCTTCCCTATTCTCGGCCTCTGCTCCAAATCCGACCAGTATGTGGCCCGACCGCGTTGGTCGACCATCTTGGGGTTTTACGAGCAGTGCCTGCTGCCGGGGTCTTCGTTGAGGTTTCTTTCTCTCCTATTTTGCATCGGATCTTTTTTCTTCTTGGGCTTCCGTGCAAACTTTAATTTCTGGAACTTTTTGAAGGAGTTTCTTAGCAGCTTTCTTCGCTCCTTTTGTAAGCACTGTCTGGAACCCGTGATCTGGTGTTCCGTTGCCATACTTCCTTTATCCTAATCTCCTTCGATTGGGCTGGACGCCATTCTTTTATTGATTTTCAATTGTAGAGCTGTCTGCACGTGCCCTCTAGATCTTGCCCCCAGCGCTTCTTTAGCCTTCTGCCCTTCTCCGGCCTTCTGGTCCTCTTCAGCCTTTAACCAGCTCTTCCGATAATGCCCTATGCGGTCTAGAAGCTCCTCCAGTTCATGGAGCCCAACCCTTACTGCTTTGGTGACTTTTGGTGAGTCGCATGTAGATTGTATTCTTTTTAGGACAACTCCCGCTTTTCGGAATAGCCTTTCTTCTTCTTGTCGCAATTTTACTTTGGTGGTTATCGGCTTCTGTTTCCGAATACAGTACTTCCGTCACCTTTTCAACATTGGCGATGAAATCACAAGATCGTTGCTTTATTTGCCTGGTCACTCGTTTCTTTTCTTGCCGTAATCTCCTCGTTGATTTCTGGATGGTTCTTTAATAATTCGGGATTGATGATCCTTCTTTCAATCACTTCGGTAGTGATCGCCGCAGTGACCATCGAATTCTCGAGTTTCTTTATATTTGCCTCCACCGCTCGAACCTCTCGTGCGTCCTGCAGACTTTTCCGCTTTTCCTTCATAGGACGCTCTAGCGTTTGCATCATTTTTTTTCTGCGCCCCAACGCCGCAGGAATCTCAGTCTGGACCAGACTGTCTTTGTATGAATCGTCATTTTTGTCGTCGTTAGTATCGCTCCCGATGTGCTGTTGACATTGTGGCTGCAGCTGCTGGTTGCATCGTCGTTATTGTTATTTTTGCATTCTTTTTTGAGTTTTTTTTTATCTTTTTTAAGAGATTTTGGTTGCTCCAGTTTTTTTGGGGACCCCCTCGGAGCCACTATCTCCATTTGTGTGTGTAGTCGCCTTTTTGGTATCATGGTTATCTTTGCAGAGCAGGGAGGCCATGCGAGGGTTGGCACAAGCCCTTATGGGGACAAGTGCTCAGAGCCAGACCAACGCTAATCGGCAGTCCGTCTAAACCGAACTTACACCATCAACCCAATGGTGCGAACTTTGAACGTACTCCGAGGCCGGCCAAAATTTTACCGAGACGGAGACGGTATGATATTCGATGTATAGTAACAATAGATTTGACGTTGATCGAGATGAGATGAAGCCTTTCCATGGGAATGTGACTTGATGATAAGTTATTTTTAGATATTTCAAAGATCTAAACGCTGAAAAACAAAGTTTATTTTTCAATCTTGTTTGTGAATTCTCTCTGAAAGGGATTCAAGCTATTTTTAAATTTTGAGAAGCACTCATCATTGCCTTTTACATTATTTCCAATATTTGTAGCATTTTCTACTGGTCCTCTAGCGGCGAGTGCAAATGATACTCCGGGCTTGACTAAGTAGGACGGTATGACACTCCGGTGTACTTGTATTTGCTTTGGTTTAAAATTTACATTTGCATCTTGATATCAAGAGCATCCTTGGTATGATATTGGGTGACCAAAAGCACCGAAGTTAATGCAGTACAACTTTTCTTTAGATTCCGTCTGAGCCACCTCGCACTCACCGGGAGCATGAACGTCTTTGACGCACCGATAGTGCATGGCGCAGTTGGCAGCCGAATGACCAAATCTTTAACACTGGTAAAAGTCGTTGACTTCTCTTTTTAGGAGGCATTCCCACCTCACCACTCTAAAATTTAAGTACCTTTTTTATTGAAGCGCGTTTGGATTGCCCTTATTTGTAATTTGTACCACGTAAAGTGGTAAATTCTTAGTTTTTATGGTCGTAGTTCTTATCACAAAGGCTTTGGCTGAAATAAATTCAATTTCAGGTGCAACTTCTTTAAATGCCTCAAAAAGATCAACCGTATCCTCTCCGCAGTCCAAACTCTTCAATCGAAAGGTCTGACTCTTTTCACTTTTTGGGGTAGAGGTGAAGTGTGGAACATCCCTAGAATTCAGGGCATTTTTGGCTGACTTGAAATAAACCAGTGATTTCATCGTGATAGTTAATTTTTCGGTACTAACTCTTTTGATCTGGAAATTGATTAGTTTGTTTTCGGCTGCCAATAGCCGAACCATATCTTTTCCGCTTTGTCGGAACGCGTTGATTGGTGGAACTTTTTCTGCCGTTTTGGTGGATTTTCAGAGGAACCAGCAGAGCTGCGGGCTGAATTCTTCTTCTTATTTTTATCTTTTTAATACTGAATAAAATTTAAAACATTACCTTGATTAGAATTACTTTCAATGTTTTCTTCAATTTTCATTTCTTCAGTTAATCCCTCCAGCGCTGTGAAATAGTTTTGACTCTCGTCGATGCCACCAGTACTTAAAACTTCTTCTGGATTTGCTTGTTTTGCACTTTTCTTAGCGTTTGTTACCTGTTGCCATTGGTTTCGCGGCTGCGTCTTTTGAGGTTTCATCCCTTTCTTGAATATATTTTTGAAGGACAGTATCTCTAGCCTTAGTCCATCATTTTCTTTTTGCAATTTGATTATTTGTTGATTGCCCGCTATTATTTGCAGCTTGCATCCATTATCTGCGGAGTTTACTTTGTGATGTTTCCTCTTAGTGATTATCCCCAGTTTCGTAATCGTCGTTTCCCCAGGTTGCCCTAACGGTGGCAAGCCGTTGTGCTCCTCCATACCAGCGATCCTGAAGTTTTCTTGGGTTCTTTGCTTTTCTTTACTAATCGAAGTTAAAATAATATTCGATAGGAGTTTCCTGAGTCGATTACTTCGACAATATAATAAAAATTAAAATTATCTTCGGACTGACGATATTTTAAAAATTAATATGATTTCTGATAACTTTTGACAAGAGCGATTTAAAAGACATCTATACGTAAAGATTCTCAAACACTTTGAGAAGTTTGCTGATATTCTCAATTATTCAAATCGCTATTTAAATTATGGTCGTTTTTCTAGGCACTCATTATATCATATTCAGCAAGCAGGTACCTATCCATCTATTTATCTTAATAGCTTATTGTGTACGATTGCAGAGTGTGTAAATTCGTTATTGAAGTCATCTTAACATGTATTCGTGGATCAATTGAGTATGGCTAAGACTTAATCTAATAAAATTCCGAGGATGCTGACGGGATATTTTGTTGGATCATCAGGATACCATGTTGGTGACGTCAGCACGTCTGTCTCTCGTATATTGCTTAAGCAGATCTTGAGAAAATGTGCTGGGATGTCGATTAATTTGTAAGATATGGCTTATTGTAGAAGTACTTAAGATTTAGCTAGGAC
>OZ017738.1:288928937-288936437 GCA_963969285.1 Odontomyia ornata
GTTATGGTTCGCGGCCAATAATTTTAATGTTCCGGTGAAGTGAAAACGCAATGTCTTTTAAATTGAATTAAACAGAGCTTATTTAGTTACTTAAAAATGCACAATCACTTATTTAACTATTTCACAATTTTAATGAAAATCTAACTTTCACTTGTCAATTAATTCCTCTTACAACTGTCTTCAGAAAATCACTTCGCACTCAAACAATCAATCGCCTTTACTTCGCGTTCCACTATATCGCAGTTTCCTATCGCGTTTGTAATGAATGATCCCCCCATTCATTCAGCTCGCCTTTATATAGGGTCTCTACCTATTCAACCCATTTCTCGTACATTGGCGAATGTTCTGCCAAGAGGTACCTGGTATATTCGAGCAGCTTAATGATTCATTAATGGGGTCACGTCACTTTCAGATGTTGCTCATGCTTGGTGGGTTCTCGTGGTTTCGAGTAAATTCATTTTGTTGATGTTCTTAATGGTTGTGAAAACAATTGCGACAGTAGCTCACAGAATTCTTTGTACATGTGACACTGCCCCCACCTCAGTTCTTTTCACCCCGAAAAGATGTGTTGCCAGTTGTAGTGTATTCTCCCTGGATGTAATATGGGGCAAAACGGTCCAGGTGCACGATTTTCATTTTGGCTCTTGGCTTACGATGTTCCTGTATTCGGTATACGACATCGTTAATTTGCTTTGTAACTCAGTATGGTCCCTCCCAATTATGTTGCAACTTTGGAGACCTACCCTTTCGCCGTTGCGGGTTATATAGCCACACCAAGTCATCTTGCTGAGAGCCAGTAGAATTTGCCTTTAGATCATACCTGGTCTTCATGCGGTCAGTAGGCGATTCGAGGTGTTTTGGCACAGTCCAATGTATCTGGTTCAACCGTTGTCTTAGCTCACTTGCGTACTCCGAAATGATTTGGGGTTTCTCGGGGGGTGTTCCGAAGTTTTTATCAGCAGGCAGACAAATAGTCTTTCCAAAAATGACTTTGGCTGGGGCTTGGCCCGTCGATGCATGTTCGGCAGCTCTGTACGCCATCAAAAATAGTGGGATATGTCGGTCCCAGTCCCTTTGGCTCTCGTCAACCATCATGGCCAGGTTTTTATTGAGCGTGCCGTTGAAACGTTCGACCATTCCATCGGATTGGGGATGCAGCGGTGTTTTCCTCATTTTCCGTATTCCGAGCAGCTCGCACATTTTGCCAAAAACTAGTGATTCGAAGTTTCGACCTTCATCTGAATGTAGTTCACAAGGTGCGCGGTATCAACTCACCCAATTTAACACTAGCTGTTCGGCTACAGTAGTTGCTTGCTGGTTGGGAACGGGGTAGACCTCGGGCCACTTGCTGAAATAATTGGCTACAACCAGCGTGTATCGATTTCCCCGTTCGGATTCAGGAAAGGGTCCTGCAGTGTCAACAGCAATCCTTTCAAACGGTACCCCCACGTTATAGGTTTGCATTTGTCCCTTCAGTCGTCGCCTTGGGCCGTTGACGGAAGCGCAAATTGTCGCCCAGTCGTCCCCCTCCATACGAGTAATGGTCCGATGTCTTCATCGGCTAGCTGGGCATTTCGAATCTCCTCCGATGACCAACCTTCATCGAATTCGGCCGTTATCAATCGCAGATCAACGGTCGGTTCCTTTTCCTCAATCCGTCGGCAATGCTTACAATAAGCTGGACATGGACGACGTGATAGGGCGTCAGCATTTCCATGAACTGGGCCCTTCCGATGAACAATTTCGTAGTCGTATGACTGCAATCTTTCGATCAATCTCGCAACTTGTCCCTCGGGATTTTTGAAGCTAAGCAGCCATCTCAGCGATGCATGGTCCGTTCGAAGAACAAATTTTTTGCCATATAGGTACTTGTGGAACTGCTTGGTGGCCTCTTTTATAGCCAATAGCTCCTTCCTGGTCACGCAGTAGTTCCTCTCACTTTTTGAGAGAACTCGACTGTAATAAGAGAGGATTCTTTCTTCACCATCGATCTGCTGGGAGAGTACAGCTCCAATACCGCCGTTGCTCGTATCGGTGTCCACTACAAACATTTTTCCGGGTTTCGGATATGCCAGCACAGGTGATTCACACAGCTTCTCCTTCAAGGCCTCAAAGGCTACCTGGCATCGTTCATTCCAGACATACGGACGATTTTTCTCGGTTAGCTGATGGAGACACTTAGCTATTTTGGCAAAGTCTTTGACGAATCTTCGATAGTAGGCCGCCAGACCCAGAAAACTTCGTAGTTGGCGCTTGTTTTTTGATGTTGGCCAGCTTTTCACGGCTTCAATTTTCTCAGGGTCTGTTTTGACCCCTTCTGCTGATACGACGTGTCCTAGGTATTTTGCTTCAGCTGCGAAAAGGGTACACTTGTCGGGACTAAGTTTCAAATTCGGCAGTCGCAATCAGGAGAAAACCTCTTCTGAATTCCGCACATGCTCTTCGAACGTTTTCCCGATGACAATGATGTCATCTAGGTACACCAAGCAGGTTTCCCAGGTTAAGCCACGTAGGACGTATTCCATCAGACGTTCGAAAGTGGCTGGAGCATTGCAAAGCCCAAATGGCATCACCACAAACTACCACAATCCGGTCCCAACTGAAAATGTGGTCTTCTCTCGGTCCTTCTTATCGATTTCTACCTGCCAGTAGCCACTGTTGAGATCGAGTGTAGAAAACCATGTTGCGTCGGCTAAAGTATCCATGATGTCATCGATGCGTGGGAGCGGGTAACTATCTTTCTTAGTGACGTCGTTGAGCTGCCTATAGTCGACACGAAAACGAGTGTTGCCATCTTTTTCTTTACTAGAACTACTGGCGCGGCCCATGGGCTGACAGAAGGTTCGATAACGCCTTGTTTTTCCATGTCCAAGATCAGTGCGCTCACTTCCCCTTCTTTGGCTATAGGAAGACGTGTCGGTGCTTGTCGAATCGGCTTGGCTCCCTGTGTATCTATGACGTGAGTTACCATTCTCGTTCTGCCTTGGTCATCCGGGCTTGTTGAGAAGATGTCACTGTACTTTGTGACCAGATAAGAAGCTTGCTTGAATAGCTGCACTGTCAATTCGACCTGCTTCAATATTGCAGACCTGGATTCCCGGGCTTTGTCTGCGTCTTGCCTCCTTTTCCAATGATGGTCGTGAGTGGCTTCCAAAGAGGTGATGGTGGAAACAGGCTGGCAGCTGCCGATGACTTCTCCCACTTTGATACTCGCGGTTGAGTCTGCGGTGTTAAGGACTCTAACCGGCACGTATCCGTTCCTTATAGATCTTACAAGGCTTCGTTCTACAATCAAACTGCGCGATGTGGACGTCTTCGTTGGCTCTATCAGATAAGATCGGTGGTCTCCAGAAACACCATCAAGCTTGGCCCATACAATGCTTTCAGGAGAATTCGGGTCTCGCTCAATTTCCACGCGCTCACACCTGCACTCGTCTGTCACTACCTTGCGGACCCGGGCAGTGGTACGGCTCACGTTTTCCGCTGCCTCAAAGTTCAGACTATAAGCCAATGTGTCCTTAACTGTTTGCTTCTGAGCTAAACGCACGGCTTGTTGCAATACCTGGGCTTTTAATGCGCTGATGAATGCTTCTGTCGCTACGTCATCTCGATGTTCTGGGTCATACGCTGGGTAAGCCAAAAGTGCCAGTCGCTCAATGTCTTGGGCTAGCTGCTGTAAAGTTTCACCAGACTTCTGCATCCGGTGCCGTAGCTGTGACCGATAAATCTGCATTAGAATGGTCATCTTCTTAACGCATTTCGAGTGCATTCATTATAGCAGCCGGGTTTGAGTGCAACTCAATGGGGATCATCTGCAAAAGCTCGGCAGCTGGGCCTCTCATAGCAAGAATCAGTGCACTTGCTCGTTCCGGCTCATTCCAGTGATTTGCCCATGCGGCAGCTTCAAACTGGGTTTTGTAAATACTTCAGACCGTTTGCCCTTCGAATATTGGTGCTTGCACATTTCTGGATGTGCATTGCACTGCGGTTGTAAGCGGAGCTGGTGTGGTGGTTACTACTGCCTTTGATGCTTCCAAGTCCTTTTTCACTTTTTCCATCTCATGTTTCGTTCTCTCCTCAACCTGGCTGATCTCATGGTTGATTCTCTCCTCGACCTGGTATACCTTTTCCTCGACACATTTAATTAGGTTGTTGAGACTACTGAGCTCCGCTTTTATTTCGGTAGACTATTTTACCAAATCTGGGTTCAAATCAGTTGACTGTTCCTCCAGCTTCTGTGTGATGTCTGCTTTGATTTGGAACGCTTGTTGGTCTAGCTTCTGGTATAGCTTTGCAGTTAAATTGGACGACTGTTCATTGAGCTCCACAGTTAAATTGGATGACTGTTGTCGCTGCTCTTGCTGCATCAGCATCAACATTTGCATCAGCGCATTTTCTGGTTCCTTTGGTTTTGGCGTTTCTATTTCTCCTCCTTCTGCGCCTTTTTCTTCATCTGAAGGCTCACCTGAATCAAGATTCGCACCTTTCGATTCAATCGCGTCACGCAAGCGTGCAATCAGTGCGGCCTTTGTATCTTGCGTGGCCAGATTTCACTATTTTAACTCCTCTTTGAGCTCCGATATGCTCAATTGATTAATTTTTGGATGTAGGTTTCCTGGCATTTTTATTGTTTCGGCTAATTTTCCACCAGTTTCCCCGTTAATTCTCACTATTGTGCACTTCAAAATGTTTAATTGTTTTCACTTCCAAAATTTTCTTTCTCACTTCTTGACACAAATGTCGCGTGTTATTTTAATGTTCCGGTGAAGTGAAAACGCAATGTCTTTTAAATTGAATTAAACAGAGTTTATTTAAATTACTTTTTATGGAATTGTTTGCAGCTACATAAATGAGTTGCATATTTTGAATAATAATTTTTCTGAAAAATTATTAGAGAAGAAAAATGTTTAGTTACTTAAAAATGCACATTTAGTTACTTTAAAATAAACAATCATTTATTTAACTATTTCACAATTTTAATTAAAATCTAGCTTTCAGTTATCAATTAATTCCTCTTACAACTGTCTTCTGAAAATCACTTCGCACTCAAACAATCAATCGCCTTTACTTCGCGTTCCACTATATCGCAGTTTTCTATTGCGGTTGTAATGAATCATCCCCCCATTCATTCAGCTCGCCTTTATATAGGGTCTCTACCTATTCAACCCATTTCTCGTACATTGGCGAATGTTCTGCCGAGAGGTACCTGGTATATTCGAGCAGCTTAATGATTGATTAATGGGGTAACGTCACTTTCAGATGTGGATCATGCTTGGTGGGTTCTCATGGTTTCGAGTAAATTCATTCGTTGATGTTCTTAATGGTTGTGAAAACAATTGCGACAGTAGCTCGCAGAATTCTTTGTACATGTAACAATATATATACATACATACATATATATATATATATATATATATATATATATATATATATATATTTATGTATATATCTATATAAATATATATATATATATATATATATATATATATATATATATATATATATATATATATATATAGATACATATATATATATATATATATATATATATATATATATATATATATATATATATATATATATATATATGTATATATATATATTCAAACTGTTGACACCGCGGAAGTCACCGCAGTTGTAGACATTATGTTTTAGTGGAGAGGGTGTGTAGCCCGGGGTGGCATACTGAGGCCGGCTAGCGCTCAGTCGTGTCGTGGGACTTCCGGGACACCCTCTGTTCGTGCTGAGCCACCCTACGTAGAATCACTAACGCGAAGGGAAAAGGAAAGGTCACATTGAGAAATGAAAAATAATTATTTTAGCAATTCATGTCTTTTTCGTTTTCTTCAATTTGTTCACAAGGCACCAATTTATCCAATAGAAATAATATACAAAAAAAGAATTCTATTCAATAGACCCGTTTTCTTGCTTTAACAAATTTTAATTTGATTTGAAAGAAAAAAATATTACAAAGGAATGAAAATTCACTTTCAATTAGATACTACTTCGAAAATTTACACAAAGAAAACAATTAATTAATGGATCCACATTGTCATATAATGAAAGACACCAAGAAAGAAAAAATAGAATTCAAAACTACTCACCCTTTTTACGGCTGCGGAGTGCTCTGCAACAGAAGGGGAACTGGGCAACTACCAAAAATATTGAAAAAATTAATAAATTACTTTAACTTTGTTATTAATATTATCTATTGCTAAGGACCGTTTCAGAATATATATAAATATATTTATTTACAGTTATTGTTACGGGGTTACGGGGTTAACGAAAAAGTTACGGTATAAATACAATATCGAAAGGGGACACTCCTCCAACCACTGTCACCAGAATCACAAGGGATATTTAAAATTATATTCAGAACCTTTCAATCAATGGAGTCATGACCAAAACTGACGTTAGATAGGAAGCCATATGGTAGCAATTTGCATATGTATTAGTCGGCCTACCATGGACAGGCTTCCGGTAGCTGTCACACAACCGTGGCATTAGCAAATGCTTATATTTCGTAATATATACTACTTTCCGAATAAAAAACGTGCGGAACGCATTTCGTGCATGCTATAAATTCACCTTGTATAGCCCACTGTACTCCTAAACCTTTCAAGACGAGCAAATGAAGCACACGTTTTGCACCTTCGACTGATAGCTCAGCGTTGAGATGTAAACAAACTCCTATAAATTCACTTCGGAAGGCGATAAAAATTAAACGCGTATAAGAACTGAAATAATTTTCACTTCACTAGGAGCGCTATTGTGTTCTCCGCGGGCCATCAGGATTTCACTGTAAAAATCCGCCTCAAAACCGTACAAAACTTCGAATTTTCATTGGCACCTCCATAATTCTTCATATACCACCATACATATCTTAGCCAGGGAAGTCGGCCTACTAATGGTCATGTGTGAAGTAGTGAGCGCTGCTGCCATATGGCTTCCTTTCTAACGTCGATTAAAAATTAATGGAAACTTTGAAGGGGTGGCGAATAAAAACTCGATTTTGTTACAATTTATTTGTAACTAGTACTGTTAAAATTAATTTTACGAAGGTTTTAAGAATTACTCAGATATAGCTAGGGCGTAGCACGAGTATCGAGAAGTAAACAAAAGAGCCCGCCCAGAAACCAATAATTACAGCGCATTGTGTAATTAAATAATACTGGAGTGGACAACCACGTAACAATATCGTTGCAACAACCCCTGCGACCACTTTTCCTACTGCTACGCTATTGTTTACAACCTTAGAGAGAGCCAAATTGCACAAGCACACACGGCTGCTGCTCAATGTAAACAAATTTTCATACAATACCAAAAATTTGCTTTCTATTTGAAAAACCTTCAGCATTGTATGAAAAACATGCAAAACATTAAGATATTAACTACTCACTTGTGAAAGGAAAGACCTACAGATCCTTTTCCACTATGATTTTTTCACGAAGGCACTACACTCTTCATTTTGAAATTCTAAATTAATTTCACAGTGTCACA
>OZ017738.1:288941437-289001437 GCA_963969285.1 Odontomyia ornata
TGTAGTTTGCTGAGGTATTTGAGTCTCCATCGATTCCAGAAATGGTTCCGTATCTGTTGGATAATTTCCCACTTTTTGCTGATATGTTCCTCAGATGCAATTGTTGGTATTTCGAACAAGTTACTCCCTGTTAAAAAGTGTCCAGGAGTGATGGCCGAATGATCCCTTGGATCGCTGCTTACTTCGCATAGAGGTCTTGAGTTCAAGCATGCTTTTATCTGAGCTAGGAGAGTGTAAAGTTCCTCGATGGCTAAGAGTCGTTCTCCAATCGACTTAATTAAATGCCGTTTCATTGACTTCACTCCAGCTTCCCAGAGTCCACCAAAAGGTGGGCTTCCAGGAAGAATGAATATCTACTGAATCTTTTCGTTCATTAGAAGATACTCGCATTGCTTTGAAACGTCTGCAAATGCTTTGCGTAATTGTCGATCGCTGCCCACAAAGTTGCTTCCACTGTCACTAAATATGGTGGTGCATTTTCCCCTTTGCAGCAATGTACGCTGGTGTCAATATATCGCTTACAGCTTCTAAATGGAAAGCTTTGGTGGAGAAGCACACGAAGACAGCTATAAAGGCTTTAGTGATTTTTGTCCCACGTCCACCGTCCCATTCGATTGTTATTGGCCCAGCATAATCCAGGCTTGTTTGTGCGAAGGGCTTTTCCATTTGCAATCTTGGTGGGGGTAGCTGTCCAATTAGCAGGCTCTCTGACCGAGCAATAGTCTTGAAGCACGTAATGCATTCATGAAGGATCCTTTTTACAACCGATTGTGCATTAATGATGAAAAACTCTTGCTGCAGTGTTGCTAAAACAAACTGTAGTCCTCTATGTAATGTTTTCAGATGATTTTGTATGACGACCATTTTGCAAATGAGTCTTTCGGAAGTTTAGCTGGACCCATTGCAGTTAAATTGATTGGCGCAAACTGTAGTCTGCCGGTAGTCCTGCGGATGCCATTGGAGTCAACCATTTGTGTTAAGTGCTTAAGGCTACTATTGTTGGGGACTTGTGAACTACTGCGCAACGTTGATAATTCTTTTGCAAAAGCATGCTGCTGAGAGAGTTGTATGCAGTTGTTTTTCGCTCCCTCTACCTCCTCGATTGTCAAAGAACCCAATTGTTTGTTGTCTTTATTTGATGCATTATGTTTGAATCGATGTATGTATGCTATAACCTTCAAAAGTTTTGGAAGTGACAAGTACCTGCTGAATATCTCTGTCTCTTGGGTGGTCTCTGTTGCTACTATTCCAACAGTGCGTATTTCATTTGTGACGGCATTGTGCTCTATTGCTGAAAGCGCCAAATTTGATGTTGTTGAAATTTCTTGATTTGCAAGCCATTCTGGACCCTTCCACTATAAGGATGAGTGAATCAGCTGTTCTGTTTGAATCCCTCTTGGAAGAAAGTCAGCAGGGTTATCTGTAGAGCGAACATGGTGCCAATCATCTGGGCACGAGGCTTCGTGTATCAGACTTACACGATTTGCGACAAATATCTTCCACGTAGCTGCTGGTTTTTAGCTCCAGGCCAAGATGACTTTTGAACCCGTCCAGAAATGAGTGTTGATGTTTGCCCATTTGCATGTTTGTTTGAGTTGCTTCATTAGTTTCAACATTAGAACTGCCCCGCTAAGCTTAAGTCGTGGGATTGATATCGTTTTTAGCGGAGCGACTTTGGATTTTGCATGCAGCAAACAGGTTATATATTTCCTTCAGTGGAGATTACTCGCAAGTAAACTGCTGCTGCATAAGCTGCGTCCAATGCGTCACAGAATCCGTGTAATTCTACTTTGCTGTTTTGTGTAGATCCGTTCCATCTGGGAATTTGCAGCTTCAACCCAATTTTTACTGTAGTTGGAGAGACTTCTTCATCCCAGCCTAACTGTAGTAGCCAGAGTTTGTGCATGGTAATTTTCCCAGTGATAATACAGGGTTGCAACAAACCTAATGGGTCGAATAGTTTTGATATTTCTGAAAGTATGGATCGTTTCGTCAATTTTTGTTCTTCAGCTGGTGAAACTTTGAAGGAAAAGTGGTCTTGCGCCGGCTGCCATTCTGATCCAAGCGTTTTGACTTCTTCTGAAAAAAGCTATTTCCAATGGTTTCTAGTTCTCTCGATCATTTTCTGGAATGGCTTCTAAAAGCATCTTGTCGTTTGCTGACCATTTCCATAGATGAAAACCTCACTTGCTGAGGACGAACTTGAGCTCTTCCAGTTTACGCTTTAATCGAACTATATCGTCGGATCCTGTGACTAGATCGTCCACGTAAAAGTCTTGAAGGATTATGTCGGTAACTTCAGAGTGTACATCGCGTTCGTCAATTGCTAGTTGCTGCAGTGTGCGAATCACTTAAAAAGGGGGACATGCTGTACCGTATGTCACGGTCTTCAGCCTGTCATTTAACGATTTGCCACCGGGTGATTTTTGTGACGCATCAAAAACTACCTGCAGCTTTGTGGTGGAGCTTGTTTCATTTATAACTTCATGATAGGTTAGGTAATAACAATCCATGTTTTGGATGAAATGGTCTGGTACCTTCTCCATATGACCAAGTCTAAGGTATTCCTCCATGAAGGCATGGTACTCCTCCTTCCGATCAGGGTGACTAGACAAACGTTTTTCCAATTGTCTGAATCAAATATATGCTATTCATATTGACTCTTCCAGTTCCTTGTTCTGATCAACGTTTGGCTTGAACGGTAACATGACTGTGTAAGTTCCATCTGGTTGTCAGTTTGTGTTTTCGACATAATTTTGCTTAACTTCTAGGTCTTTTGATGTCTTTATATGTGCTATGGACGGCTCTTCAATCTTCCAAAATCGTTTAAGAGTGTTATCAAGCTCCTCATAAGCTACAAAGGATGTTGAGACTGGTTCTGTGCGCGTGCATGCCGTTGATCCAAACAGAACACAACCAAGCTTTGTCTTTTGAGCACATGGCTGTCCTTGAATGAAACCGCGATCCAAAATGCTACCGTATATGTCGGCACCAAGAAGTATATCAATGTGTGATGGGTGATGGAAACCAGGATCTGCCAATCTTAAATTTCTGATGGAGTTAAGCAAGTCTATGTTGATGTTCATAGCTGGTAACACGGCTGGAATGATTAATGCTGAGAATCCCAAGAGATCGTCTTTTTCATTCTTTCCTAGATTTGCAGTGACCTCTACTACTCCTCTGGACGTTACTGCCCCTGAGCACCCCATACCCCCAATCGATATTTTGGTGTGTTTGCGCGGTAGTCCCAGCATTGGTACAGCAGACTCCGTGATGAATGATTCCTGTGAGCCAATGTCCAGTAATGCTCGCAGCTTTACAGTAGCATCTTCATTGGTTTTGATTGCGACAATTGCTGTAGCAAGTAGTACCTGAGTGTTGGAGAGAGGAGTATTATGCGCTTGCGGCTGAGTGGAAGGCATTACTGGCGAAGACGATTTCATTAACTTTGTTTTAATGCATCCACTGTCTGCCATATGCAATAGAGTGTTATGTCGTTTCGGACAGAGCTTACAATTTTTCTTAGATTGGCATCTTTTCACCGCATGTTGGTCTGAAAGGCAGTTGAAACACAACTTCTTACTTTTGATCAGTTGCCGTGTTCGCTGAAGAGGAAGATAATGTTAAGGCTTCTAACATTGTAAATCGTTGGGTTAAGAAGGTCGTGAACTTTTCAAGTGTTGACACTTCCTTACTTCCGCTGATTTTTTGCCACTCAGACCTTGATTCCTTATCGAGCTTGCTGTTTAGGATGAAAACTATAGCCAATTCGAATTCATCGATTTTCAGCGTCTTCACACTTACAATAAGCTGGTTGGCTGTGTTGACCATGTCCCTTAATCCAGTGGCGTCGTTTGATTGACATAGACTTGTGTTCCACCAACGTTGCATAAGTTCTTGTGCAATCAGTTTCTCGTTGTCGTAACGTTCGCACAGTAGCGACCAAACGGCTTCATAGCTGTCACTTACTATGTTGAGGTGACTTATAAGTCGCTCAGCTTCTTCCCTCAAATTACTGCTTAGGTACTGCGTTTTCTGTACGCTGGACAAAGTTGCGCTGTTATGAACCATGCTTTTGTAAAAGTCACAAAACGCTGTCCGCTGTCCAAATATCGGCAGCTTGATCCGCTATAACTGGAGACCATCTCCTCCATTTGTGATCAGCAGCGATGGCTGTCTTGAGGATCCGGCTTGAAACAATGCAGCGTGGAATCGGTTGATTCAATCTTTGAAAATTGTATTGTATTCCAAGACAAGATCTTCCAGGTGTTCAAAGTCCTCAGTATTGTCTTGTCTTCCTCCGCTTCCAGCTGATCATGTGTCTGGGCACACATGCACATGCTTCACATGCTTTCCACTGATATTTGAGACGCTGCAATATGGTCTCGAAATACGCCAGAGAGTGACGACTAGATCCACCCTTCTTTGCATTAGCGGTGATCCAGTTAATGCTGTCGAAGTTGTGATGAGTTTAGCCATTTCTCCTTTAAGATTCCTTCCTTGATGTACTGAATGAATTACTGGAAGACTCCTATTCTGATCTTGAATTCAGAATAAAATCTAACATTGAGGCTCCGTTGTTCTGCGATCCTTGCTCTTTTTGGGTCCTTTTGGTTAGACACTATGGTCTTGATAACCTTGTCTTGGTTTACCTGCGTGAATATCCTTGTGATGAAATCCGGCTCGATGGACCAATGTTCTGAAATAGACTCAATGAAACATTAATATGATCAACAAGTGAAGATTTATTTTATCAGCCTCGATATTTTATACATAATTTTTTCCTTACACTAGCGATAATTTCTATTTTCACAATTTTCTGTACTTGCAATAATTCTCAATCGATAATTGCTTATTTAGCATTATTTCTTTAACATATATATATATATATATATATATATATATATATATATATATATATATATATATATATATATATATTGGATATGCATATATATATATATATATATATATATATATACATATATATATATACATATATAGATATATATATATATATATATATATATATATATATATATATAGATATATATATATATATATACATATATATAGATATATATATATATATATATATATATATATATATATATATACTGGTATATATATACAATATGTATAAAGGGCGGCCCAACTAAAACGCACGATGTTGATTATAAACAAAAGAAAAAAATTTCAGAAAATCATTTATGTGCAGCACAAAATATCGCCCAAAAGCTCGCCACAAATATGGTGGCATACTTCTACCCGATGGTCCATATTTTCTATAACTCTGAGACATAATTGAGGTTCATTGTCGTTAATGTGCTGAATTATCTCATTCTTTAGCTATTGAATTGTTCTTGGCTTATCGACGTAACTTTTAAATATCCCCAGAGAAAGAGGTCCAACGGCATAAAATCACATGATCGTGGCAGCCAATGAACATCGCCACAACGTGAGATAACATGGCTGTTTCGTTGGCTGTGTGGCAAGTAGCACCATCCTGTTGGAACCACATATCGTCCAGGTCCATAAACTCAATTTCTGTTCCCAAGAAGTCCGTTACCATCTCGCAATAGTGAACACCGTTCACGGTAACTGCTAGGCCGTCCTCACTTTCGAAGAAGTACGGCCCGGTGACGCAACCAGCCCATAAACCCCACCAAACATTCACTCTTTGTAGATGCATCGGCTTTTCAACAATCACTAACGAATACACTGAGGTGAAAGTGTGCATCATCTCTGAAGATGATTTTCTTTGAAAAGTCACCATTCCCTTCTGTCTGTTCAACCAACAGTTTGGCGTATTGCCGACGCTTGAAATGGTCAGTAGGCTTCAGTTCTTGAGTCAATTTAACCTTGTAAGCGTGTAAATTCAAATCTTTATTCAAAACTCGCATCAGTGAGGTTCGTGAGATGTTCAATTGTTGGGCACGACGACGAGTCAAGGTTGAAGGCTCTTCTGCCACACTATCGTGAACAACAGCAATGTTCTCCGCAGAACCAATTGGGCAAGCATGCACAGGTAATATCACATTTCCTTAGAGCCGGCTTGCTGAAATTTGCGTGTGATTATATTGACCAAAAACATCACGAAATGCACGAAATGGCTTTTGATTTGAACGCCCATTTTTGCAAAAGGGTTCAACAACCTTAATGCACTGCTCAATTGTGTCTCTCTCCATGATTTAATTCGTTCATCACTGAAAGAAAGAAATGTCAAATTAATTTGGGCGAAAAACTTGAAGTGAAGGTATATATAAATATATATATATATATATATATATATATATATATATATATATATATATATATATATATATATATATATATATATATATAAATATATATATATATATATGTATATTTATATATATATATATATATATAAATATATATATATATATATATATATATATATATATATATATATATATACACACACATATAAATATATATAGTATATATATATATATATATATATATATATATATATATATATATATATATATATATATATATATATATATATATATATATATATATATATATATATATTATATCGCTAATATTTAGAAAAAAACCGACTTCCAAGTAAAAAAAATGATTTAAATTTTATTGAACCGGTGCTATGTTAGTGATACTACATGGTGATTTAGTACCACATCCATAAAATTCATGTCATCCTTTGTAGGGCACTTTGAAATCAGTTTCCTTACTTTTCCGTTAAATAAACAACGAAACGTTTGCAAGTTTCATGTTATAATGACTACATCTTGTTAGTAGAAAAAAACATCACTTCGTCACCTAAAAACTTTTGGTCTTATGTTAAATCGAAGCGTACCGTTAATAACATTCCAGCCTATATGCAATTTTTAAATGAGAGTTCAAGCGATAGTGAGAAAATTGCAAATATGTTTAATGATTATTTTTATTCTGTTTTTGTCCCACAAACTGATAGTGCGTCTGCGAATCAAAGTAGCTCTTTGGCTTCCGCGGGAGTTGTTGACGTTAGCACATTTGAAATATCGTTTGATAATGTATCAAAATTGTTAAGCGAAGTAGACATTAATAAAAGTGCAGGGGTAGATAACATTCATCCTTTATTCGTCTCCAAATTGGCAAAAGAGTTATCCGTACCTCTCACTATTTTATTCAGAAAATCATTGAGTAGTGGGATTTTCCCAGATGTTTGGAAGAAAGCACTTATCACCCCCATATCAAAAGGCAGAAACATACATGATGTAATACAATACCGACCTATTTCAAAATTATGCATATTTGGTAAGATTTTCGAGAAGCTTGTTACAAACTTCACAACTTCCTGTGCTCGTCAACATATAGCTCCTGAGCAACATGGTTTTCTTGCCGGTTGTAGTGTTAACCCGAATCTTGTCTCCTATACAGACATTCTGTTTAACGCCCTTGATACAGGACGCCAAGTAGACGCAGTATATACAGATTTCTCTAAGGCTTTCGATAAAATAAATCATTCTCTATTGATTAAAAAATTATTCAAGATGGGGATCCATGGCGATTTACTTAGACGGATAAAATCATATATTACTAATCGTAGCCAAGCAGTGGCAATGAAAGGATACTGTTCGAGATTTCTCAAAATTCCCTCTGGGATTCCTCAAGGATCCCATTTAGGATCTCTTCTATTTACGTTATATGTTAACGACATTGGATTTTGTTTTGAAAATTCTTGTTACTCTATGTATGCAGATGATACTAAAATATTTAAAACCGTGCAAACCTCAACTGACTGTTGTAAACTACAAGAAGACTTGGAAAGATTCGAACAGTACTGCAGTAATAATCAGTTATTTTTGAATGCGGATAAGTGTCACGCAATCACATTCACACGTAAAAGCAAACCTTTACTTTATAATTACAAAATCGCTGGAACTACATTAAAACATTCAAATACAGTCAAAGACCTAGGAGTAACTCTAGACTCCAAACTACAATTCAACCATCACATTGATAACATACTTACAACAGTATATAAAAGGCTGGGAATGATTCTAAGAGTATCTAAGCCCTTCAACAATATAGACGTATTAAAGATATTATTCAACTCATACGTACGTAGTATCTTGGAACTTGGCAGTGGAGTTTGGAGCCCTAATTACGCTGTACATATTGATCGACTGGAAAGGGTCCAAAATAAGTTTCTAAAAGCCTTAGACTACAAGTTTGGCAACATTTTTACAGATTATAAGAGCAGTGCACTAAGATATAATATTCAACCATTGAACATAAGGCGTAATTATCTTGACTCCTTGTTTTTATATAAAATTGTACATAATAACATTGACTCAACATTTCTTCTACAAAAAATCAACTTTAAAGTCCCTCGTAGCTCCTCTCGTTTTAACCAAATTTTTTACATCACCGCTAGTAACACAAATTATGCCAGTAATGCATTCTTTAAGCGTGCCTGTGACCTTTTTAACAAACATTTGTGCGATATTGACATATTTCATTGTAATCTTCATACTTTAAAAAAAAATCAACTAAATTTAACAAGAAAATGCTCATAATTTTATACTTTGCAATGATTGTTTTTCGTTTACTCACTTCCTATCATAGTTTGCTCGATGATCCTTTATATTATTTGTAATTAAAAATGTAACCTTTAGGCCTGTTTGTATCTAAATTTTAAGTTATGATTTGTAATTAGGCTGTTTGAGTTCATAATAAAAAAACAAAATAAAAAAGAAACTGTAATTTTTTTGAAAATAAGATTTAGAGGCTCCAGATCACGTTGCACTGTGTGAAGATAAAAACACTTCGGACTTTATTTTTCAATTTTCTAAATGATATTTTATCGTGCCACCCTCAATTATTCTTTCCACGACTTCAAAACAACCCGAAATTCAATACTTATGAACGTTGTTTAAAGTTTTCGTTGGGCTGTAAAATTCAAAATTTTCCGCGTTGACTCTCGCTGCAAACGCTTCAAATCAAATTGTTTACAAAAATGAATACATTCTGGATAAAATACAGACACGAAACCATAAAACGACTTGATTCAAAGTTAATTTGATTGAAACACCCACGAATTAAGTCCTTAATCAAAATATTATCACCAATTTATTCCACATATGTCAATGTTCAAGGAGCGAACATGAAACGTATCTAACCCGTATAAATCATCAAACCTATCGGCGACACCACTTACTTACACGGCACAATTCTAAAATACAGTCAAGTTTCGCTTTTCTGTAATAAAATATCGCGCGGTTCTGGCCCAACGTAAAAGATCCACTTAAATTGATGGGGCTACTCATAATTTTATGTTTGGTTACACTTTACTCACCTGAGAAAAGAAAAATACTGCGCGTCAGTTCTTTTTCCCTGCTTATAATGAAAAACTACACACTTCACTTTGTAATTCACACGCGTTTACTTTCGTATGATAAGTTTTTCATCTAAAATTTTGCAATATGAAATTCGTATTTTACGAAGGATATGGCAACTGATAGCTCCACGCCACCTGATACTTCCGCTTCGGAAACAGGGGTGTGCACGCATTTTTCATGGATAGAATACTTTTGAAAATATGGCGCGAAGCATGATTTTGTTGACATTTGTTGAAAAGGGTGGAGGTTTGTGGACAGATAACGATACTTTGTATATCAAATAAGAAGTATAACTCACTATCACATTTGAACGTGCTAATAAATGGCTTAAATTGGCATTTCAGAATTGATTTCGACAATTTTACGCATTCCTTAAAATAGCATCAGCTGAAAATTACAAAAGCTTTCGAAAATGAATGTGCACGTATAGGGTAGGTTTCATTATGTTAAGCGACTTCAACGCTTTCCATAAGAATTGAAAGCTCGCTGTCTCCTGAATGTACCTCTGTGATCACAGCCAATACCAATTTATGCCTAGTCGAAATTGGTTTAATGTTAGGGCTTCCATCATTTTCAATAATTGGTACATACCTGAACGATTCGAAAAGAATGTATAAAAATCCGCCATCGGGATGCACATCTGTGTAGCCTATTAAATTGAATTCAGGCACCAGTAGGATTCATAGAGAAAGAATGGTAGCCATATATATTGTATTGTATAAAAACAAAAGAAAAGAAAACGTTAATGTCAAAAAAACTTGATTATTGATGTTATCCGACACTGACAGTTGACAACTGATGAAAGTGTTGAGCATACAAATTCACCACTTTGATATGTCGGCGCCTTTGAGGAACAAGATAAAACCAGAGTGGACATCCATATGTACACGTTGTCCCAACTACCCCTGCGACCGCCTACCTAACTACGTGTCTTTTTGCACCTACCCCTGCGACCGTGATTCTAAAGCTAGTTAAGGGGAACCCAATGGGTTGTCACAAGAAAGTAAACAAACGCTTATGCACTCGTAAATATGGTTTTATTGCAAATAACACTTCACAGAACAAGAAAATAGCATTGAATACAAATAAAGCATTATGGCCACTTAGGATAGAAAACACTGTCGTATCGATAACCCACCGTTTTCTTGCAATAACGCACATTACACTTTTAATTGAGTTCCTCGCCCCGATTTACAATGTCACTCCTTAAAATGTTGTTATCCCTATACCATGTGTAATATTACTTTCACTACAGTCAATATGTACCTCCGGACACGTTCTCGAACCGAAGAAACGACTAAATTCCGAATCGTATCTCACGCGCCAGGTAAATTTCGCGCCCATGTTTAGTCGTCAAATTGACAATCTGGCTCTCGAGAGGAGAAATTGTGGAAATTATTGGAAATGAAATGACAATCATGCTCAGAAGGTGGTCGTATCATTTTCTATGGAGCTTATATGAGCATAGCCTCCCCATTTGTTCCGTTCCTCAAAGGTCGGCGCATACGAAGTGGGAAATGATCAGACAAATTCTAAGCCGTTAAGCTGGAAGAGCTAAAAGGGGCCAGAACATTCTCTATCTCGCGGTGGCAAAGCCGACATGACGGTTGGGAATTGGAAATAAAAAATCGTATGAGTGGAGTAATTGAAACTGGCTGGAATTCGAAAGTGGAAGGAATTACGGAGGCACGGAATTCGGAAGTTGAAGGAATTGCGGAGGCGAAAAATTTAATCGAAAACAACAACTTATTTCTGTGGAATACTAAGGGGGCCTCTAGCCAAGGGGATAAGTAAAGTAAAGTTTTTAAGAAATCAATGCGTGTACTGCTTACTTTTTGAAAAATTTCTCACAATAATATTAAAAATATTTTACCTCGCTAAGTATCAAGATTAATTTTTAATAATACCAACGGTTTTGCTGGTATCTTGCCAGTGTTATCATGTACGATGAATTAATTTATTCTAGAGTAAGCCTATGTACACATACTCAAAAGAGTCTGCGTACATCTCATTAGTACAAACTGTATTATGTTGGAATCATATGAATCAATGTTGTGATCTTGATTTAATCATTTCGATAAAAGAGCCTAAACTGCAAGAAATGTATTGAAGCAGGTTTGTTTAAAAAATTCCCAAAATTATCGAACATATAGTAATTTCAATACTTGGAAGTCTGTGAGCAGCCCCAAAAAAGTCTGCGTACACATCACAAAATTTGGGGATTCTCCGAAATGTGCAATGTTGATGCCTTCATTTTTTCATTGTTCTGCGTGACAGTCTTTCATTGGAAAATTGTCTGTGTGTTTTGCATGAATAAAAGACTATTCTTTAATATGGAAGTAAAAAATAAGGAAATCAGTGTTAGTGAGCGTAGAGTCATAGTAAAATTGCGTGAAAACGGGAAAAGTTTTCGTGAAATCGCAAAATTAGTTGAAAGAACCCATTCCTCGGTCCAAAGGGTTGTTGCTAATTACAAAGAAAGCGGTTTGATTATTTCACAGCATCGGTCAGGACGTCCTCCCAAACTTACAGCACGTGAACGTAGGAGTATTATTAATGCTGTGAAACAAAATCCCCGATTAACCGCGTTCCAAATTGCGCAGGATATAAGAAAGAAATACAATAAAACAATAAGCGATGAAACAGTGCGCATAATTCTCAGAAAAGGCGGTTACCATGGCCGAGTCGCACGTAAAAAGCCGTTCATATCGGAACGGAATCGCCGAAAGAGAGTGGAATTCGCCAAAAATTATGTAAATATGCGAAAAAAGTTTTGGGAAAGCGTTCTTTTTTCGGACGAAAATAAGTTTTGTATATTTGGGATAAAAGGACGCAAATTAGTATGGAGAAAACGTTCGACAGAATTCAATAAAGAAAATTTGATTACCACTGTAAAGCATGGTGGCGGCGGTGTGATGGTTTGGGGGTGTATGGCAGCCAGTGGAGTGGGGCAACTCGTTTTCATAGAATCTACAATGGATAAATACGGGTACCTTAATATTTAAAAAAATAATATTAAGCAAAGTGCCGAGAAATTGCGGCTGGGGAACGCATTTTTCTTTCAGCACGATAATGACCCCAAACATACAGCTGAAATAAGTAGGCTTTGGTTGGCTTACAACGTCCCAAAACTCTTAGGTAGACCTCCTCAATCACCAGATTTAAACCCAATTGAGCATTTGTGGGATTTACTTGAAAGAAAAATTCGAGAGCATGACATAACCAGCAAAGAGACATTTAAAAATGTTATTTTGAACGAGTGGAACAAAATAACGGCCGAAGAAGCATCAAAACTTGTTCAATCCATGCAAAATAGGCTAAAGGAAGTCATTTATAGGAAAGACTATGCTACTAGATCTTAAGGTTCAAAATCTGAAAGCTAATATAGTGGTTTTCAAATAAAATGAATAAATTTTTTCAGGTGTACGCAGATTTTTTTGGATGGATTTTCATGACTTTTTGGAAGAAACTTTTTTATTTTGGTTATTCTAAACAGCGAACGAGTGATCAGTTACATATTTATGTACCATATAGTTTAATGAATATAATAAAGAAAAGATTTTAAGTTATAAACAAATGGCAAAGGTTTTTATATTGATATATTTGCTACGACCAGCAAGTGTACGCACACTTTTTTGAGTATGTGTATATGTAGCAGCATTCTAATTATGCCTATCGATTAGAGATATGACACGCTTACTTTTACAATAGGGCGCCAAATAAGGCGGATTTAAAAATTGCTATTTGGTCATTAAGCACAATTACATTACTATCCTTTTCAAGTTTATAAATTTCTAAAGATTCTAAAATATTTAATTTATGGGATTTAGGTAAAGTGTGGATGATTTTTAAATTGTCTATATCTGGGAATTTATTATTGGTATCTAAGAAGTGATTAGCAGCGGTAGAGTTAGATTAGATGCTTATTAAATCTAATTTTGAATGACCTTCCTGTTTGCCCTATGTAAGCACTGTTACATTCTTCACACGAAACTCCATAAACTCTAGATTTGCTATATTTATTGATCAGCTGTTTAGGGTTATAGAAAATATTGCACAATTTCTAACTTGGTCTGAAAGCTATTTTGACATTGTCATTTTGCAAAATACGAGAAATTGCTGCAGACACCGGACCAAAGTATGTAAGAGATGTGATTTTTTTATTATTTATGTCCGTGGTTTTTTGATAAATTTTATTTATTGTGATTTCTTTCTGTGTTTTCTTTATTAAATGATCAATGAGGTGCTTGGAAAAACCATTATTTTTCACGTTAGCTTTTAAAGTTCTTATTTCTTCTCTTAGATCTCCTTTGAAGACGGGTGTAGAAAATGTACGGTGAACCATGGATCTATATGCAGGTAACTTTTGTGACCAAGCGTGATATGATTCCACTGGGATAGTGGCATTTGAACAGGTCGATTTTCTGAATATATTCAAGTTAGTCCGTTGCACGACAAGAGCACTCTTGGAGGCTAGCATTTTTTAGGGGAGTTCCGCCCCCACGTACCCGAGGAAGGTTCCCTCCTGGGATGACAGGTAACGACTCTGATTGTATCTGGACTACACTTTGGACAACGAACTGAAATTGACGCTTTGGGCTGGCGGATGTGATGGTTTGAAACTCGTGTGTGAACGGCTCCAATTCAACTATCATACCATCTCCGTCCCGGTAAAACCTTGGCAGGCCTCGAAGTTCGCACCATTGGGTTGGTGGTGTAGGTTCGGTTGAAACGGACTCGCAATTAGTGCTGGTCTGGCTCTGAGCACTTGTCCCCATTAGGGCTCGTACCGACCCTCGCATGGCCTCCCTGCTCTGCAAATATAACCATGGGACCAAAACGGCGACTACACACACGAACGGAGATAGCGGCTCCGAGGGGGGACCCAACAAAACTGGAGCAAACAAAATCAAAAGACCAAAAACATCCAAAAAACGAAACAAAAAATAATAACAACGACGTAACCAGCGGCTGCAGCCACGATGTCAACAGTACATCGAGAGTGGTACTAACCGCGACAAAAACGAAGAATAACACAATGACAGTGAAGGCAGACAATAAACGGAGAATAGCAGACAGTCTAGTTCAGACTGAGATTCCTGCGGCGTTCGGGCGCAGCAAACAACTGATGCGAACGCCCGAGCATCCTATTAAGGAGAAGCGGGAAACTCTGCAGGACGCTTCAGGTGTTCGAGCGGTGGGAGATAACATAAAGAGCACCAAAAATTCGATTGTCACTGCTGCGATCGTTACCGAAGCGACCGATGCAAAGGTCGCAAATCCCGACATTGCAACGAAAAATCCAGAAGCCAACGAGGAGATTACGGCACTAAAAGCAAAGAGTGACCAGACACCGCGTGATTGCACCGCCAAAGTTGAAAATGTGGTGGAAGTACTGCACTCGGAAACGGAATGCGATAAACTCTCCCAAGGATGGTTGCAAGGTACTATTGCGGCTCAGCGATACGAAGAAGAAAGACTACTCCGAAAAGCGGGAGATGTTCTGAAAAAAATACAATCTGCTTGCGCCTCCCCGAAAATCAGCAAAGGCAGGGCTCCTTGAACTAGAGGAGCTCCTAGATCGCATAGGGCACTATCGGAGGAGCTGGCTAAGGGCCGAAGACGAACAGAAGGCTAAACAGGCGCTTGGGCGAAATCTAAAGGTGACATGCAGATAGCTCCACCATTAAAAGTCAACAAAAGTATGGCGTCTAGCCCAATCAAAGGAGATCGGGATAAAAGAAGGAAGGAAGAGGCACTTGATGGGCGTGGAGCACCAGATCAGGGGTTCCAGACAGTGCTTACAAAAGGAGTGAAGAAAGCCGCTAAGAAATTCCTTCAAAAAAAGCCAGAAAGTAAAGTTCGCACGGACGCCCAATTAGAAAAAGGACTTGATGCAAAACAGGAGAGGCAGAAGCCCCGACAAAGACCCCGGCAGCAGGCACTGCTTGTAAAGCCCCAAGATGGCCGATCCTACGCGGAGGTACTGCGGGACATCAGGGGAAACGTAAGGCCTGAAGACACCAATACTACCATTAAAGTAGTACGACCAACGAGGTCGGGCCACATGCTGGTCGAATTCGGAGCAGAGGCCGGCAATAAAGAAGCATTCTGTGACACAGTAAAGAACTATCGCCCCGCTCGAGCCGATGGCAACGATCGAAATACGAGACATTGACTGCGTGACGGATCTGGCCGAGGTAGAAGAGGCCATCAGAAGGGAGTTCGCAGAAAACCATAGGGGACAACGCATGGCCATAGTCGACTTGACCGAAAAGGACGCCGAACAATTCCTGAACAAGGGCAAAGTACGAATAGGGTGGGTTGTCTGTAGGATATGGCGAGGAGCAACGCCTCTTCAATGTTTCAAATGCCTTGGTTATGGTCACACCACACAAGTATGCAAAGGACCCGATAGGAGTTCCCTTTGTTACAAATGCGGTGAAATGGGACATAAAAGAAAAGAGTGTACGAAGGAGGCACACTGTGTTCTTTTCAAGGATGTGATCCAAAACCTGGTTTTGGACACGTCTTGAGATAAGGAAAATGTCGGGTGTTCCAGGAAGCCCTAGCCAAGGCCAAATCAGAGCTTTGATGAGCCACATCCTGCATCTAAACCTACACCGCAGTTCAACCGCCCAAAATCTGCTTGAGCAGTTTGTGAGGGACATGAAAGCCAACTTCTTGCTGCTGAGTGAGTAACACCATAGTAAAAGTCCTGCATTCCAGTATTCTGATGAAACTGGTACTGCCGCCATCTGGGTTCAGAACAGTGACTTTCAAGTGGAGAGTTGTGGAGGGGGGGATGGTTTCGTGTGGGTTCGGTGCGCAGGGACCACTTTCTTTAGTGTGTACCTAACGCCTAACGAGTCGATATCATCTTTCCAAGCCAAGCTTAATGCTTTGGAGGGCGCTGTCTCGAACGCAGAGGGCAAAGTGCTCGTTGGGGGTGACTTCAACGCTAAAGCATAAAACGGGGCATGCCTCAGACGGATCCGCGGGGGAAACGAATCCTGGAAATGGCGGCCAGGACAGCCCTCGTCGTACTAAACTCCGGAAAGACGCCAACTTTCCGCCGTATTGGACCGGACCGGACCGGACGTGACATTCGCCTCGGAGTCCTTAGTACGGAGGATACACAAGTGGAAAGTATTAGAGGACTACTCAGCCAGTGATCATTAGTGCATTCCGCTTGAGATAAGTGATGCAGTCTCCCGACGTCCGTGCTCTCGGTCTTCTACAACTGGATGGAATATCGGAGGGATGGACGTCGAGAGGTTCGTCAAGGTTCTCACAGCAGGTGAGCCGCTGCAGCGAGCTTCGGAGGGAACGGAAGAACTGGCAGCTCAAGACGTGGTGAACTCTACTATGAGCATCATTACGATTGCTTGCTGCGCTTCTATGCCCCATCGAAGACCCCGGCACGGCAAGCCCCCAGTGCACTGGTGGTCAACTGAAATCGCTGAAAAGCGAAGGGAGTGTCACAAGCTTCGACGTGAGGCTCAACGGGCGCGGACTGGTGACGAGGTATGCAACTGGGTGGCAGCATATAAGTCGGCCAGGAAATGCCTTCGCAAACTGATCAACAGTAGCAAGGCTCGACCTAGTGGACAATGTGAACAAGGATCCGTGGGGCCTTGGCTACAAGCTTGTCATGGGAAGGCTTGGTGCCCTACGGAAGCCTTGTATACATGACGTGGAAAAGATGGACGCGATATTGCGGGGACCCTTCCCTGCCCATCCCGTCCGTGTTGACGCTGTCCATGGTGAAACAGCAGTCGAGTGCCCACTCTTCACACAGCTGAAACTGGAGGAGGCAGTCCTCTCATTGAAAGCGAGGAAGGCTCCAAGTCCAGATGGTGTTCCAGCTGAGGTGTTGCGGCTCGTCTATCACCATTGTCCTGACTTGCTGCTCAGCACATTCATCGTTTGCCTACGGGACGGGGTTTTCCCGGTACGATGGAAGGTAGCAAGCCTCGTGCTGATCAGCAAGGGGAAGGGAAATCCCGGATCGCCGTCTGCATACCGCCCGTTATGCATGCTAGATACGGCTGGGAAAGTGCTAGAGAAACTCATCAATTGAAGACTCACTGACGCGATTCATGCTGCTGGGGACCTATCTCCTAGGCAGGACGGCTTTAGAGCAGGACGTTCTACTATTGATGCGATTGCAGAGGTGGTGAACGCGGTCCAAAAAGCAGAGGCTTATAGTCGCACCAAGCGACGGATCGTCCTGTTGGTGACACTCAACGTCAGGAATGCCTTCAACTCCGCTAGATGGGTGGATATTCTGGATACGCTTGAAAACTCTTTTCAAGTTCCAGAATATCTAATGCGGCTTTTGAGGAACTACCTAAAGGAACGAAGCCTGCTCTACGACACGACACATGGCCAACGAAGGATGGAAATTACATCGGGTGTTGCCCAGGGATCTATCCTTGGTCCGGACCTGTGGAACGTGTCTTACGACGAGCTACTGAGACTTGAGATGCCAGATGAGTCGCGCTTGGTCGGCTATGCGGATGATGTTGCGGCTCTGGTCGTTGGACGCACCGTTGAACAAGTGCAACTTAGGCTAGGTATGCCAATGCGCCGAGTGAGGGACTGGATGACTGCTCGCGGGCTGAGTTTAGCACTGGAGAAAACCAAAGTGGTCATCTTGACAAAAAAGAGAATCCCTAGGGTAAGGATGATCAGTATTGGAGACGTACAAATTGAATCGAAGCCAGCGGTGAAGTACCTGGGGCTACTGATCGACTCGAATATGACTTTCTCTGAGCAAATCAGGGCAACGGCTGAGAAGGCTTCTTCGGGAATATCGGCTCTGAGTCGACTGATGGCCAACGTAGGGGGACCCAGCCCATCAAGAAGACGCCTCTTGATGAGTGCTGTAGGGTCAGTGCTACTGTACGTAGCAGAGGTATTGGGCGACGCTCTCAGCAACGAGGTATACCGAAAACGTTTGGCACAGGTACAGAGAAGAGGAGCACTGAGAATTGCATCTTCGTATCCAACAGTCTCCAACTCGGCGGTGAGAGTGATTGCAGGCGTGATACCTGTCACCCTCCTTGCTAGAGAGCGCCGCGCTATTTGCCTGCGCCGAAACGAGGATGCGAGGAAGATAGTTAGCCGCGAGGAGAGACAGCGCTCGCTCAACGATTGGCAGCAGTCTTGGGTGAATCGCACGAAGGGAAGGTGGACTGCGCGCCTCATCCCGGATGTGAGACCATGGCTGAATTGATGGCATGTAGAGACTGACATCTATCTGACCCAACTTTTGAGCGGGCATGGGTGTTTTCAGTCTTACCTGCACAAGATCGGTAAGTCACGGTCTCCCGATTGTCGGTTTTGCCCAGGAGAGGAGGACAACGCCTGTCACACATTTTTTGCGTGTACCAAATGGGTCAGGCTGCGAAAGGAACTCTACAGGGAGACGGGAGAGCTCACCCCGGATAATATAGTTGCGGTGATGCTCGAATCGGTTGACAAATGGAACCAGATGGCACATTGTGCTCGGGTAGACTTAAAATATAAAAGGGACTCACAGCAGCTGGGGGCACTGGGACTGGAGGATCGCTCTTCTGGCATTTCCTCTTCCCCTCTCCCCTCCCGCTAGAAGGGGGACTCCCCAGCTTGAAGGCGCCCCACAGCTTAACAAAAAGAGACCTTGCCTGAAGTAATGTGTCAAACGGTTCCAGGCTGGGCTCTCAGGTTGACAGGGGAGGTGTTTAGTGGGTAGTCCAGTCGCGATGGGAGTCACACGATCTGTGCATAAATAGTATTCACCTCCCTACCACTAAAAAAAATATGAAAAGAGGAAAAATTATAATTATTATATTATAAAATACTTCAAACATCCTCAACTGGGGTGGTCTACCTGGTTTGAAAGAAATTTCACAAAAAATAGAAAACAATAACCTAATAGCTACAAAAGCTAATAAAGAAACACCATTGTTATAATTGAAAAGGTGTAGTGTCTCCTACAGGTACGATAATTATAAATTGACACTGTTTTCTCTTATGCGGGTATTTATTAACTTTACATTTTTATCAATGATATCCTTAAGGTTATAAACTTAAAATCCAAAAAGGGTAAAATAGTACCCTTTTTGGATTTTAAGTTTTTAATACTTCACATAACAATCGTTTTTGGGGTTTTGTACTAAAATCCAAAACCCTATTGCAATCACGACCTGTGTCCGTCTATCCGTCCGTCTGTATGTCACAGCACTTTTTCTCCGAAACTATAGAAGCTACAGCAACGGAACTTTGTGAAAAGGTCAGAAGTGGTGACTTCTTGAACGTTTTGGTGTGAAAAAATTGTTCATGGGGGTTTAAGGGGGTCAACCCATATAGGGAGGTGACCCCTTAAAATTTTTTTCGGCATTGTTAGTCGAGTAGGGTTTCATTGGAAAGGTTTTAATGAGGTTTTTTCAAAACAACTCTGAAATTTGCCTTATCGGTACTGAGGGGGGCAGGGGAAGGGGAAACGTACGAACTTTTACGCGTACCCCCTCGTAATTGTACACCTTTCATCCGAAAAATCATAAATGTCGGCCTTAATGAGCACAACAACAATAAATACGAGGTGAGCTCAAAAAGTATCGCGAATTTTGAATTTTCGCGGGTTACGTATATTCGAATTTCGATTTTTTTGTGGCGTTATGTTGGTACTCATGTCTGTCACTTATGCCGACAAGCTCGGCCATTTTGAATGTTCACTTAATTGGTGATAGCTGCTTTACTTGCACGTGTTTTCAATCGTCTTCGATTTTTACTTATTCAAAAAAATGGATCAAAGAACGTGTATCAAATTTTGGGTGAAAAACGAAATTAAGTGCGCGGATGCATTCCGAATGTTGACTGTGGCATACGGAGAAGCTACCTTGGACCGAAGCAACGTTTATCGGTGGTACAAAATGTTTTTAGAAGGCCGAGAAGATGTGAACGACGAAGAGCGTGCCGGACGCCCGAGCACTTCAACAACAGACGAACAAATTAATGAAGTGGAGAAAATGGTATTGGCCAATCGTCGAATCACCGTTAGAGAAGTTGCTGAGGACCTAAACATGTCGATTGGCTTGTGCCATTCGATTTTTATCAACGATTTGGGCATGAGACGGGTCGCCGCGAAATTCGTACCAAAATTGCTCAATTGCGACCAAAAACAGCAACGCATGAACATTGCTAATGAGATGTTAAACTCTGTCCGCGACGAACCAAATTTGCTCCAGAGGGTCATATCTGGTGACGAATCGTGGGTTTATGGTTATGACGTGGAAACCAAAGCTCAATCATCTCAATGGAAGCTGCCGCATGTACCAAGACCGAAAAAAGCGCACCAAGTTCGGTCGAATGTGAAAGTTTTGCTGACAGTTTTCTTCGATTGTAGGGGCGTGGTGCATCATGAGTTCTTGCCACAGGGAAGAACGGTCAATAAGGAATATTACCTGCAAGTTATGCGCAATTTGCGCGAAGCAATCCGCCAGAAACGCCCGGATTTGTGGGAGAACAAAAATTGGCTTTTGCACCACGATAACGCCCCTGCTCACACATCGTTGCTTGTGCGCGACTTTTTGGCCAAAAACAACACACTAATGATGCCGCAGCCACCGTATTCCCCAGATCTGGCCCCCTGTGACTTTTTCTTGTTTCCTAAACTGAAGTGGCCCATGAAAGGACGACGTTACGCTACGCTTGACGAGATAAAGACGGCATCGAAGGAGGAGCTGAACAAGATTAAAAAAAATGATTTTTTGAAGTGCTTCGAAGATTGGAAAAACCGTTGGCACAAGTGTATAATATCTTATGGGGATTACTTTGAAGGGGACAAAATAGATATTCATGAATAAATAAATAATTTAAAAAAAAAAAAAAAATTCGCGATATGTTTTGAACACACCTCGTACATGAGAAGTCGAAATTCACTCAACTTTGTTAGTAATCGATTTTATGTTTTCTTGAATAAAATCTTAACGGTACCCTTAAATTCAATAGGATGCAGTACACAGATGACTATTTCTAAGATTGCTACATTCTGAAAGTTTCATAAAGATCGACTGGCATTTAGCGAAGTTATAGCGGTTTGAATTTTCCTGTATTACTATGGAACAATATACGCTGCATTACTATGGAAACATATGGCTATGGAACAACATGCGTTTTTACCGACTCAGGCACCACAGTTTTGCTAGAATTTGCATGAAAATTTCAGGAATGAAAGGTATCATGAATATCTTTGAGAGTCGGTTCAGCTAGTGGTATCAGTAATCGTAAAACAAAATGGTGGCTGTTTGAGATGCGAAGATTGTATAATTTTGAGTTATTTTTCCCCAGCTTAAACGTTTAAGGTGCATGCTTTGAACACTTGATTCAATTTAATGACTGACTGACTGACTAATATTCATAGGTGAAACAAGTCGAGGAGGCAGGAGAGAGCTCCTAGCAGAACCATTCTAGGATTCCATTCTAGGATTCGAAAAAATTGGCCATGAATCGATGATTACAGTACAGGGGAGCTAGCCTGAAAAAAAAAATTATCAAAGGTAGCCAATATGAGTATCAGATGAAAGTTCTCTATGGGAGCTTTTCAAAACAGTTCTGAAACTGACAGTTTTGCTTCAGTGGGGGCAAAAGGGGTGGAATATCCACAAAATGAATGTCCTTCGCTTATAAAAAATTTACTTTTTTTTCAATGGTTCAAAAGTTGAAATGCTATGTACTGGTTTAAGTCGATCTATCGAAATTGAGCTATTTTTAGTTTTTATTTTAATGACAAAGTATTTTCGAAATCGACGTATAACTTCATATGGGCCTTCATAGCGAGGTGATAAAGGAGCGTTGATTTTATCTATTCTGATGAAAACATGTGTGAACTGGTTAAGTTCTTTAGGAATGTAACATTCGTTTGTCTTCGCTTTAGATCTTGCAGGAACTACAGAAAATATTTGCATTGTATGCCGAAGTCTATTAATATATGCATTAGGATCATTTTCGTGATTTTGCTGGTAATAGTTGAAGTTCTCCACTCCAGTGAATGGTATTACATCTTGCAACTTAAGATTCCTTAAGGGTCCGGTGAAACCTTCCCACCATGCCATTTAATGGTGGGGGGTATGTCGTAGTTCTTATTATGTCTTAAAACTTCATGAGCTCTTTAAATTAATTTGACTCAAACTGTACTCCTCTATCGGTGGTCATGGTTTCTGGTATACCGAATCGACCAAAATACTCTGCAACCAACTTTTCTGCGTTGTTTTCGGCGATTGCGTTGACTATAGAGAACAAGTACTTAGCCTCACCCCCAATGGCGCTGCTATTACAAAAGAGTTTTACCATCGTGCAGTACATTCTTTTAGTAGCCTACTGTCAAAGTTTCAGTCAATTCCTATCATTAGTTTTGTTGAAGGTACTGCTCGATGGTAAAATTCTTTTGTAATAGCAGCGCCATCGGGCGGTGAGGCTAAATACTTGTTGGATGACCCTCGTTTGCCTCTGGCCAACGGCTAAATCTGTCTACCACTGTAAGTATGTAAACGTTATTCTTTGATGGCGGTAAGGATCCTATAATATCGACATGAATTTGTTGAAATTTTTCTAAAGGTACGCAAAAATTATCTAATGGGGATTTGGTGTGCTTAACTATCTTAGCTTTTTGACAATTGATGCAAGATCTGGCCCAGTGATTAATTTGTTTATTTAAATCATGCCAGTAGTATTTCGAGGCGACTTATTTTCATGTGGCTCTAACACCGGGATGTGAGAGGTTATGTATGTTATCCAAACAAACCTTACGAAGGGCCTCTGGAATATACGGTCTGACTCTACTCGTGGAACTATCATACGAAATTTTCGCTCCTTTTACCGGCAATTCAACAAATTGTAGGGCCTTCTTAAATTTTGAACTGCCAGGAGAAATTAGTTGCTGAAGTTCAGAGTCTTCTTTTTGCAACTTTGCTACTGCTTTTACTTCGAGAAATGACTGCATTTCCCATGTTTCGAGTTTTTCTATTCTTGAAAGATAATCTACTATGACATTACTCATTCCTGCTTTATGCTTAATGTCGTGTGTATATTGGGCTATGTAGTTCAGATGCCTAAGCTGTCTAGGATTACGTTCTGCTTTCGTAAATATTGCAACTGTGGGAGGTTTACGATCTGTGAAAACAAAATTCACGAGCTTGAACTAAATACCTAAAGTGTTTAATAGCAAGATATATTGCCAATAACTCCCTATCAAAAGCAAAATACTTCATTTTTGTTTTTGACAGTTTTCTTGAAAAAAATTCTAGTGATCCCCAGAGTTTTTTAGCTGCTGTATAACTGCTGCAACAGCTCTATATGATGCATCGGTTGTAATAATAATGTATTCATTCGGTGATGAATGAACTAGTAAGGTAGCATGTGGTAATGCCTTTTTGGTTTCTTTAAATGCCTCTTCACATTCTCTAAGGCAAAGAAAATCATCTTTATTTGCCGTTCTCTTCTTTTTCGCATTGTTAATTGAGGGTACGTTGTCTATAATTGGAGGTACAAGTTTCAATAGATGTGGTACAAAACGACGAATATAATTTATCATACCGATAAGCTGTTGCGTTTCACGAACCGACTTTGGCAAAGGTAAATCCAAAATTGCTTTAACTTTATTCTGAGAAGGACGAATTTCATCTGTTGATATATTATTGCTTAAAAATCGATTGAAGTTGGACCAAATATGCATTTAGGCAATTTTATCGTAACTCTATGTTTAGTCAATTGCTTAATTAACATGCACAGATGTTACCCGTCTTCTTCTAATGACTGACTTCCCAGTAAAATATCGTTTATATAATTGAAGACATTCATTCATGAAGCATTGGAAAGTTTGTGCAGAGTTTCTAAGTTCGAATGGCATTCGCACAAATTCGAATAAGCCAAACGGATTCGTGATTGCAGTCTTGTATATATCGTTTTCATGAATTGGTATCTGGTGATAAGCTCTAAAAGAATTTGCATCCTTCTAACTTACGAAGAAAATCGTGAATATGTGGTTGAGTGTATCGGTCTGGAATCGTTATGGCATTTAAAGCGTGATAGTTTCCGCATGGTTGCCGATTTGTTGTTGTGCTTGTCAAGAAGAAGGACGACATATACCCAATTCTATCATATGAGGAATTCTGAATGTGCTTCTTTATATCTTTTAGGATCCAAACGGCGTGATTTTGCAAAAGGAAGCGAACCGAATGTGATGTGACGTAATGTTCAATAGGGCGATTGAAATTAGGTGCAGCTGTGAGTATTGGGAACTCTTTTAGAATATTTCCAAAATCATTCCCACTTGAAAAACTTCTGGGTGAAACATCCTTAGATTTGCTTTCGACAGCATTTATCTCAAGTTTAGTATTTTGATCAATAAATCTCTTGTGGTGAAGATTGACTAGTAAATTAAATTTTGATAAAAAATCCACCCCTAATATTGGTCTGTTTACTTCAGCCAAAATGAAGGAGTGCACAAATTTTCTCCTTAAACCGAAGTCTATTTCAAGGAGTTTACTGTAGTATGTGGAATGATTTTCTCTCACACGTCTCGAACGTTCGAGTTTTCCCGAAGGAAATCTGAACCGACCGCTAATCGGTTCTATACGTGAAGTCTTTGAACGTGACAACGGACTGTACCCATCAGGTCAATAAGTCCGGACACTCTTACTCTACTCCGAGGTATCTGGTGGCTAGCTAGCTAGTTCGAAGAGGAGTTTCGGTCGCGGGTCTTACGCGAGCAGACTTAATCCGAAATACAAAAATTCAGCCACCGGTTCACATGCCCAATTTAGTAATACGTAAAACAACTTCAATCAACTACTCTAAAATGCATCTTCCCCTCGCGGAGAAAATGAATAAAAACAAACGTCAAAAATACGCGCTCCCGAATATCACCGACGCGGTGCCCGAAATACCCTATTCGAATGCAAAACCGAAAAAATCTACGCTAATAAAAACACACAACCACAAGCTATGCCACCGCGTACCGACCGCAACGTGGTACCGACCATTCGCGGATTACATGAACCCTACCCTCTTAGCGGCATACTCACTGTTCGCCGACATTCTCCTGCTGGAAAATGCCTGTCGACAAGAGCATTCTTGGAGGCTAGCATTCTTTGGGGAGCGCCGCCCCCACGGACCCGAGAATATGGGGGGCGCCGTGAGGTTCCCTCCTGGAATGACAGGTAACGACTCTGATTGTATCTGGACTACGCTTTGGACAACGAACTGGAATTGACGCTTTGCGCTGGCGGATGTGATGAATTGGACCTAGTTGGTTTGCACAGTAGCGCCGAGGTGAAACTCGTGTGTGAACGGCTCCAGTTCAACTATCATACCATTTCCGTCCGGGTAAAACCTTGGCAGGCCTCGGAGTATGTTCGAAGTTCGCACCATTGGGTTGGTGGTGTAGGTTCGGTTGAGACGGACTCCCGATTAGCGCTGGTCTGGCTCTGAGCACTTGTCCCCATAAGGGCTTGTGCCAACCCTCGCATGGCCTTCCTGCTCTGCAAAGATAACCATGGGACCAAAAAGGCGACTACACACACGAACGGAGATAGCGGCTCCGAGGGGGGACCCAACAAAACTGGAGCAAACAAAATCAAAAGACCAAAAACATCCAAAAAAAGAAACAAAAATAATAACAACGACGACGCAACCAGCGGTTGCAGCCACGATGTTAACAGTAAAACTAGAGCGGTACTAACCACGACAAAAACGAAGAATAACACAATGACAGTGAAGGCAGACAAAAAACGGAGAACAGCAGACAGTCTGGTTCAGACTGAGATTCCTGCGGCGTTCGGGCGCAGCAAAAAATGATGCGAACACCAGAGGGTCCTATTAAGGAGAAGCGGGAAACTCTGCAGGACGCTTCAGGAGTTCGAGCCTCGGAAGAAGAAAATATAAAGAGCACCATAAATTCGATTGTCACTGCTGCGATCGTTACCGAGGCGACCGATGCAAGGGTCGCAAATTCCAACATTGCAACGAAAAATCCAGAAGTCAACGAGGAGATTACGGCACGAAAAGCAACGATTGACCAGACACCGCGTGATTGCACCGCCAACGTTGAACATGTGACGGAAGTACTGCATTCGGAAACGGAACGCGATAAACTCTCCCAAGGATGGTTGCAAGGTACTATTGCGGCCCAGCGATACGAAGAAGAAAGGCTACTCCGAAAAACGGAAGATGTTCTGAAAAGAATACAATCTGCATGCGACTCCCCAAAAATCAGCGAAGCAACAAAGGTGGGACTCTTTGAACTAGAGGAGCTCCTAGATCGCATAGGGCACTATTGGAGGAGCTGAAGACGAACAGAAGGCTAAAGAGGCTCTTGCGGTGAAATCCAAAGGTGACATGCAGATAGCTCCACCATTAAAAGTCAACAAAAGGATGGCGTCTAGCCCAATCGAAGGAGATCGGGATAAAAGCAGGAAGAAAGAGGCACCAGATCAGGGGTTCCAGACATTGCTTACAAAAGGAGCGAAGAAAGCCGCAAAGAAACTCCTTCAAAAAAAGCCAGAAAGTAAAGTGCGCACGGACGCCCAATTAGAAAAAGGACCTGATGCAAAACAGGAGAGGCAGAAGTCCCGACGAAGACCCCGGCAGCAGGCACTGCTTGTAAAGCCCCAAGATGGCCGATCCTACGCGGAGGTACTGCGGGACATCAGGGGGAACGTAAGGCCCGAAGACACCAATACTACCATTAAAGTAGTACGACCAACGCGGTCGGGCCACATGCTGGTCAAATTCGGAGCAGAGGCCGGCAATAAAGAAGCATTCTGTGACGCAGTGAAGAAAGTCCTCGGCAAAAGCGCAACTATAGCCCCGCTCGAGCCGATGGCAATGATCGAAATACGAGACATTGACTGCATGATGGGTCTGGCCGAGGTAGAAGAGGCCATCAAAAGGGAGTTCCCTAGCGTGGGAAGGATCAAAGCGAGGCTGACACCAGAAATCAACAGGGGACAACGCATGACTATAGTTGACTTGACCGAAAAGGACGCCGAACAATTCCTGAACCAGGGTAAAGTACGAATAGGGTGGGTTGTTTGTAGGATACGGCAAAGAGCAACGCCTCTTCAATGTTTCAAATGCCTTGGTTATGGTCACACCACACAAGTATGCAAAGGACCCGGTAGGAGTTCCCTTTGTTACAAATGCGGCGAAACTGGACATAAAAGAAAAGAGTGTACGAAGGAGGCAAACTGTATTCTTTGCAAGGATGCTGATCCAAAACCTGATTTTGGACACGTCTTGGGATCAGAAAAATCCCGGGTGTTCCAGGAAGCCCTAGCCAAGGCAAAATAAGATCTCCGATGACCTGCATCCTGCAGCTAAACCTACACCGCAGTTCATTCGCCCAAAATCTGCTTGAGCAGTTTGCGAGGGACATGAAAGCCGATTTCTTGCTGCTGAGTGAGCAACACCATAATAAAAGTCCTGCATTATGGTATTCTGATGAAACTGGTACTGCCGCCATCTGGGTTCGGAACAGTGACTTTCAAGTGGAGAGTTGTGGATGGGGGGATGGTTTCGTGTCGGTTCGGTGCGCAGGGACCACTTTCTTTAGTGTGTACCTAACGCCTTACGAATCGATATCATCTTTCCAAGCCAAGCTTAATGCTTTGGAGGGCGCTGTCTCGAACGCAGAGGGCAAAGTACTCGTTGGGGACGACTTCAACGCTAAAGCAATCGAATGGGGCATGCCTCAGATGGATCCGCGGGGTAAACGAATCCTGAAAATAGCAGCCAGGACAGCCCTCGTCGTACTAAACTCCGGAAATACGCCGACTTTCCGCCGTACTGGCTGTGAGGGAACCATACCGGACGTGACATTCGCCTTGGAGTCCTTAGTACGGAGGATATACAAGTGGAAAGTATTAGAGGACTACTCAGCCAGTGATCATCAGTGCATTCTGCTTGAGATAAGTGATGCTGTCTTCCGACGTCCGTGCTCTCGGCTTTCTACAACTGGATGGAACATTGGAAGGATGGACGTCACCACTGCAGGGAGCTTCGGAAGGGACGGAAGAACTGGCAGCCCAAGACGTGGTGAACTCTACAATGAGCATCATTACGACTGCTTGCTGCACTTCTATGCCCCGACGAAGACGCCAGCACGGCAAGCCCCCAGTGTACCGGTGGTCAACTGAAATCGCTGAAAAGCGAAGGGAGTGTCACAAGCTTCGACGTGAGGCTCAACGGGCGCGGACTGGTGACGAGGCATGCAACTGGGTGGCAGCATATAAGTCGGCCAGGAAATGCCTTCGCAAACTGATCAACAGTAGCAAGGCTCGCTGCTGGCAAGACCTAGTGCACAATGTGAACAAGAATCCGTGGGGCCTTGGCTACAAGCTTGTCATGCGGAAGCTTGTTGCCCTACGGAAACCTTGTATACATGACGCGGAAAAGGTGGACGCGATATTGCGGGGACTCTTCCCCGCCCATTCCGTCCGCGTTGACGCTGTCCATGGTGAAACAGCAGTCGAGTGCCCACTCTTTGCACAGCTGGAACTGGAGAAGGCAGTCCTCTCATTGAAAACGAGGAAGGCTCCAGGTCCAGATGGTGTTCCGGCTGAGATGTTGCGGCTCGTCTATCACCATTGTCCTGATTTGCTGCTCAGCACATTCAACGCTTGCCTACGGGACGGGGTTTTCCCGGTACGATGGAAGGTAGCAAGGTTCGTGCTGATCAGCAAGGGGAAGGGAAATCCCGGATCGCCGTCTGTATACCGCCCGTTATGCATGCTAGACACGGCTGCGAAAGTGCTAGAGAAACTTATCAAGGAAAGACTCAATGACGCGATTCGTGCTGCTGGGGACCTATCTCCTAGGCAGGACGGCTTTAGAGCAGGACGTTCTACGATTGATGCGATTGCAGAGGTGGTGAACGCGGTCCAAAAAGCAGAGGCTTATAGTCGCACCAAGCGACGGATCGTCCTGTTGGTGACACTCGACGTCAGGAATGCCTTCAACTCCGCTAGACGGGTGGATATTCTGGATACGCTGGAAAACTCTTTTCAAGTTCCAGAATATCTAATGCGGCTTTTGAGGAGCTACCCAAAGGACCGGAGCCTGCTCTACGACACGACACATGGCCAACGAAGGATGGAAATTACATCGGATGTTGCCCAGGGATCTATCATTGGTCCGGACCTGTGGAACGTGTTTTACGACGAGCTACTGAGACTTGAGATGCCAGATGAGTAACGCTTGGTTGGCTATGCGGATGATGTTGCGGCTTTGGTCGCTGGACACTCCGTTGAACAAGTGCAACTTAGGCTAGGTATGCCAATGCGCCGAGTGAGGGACTGGATGACTGCTCGCGGGCTCAGTTTAGCACTGGAGAAAACCGAAGTGGTCATCTTGACAAAAAAGAGAATCCCTAGAGTAAGGATGATCAGTATTGGCGACTTACGAATCGAATCGAAGCCAGCGGTGAAATACCTGGGGCTACTGATCGACTCGAATATGAGTTTCTCTGAGAAAATCAGGACAACGGCTGAGAAGTCTCGCAGGTCCTCACGAAGATCATGTTGCTGAATCTATTTCACGATCACTCCGATTGCTCGGGAGAGTTCGTGATTCGTTACTGCACTGGGAGCTTGTCCTGCAATGCTCCACAAAACGCAGCGTATAACCAACCAGCCGTTGAAGCCTTCCAAAAGAGTTGCCGTGCTGAACCTCGTACACAAAATGGTTGCTTGCACTAGCTGTCGTTATGATCGCAACCCTGATTCGCTTCCGCTCGACCTCACAGGCTTCTTTACCCTTGTACGGTCAAGAAAGATGACCCCTGTGACCAGAGCTTGCAGTCTTTTAACTCGGCTGGTGCCAGGCTACGGGACAGGATGTCCGCGGAATTGTCGTGGAACGCCACATGTCGCTACTTAGTTGGTCTCGACAATGGTTGAATGGTCAAAACACAGTTGGTCACGGTAGTGCTGCAAGATGAAGTGGTTGAGTTGACCCACGCCAATGCGACCTCTGAATCGGACCACAGGACGTGAAAAACATCCGGCAGACTGAGCGTTATTTGTTATTCGTTAATTCTTCTCCCAGCTTGGCGGCACACAACTCCAAACGTGGCACTGTCAACACCTTGATGGAGGCCACCCTGGACCGAACAGAGAGCAACCGAACGTTGACTTAACCGCTTGGGGATGTTGAGTGGACATAGATTACAGCACCATACACCTTCTCCGAGGCGTCGCAGAAAATATGCATCTGCAGCTGAACTGGTTTCTCACAGGCGATAACGTGTCGAGGAACACGAACCCTTCGCAATGATGGTAGCTCACCGCAAAAATGGGCCCACTGTGTATGTATATCGAGTGGCAAGGCCGCGTCCTAGTCCAACTCCAATCGCCATAACGCCTGCAGGAACAATTTGTCGGTTACGATAACCAGGACCAGGATGCCCAATGGGTCAAACATTCGGGCGATGTCTCATGCGATCGTCCGTTTCGTGAATTTGACCTCAGTGAGGTCCAAGTTAATGCTGATCTGGAAGTCGTCTGTTTTCGGGAGCCAAATTACCCCCGAATTCTTGATGTAGTCTTCTGAAAGGCTGCTGAAATCCAACTTGACCTCCTGGTCTTCGACGCTGATTTGCTGCAGAAGACGCAGATGATTGGCACACCATTTGTGCAAATGCATCCCTGCACTGGTAAGAATCTGACACAATTCCTCCTGTGTTTGAATTGCCTCCGTCAAGCTGCCTGCCCTTTTCATGACATCATTTATGTAACAATCATGCTGTAGTGCGCTGCTGCTCAAGGGTGCTCGATCATTTCGTCCTGTGCCAGAACCTGGAGGCATTTGGATGCCAAGTACGGGGCACACGTTGTGCCGTACGTGACGCTCTTGCGTTGATAATATCGCAAAGGCTGGGCTGGACTCATTCTCCAAATCACCAGTTGAAATTTGCAATCGTGATGCTGAAGCTCTATTTGCCGATACATATTGGCGATGTTGGCCGTGATAACGAAGCATGGCAGACGGAAACGGGTCAAAATCGCAAACAGATCATCCTGAATCGTGGATCCGGTATGTAGGATGTCATTCAGGGAAACGTTCGTTGATGTTTTACTGGACGCTTCGAAAACCACTCTCAATTTAGTGATACTGCTACTTGGCTTCACGACGCAGCGGTGCGGCAGAAAATAATGTGCTTCTTTACTCGCTGACCATGTGATCTGCTCCAGATGTCCGAGTTGTTTGCACTCGTCCATGAACTCGAAATACTGCCGTCTTAGATCGGAATTCTTCTCCAGCTTGCACTCCTGCCTGCAAGTCGCCTGCCTGTCTTCCTTGAAAGGAAGCCGCACCAAGGATCGGCCATCGGACTCACGTTGAATCATCTGGGTGAATTGTACTTCGCAGTCTCTTTCAGTTGCTGTGAAATTCTGCTCCTCAACCTCCCAGAATCGCTTGATAGCCTGAGTCAGCTGAGTCTCTTCGGTGAGAACTCCACATGTTACTGGAAGCATTTGAGGTATAACAACCCTTCTGGCGATAATCCAACCGAAGAGCGTGTTCTGGAGCACAGGGAGTTCAGGGCCCAACTTGAACAACTTCGTAGAAATACTCCGCACTTAGCAGCATGTCGATTCCCGCCGTTTGATGGAATTCAGGACCCGCCAGCGTTATATTTCTAGGAATCCGCCATTCCGATGTGTCGAGATTCTGAGAAGGTTGAGGAGATATGATTTGATTCAGGGCGTAGGCCTCGAACTGCGTGGCATATCCAGACACTTTGAATTTTAGGCCGTGATCCACCTTACGATGCACCTTCTCAATGCTTCCGCCCACCCTCTCAACCAGTGCAAGTTGCGGTGAAGACGCTAGGCCCAGTTTCTTGACAATCCGCTCGGTTACTAAGTTGATTTGCGAGCCAGAGTCCATCACTGCTCGGCAGTCGGTCACTCTCCCATCGCTGGCAACAACCTTAACGACAGCTGTGCTCATCAGAACATTTTTTTTGGATCCAGGTTGCATGAGAGTCATCAAAGTGAGGGCAGGCGGCACAGGTGGTGGTTGGACATCTGGTTTCCTGACTGTGGAGGCAGGCGTTGTCGTCCTGGTCTGCTTGGAATTTTTGTCTCCTGTCATATGCAATAGGGTACTATGTTTCTTGGCGCACTCATTGCAGCTTCTTGCCGTGCAGACGGCATTCTGATGACCTTCTCGCAAGCAATTCATACACAGCCTCCTCGAACGTACAAAGCTCAGCTTCTTCGCAGCGTTGTACTGGAGAAACTCCGGGCAGTAGTACAGCGGATTATCCAGCGAGCACCTTGGGCATCGCAACGCAGCCACGGTGGTCACGGCAGCCTTGGTAACCTTCTTGTGGATGCGGGCTTAGTTGTACCGCCAAGCGCTTCAAGTGCCTGGAATCGCACTTGAAGGAAATCCAGTAAACCCTTTAAAGGAGGCAGCTCAGGCGGGTTAGCCAAAGATTGCTGATAGAGGGCGTGCGTTGTCGAATCCAACTTTCGCAGCAAAATGTGTAGTAGAAATGCATCCCAATCAAGGCTTCTGAGACGCTCCTGTGTGGTGTCATGCAGCGACTTTATGGCTACCACTGACGGTTTTTCACTGGCCTGAGATGGCTGCCCCATCAATTTGTCGATGAGGGCTGACACCAGGAGTCGTCGATTATCAAATCTTTCATTAAGTATCTTCCAGGCAGCTATATAACTTTCATCCGACGACGCAAAGTTTCTGATTAAGGACCCAGCCTCTCCTGTGAGGTTAACCTCCAGATACTACAGCTTCTGCCACGCGGACATCAGCTGGTTATGCACCATTTGCATAAACAAATCCTGGAATTGTCGCTAGTGCAGGTAATCTCCGTTGAAGGTGGGCAAGGCAATTTTTGGGAGCAACAAGCCTGGACTCGCAGCGGGCGGAACAGGTAAAAGTGGCATTTCGGTAATGGCGTCGACTTTCGTTTGCAAGCGAACAATGCAATCCTGCGCGTCCTCCTCCCACCAGATGTGCTTCTCCGAATTGAAGCTCTGCGCTTCAGGGTCCCCACAGTATTCATAGAATTGCTGATGAAGTTCATCCAACTGTTGCCAGTCCCGCCGCACCGCCTCTGCTCTAGCCTTACACCAAGTCCATGTATTCTCTGGTAATTCTAGGCGAACCATCGTCCTTCTCAGCGAATTTGGTGAAGCCTGATAACGTCGTAACTTGCTTGTAAAAAAAGCATTATCCTGCACCGAGACAAGCGCGGCTGAAGAACTGTTGTCGCTACCGTGTAAAAATGAGGGTGGCTGCGACATTGGCAATGTTGTGCCCTTTAGAGCGCTTATATGTTCAAGGAAGTGTTATTGGAAGGTGACGTAATTGATCCTGGTTGTTTCGTAAACTTCGCTTGTAAAATACTCATGTCCCGATGTATTCTCGAGCAAGGATCAAACTTTGGTGTCCTTGTGCTCGAATTCCTCCCAGGCGGTTTCTAAACGCCGAAGCCGTTCTTCATAATAACCGATGTCTTGTTTGCGGCTGGCCCAATCCTTCTTGTTATTCGATATTATATTTTCTACGGCCCTGGCCAATGTCCTCAACTCCTGGAAAACGCGCCCCGATTTTACCATTTAATGCCCAAAAAGCACTCTCATCAAGCACGACACCAATACAACACTTGAACCACTGGTATTCCAAAATAAAACGAGATTGTGAGTTCAGATCCCACCGGGGCCTCCAAAATGTTTGCGTCACCACTCTTTTGTCTTGGGCTCTCTTCTCTTGCCGTAAATTTGTTTAAAAGCGAATAAAATCGGTTTTAAATCCAAGAGCTTGATAAAATTCCCGCTCGGTGTATTAAAATAACATGAAATATTTCTCACTTCATATCGTTTCCACTTGAATACCACTACTTTAGTATTTTTCAATAATAAATCCATTTGTTATTTATTAAATATTACAAAAAGTCCTCGTTGTTACATTCCACTTTCTTTAACCGCTTAAGAATTTCGAAACACTTCCGTTCCTTTCAAACGTTAAATCCTGACTCCCCTCTTCCAGCATCCCGCTGCTGTCCGAGTGGGCATTAACAGTAACTTTTTGTCATTTTTTATTCATATCATGTCTCTAATTGACATGCAAAATTAGGATGCTGCTACATATAAATATGCTTACTCTTGGATTACTTCATTCATCGTACTTGATAACGTTGGTAAGATATCAGCAAAACCGGTCGTATTATTAAAAAATAAAAGTTTCTATAATCTTGAAGTGGCCAAAATTATTATTATTTAAAGAGTATGTAATTTATTGAGTGGTGGAAAACGTGTAAAACTTCAACGGAAGATTTCTTATTTTAACTATAAGTTGTGGAATTCTTTTGAAAGATTTATTGGTTGAAGCGGAAAAGATATTCCAGGGTGGATTTTTTTTTCGTTGATTATAGCGATATAGGCTCAAAGTAGTACAGTGATTTGAGTGAGAACACAGTTGCGGGTTTCAACCTTTTTTCGACAGAACTTATCTTGATTTTAAGCGGACCATTGGACAGCGGCATGCAAACGGGCGAGCGAGGGGTGCCGCAACCCGTCTTGATTTGGCTATCTGGGACCCAAAAGTTCCACCTGGAAGGACTCTTGGGGAATCTAACGTGGGGCCATCAGAATAAGTTTCAAATTAGAACACTTATGCTTTTGATTTTATTGAACTTTTTGTTAAAAAATGACTTGCGAATAATTTCTACATCATATTTTAATATTCTTTACTTAACATTCATGCTATAAGGTGGACGTCGGAAATTTTTTTAACCGACCGCGGCTTTAGTAAGGAAATTTCTAGCATAATGTTATAATCTGCGAATTGTTTGTTTTTTAAAGAAAGGAACTGACTTTTGGTTATGATATTGAAAAGCAACGTGAAGTAGTTAAAGTAATTATGCGGATTTATTTGAGAAAGAATCAAATGTGAGAAAAAGCATGTTTGATTGATTAATTGATATTTTTAAATTTAAATAGTGACAAATCTACTTTATATGGATTCTACTTGACTTTGTACGATCAGTTTTATTGTGCAGGGGAGTTCAGTCGAAGAGTTTTATGTACGATAATAAAATATTGATTATTGATGTGGACACAATTTCGGTACCATTATATTCAACTCCTCAAGCTGATGAGGAAATAGGGAAGCAGAAAGATGTGACCAAGTGGGGGATTCTGTTCACGGGAGACTCGAGCTTAGTGAACCGTGAGAAGTCAAAGAAGTGTCAAAAGCCCATCTATTGACCTGAACTGGTTTTTATCAATCAAACATCGTTGCAAGAACTGTGATGGTATATAGAAGGAGTTACGCATGGAGTTTCTCCAATCGGGCTAAGATAACAGACTATTGGCGGAAATCCAACATCGGATTCAAGGAAAGGACGAGTCAATTGGGGTATATGTGGCGGCAATAGATAACCTCTTTCGGTGGCTGACCATGCCACGTGAATAGGAGGAGAAGCTACGCCGCATTAGGAGAAATATAGTAGCCTTCTACCAGACTTTACTTAGCCTGGTGTCGATTTCTTCGTTGGCGCAAATCGTTGAGCTGGGGAAAAGTTGGAAACAACGAGGGTGGCAGTCAAGTCTTTCATTCCACCTTCAAGTCGTCGGAACCAAGATTTGTGGAGCCAGATTTGGCATATAGCGAGGCGACGAGCGGACTCGCGATGGCAGCGTTGCAAGAGGTTTGCCGAAACTCCTGCTGCTAGAACTGTAGAAAGAGCGGCCACACCTCCCGGAGTTATGGCGAGCCCCAAAAATGTTTTGGTGGTAGTAGAATAGGGGCAAGAAAGGCCACTTGTCCAAACTGCTAACCACGGAAGACAGCAAAATTCCGAGAATAGGCATGAACCATGTCAAGCGCAAGGTACAAGATCCTCAGAAATGACAACCGTACCAACTAGGAAACGTAGGGGGCATGAACAGCTGGAGCATACCAGTTGTAACAAAAAGCAGGGCCGAATATATCCTGGCGAAAACAGAAGCGGATAATGGGCGACATATGAAAGAGGAGAATTTTTTGATGGGGCTTTAATGGGTTTTTTGAACTCAGGAGCAACCCATACTACTCGTACTTTAGGTGAGCCCGAAAGGAACTATAGAAGTCGGAGGGAACAGCAATTTGTTTCGCGGATAGGGCTTATGTCCCAGTTGAGGAGATAGTTGGGTACCAGTTATAGTGGAAGGGGTTACACGGTGGATGGAGATACTGGTGGTGCCCGCAGTCCCTGACAGGTTTATCCTTGTGGTGGATTTCCTGTGCTTCTTTCGAATGGTCTTGGACCTCAGTGGGGAATCATGCAACGGCGAACAAGATTGACTACAAAGGACAAAGCATCCCTAGAAACACTGGCCTTGAGGGAGTTTGGCTTAATGGATCTCACAAAAACCCATCCTTATCTTGTGCCCCCGGGAGTGCAGGTGTACATCAACGAAGAGCTGGATGAAATGTTGCAACTGAGAGTGATGAAACGTTCTGGAAGTATATGATCATCACCCATCCTCTTGGTAACAAAAGGAGGTATAATAACTTAGCCCTACGCCACTGACGCCGATCAGCCGATCCATGTACCCTACGCTCTTGACGTCGACGGCTCGGGAGCGATATTTTAGCTACTCGCTGTCACTGAACCGCGATTTGACATATGTCAAAAAGAAAAAGAGGCGGAGATGACGTCCGGTTCGTGCTGATTGGAAGTTTCACGTTGCACTAAATCTCAGCGGTGCTGGTCCCGGCTTCAAAAGAAAAAAAAGTTAGTGACCGTGGCAGCCGCCTCATATTTGGATGTTTCCCGGACATCATCCCGGATTGCGGATGACTGCATCTCCCCCTACACCATCTGCCGCAGACGAAAATCCTGCAGTTTCCCACGACTAGCGAAGCCCTTTTAACTTTAGAAGTAATTTCTATAACAGATTTTTAATACAGCTCATCTAATATTTCCGAGCACTGCGTCAGCGGCGTGGAACTCCCACCAACCACAGCTCCCCAACGGACTAGAAATCGCAAACCTGACGTCCCATGGTTTGGTCCATTGGCTGACGAGTCCATTGTAAGTGGAACTTACCTAGCAAGCCTGGGTAGAGCCACAGCCATCAATATTATGAGGCGCGACATCGATCCCTTGATATTATTTCTGGATGCGATAAGGAAAGTACTAGTTTTTAAGACTTTGCAACTAGAGTATACAATTCAATGCCCTCATAATTTTCTACGCTTGGAGGTGGCCAACCGACAGGTAGGTCTCTTCTGGCTGCAGCTTTAATTGATCATCATCGCTCGTCACTGAAAGATGCGCAGGCAGACACGATTGAGAATTACATCATACACACTGATTTTTGGGAGGCATTAACGGGATTAAATAAATGGTTGGGGTCAACATTGAAAGCTCATCACCTCGTCCACTACGCTTATTACTTCCGTTTAAAATAGTACCAAGAAAGATGAGCACTCATCAACAAGGAGGAACACCGCCCAAAAGTCCAGCGTTATCTAATCGAAAATATAAATAACACTTTTTTCGAAAATGCTATAAGTAATTCTATGGCCCAGGTATTTATAACATTCTAAAATAAAAAAAAAGAGTACATTTATAAAAGCAAGCGACAGACATAAAAAAATTTCATTCGGGATCGAAAGAGTAGTTTAATCACAATGCAAGTATTTTCCATTTCGTCACAACACTATTTCCATCAATCAAGCAGCATAATTGAGAATAATAACATTTTGTGGGTCTCCCAATAAATATGACCAATGCAAATTTACTCCAGCAAAAAAACAAGCGTTAAAAAAATTTCAGAATTTCTCCAGCGAATTCCTCAAGATTTATAGTAAAGCTGAAACAAAAACCAATTTGGGATATTTGATTTTCAGTGATATTTCAATTGGAAATACAAAATATCTTAAACTACATTCGTCTTCTTCAAAAGTAGGAGGAAATTAGGATTTGAACTGGTCATTTTTGTTAACCCTCATATCACAAATTGCTTGTTTTAACAACTAGTTAAAAATCCGCAATGAGCTAAAAGAGTAAGTTTTCACTTGATTGATTTGAAAAAAAGATGTAAAATTAATAAATAGCAAATAATACAAACAAATAAAAAAATTAATACAAACATGTTAATAATTAACAGTAACCTAAATAATAATACGAAATAATACGGATCCTATTATTGTAATAATTAACAAATGATGCAAGTAAGAATAAAAAAATAAACCACATTAATAACCAGTAAATAATACAGCCTATAGGAAGGATAGGCTGTATTATTTACTGGTTATTAATGTGGTTTGTTTTTTAGGTAAATTTCTCGAGAGAAATTTACCTATTGCGGAGAGCATCATATATATATATATATATATATATATATATATATATATATATATATATATATATATATATATATATATATATATATATAAATATATATATATATATATATATATATATATATATATATATATATATATACACATACATATATATATGTATATATATATATATGTATATATATATATATATATATATATATATATATATATATATATATATATACATATATATATATATATATATATATATATTTATGGGATATAACGAAATTTGTGACCACGCTAGAGGTTGCAATTTTGCTTCGATTTTCACCAAATTTTCAGGAAAGGTGTATTGGGTAATTATCTCAGTTAAGTTCGTGAACCAGCTATATCGGCCGGGCAAAAACAAAATGGCGGCCATTTTAAAGGAAAATTCGTGATTTCTGTTCTGACCAAAGTATAGCTTCGATTTGGATGAAATTTGGTCCAAAGGTTCATTGATGTATGTGATGAATCTCGCAATAAAAAATCCAAAGTCGGTACGGCAGAAATAAAATGGCGGCCGCTCAAAGGTCGAAAAACGTGCAAAATTTTGTTGTTGTAATAGTGGTCAAATCTTTCAACAGATTTTCATGAAATTCGGCAGTTTTATAGAAATTATAAGTATCTAAAGAATTACGTAAAAAAACTGGAGGTCAGGTTGCAAAAAACAAAATGGCGGCCAGTTGAAGGTCAAAATTTCAAAGGCGTTTAAAAGTCGCAATTTTGATCCGACATATATGAAACTTGGTTTCGAGATAGACATTACTTACACCTACAGTCTGTGATATTTTGGTGCTCATGCATTTGCAAATTTCAAAATGGCGGCCGTTTAAATATGCGTTTTTTTCATGTTTTTGTAGCCCTCTAGCGGTCACATTTTCCAACGCATTTTGATGAAACTTGAGATTATGAATCTCTGTACTATGTTCTTGTATTTTGCAGGAAATTATTAAAATTGAATGAAAAATAAAAAAGTCGAAAATTTAAAGCCTAATATTTTTAGCTGCCATTTTCTTTAAAAATTGAATTATTTTTCCGTGTCTGGAGTGAAACTTCTATCTGAACGAGACAGTACATTGATTGATGAGGTCCTAGCATACAAAGATTTAAAATAATCCAAAATCAAATGCATGCATTCAAAATGGCGGCCCCCAAAGGTCTGAAGGCAAGCGCAATTCGCTATTTTAGTGCCAACTGAAATAATGAATATTTTTCATGGAAATGTTTTAAATGACTTTACTTGAAAGAACTTAGAAACCAGATCATTTTTAAGATATTGTAAAATATTTTTAACAATACCCTAAAAAATTATAAGATTGCGACTTGTCTGTCTGTCCGTCCGTCCGCCCGTTTGTTCGTGCGTCATAACAAGTTTTCTCGCAAACCACATGAGCTAGAATGAGAAAATTTTCTACGTAGGTCAAAAGTGGTGCCTCTTGAAATTTGCAGTGCAAGAAAATATTTTAAGGTATTTAAGGGGGGTTTCCCCATACAGGGGGGTGGCATACAATTTTTTTTATTTCTGTAGCCCTCCAGCAGCCAAGATTCTCAACAGATTCCGTTGAAACTTGAAATTATAAGTTATTAAGGCAAGTTAATTTAATTTAATTATGCAAATCGAATGACAAATAAAAAAGTCGAAAATTTACAGCTTAATATTTTTAAGCAGCCGATTTCAATTGAAATCGAAATGACGGCCCTCATAGTTCAGAAAAAAATTGAAAATGTATATATTAATGGCAATGCAAGTGCTGATTAAACTTTTATGGAAATCTTTTGAAATTAACTATTCGAGCTATTTAAGCCTTTGTGTGGTTACCACTGTGAACTGTGTAAACAGCAAATGCGAGAAGGGCGAAACCGGTATTTATATGTTTACAACAATTTATGATCCGCCGATTTTCAATATGTAATCCATACGCGTGCAACTCAATTTAATTAGCAAATTATTTGCGCCCCGATAAAAGGTCTCTAAAAACGAACGTGGCCAGATTTTTTTTAATGTTAATAAATACCCATGTGGTACTACGAAAATTGCAGAAAGAAGTTTAGTAGTAGGCAAGCCAAATTCTTTTTCGAAACTTTACGCTACATACGAGAAATTTACCTTTCCGGCTGGTGCTGCCAATTATTACCTGGATATCATACAGAAACATAATAACAAGAAATAATCGATGCTCTCGAAATCTACATAAATCATAGCAATGTGTACCCTGCTTAATGATCGCTTAGAGTTTTACCATCCGAATTTCACAACTTTGTTGGAATGTTAGAAAAATTTCACATTTCTTAGGTTTCGTCGTCATGTCATCATTTCCTATGCAAATTTCGAATTTTGTATGTCTAACTATTCATTTTGAATAGCGGCGTGAATAACAGTAGCGTGAATAGTCTTGGTGTAAGCAATGTTGTAAGTTTAAATAGTTCAAGTTCGAAAAGTATATTATCACAAGCTAGTACGCCATGATAGAACTCGATGTCTTTTGGAATTACACTATAATTTGGTTAGCAGGACCATTTAATTTAAGGCACAAAAAATGCCTAAGTGATCATTAATGAAAATTCATATGTTCTTAGTAAGGGCATTTGAATTCTTACAATATATATTACGGTTTCAGAAACACAAGGCAGCTTCGTTTAAGTTCCCCTGAATGCTTTTTTCAGGACAAAACATACTAAAAAAAGATCTAGATCCGTATTGTACTTATGACTGCCCAAAAAGTTTCTCTACTTAAACCACATTGTAGTGCTCCTAGATTCAGTCCATTGAAATTGCCTGCAAGTAACAAAATATATGTGTAAATAGCCCTGTTTGTCTAAAAGGACTGTTGTACATAATAGAAAATATTTAAAAATTTTTTATCATTTTGGGAAAAGTTCACGGGTTTATGAAAATATAGAAGTTTATGGGAAAAAAAAGAGAAGAAAATTATTTTGAAAATATTAAATTACTAACTTATCATATAAGCATTTTAAAAGCAATGTCTTTATAGAAGACAGACACAATTAAAACTCAAATTTAATAGTAGTTTTTAGTTAAGTACATTAATTCACATTCAACTGATACATAAGTTAATACTAAAATTATCACCACGTATCATCCGCAAAGGAAAAAATGATTTAAGACAATAATTTCCCTTATGATTATAATGAACTCATTTAAGTTATACAAAGGAATTACCAATCTCAACTTATAATACCATGGGGTTTTTTCTTTCACTTAATTACTCATTGAACATATACAAAATCTCTTTCTTTGTAATCTATCTTGGGTATTAGCTTTTCAAAAACATCAAATTAGTCTACGTGCTCCTTAAAAATTTTAAAGAAAGTTAGTTACCACATTGTTAGAAACCGTTTAGAAAGTCTCGTTGAATTCATCATATAATTATTAAAGAAATACCTACTTACATACATCAACTAAGAAACGAATAAAATGAAATGCTATGCTTACCAAGCCTTTCCTTTCCAGCAAAACCGTTGTTATCCAGCAGGAGAATGTCGGCGAATGGTGAGTATGCCGCTAAATGGGTAGGGTTCGTGTAATGCGCGAATGCCCAGTTTCGCGTTGCAGTCGGTACGCGGTGCCATAGCTTGTGGTTGCGTGTTTTTTATTAGCGTAGATTTTTTTCGGTTTTGTCTTAGAGTAGTATATTTTGGGCATTGCGTCGGTGATATTCGGGAGCGCGTATTTGGCGGTTGTTTTTATTCATTTCCCCCAGGATGGAAAGATGCATTTTAGAGCAGTCGACGGAAGTCGTTTAACGCGTCACTAAATCGGGCATGTGAACTCGTAGCCGAATTCTTGTGTTTCGGACTTAGTCTGCTCGCGTGAGACCCACGACCGAAACTCCGAACTAGCTAGCTAGCCAGCAGCCACCTCTGAGTAGACTAAGAGTGTCCGGACTTGTTGACCTGAGGGGTACAGTCCAGTGTCACATGCCAAGACTTCACGTCGAGAGCCGATGAGAGGTTGGTTCAGATTTCCTTCGGGAAATGTCAAACGTTCGAGATGTGTGCGAATTGAACTAACATGATTACAGAGGATCGAAAATTTTGCTTCTGTGTGGAGCGATACTTACCCATTGCTGTAAATTTTTTCTGCGCTGAATAAACTTCAGACCATCGATGGCACTCATTCTCACTTTCCCAGACTATTCCTAGCAGTTAAATATCCAGACGGACGCTTCGGAAGCGGTGCTAAGTCTGAGTCATCCAGAGGATGTGAAGATGGTATGTCACCTTAGCCGCGGCTTCTGCAATGCAGAGAAAAAATGCTCCACAACCATGGTACTTTGGTCAGTAGAGATTTTTCAGCCCGACTTGGAAAGATTGCGATTCACGGTAATCACGGATCATCACTCTATAGTGTGGCTTCATAATTTGCGAGATCTGAATGGTCACCTGGCACGTTGGGCAGTGAGGCTTCGATAGTTTGATTGCGATGCCATTCATCGGAATAGAGTGGGACACTTAGTTCCCGACGTCCAAAACACTAGAGGAGTTTTGCACGGTCGAGAAATTTAACCCAGAGGATAAGTGAATTTCGGGCATGCAAGCGAAAATAGAAAAAGATCCAGACAAACTCCCAGATTGGTGATTTGAAAGGGAAAAACTATGGCAGCTTCTACTCGGGCAAAATGTGGAGTTAAATGGGAATACCTGAAAGCAGGTGCCAAGCCTAAGCGACGTAAGATCTTACTGCAGTACCACAATTACTCTATGGCAGAGCATATAGAGATCAGACTTATATAGATTAGACGGCCATAAATTAAGGCAATTTCTGTGGTTTATTTTGGCAGTCAAATATAAGGGGATTAATGCGTGAGAATATATAATAATACCGTTTAATTAATAAATACGTATATATAATTCTTCAATCTTATATAAATAAATAAATAAAAGTGAATTCGTCTGAGCCAATCAGGGCAACGGCTGAAAAGGCTACTTCGGGAGTATCGTGCTCTGAGTCGACTTATGGCCAACGTAGGGGGCCTAGCCCATCAAGAGGAATCCTCTTGATGTGTGCTGTAGGGTCAGTACTACTGTACGGAGCAGAAATATGGGGCGACGCTGTCAGTAGGAAGGTATGCCGAAAATGCGTAGCACAAGTACAGAGAAGAGGAGCACTGAGGTGAGGCGGTGAGAGTTATTGCAGCGGGACACCTGTTGCCGTCTTTGCTAGAAAGCGCCGCATTATTTACTTGCATCGAAGCGAAGGCGCCAAGGAGATGGTCGCCCGCGAGGATTGACAGCGCTCACTCAACGATTGGAAGTGGTCTCGGGCGACTTGCACGAAGCGGAGATGACTGCGCGCCTCATTCCGTGTGTAAGACCGTGGCTAAATGGAAGGAATGGTGAGACTGACTTCTATCTGACCCAGAATTTGACCGGGCATGGATGTTTACAGTCTTACCTGCACAATATCGGTAAGTCGCGGTCTCCCGATTGTTGGTTTTGACCAGGAGAAGAAGACAATGAGTGCCACACTTTTCTGCGTGCACAAAATGGTATAGGCTGCAAAGGGACCTCTACAGGGAAACAGGAGAGCTCATCCTAAATATTAAAGTCATGGTGATGCTAAAATCAGTTGACAAATGGAACAAGGTGGCACATCATGCTCGCGCAGTTCTAAAACATTAAAAGGACTCACAGCAGCCGGGGACGTTGGGTCTGGGTGATTGCTTGCCTGGTAATTCCTTTTCCCCTCTCCCCTCTCGCTAGAAGAAGGATCTCTCAGCTTGAAGGCGCTTCACAGCGTTACAAAACGAACCCTGCCCCAAGTAATGTGTCAAACCGTCCCAGACTGGGTTCTAGGGTTGACAGGGGAAGTGTCTACTGGGTAGTTCAGTAACTTGCGAGCATAGGAGTCCCACATTCTGTGTAAATGACATTCACCTTCCAATAAAAATGAAAGTAAATTCTTCAAATTTACAAATGTTTCAAAATTGTTTTCAGTTCGATTCTTTACATCGATACTGCATATAGTTTGTCATTTCCGGCTCAGTGAAATTAATTTTCCCAAGCGCTTGTTTCCCATATACTCGTTACCTGAGTCATGTCAGCAAAATTATCGTTCCTTAGGTGAGATCACAGACGCTAAGCCAGCAACTTTGCACTCCAACGTTGCAATGTGAGCTTTTGAAGGTTCCCAAGTCTGGCTCGGGTAAAGTTCGCGCATGGAAACTAAGCCAGCTCGGCGTATTCGGAAAAGTGATTGTAATCCCGCAATTGTTAGTTATAAATATTTTCGTAATAAAGTTTTTGGTAATGAATGTCAGTCTAATTGCCAGTTTGATTCTGTTTGCATCGAAACTGAAGTAGATTCTGGTACCGACCAGAATCCAGAGTCACTGTGCCGCGAGAATTTAAGCGTCCTGGTTTTCCACTAGGACTAATATCGTAAAGGAGGGCCCTGGTAATGAACAAGGACTTACTGTTTTTAGAGTCCTGGTGTTGGATCAGGACTCACGTAATTTGTGGAAGTCACACATGCACCAAGACTTATCGTTTGTGTAATCCTAGTATTGAACTAGGACTATATTGTCAAACCGAAGGCCCTGGTGCTACAACAGAGTTTCTTGTTATTATGGTGTGGAGTCTTGGTCCTTGGCCAAGGACTTAGATGTGTTATTGCTTGTAGAGTCCTAGTATTGGACTAGGTCTCAAGTGGTAAATTGAAGATCCTGGTACTTCACCAGGACTTAGGGTTTTTGGAATCCTGATATTGGGCCAGGACTCAGGTTCTGTGTGAGCAGAGTCCTGGTGTTAGACCAGGACTCATGTTCTGTGTTATCGAAGGCCTGGTGTTGGACTAGGACTGAATTTATTGGTTTGCTTAAAGTCCTTGTACTGAACCAGCACTTAATGTTAGTGAAGTCCTGGTAACGAACCAGGACTCGAAGTTAACAACCATCGAGGAAAGGCCCTTGATTTAACAATAATAATAAGATATAGTAAAATTGGACGCAATATCAAAGAAAGACAAGAGATCTGGAGCAAATGAACGATCACAACAGTAAGTAAGACTCACGTAGGATCTCGAACAAGTGAGATCCATTCCAAACGTGTTGGAAGTCCTGTTGGTTTATTTGGCTGGAATTTTCCTCTAGATACGCCTTGTGGATGGTCGATTATCTAAAAGGAGGATGAGGGATAAGGTCTCTGGAACATTAAATTATAAATTATACCTATTGGCGGTTGTATCTAGCACTAAAACCGTACTGACGTATTATACATTTTTCGATGATCGCAATGTTAACGTCCTTAGATAATCCCCATTCTTTTACTGGCAGAAGTAAAAAACAATCAAAGGTTGACCATTATTTACACAAAATGATCATACTCGGAGCTGAAAGATCAGAGAAACAATGATGGTGGGCTTAGGGAATAGTTTTTTAATCCTCTCATTGTGTTTCCTTTCTTCAAGTCTCATTATAGTGAAGTGGACTTGTTCGGTTTTATTACACTAGGAATTATTCGCGGGTAGACTCTTACTACATTAGCTGTAATCCTTGAAACACACAAAATAAAAGAAAAAAAAAGTGGTAATGGGATTCGAATTTCACAAGGAGGAGTAAAATTTATTGGAAGTTGTTAGTAGTCAGTATAGGAAGGAAGATTAACTAGAAGTAAGATATAGTTAGCAGTTAGAAGTTGGTGGTGTAATTTTCTAGTTTAGTTCCAAATTTCCTAGGATAAGGAGTTAGTAGTTCTTGGTTTAAGGAATTTTAAGGGTTTAAAGAGAATGTAACGGGATAAAAACAATATCAAAAGGGGACAATCAATAGAGTCACAACCAAGCCAATTGAAAATTAATGGTAACTTTGAGGTCTTAGCTAATGAAAACATGATTTCATTAAATTTTATATGCAACCAGTGCTGTATAATTAATTTTTAGAAGATTTCAAAAATTACTCGGGAATAGCTAGGACATGGCAGATGGCGCAAAATAGCATGAATATTAAGGAGCTCAACTGAACAAATTATATCTATGCCAGTAGTAACAGTAAATACTATAGCCCGTCCAACAAACAATAATTGCAGCACATACAACAAACTCAATTGCAGCAGTGTCGACATCAAAGTGGCAATGATCAAGAATCGCAACAACAGCAACAAAATTACATCGCCAATGCTCCAATGAAATAGAAATTCTTCCTGGTTTTACGTTAGTCGAGCTCGACGTTGTCTCCAACCCAGCGAGAATTATCCCAGCTCTACACCGGGTCGCCATTTTGCTTTTCTATTGCTCGGAACACGTAAAAAGCCAGCGCAGGGTATCCCACGATTGCGTTGTGCGTGATTAATTTAATATCGTCGCCCAATACGCAAATCCGCGACTACCCAACATTTAGTCCGTGGAACGTGACCCGATTGAAAAATCGACGCCAGATCAGAAAAACTGTGCGGTTGTCCTAAAACTTAGCCAACTCAAGTCGTTGCAAATCGCAATCGGGGCCCAGAAGGCCCAAATTCCAAGATTCGTCCACCTCCCAATCATGAGAGCGTGATTCAGTTATAGGAGTCGTTCTCAGTTTTAGTAGTGGATAGGCATATCCGTCGCGTTTTTTTTTTGGTTGTTTGAAAATATTTGTTTTCTCAAAGTTGTCTAGTGTAGTCGTGGAAAATAATTTATTGATAAACTGCTGCGAGAAGGAGAACCTTAAATTGCCTCACCAAACAGCTTGATGCTGTCTCCACTTCTTCCTAGCACTACAGCCCCTCCCGAGCCTTCGCTTCCTGCAAACAGTGCCTCCAACTGTCTCGGTCCATTACCGCGTCCTCCAATTTCGAAATCCGAGCAGCGATGAACTGTCTTCGTCGTCCGAGTCAGACCAGCATTTCCTCGGTTTCCCCACTGGTCTCCGGCCTTCAGTTCTCCCAACGAATACCCTTTTGGGTATCCGTTGTTCGTCCATACGATTCATGTGGCCAGCCCATTGCAGCTTCCGCAGTCTTACAATCCTGGAGGCCTCCAGTTCGTCAAAAATTTCATACAGCTCATGGTTGTATCGAATTCGCCATTGGTCCCCATCTAGCTCCGCTTCGATTATTCGCCTCAGGACCCGTCGCTCAAAGGTGTTCAATATATTTGCGGATGCTTGGGTTAGGGTCCATGTTTCACACCCAAAGCATAACACAGGTCTTATCACAGATTTGTACAATTGAAGTTTTGTTTTCCTGTGTATGTAGCTGATATTCAAGGTCGTCATCACAGAATAAAATATTTTATTTGCGAGCTGTATTCTTCGGCGTATTTCGTCTCTTTCAGTGCCCATTTTCGTTATTTTGGCGCCAAATACACAAATTTGCTAACATTTTCGATACTGTATTCGCCAAGTGTGATGTTTTGTGTACTTGAGGTAGTTTTCCTCGACTGCGTCATGAGCTTTGCTTTATTTTCATTGATTTGTAGCCCTACTAGTTTTGCTTCGCTGTCGAGTTTGAGGAAAAGTTCTTTGGCAGTTGTTAACGATCGTGACAAAATGTTGATGTCGTCCGCATAGGCCACTACTTGGCTCGACTTGAATAGTAATGGACCTCGCGTATCGACAGATAGCTTCCTTATGACGTACTCTAGAGCTAAATCGAATAGCAATGGGGCCAGCCCATCTCCCTGCTTTAGTCCGATATTTGTGTCAAAGGCATCGGTGAGTTGGTTATTGATGTGGACTTGGAAGGTCATCGATGTCATTGTAATGTTGGTAAGGCGGACTTATTTGGCTGGGATGCCAAAGCAAAGCATTGTTTGGTACAGTACGTTACGATCAATACTGTCGTATGCTTGCTTAAAGTCAACAAAAATTTGGTGAACGTTTATGTTGAACTCCCAGCACTTTTCAAGTACCTGCTTGACTGTGAACAATTGGTCTATCGTCGATCTGCCTGCTCTAAAATCACCTTGATACTCCCCAATAATTCTGTTAGTGTATGATCCGATTTTATTTTCTAAGGCGTTTGAAATATTTTGTAAGCCGTACAAAGTAGTGATATGCCTGTATAATTTTCGCACTGTAGCTTGTCACCTTTTTTGTGGATAGTTAATATGATTTAATGGCTCCACTCTTTCGGCATATGTTCCTGTTGCCAAATGTGCTGGATGACTTTGTGAATAGCTTGATGAACACTACTGCCACCATATTTGATGAGCTCTACTGGAATCTCATCGATGCTCGGCTCTTTTTTATTCTTTTGGGGTTTGATGATGGAACAAACTTCATCCAGAATTGGTGGGGCCAATGAACGCTCTCCGCAGACATCTATCGGCTCCAATGCTCTGGAGCTGTGCGAAGGATTAAGAAAGTTCTTAAAATATGATGCCCATCTTTCTTTAATCTTCGTTTGATCAGCAATGATATTGCCAACGCTGTCTCCACCTGGCTTACAAGTAATAATTGCATTCGACGTGCACAAGCTTATGTAAGATGGCTTTCAATCGAGAGCTAAGAGTGAGCTAGAACAGTATTGCTCATGGGTATATTTTGGCATGATGGAAGTGAAGCGGGCAACTTAGTAATTGAGTGAATTATATTCACAGCATGTACAATATCTGACGTTGAATGATAAATTGTATGCTGTATATTGACTGACCAGAAGTGAAAAGAAATTATTTTCATGTTTATACTATGATATTGGAACGGATTATTGGATGAATATTGTGAATATGAAAAAATGCGAGACGATATCCAGGAGCAGCGAACTAGAATTCATCAATTTATACACTTGATTGGTTATAGTGGTACTTTTCTGGCACCAGTATTCAACGCTACGATCCACGTGAAGGCATTTGAAAAACAATTCCAAAAGTCAAATTGAAAAGGGTGCTGTAGTGCAGCCGCCGTATCCAATTCGATTTTCTGTTTAGAATGTGACACAGAAGAACTCATAAACCTCGATCCCAGATCTCTTAATTCTTTTTTTGTTAAAGAACGAACTGGCCTATATGTAACATCCTTGTACGACTACTTGTATTGTTGTTTAAATATTATTTTAATTGATATAAAACGTATCGTTTACATCCTACGACGGAAAAACTATCTATCTTATATTCGAATATATTTCTTGGTGTGCGGCATGTTGAATTCAAGTTATAAGGAATAACAAATCAATTTATAGCTTAAAGTTATAAGAAGACTACTCGCGTGCATATAAATTTTGATTGCATCAAGAAATAAAAATAATTATTAACTTTATTATAATTATTATATATTTTTATGCCTCTTAAATAATAACGGTACATTTAATTAATGACTATATTCAATTCGTTCGATATTTGTCTTGAAATTCAATGTCATAAAATAATGTTCTGTTAAAAGAAGTCAAACTCGGTTTTTACCTTTCGTTCAACTTGACGGGGTGTAGGACCCGCATTGATAGCCATCGGTCGCGCTCTTTCCTTTCTTTTGTTAACAGGGGCTCTTGCCGGGTAGAGTGGCCTTCCACTCCCATGCCCATTTATGGTATAGAGTTATGTGATTCCATTTCATCATAAATTGGCTACGTCTGTATTCCTCATTTGATGGAAAGAGTCATGCAAAGTACGTTTGTATGAGTTTTTCACTCAAATGGGAAATACATGGCCACGTTTATGTTAGGATCTTGATCCGATTGGGAGGTTGCGAGGGGGCACGGCTTCCACCTGGATGCCCCTCTCTTATTTGTGGGCCATGGCCATAAGTATCGTCGGCAACGACAAAGTCTCCGCAAGTCTATCCGTTTTTGCCAGGGCCAATTTGTTACCTCGACCTCAACACCAGTCGATCGGCATATTAACATGTTTAATTGGTGAATGCGAAATTTTTTTTGTAGTGACTCCTTGTGCTAGGGGGAAAGAACCCACCCCATGACACCGCAATGCTGGCCTGCCAGCGCATTCACGTGTCCCCAGATAAGTCCAATCTTGGCGGATCTCAAAATCCTCTTTCGCCGGACATTCTAGATACTCATATATTTACCTACTTCACTACACCATCAATATGATTGTGCTTCGGGAGACAAATAATGTGGAGGACCACCTGCTCATCATGCGAGCAAGATTTCGACAATGCATCAGGTACAATGTTAAGGACACCTTTCCGGTGTTCAATTTGGAAATTAAACCCTTGCAATTTCAGACTCCAGCGAGCCAATCGGCCAGAAAGATCCAACTGCTGCGTGAGGCTAACATGAACAGTAATGATGGTTAAAGCAACCCCTCGATATACGCCCTGAATCTCTTCACAATTTGCACCGCCTTCAAATATTCCAATTCGGTAATGCTAGAATTGCATTGCGTGGCGTTGAGCTTCATCGACATATATGAGCTTAGATGCTCTCCACCTTCGTCATCTTTCTGGAACAAAACGCTTCCAATACCTACTGTACTTGCGTGAGATTGAATATAGACGTGCCTTATAAACTTAAAGTTGGCCAACACTGGAGTGGAAATAAGCGATTGCTTCACTTTAGCATTTCCTCATAAGCAAATCTGTTAGTGGGGTGGTAACCGACGTAAAATTTGGAATAAAACTTCTGTACCATCCTGCTATGCCCATGAAACGTCTCAGATCCTTAGCTATTTGGGTTTCAGGATAGGAAACTATGCCTGAAACCTTCTCCAGGTCGGTGCGTAGCATACCATCACATACAATGAAACCAGTATATTTGATTTCCTTCTTTTCGAACTTGCTCTTTTCAACATTGGTGGTCAATCAAATTTGCGTTCCTGAACAGTTTTGAAACAGTACTTAGAAGCTCCAAGTGCTCATCAAATGTTGAACTCGTAACAAGCAGATTCTCTAGGTAAACAAATACCTTGTCCAGCAGCACACCGTTTGGGGAATGGTTCACAAACCAAATGGCATGACCTTGAAATAGTACAAGGGCCTGTCAGGAATAGTAAAGGCCGCTTTCTCCTTACCTGTTGCATCCGATGGAATTTGCCAAAAGGCATCCTTCAGGTCCAAGCTGGTAATGAACCTGGTACTCTGCAACTGTGCGTAAAGACCTTCAATCAACGGCAGCGGATATGGCTCCTTAACTGTCACAAACTTAACTTGCCGGGTTTTCTAACAGGGGTCACAAGAGAGCTCCACGAACTCTAACTCTTTATGGTGGCATAAATTTATTACAAAGAAATTTGAAAAATAAATCCTTAAAATTTAAATGTAATAAGTTTAAAAAACACCTTGCACAAATAATATTCTACAATGAATGAGACTTCACATACAACTCTAGGATAAAAATTTGTATTAGGAAAATAAGATTTTGATGTTTGTGTGTATAAAATATATGTATTAGAAAATTCATTCATAACAAAATGATCAGACGTAAAACTTAAAAGTTCAACTAATTTATTTCAAGTTTAAGAAACTCGGGTTTTCATATTTTGGAACTCTTAAATAGAAATAATCATTTAGAAAGGAATCAAAAGAAGAAAAATATATTATAACTAAAAAAACAAGGAAATAGGCACCATTTACAGGGTTAAAAAAATGCTTTGAGTTCTCTACTCTCAATCAGTGAATCGGCAAAATTAAAATAAATTTTCACAAACGTTTCACTTAGGAACAAAACTCCATCGAGAGATGAGACAGCTAGCCAGTGAACAAGTTTGGCGGGATCTTTTGAAATCATTATGTTTACAACGATTACCTGATAATATGCAGGCCATTATAACCTGCAATTCAGTCTCAGGAATTACTAAATTGTTAAATAGTGCTAATAAAATAAATGAAGTATTTATGAGTCGTAGTGTTTTTACTGTTGAATCTGCAGATTCTTCAATTCGGAATGAATTGAATGAATTCAAGGCCCAGATTACAGCGCTCACAAAAGTTTTGGCTAAACCAACGTTTTCTGGACTTCATAATCGTCATAGGTCTAGAAGTAGCTCTCGCTCAAAAATTGCTCGAAATAATTATTGCTGGTATCATAGTAAATTTGCTTTACGGGCACTGAAATGTATTCCCCCTTGCAATTTTGAGGCAGTTCAGGTAAACAGGAAGTTTTCCCAATCACTTAAAAACTAAACTGTGTGAAATCTTCGACGACGGGTTTCACTACATCCAACTTTTGTCGTCAAATCTTCTGAAAACAAATTCCTGATTGATACTGGTGCTGATATTTTAGTTATTCAAGCCTCTAGTCTTAGTAATTGTTTTCCAGATTCTCTTAAATTATTTGCTGTAAATGCATTAACAATAAACAAGTTGAGTAAGCAGGAGAGTGCTCCTACCAGAAGGTCTTTGTAAACATCCTAAGGTTAGAAACAAGCTTTCTAATAGCGTGAATCGATAGCTTGAATTATTCATCCAATACTTGGATATGAAATCGTTCAAATTTATGCAAAAGATGCACAGTTTCTTTCATAAGCACAATGTAGCCGCCATTTTGATCTAGCTTAAATGATTTTTTCTGAATGCTCGCCCGATTGAACATATTCAAGTCAAACACTAAGTCAATTTTAAATATTTGTCACCCATAAATATGTGTTATTGTTGTTGTAATTCGATACAATTGAAATGGCTACAACTCACTTGATTATGATTCGATCTCGATTAAATTTTGTGAACATGAATACCTTATATCAGTCTATATAATTGCAAAATTTCAAGAAGTTTAAAGGCACCGTTTTGATTTTATGACGAAAACGTATAATCTACAAATCATACTATTATTAACAAAGTTGAGTGAATTTCGATTTCTGAGGTATTTGTTGCCCTTGCACTCATTAAGGCGCACATTAGTAATAATTTTCAGATTTTTCAGCTCAAAAGTGTCCAATCGCTAGGGGGTGGTGTAATTCATAAAATGATTTTTTATTTCAGATCCTACAAGTTCTAATCAAGACCTTTTATTTGATACCCCATTCGACTACCTTTGAAAAAAATGTTAAGGGCTAATTCGTTATTAGGGGGGACCCCCCTTAAGATATTTGGTAAAACCTTAACTTTTGAGAGACCAATACTTCTTACCTTTTCAAAAAGTTTGAGCATTCTAGCTTTTATATTTTCTGAGGAAACTAGCTGTGACGCACGGACAGACAGGCAGATGGACAGACGGACGGACAGACAGGTCGCTTAACTAGTAGGTCTTTGTAAAAAACATTTTACAAAGACCTAATACATACGAAAAGAAACTACTTTCTCTGGATCTTGGTCTCCGATGAATGGCATTTTGTTATCGCAGATATTGACAAATCCATCATTAGGGCAGATTTTTTTGCCACGGTCACAAATCTGAATTTTGTGGGATGCATTTCGGAAGAATGCTTTTCTAGCCGTATCTATGCAGACTAATTCTTTTTTAAGATCATTGTATCAAAGAGTTTCTGGCTGATTTTAAATCAACTATTGCTCCAATAATTTTTTTTGTTAGCAAAGCACAATACTAGGCGTAGATTAACACTTTTGGCTTTCCAGTGGTCAGTAAGGCCAGACAATCACCTCCAAACAAACTCACAGCTGCTAAGGATGAATTTGATCTTCTTCTTCAGCAAAAGATTTCTAGACCATCAAATAGTCTATGGTCTTCACCGTTACATATGTTTGAAAAAAGCAATGGTAAATGGCACGATTGTGGTGATTATCGCCATCTTAATGCTCAAACTGTTCCGGATAGGTATCCTATTCCGAACATTTAAGGTTCAACGCATAATCTTACTGGTTGTCAGTGGCGGCTCGAGCGTTTGTAACCGGGGGGTTCACAGTTAACACTAATAGCAGTTGCTACAATCAGAAGGGCTTTAAACTAAGTTAGCGTTACAATGTAATTGTACCTCATTACACAAGTCATTACCACATTTCCGAGTCAATATGAAATATTTCATGTTATTTCGTTTTCATCTTGCCTTCCATTTTTCTTACCTTTGACATGCGAATTTTTCAAGATACATAGAATTGCGTAGCAGTTCGAATACGAATTTAATTTAGAATAAAATGTCATGAAAAAATACAGTTTTTGCTATCCAAGCACAATTTTTATTTTATTCATTATAATGAATCTTAATAAGTAATTTTTAATAATTGAAATATTGAAAATAAGTGAAATAATATTTTACAAAAAAAAAATGGTGTACAAAAACAAATGAACAAGTAATTCAAGTGCAGGCTTGTACGTAAAATCCAATCTTCTTTCTTTTTTAGCGGCAAATTTGTCGATTACCATGTCGTTAAAATTTTGCGATTCCTGCAATAATTTTTTTTCGATTGAAAGCATTGCTAACGCAGTAAGTCTGTCTTGGCTCATCGTTCATCTTAAAAATGTTTTAATTCTTTTTTGAGTCGAAAAAGACCTCTCTGCTTCAGTGGTTGTCATAGGGATAGTCACTATGAGTTTCAAAAGCTGAGAAGTGGCATAAAATAAATTCTCAAGGCAGTTTTCTTTTATAAACTTGAGAAGATTAACGGCACCTGATAAATTCCTGAAGTCAGGCCTTTTATATATGATTTCAAGTTCCGTTCGTAGCCTGACTGCATCTAAAAATGGATAAGCTTCGACAGAACTATTTAAATAGTTGATCGGAAAGTCTGTTGCGAACTGAAGAAAATTTTTCGCTAAGAAAAGATTTGAAGCACTTAAATGATTTGTGAAAGCAAACCTATCAATAGCATGGCTTATGATTGAATCACAAATTTCTTTGGCTGCTACAATTTGCGTAATGTATGGATCGTCATTTTTTCTTTGCTTTTTAGCACTAGTCATTTCTGTAGGGATTTCATCTTGAATATTTTCAATATTACTTCTTTCATTTTGAATAGATTGTTTAAAACTCATCACGCATTCTCGAATTCCAACTGCATCTATACTAATTTTCTGTAACTGATTGTATAAAATATCGCAATGTGGCATTATACGACTGAAGATGGTCAGCCAAAATAGAAAGACAGGATCTTGAAGCATACGAGATATTACACATGCTTGATTGATAGTTAGAGTCTGCTTTGAAGTTGATTTTATTTCTTCCATGCACTCAATTAAGGAACTCCTATTTTGATATACAGTGGTAACAACTCTACTTTTGAAATTCCACCTTGTGTTGGAAGTACGTGGTATTCGACGACCAAAAATTGCGTCTAAAATGGCTACTCGTTGCGGAAAATTCGAAAAAAAATTACTTATATCACTCAAATTAGAAAAAAAAACGCGTACTTGTTGATTTTGTTTTGCACCTTGAGATAAAACCAAACTTAACTGATGGGCATAGCAATGAATATAAAATGCATATTTGTAATGCGTTTGTATAATTTTTTGAACACACCCAGTTTGTCCAGACATAACGTTGGCACCATCATAGCTTTGCGAAATTAGCTTTTCGGGGTTGTTGACCACTTTTTCCAAGACTCCATGAATAGCTTCCGCCAAACTGACAGCATCGTGCCCATTAGGGTTTAAAAACGACCAGAAACGTTCCACAGGACTACCATCTTGAAGAACATACCGAAAAACTACTGACATTTGAAAAATGGAAGACACATCTGTGGTCTCATCAGCAATCACAGATACAAAGTCAGCGCAGAGTATTTCTTTCTTGATGGTCTCTTGCATAATTTCCAACATGCAGTCCAACAATTCATTTTGGATTGTTTTTGAAGTACCTTTGAAAACGGCAGTTTTTTCTATGTGGTCTTACAAAGCTGTAGCCAATTCAGCAGTGAAATTTATGAGGCCACGAAAAACTCCTGGGCTTAGTGACTTTTGCGTCTCGTGATGACCTCGAAGAGCGAGCTCAAATACTCCACAAAATTTAACGCAGTCTATGATTTTAGATAAAACATACCGATTTTTTCCGCACTTGCTCGTTGTTTTGTTCGATACTGCGTCTATAAGCACTGTCAAGTTGTTGCCTAATATCTTGCTTACCTAGTAAGTTGAAGTCTAGTTGGGCATTGATATGAGATGCTGCACTCTCATGCTTTTTAATTTTTTGAGCAAGATGGCTCAAATCGTCAACACCTGTTTTTGTCCAACTAGAATCTGAGCTTTTACTACCGAACAAAACGCACGGAAAACAAAATAACTTGTTTGTCACTGCACATCCACAAATCCACTTTGTTTTTTCATATGTTTCCGGTTTAAATTCGCGCTTGAACTGTCTCGATTTCGAGTTCGTCACTTGGACAATTTCAATTTTAGGAATTGGTCTTCCGAGATTTCTAAGCTTGATTTTTTCATCTAAGGAAAGTTGTTTAAAGTTTTCTCTAAATAAACTAACGCAACATTTTTCACAATCCATAATTAATTTTTTAAATTTTCGATTGGCAGCCCAAAGTAATGCTAAGAATTACAAAGATTTGAACTGATGGAGCACTCTAAATTCGTGCGCCGAATGCAGTACAAATTATGGTTAGCACATCAATACTTTTAACCCCCCAAAAACCAAAATTAGGTGCACGTGCGATCGCGACATACTCATGTTCATAAGACTATCTCGGATGCGAACGAGGAAAACGAAATTGAGTACAAAGAATGGAGGAAAATTCCATCAGGCTAGTGAACATATGAGTTGATTTTCTTTGAAGAATTCATCTGGGAGGCCCGTCACTCACTTTAAAGACATTACTATTGATAACTTAGTTGCGCTCTGAATAATTCTTGCTGAATACAATTTTATGCTTTTCTACTTCCTTCTCAGGGGGTCACGTGCTCTTGTGCACATATGCTAGAGCCGCCACTGCTGGTTGTACTTTTTTTCAACCTTCGATATTTGTGAAACTATGTCACCAAATTCCGTTGAAGCCACAAGACATTCCGAATATAGCTACTTGCACGCCATTTGGTTTCTTCAAATTCACGCGAATGACTTTTGGACTTTGCAATGCGGCTCAAACCTTTCCCCGATTCATTCGCAAAGTGCTTCGGAGTTTGCCCTACTGCTTAACTTATCTAAATGATGTACCTATCGCATCAAAAACAGAACATTTTAAACATTTGACCATTGTTTGTTACAGAGTACGGACTGATAATTAATTTGGAAAAGTGGGAATTTATTAAAAAATAAATTAAATTTTTCAGCCATTTGATCTCTTCTGAAGGTATTAAAGGCTTAGCGGAAAAATGTCAATCAATGAAAGACATTAAATTACCTACAGTATTTTAAATGTCTATTGTCGTTTTTCATCAAGAGCAGCACATCACCTCATAAGACCTCACAAATCGGATAAACGTAAAATTGATCGAATTCCTCAAGCAATAGAAGCATTTAAATTCACAAAGCAACAATTGTTTGATGCTTCACTTCTTGGTTTTCCGATCAATGGTATTCCTTTAGCTTCGTGGGTGCATCGAATGTCTCTGTGGGAGCAGTGTTACAACAATTAGTAGACAATACTTGGCAGCCGTTGGGATCCTTTTCTAAAAAGCTAAACAGTGCTCAACGTAACTCAGTACATATGACAGAGAACTCAGCAATATATTAAGCCATAAAATTTTTCAAGTTTTTTGTAGAAGGCAGAAAATTCACAGTTTATCCGGACCACAAACCGATATTTTGCTTTCAAATAGAATCCTGAAAGAGCTTCACCACGTCAGCTGAGACAGCTTTCGTTTATAACTGAAGTTACATGAGACGCTCGCCTTATAGCTGGCGTTGAAAATGACACGGCTGATACGTCATCGCGTTTAGAGGAGATTGAAATTTCCAGTAGCAGAGTTTAAAGCTATGGCTGAGAATCAATTGACAGATTCCTCTTTTCAAAATTTTGTGAAAGGTTCTAAATTCTTTTTCAAGAAAATGTCCTTTCCAGACAAAAACTTCAAAATTGATTGTAAAGTTTGAAGCAAGAATATTTACGCAAAATGGTTATTGATACACTACATGGTATAGCAAATCCAGTCATTCACTCTACAAAAAAATTGATGACTGAGAAATATTTTTGACCATCCATGAATAAGGAGGTGGTATCATATTCTCGTCAAAGCCTTGCTTGTGAGAAATTAAAACGTTTTCAGGCATGCGAAAGCACCCTTTAGTACTTTGGGGAAACCCTCACAATATTTTGAAATCATTCATATGAATACTATCGGTCCATTGCCATTTTCGCAGGGTTACTCATTTTGTCAGACGATTATTGATAGATTTATCAGATGGGCAGAGGCAATTCCACTTACAAGCATCACTGCTCAAGCTTGTCCGGCATGTCTTATTAAAGATTGGATATCCAGGTTTAGCGTTCTTCGTATTTTCGTTACAGTATCTTGAAGTGTTATTATAGAAGAAGATTAGCAACAAGAACACAAGTTGATTACACCCCCAAAGACAACATTTGGTCGAGTTCGTCATACAACAGTTTCTGTGTAACTAGCGTGATGGCATAATGACGCTGCTTAATGGACCGAACAGAACCAGTGTAAATGTGATGAGATACGAGGCTGGTCCTACCCAAGCCTTTCGCATTATACAACGAAAATTGTTGCTTGACGAAGTCCTGTGTTTGCTGATCCTTTGGGGACAACAGATAGACTTCAGGATTCAGAGGCTCTGTGGCTGCTTCGATAGAGTTCACATGATTGGTGCAATTTTGAAGAGTTCTCGGAAGTCAGTTACAAGAACAGAAATCTCATCAATTTGGTTGTATTGTTAAATTGCACCAATGTGGTGATGTGTCCCAGAACTAGATCCTTGTGCTCTGATGCATCTTGGACATGAACATGCCGGGTATGTACGATCTACGCAAACCCAAGTCTGACAGCAGGTCCAAGGCTCCAGCTCCAATCATACTGACATGAGGCGAAGCAAAGAAATTTGTGGATGGGCATTGATCTGATATCTGATTATTCATCGGGCGATGATGTTCCTGGAAGTAAGAAAGGAAATAGCTTCGAGGCCAACTTTGAAAGCGTGTATAATACCCTGCTGCAGGCTTTCCTCGAAGATCACATGAGGCAATCTCCAACGTATCAAAAGCGTTAGCGTTGGGAGGATGTCTACTGCAATGGTAAACTACAGGTCTAGCTGAAGGATACCACACAGCTTCAATTTGGGTGCAGTGACGAGCTAATGCTACTACCAAATGATTCCTTATCTGTTCGTCCATGTTCCACAATAGGATGGGCTGCATACCAAAATCTCTTTTTAAGACGGAAAGCTTTCTCCATTATGAAGCCATGGAACTCTGGAAATGCGAATCGATTGCTCGCCATACATCTACGTTGACCTAATGAGACCGAGAATGTTCCTTCAACGCAGCTTCCAAATCGTGGCCACGTAAAATTAGGATTAAGCTACCGGAATAGCCAATCCCAT
>OZ017738.1:289006437-289028937 GCA_963969285.1 Odontomyia ornata
AACAATATGTGCTTTTTACCGACTCAGATACTACAGCTTTGCTAGGATTCCCATGAAACTTTCAGGAATGATAGGTATCATGAATTTCTTTGAGAATTGGCTCAGCTAGCGGTATTAGTAATCGTAAAGCAAAATAGTGGCTGTTTTAGATGCGAAGATTGAATAATTTGAGTTATTTTGCCCCAACTTCAACGTTTAAGGCGCATGCTTTTAACACTGTTTTCAATTTAATGAATGACTGAAGATGAGTACCTACAATTAATACTCATACGTGAAACAAGTCGAGGAGGCAGGAGAGAGCTCCTAGCAAATGGGCTTTGTAACCATTCTAGGATTCGAAAAAATAGGCCATGAATCGATGATTACAGTACAGGGGAGTGGCCGCTGAACAAAAAATTTCATCAAAGGTAGCCGATATGAATATCAAATGAAAGTCCTTTATAACAGCTTTTCAAAAAAGTACTTAAACTGACAATTTTTCCTTCACAAGGGCAACAAATACCTTAGAAGTCGAAATTCGATCAACTTTGTTAATAATAGTATATTTTATAAATTTTGCTTTTTTGTCTATAAAATCAAGATGGGACCCTTAAATTTCCCAAAACCTGCAATTTAAGTTTTCTGAACAATAAACAGCTAAGTTACAGCCGATTGAATATCTATCCATTACAACAACATTAACACGTGATACTAGGGAAATACACGCTTGCAACGGACCTAGCCACTACAAATATGTAGGAATTTTGATAAAAATTTTAGAAATGGTTTTTAATATTCATGTGTTATCATGAATAATCAAGCGACGTGGTCAAAACACTTGAACCAAAATAGTGCCGAGTTTAAAATCATAATAACCATAATAATTTTTCGAACTCAATTTATGGAATCTGTATATTAGTCAAGTTTTGATATGCAGGATATATTGTTTGAGTTACTAATTTTTTTACAATACCCTTCTGGCAGGAGCATCCTTCTGCTACTTCAACTTGTTTATTGTTCACCCTGAATTTATTTTTCTATCGACACGGATTTCACCACTGTTCAATATCAAGTTACTGTTAACTTAGGTTTTATTTCACTTTGTTTCAAATCTCATACATATTTACAGTTATGTTGGTTTATTTTTTTTTTCATCTTTTTCTTTGCCCTAGCAAGTTTTCAACAAACTCCGGCTCCCAAGATAAATTCTTTTTCCGAGGGAATCCCCGTATTCGGAACTACACTTTTTCATTTTCTTTGACTTCCAATCCACACCACGTCCCAAATCTTTCTTACTAAAATCATCCCTCCAAAACTCTCTCTCATCCCCCGGGTCAAGAGGTCATCAGCCGGCAACTGCGTTCGAAAAACGCACAGCCGATGCTCCATGGCACTTGTTTGGCTGGTTCAGCTGTGTGCTCAGCGATATTCTGTGCAGTTGCCACGCCAGCAGGCAGCTGATGCAAAGTTGTTGTTGCCAGCAATGCCCAGGTGCTTGCACCATTCAATAGTTTTGCAGTTTGTTCGTTGTTATTATTGTCGCATATCGTTAGCAAATTTTGGGTGTTTGAATTTTTGACCCCTGATAAAAAATTAAAAATTCAGCAACATGAAAATAAATCTCCAACATGCAAGACTCGCTGGACGTAGCAAAGGCTACTAAGCTTGCATTTCATACAGAAACCAAAACATTTCCACAAGAAAGCACATGCCGAAATCCGTAAGTTTTTCTGATTTCGAAATGAAATGATGCAATCTTCAATCTCCATGCTCTGCGTGTAACACAAGCATGGTTACAACAATCTTGAAAGCCAGCTGCATATAGCATACAGGAGAGCAAAGCTCAAAGTGTGCAAATCTGTTTTATGCTACAGTTGTAAGAAAAGCACCGTCACCCTGTACTTCCGCAAACAAATTGAATGCCTTTGAAAGGCAGGCCCTAAAGCACATAATGGGGACAAAAAAGGATACTGATGACAAACAAGATACAACTACGAGTCAGACTTGGTGAGCCAGAAATGTCGGCAATAGTAAAATTATGAAAGCTTATGAAAGCTGTGTTGTGTGGCCATGTGATAAGTATGAAAGAGTCATGACTAGCTAGAAATGTTTTTGTGGGAAAAGTATTCGTAAATAAATTTAAATAACGCTAGTCCAATTCGGCCGACAAAGACACTGCATCACTACTTGGTTTTCGGAATCGGAAGGAACTGAACATGCTGTATATGAGAAGCCAAGCCCTTTTAGGGACTGTAGCGCTGTAAGACCGACGATGTTGACAAAATTTAACAATTTTATCAGTACTAGATGGGCACCAATATTCAATCTCTTATCATACTAGTTCTTTCGAAATAATCTGTAATTGGCTTTTATTTATTTAAGATCCTTACTGAAATCTATATTAAATTCCACGTGTATTCGGGAAGCTTTGATTTTCATCAAACGTTACACGATTATCGGTATATTTCATATCAAATAATTTGAAATAAATTCTTTCGTAAGATTATTAGCACAAAAATCATCATATTACTGTTGAAGCTTGGGTTTGCGTGGGATTTAATGGTAGAGTTAAAATAAGCAAATATTTTCCCTTCTTGTGGTGAAATTTAAATTCACCTTAACATTATTGATTATTTTTATATCAATTGATCTTTAATATTTTAGACCATATGGTTTGAGGTATTATTACTTCATCACTAAATTAAATACTATTTTTCAAAACGGAAAATATCTTGCAGTTTTAAACGCGAAAAATCTGACTACGCAATATCCCAATTATTTGCTAATGTTAATGGATGCAGGGGAAATAACCCAATCAATTCCACGCGAATATGTTTATCCGAAGAATGATTCAAACAGACAAAATTATACTCAATTATCAATGAGACTTAACAAAAAATTTCTCAAAAACCCTAAATATTCCACTTGGCGAATACACTATCAAAAATGTGGGCAAATTTGTATATTTTGATGCCAAAATAACAACAACTGCTAATGAAAGAGACGAAATTCGCTGAAGAATACAGCTTGCAAATAAAATTTTTTATTCAGTCGTGATTATCTTGAAGATCAGCTGCATGCACAGGAAAACAAAGCTCGAAGTATACAAATCTGTGATAACACCTGTACTATGCTATGAATGTGAGACATGGACCCTAATCCAAACATCCGCAAATATATTGAATGCCTTGGAACGATGGGCCCTGAGACGAATAATCAGAGTGAAGTTAATCGGGGACCAATGACGAATTCTATACATCATAAACCAAGTGAAATATTTGACGAGCCGGAGGTCTCAATCATTGTAAGACGGTATAAGCTGCAATGAGCTAGCCACTTGAAACGTATGATTGAACAACGGGTACAAAACAGGGTACTCGTTGGGAGAACTGAAGGGTGGAGATCAGTGGCGAAACCGAGAAAACACTAGTCTGACTCGCTTGATGAAGGCTGTTAATCGCTACTCGAATTTCGAAATTGGAGGAGCGAGACAGTTAGAGGTGCTTGTTGTAGGAAGCGAAGGCCAAAGAAGAGCTGTTGTGCTACGTAGAAGAAGAATAAGATACTTCTCCACTCGCTCTGAAATCATTCAAATTTTGATAAACTTTCTGACAAATTTCACAATGATCTACTGTAGCCACGAAAAGAGCCAAACATCTGATGAAGGAAAAAATCCCGTTACATTGCATAACCATACACATCGCTATATCCTCTCTATTATCTCATACCTTATGCCTTAAGGACACTGACCATTGTTAATTTTATTTGCAGTACGTAGAACAAAACAAGGCATATCTTATGAATATATTTTGAAATTCATACATAATAAACGCTAAAATCTTTCTATGATAATTGAGTTGAGGTAGTTTGCCATCTAAAGCTGAGTTCTCAATTGCTAGGGTCAGTTTAGTTCTCGCAAAAAAACCGTTCTACGGTCCACGCAATTTTAAAAATAACCTTACATATCTGCTGGCATTAAAATGACGGAAAATAAGACGGAAAAAGATATGTACAAATATTCATTAATTAAATCAATAACTAAAAGTGTGGAACTGTTGTATTGCACTAAGCTCTTCCCCCATAGCAGTATAGACTGGAGGCGCACTTAGAATGGATTCGATATTGAGTCAGATGGTGATTGAGTGTGACAAAAAAGAATTGTGTGATAAACTTGGGTATTCCATGCCTTCCGCTTATAGTACGTCCAGTACCATTAGCATCTATGGCGCGACAGCCCAAGCCGGGCCCTTGGCCTCCAGGATTAATCTCCTCCAATCATCACAGTTCTCCCACTTTGTCCGCCAGTGGCTCACGCCCAACAAGAACCTGCTCTCAGCTTTTGTCGCGTCTTCGAACCGAGTTTTCGATCTTTCCGCTGGACGTCTACCTTGTGCTCTACCCTTTGACATTCTTTTGGAGTACATTCAATATATAAGACGGCAATTTGCGAATGAAAGATTCGTATGTACGGCACCTGTTTTTTTGTGGAAAAACTCTAGCTGCGCGTTGAATTTCTATCTTATCCATGCTCCATTCGACCGAAAATAGCGTATGCATCCTCAAATCTTTCAATAAATGTGATTTTATTTTTGGGAACAAGTTGAATCGACAGGAGAGAGTTACTACTAGAAAAGTTTTCTAAAGTATCCTAGTATCAAAGCCAATTTTTCTGATGACCAAAACTTGTGACTTGAATTATGTATCCATCGCACAAAAAATAAATCGAGTAAATATGTTAGATGGATTGATAAGTCCTTTTATAAACTCAAAACTGCAACCATTTTGCTCCAGCTGAGATAAATTTGCTTACCGCCCGGCCAACATATTCAAATTTGCAAATTTGCATGAAAATCCAAATAAAATTATATTGTCAAGGTTGATTTGATATATACAGTGCCGGACAAAAGTCTACGACAACTCCTTATATTGAGATTCTGGTTAATTGAAAGCTTTAAACAGAAATCCATTAAGGTGCATTTTTCATTAACCAAAATATATTTATCGAAAAACAAAGACAAAAACATTTCATAACAAACTTAAGGAGAAATTCGCAAAAACACAAAAAAATGAATGGACAAGAGTCTACGGCAGTCAGTTCTGGCTGACTTGTACACAAAATATTTTCAACTAAATGTATAGGAAATATAAAAAATTTTTGCTGGCTTAATATTTGGTTAGACCCTTTTTCGCATCAATTACTGCTTGCAGTGTTCGGAGCATAGAGGCAACTAAATTAGCAGTTTCTACAGATGTGATTTTCTCCCATTCTGTAACAAGCGCTTCCTTCAAAAAAATTTTATTTTTAATGTGACATTTTCGAATTTTCCGTTCTAAAAGCTCCCATACATGCTCTATTGGGTTTAAATCTTTAGTTTGCGCAGGCGTATTAAATTGCTTGGGAGCGTAGTACAACAACCAGTTCTTGACGAAAAGTGCTGTATGTTTTGGATCATTGTCTTGTTGGAAAATCCATCTCTCTCCAAGACCCAACTTTTCCATTGATGGCTTCAAATGTTGTTCTAAGAGGTTCTTGTAAACATAACGGTTCATCGTAGTTTCAACAAAATCTAATCCGCCAACCCCAGATGCAGCGATGGCTCCCCAAACCATCACATGGCCTCGACCGTGCCTGACAGTATGAATCAAATTGATGGTCTTTAAAGCCGTGTTCTTTTTCCTCCATACTTTACTGTGACCATCTCTACCAAAAATATTGAATTTGGACTCATCTGTGAAAAGGACGCGATTCCGAAAATCATTGTCCTTGTCAATATGGGGCTTGCCGAACTGTAGACGCGGAAGTTGGTTTTTGGCGGATGTTAATGGCTTTTTACGTGGAGTTCTACTTTGAAACCAATTAATATTTAATCCTCCCGGGATGCTTCTTGCATGGACATCCTTTTTTCTTTCCATAGCCAATTGTTTCGCAAAACGTAGAGTATTTATTTTTGGATTACTGTTCACTCCTTTTAGAATAAAACTAACGTCTCTGCGCGACAACTTTTTGGTCCGCCAGTTCGCGGCTTATTTTCAATATAACCACTGTTTTTAAAGTTTTTCATGATTGTATCGTGTACACAGAAGTTCGTTTAAGTTTCAGTGATTTCGCGATTACTGAGCATGATTTATTGTCTTTTAGGGTTTTGTAAAATAATTTTACAAAACCCTACTAAAATCGCGTCCTGTCTGTCCGTGTGTCACAGCACTTTTTCTCGCAAACTACTTAAGCTAGAAACATCCAATTTTGTATGCAGGTGGAAAATGGTGCGCTCTTCAAAGTTTCAACAACTACAAAAAATGTTATAAGGTATTTAAGGGGGGTCTCCCCATATAGGGGAGTGGCCCCCGAAAAAATAAATTTTATCAAAGGTAGCCGATATGGGTATTAAATGAAAGGTCTTGATGAGAACTTTTCAAAACAGGTCTTAATTTGATACTTTTTGCTTCGAGGGGCGTGCAGGGAGGGGAAATACGTGAAAAACAATGAGTTTTCTTTTGAACGTGCATATCTCTTTGGCATATTTCTTGACGTTATTCATTGCTGGTGAAGTTGGGTATATAACACTTCTGACATGAGCGTAGGTCTGTTTACCCTACTTGTTTTATACTGTAAGACCAAATTTCGGATATCACTAGAAATTTCTTTTCGCGATGTCATTTTGCGGTCATTACAGTTAGATACTAGCGATAAAACTAAAACAGAATTGCAGCAGCACATATACGGAATGATAACAATACCAAGTAAACAAATATTGATGACATTCCGTTATGTTTAGTTGGAAATTTTTTGTGTATAACTGAGTCAACACTGACTGTCGTAGACTTTTGTCCATTCAATTTTTTATGTGTTTAAGGACTTTCTCCTTAGTTCCGCTATGAAAAGTTTTTGTCTTTACTTTTTTATAAATATATTTACGTTACTGAAAAATGAACTTCAATGGTATAGTAATGATAAGCGCGTGTTGTTTTCGTTGTGATTCCATATAATAACAAGGTGAATAGACAGAAGTACGTTCCTAACAGAAGGGTTTTACACTCAACCTACTAAATGTGGGCTTTTACGCTACTTAACTAAAGTAAGAACTAAAGACATATTTCTATGGCATGTACTCGTATGTTAAATGATATTTAAAGGAAATCATCTTTTGATTCGATTTAAATGGTTGCTATTTCGTTGCAGTGTAGCAAAAATCATTCAGTATACACGTACATGGTATCATATTTAGGTATTTAAGTTATTCATCTTTTCTGATGTTTTTCAAAAATTCCCATCAGTAATAAAGCATCTGGTTCGATCAAAAGCCCATCGATTAAGAAAACTGCGCATTGTTTATGTTTTTTATGTTAAACCCTACTCGTATTAACAAAGCTAAGCGATATTTAAAAAGACAGGTATTTTTCGTTTTTGTACTCATAAAAAATAACCTCCACGATATTTTCGGGTTTTTGGTCCACAAGTGTCCAATCGCGAGGATGTGATACCATTTTTTCGTATTCTCCTGCTTCCACTGCTTACTCGCTTATCAACAGTGTAATTTTAATAGCTGTTATTAATAGTTCTCACCAATATATTTTATCTGACACCCCCTTTTGACTATCTTCAATAAATCAAATATTCAAGGAGTCATGTTGAAAATCCATTGTAGATTTTTTTTTCTTTTTTTGAGTGTGAAACTTTCATTCATTCATTCTTTTCACTGAGATTTGATGACTCTAGCTTTTCTAGTTACTAAGAAAACTTGCTGTGATGTACTGAGTGACCGCCGGAAGATTAACGGGCAGGCAGGCAAGTACTGGTTTTAATAGGGTATTCTAAATTTTTTTTACAAAATCCTAAAATATCAATCATGATCGGAAGTTGAAATTTTTAAACACAATGATCTTGCTTTAGTGAGACTAATTCGAAAATTTTGAAATGTTTACAGGCACCGTTTTGATTTGGTAAGGCCAAGCGAAAAATTAAACTTTAACTGACAAAGTTGAGCCAATTTTGTTTTCTGGGGTATTCGGAGTCTAAGTCCGTAATTTTTTTTTGATATTTATGCTCAAATATGTCCAATAGTGAGGTGGAGTCACAAACGGGGCAATATTTAAAGTTACTAAAATTATTCGTGACACAATAACTTTTGAAAAACGTGACCTTCCCACAAACTTGATCATTTTAGCTTCTAAAGCTTATGAGTTCGTTTCAAAACCTGCAAAAGAGCCTCGGAATGGATTGGAATTACAATAACGATCTTCCAACCGAAAAATGGATTATGGCATTGGATCCTGAAATCTCAGATCACAGAACAACCCTAGTGCGGTTAAGGACCTTTTACAATAGGCCAGTCAATAAAACTTAAACATACTGGCAATCCAGGGAACTATCTGGACTGAAATTATATTCAATGCATGAAATTGCACACAATATTCAAAAGTGGAAAGCGAGAATTCAAAGTCAATAAACGAATGTGTGCGATCCTTATAAAAGCAAAATTCTTCAACATCTGGCTGATAAAAGTAAAGCCTTGATGGAAAAATAGGAAAGGGAAACAAAGGAAATGTTCTACAATCATCATTATTGCCTACAAACAACACAAAAACATTCTGGGTGACCTCAATGCTAAGATTTGCAATGAGTTATCTCATTGGGGAAGAACTAAAAGATAAAGCCTCCACGACGAAACAAATGTCAACGGCCAGCGCCTGATTGACGACTTTACATGCAGCAAAAATCTAGTCATACATTCAACTTGCTTCCCATTTCGACACATGCATAAAATCTCCTATGTATCACCAGACGGCAACACACAAAACCAAATCGACTATATTCTGATCCAACAACGTTAGGCCTCGAGCACACTTGACGTCCGTACATACCGAATTCTAACGCGATCTTTACTTGATAAAATTAACCAATCAATGTCGTATGTCTAATGCGTATTCAACGAAGACTAGCTGTAATGATTTTCTGTTCAAATCGCTCGAACGAAATCGGAACCGACCTCTCATCGGTTCTAGACGTGAAGTCTTTGGACGTGAAAACGGACTGCACCTTACAGGTCAACAAGTCCGGACACACTTACTCTACTCCGAGGTGGTTGCTGGCTAGCTAGCTTGTTCAGAGAGGAGTTCGGTCGCAGGTCTTACGCAAGCAGACTAAGTCCGAAATACAACAACTCAGCCACCGGTTCACATGCCCATTTTAAACGCGTCGAAAACACAAACATACGGAAAAGAAAACTACTTTACTTTATTCTGTATTTCTTCCATTCTTTCGGACAACAACAAAAACTAGATTTAATTTGGCGTTCCCGAATATTGCCGACGCGGTACCGAAAAATATACTACGTTAATCTGAATCCAAAATACCCTACTCTAATAAAAACGCAAAACAAACGATGGTACCGCGTACCGGACGCGACGTGAAACCGGCCATCCGCGGATTTCTACAACCCTACCCTCGTCACGGTATACTTACCGTTTGCTACCATTCCTGCTGGAAAGGAAGGGCATGCCGAAAAGGGAACACTTAGTTAGCCTAACAATTCATTTTATTCTGTGTAAAAATTAAAACTTAATCTATTAATTACGTGCGCACAGACCAATTCTGCCATTACTATGATTTTTTTTTAATATATACACTGCTGAGAGAATACAGATTCATACTTAGTTTGCTTTATCTTCCTCTTATTTATTTCGGAGTATTTTCCGAATTCAATAGTTGCGGCTCAGTTTGTTGCTCTTGTATATTTACTCTTTTTAAGACCTAAAACAAGCTTTAGTTCACTTTTTTGTTTATTTATTTTAAGGAGTCTTTGAATTCATTTTTCAATGGTTTCTTCATTCTTCCTTCACACTCTGAAGTATGTCATTCAATTAAGTTCAGCTTTACTTTAATCTTGAATTTACTTGATAAATATAACACAGTCCGTGATGAAATGAGGCAACAAAAGTACATTCCAGTCAATTTTCTAACTAAAGTACTCTAAAAACTTATTTCTACTTATAAAAAATAAAGTAAGGCTGTGATAAACAAAATCACCTAGCATAATAAAACATGAACATTTTCAAAATCATATCTATGTAATATCATTTCGAACGATCCTAATTTGCTCTCATGGTATGATTAGTTATTGTATATTAGTCGTAAACCAATACTAACTGCACTTTCAGTATGATATTACTGGGATGATTTAACTGATTTCTTACTTCACTCAGGCAATAAACTTTCTTTAGCATAATTAAAAAGTGATAGCCACCCTTGGTTTTTGCCTTTACGAGAGAAATAGTTCGCTAAAACATCTCGGTTATCTAGCAAGGGACTCTGCTCTGAAACTGTCGGGAGTACATTATCATTGGCACTCAATGACACAAAAAGCACAAATGGGACAATCCAAATGCAAAGTGTAAGGAAGGCGAGAACTTCCGTAAATGGATGATAGTTGTATGTGAAATATTGAAACGCAAAAAGGTGATTTGCCACTAGCATCACAACTGTCCCTAAGACAGGTATCGATAAAAATTCCACATATGGAAAATTCTTCATTATCAATAAATGAAAAAGTTGAGCTCCTAAGCCGGATAGTATCACCGACCAAGGCAATCGGTCCGTAAATATAAATAGAAGGTAAACAATTGACGTTGCAAGAAATTAATGGCGAGAAGGTATGCAAATCATATCTTGCGCTGGCACTTATTTCGTCAAATTAATGACGTGGGCACTCACCGTAGGACTTACTTGCTAACTTCCAAACAGTTGTCGCTTTTGTTTGCATTGAGCAAGAAGTAGCACCACAACGCAAAAGCGAAAAATGGTTCGTTCCTTCCTTGCACTTTTTCCCCGCAATCGCTGTACGGAAATACAGTTATTTAAAAATATAATGACACAGGATTCCACTTACTGTACACGCGACTAAACCGGGAAAAAATATGAGACACACACCGGTCTTGACCATGGGGAAACGGCCTAAAGTGGATTCACCGACCCAATTTATCGAAAGCACGAACGAAACTGAAGCTGGTAATTTTCATCTAATGGGAAAGAAAGCGGTGGCGCATTCAAAACTAAGGCAGAGGCACTACAAAAAACTAAATTAAAGTTGGGAAACTCGAGAATAACTTCTCTAACCTTTACTTGTAGCCCAGTCATATTAGGTAAAAAAAGGGGTCAACCTCGGAATGAAAGATAATAAGCTGCAAATTGGTATGAACCTTTGTTTTGTCATTCTAAATGTTGTCTCAAAAGTCACAATCGTTATCGTGTCCGCGTCTCAAGATATTCAAGGTCAAAGGTCACAAAAATCGGTTTTTCGCGAATATCTGGCTTCCTATCGGTTAAATGAGATTTGCATTTATTATAAAAGTTGTAGGCTATAAAATTCCCTACAACTTTTGTTTAAACTTTTTTTTCATACGACCAACCGTTTTGAAGGTAGAGCGCGAAGAGTGCACATCGTACAGTCATATACGGCCTAATGCAAGGTCAAGCGTGAGTTATGGTTATCAGTACGTTATAAAGTCAATTATTTACTCAGAAATTATAATTATTAAACAATGCCTATTATTTATGTACTAACTATTAATTATTTATATTTAATTAAAGTAAGTAACTTGATTATTTATATATAATTATTCATATTTAACTATTTAAGTATAAAATATTATTAATTCTGGATTATATATTTTAGTTTTATTTTAAGTTAACACGACATTATATATCTTTTCTTTAAAACGCGTAAATTTCTCAATACTTATATACCTGGAAATACTTGTCCCTACCCTATGCCCTTTTCTATTCATTGCCGGGACAGATGTTCTATAGTATTCAAGGCCACTCTCTCCACTTTGTATGAGTCAAGATTATTCGTTAGTTTGAAATTGTACCGTTGCAACTACGGACGTACGGTTTTAAGAGCTATGGCTGATTTGTGTTTTATATGTGATAAGAAACTTTCAGAAGGTGTTTCTGTGAATGTCGTACGTGGTTTACAAACTTTAAAAACTGCAAGTATTGAAAGAAATGATGGACATATAGACTATTTAAATACTTTAAGTTCTGTAAATGTGCATTCCGAGTGTCGAAAAGTGTACACGAGTAAAAATGTTATTATTGCATCAAAACGACGCACAGATGAGAGTGAACCTTCAACGTCAAGTGCACCTCGTAAAAAACGAAATGAAGTCTTTGATTTTGGAAAGTTATGCTTATTTTGTGGCCAAGAAGCTGATGAAATAGCAGAAAAGAAAAAAAAAATTAATTCTGGAAGGTTTGGAGATGAACATGACAGATAATGAGGATGATGACAATGAATCGAACATTTTTGAGCGACAAGAAGAAGAAGACGACGAACAAGAAGAAGATAATTAGCTTCCATTTCCAATTTCATTACAATTAAAATCAACAAAGATACTTTTGATATTTGAACTCACATTTTGATAAATGTATATTATGCCGTATTTAATAATAAATAAAAATATGTGTAAAATATATACTCTTACTATCATTTTAACTTAAAATAAAACTAAAATATATAATCCAGAATAAATAATATTTTATACTTAAATAGTTAAATATGAATAATTATATATAAATAATCAAGTTACTTACTTTAATTAAATATAAATAATTAATAGTTAGTACATAAATAATAGGCATTGTTTAATAATTATAATTTCCAAGTAAATAATTGACTTTATAACGTACTGATAACCATAACTCACGCTTGACCTTGCATTAGGCCGTATATGACTGTACGATGTGCACTCTTCGCGCTCTACCTTCAAAACGGTTGGTCGTATGAAAAAAAAGTTTAAACAAAAGTTGTAGGGAATTTTATAGCCTACAACTTTTATAATAAATGCAAATCTCATTTAACCGATAGGAAGCCAGATATTCGCGAAAAACCGATTTTTGTGACCTTTGACCTTGAATATCTTGAGACGCGGACACGATAACGATTGTGACTTTTGAGACAACATTTAGAATGACAAAACAAAGATTCATACCAATTTGCAGCTTATTATCTTTCATTCCGAGGTGAAAGCCCTAATATGACTGGGCTATTGTAACACCATGAGCAAACTCCTTCGCTTAGCGATACAGATGAAAATTGTGTAACTGTAACACCGCTTAATATATTTACTGTGTTCCCGATAGTGAAATTTCAAAGAATTCAAAATGGCGCAAACTGTTCTGCGTCGCAAAAAGAATTACGTGACCCTCCCAGGCAAAACTGACGTAGGATGGGCATTCATACGTTGGCGCATTGCGTATGTATGAGTCGCCTACTAATGGTCATTTGGGTGGTAGTGACGTCTGCTGTCATCTGTCTTTTCATCCCACGTCAACGACTGAATAATAGTCGGCTGTGGCATAGGGCCGATTCATTACAGGGCAGTATCTACGATGCCAACCAGGCATGGGAAGACTGAAGGATACGATGTTCAGCCATAAGCTGGGTTTACCTGTATGGCGGAAGGGAAGAAAAAACGCAGACTTCTTTGATGGCGCTCTTCATCGTCGTAGGTCCTTGGCATGGTAGACTTCCAGTTCTTTCCCGGACATGTCCACAATGAGATATCGCGTAAGACTTAAAACTTGTAGGACCCGACACTTCATGAACTTCTTGTCCAGTTTAGCATTGTAGTGCCGGATCGCTTCACTCTGCCTAAAATTCCGTCGGTAGATTTCGTCGCCTGCCTTGAAGCCAGAAGGATGGGATCGCAGGTTGTAACGCGCCCCGTCCCTCTACTATCTTCAATCTTCTCCCGAAGTTGTTCTCGTAGAATTAGAAGTTTCTCGTGTGGCTCCAGAACCACTATTGGGTCTTCTCAACATTTTTACTGCTGCAATAACCGGTACGAGTTACCGTGACAGATCATGTGCTGGCCGAATACGGCAAAGTACGGGGAGATACCTGTGGTGGTATGGTATGACGAGCACAGGGCACAGGTGATGGCGGAAATCTTGCCGTCCCAATCCTTCTGATTCGGATGGACATATGCACGAAATTATTGCCTAATAATCCAGGTATTTCATCTACCACGAGAAAGTTACAGAAAAAAAGAGTGGGGAGGCTAAATTTTCCTACTATAAGCCACAGAGTTCTCCCCCGTCCAAATGGACACTGAAGTGCTACCTTTTGACGTGGATCTATATTGCTTGGTTTGATAGCAGATTTTTTGATCAGACTTACTTCTGCGCCACTGTCTATGGTCATTGTAGTTGTAGGTTATATTCCTACATCTAGAGGTAGAGTGGCAGAAAACAGTTTAGTTCCGCCGTGATTAGTGCCCATTTTAATTCTAATTAGAGTCGAGTCGGGGATTTTCGACTCAACTTTTTGGCGTTTCCCGAGTTCGTACTTTCTCATTCCGTTTTTTGACGGCAGTCCTCCACTTAATAGCCTTGGCGACCACAGAAATCACAAATTACTGATGTGCGATACCCCTGGAGATTAGACTCTTATTAAATTGTGGCTTGCTGGGCCCTGCAGTCTCTAAAATCATGACCGTACTGCTTGCAAGTAGGACAAAAAGGGGTGTTTTTACGCTTTAAACACTCGGAGTAAGTATGCCCAAGTTAATGACAGAAGTTGCAAGTTATCTTGTGTTACTTCTTGCGCTCTTGCCCATGCGCTGGGATGTTTTCTTCGTTCTCATTCCGAGGCTGGAACGAAAAGATGATTTGACTCATTGGATAGCTGAAACTAAGTTCCTGGGGAGTCCACTGAATATGGTGAGCCCCTTGCTGCAATTTTTCCATGTCCAAGGCCTTAAGTATGAGTTCCTCAAATGTGAGCTTCTCCAATGGCAGTAAATACTGGCGTAGGTGAGGATTCATGACTCCACCTTTTAGGGATGTCATAGCGAAATCTTCCAATTGCCTCCTTTCCATACATGATATTGGCCGCTTCCTGGCTACGCTTCAACAGTTGTCGCATACGTGAGGTGTAGGCAGTAAGCGTTTCAGTAGGGAACTGCTTGGCTGTGGCTAGCCCGGTAACTAACTCCTGATAAGTTTCCCGAGGGAGATACAATCAGTTTAGAAGCTCTTTAGCAGCATCGAGTTTTGTGGGGCAGCTAGAGGAAATCAACTGGTAGGCTTCTCCGCGCAGCCTAGTTGGGAAAATTTGCATAAACGCTGATTGCTCCAGTTTGTTCAAACATTGCCACACTTGTTTGCTGCAACCTGAAAAGGTTTGGAACTCGTAAACTATGGTAGAGCTTGGGGCTCCTGAGAACAAGAGGATCATACGCCCCATTAGTTTGGCTACTTTTATGTAGTCTGCCATCTCGCTGGATATCCCTCCTACCATGAAGTCGTTAGTAACAAATGATGTATCACCTAGTTCCAGAGAGATTTTCCAGTCTCTAGAAGTTATTAATTGGTCAAGTGATTGCGATTGGCTGTCTGAGCTTGGTGCCTGGCTATGCAAGGTTCCTCTGAACTGTTCGATTTCTCTCTTAAAGTCTTCTGTGTGCTGTCGGAATTTACTGATGAGCTCCAATCGTCGAGTGTAGATTTCCTCTACGGTGTCTGTTAAGGTCTGATATGACGTCAGTTCTTGGGAATCTCGCAGAACCTGGGCTGTGGTTACTTGGTTAGTAGCCTCTGACGATTCAGACTTACTTCTTTGCGTTTTAAGTATTCTTCCGCTCCGTAAAATGACTCCGCTGAGTTTACTTGCAGGCGTAGAATGGTGAAAAATGTGTTCCGCGCTGAAGGGTTTGTCGGTCATAAGTTAATCCTGGAGTGTTAACACTTTCTTATTATTCGACCTGCGGGTATTTATCGTTTTCACTGAATGTTTTTTGTTTGTGCTCAAAATGTTCAGTTTCCACTCAAAATTTCACACTAAATTGTAAAGTTCACTTTCTGCTTGTTTACTTGTCTCGCTTAGTTTGAGATTTATATCTGCGTGCCGCTGTAAATTAAATTGTTATTAGTATGTGAATTGGAGATAGCGTAATTTTACACTGGGTCAACTGAGAAGTGAAGTGTATTTGGCAAAACAAAAAAAAAAACAAAAAATAAAAAAAGATATTCCAGGCAATGGATGTTTCCAACCTCGTTCCCAGGTACCAAGAGTTTGGTTCAGATATCGGCTGATGTTCCCATCAATTATTATCTGATCGTAATCTCAGCAGAACTGATATCCTATCGGCTGCGCCAATTTTATTAGGACTATTACGAAAGCCTAACCAATCTGGGGCGAGCTCCGCTGGACGTAGCACCAAAATGCCCACTTGTATTTATTTGGTGCGTACGCGTATCCACTCGCTTGCTCTGGAATACCTGTAAGCTCCACTCAACTCCACTTCAAAGCTTCCCCAATAAAACACACGTTTCCTCCATCAAATACATTTATTTATCTTTCAATTACAATTTCTAATTTGAACGTCTGTTGCGGGTGTCTCCCGTTTGTGGCGCTGTTCTGCCTTGAATTCCAATGCCAATCGGCGCAGGTCACTGCTCTTGCGGTGGAACTCAACAATACGCCCTCTTCTTGGCCGCTTTTCTTCCAGCGCGACGACCGTCGTATCGAGCGGCTTGATTAAGCGTGTCCGGTACTCGTCGATCGTGATTGGCCTCGGACCCGCTCCGGGCGTCATAGCCATTGCTTTCTCGAGTGACAGACGGGTTTTTTTTGGTGGTAGGGAGGTGAATGCGATTTATGCACAGAGTGTGGGACTCCCATCGCGACTGGACTACCGACTAAACACCTCCCCTGTCAACCTGAGAACCCAGCCTGGAAGCGATTGACACATTACTTCGGGCCACGTCTCGTTTTGTTACGCCGTGGGGTGCCTCCAAGCTGGGGAGTCCCTTTCCTAGCGGGAGGGGAGAGGGGAAGAGGAAATGCCAGAAGAGCGATCCACCCTCCCCCCCCCCCCGGCGGCTGTGAGTCCCTTTTATATTTTAGAACTACCCGAGCATAATGTGCCACCTGGTTCCATTTGTCAACCGATTCGAGCATCACCGCAACTATATTATCCGGGGTGTGAAGTTCCTTTCGCAGCCTGACCCATTTGGTACACGCAAAAAATGTGTGACAGGCATTGTCCTCCTCTCCTGGGCAAAACCGACAATCGGGGGACCGTGACTTACCGATCTTATGCAGGTTAGACTGAAAGCAACCATGCCCGCTCAAAAGCTGGGTCAGATAGAAGTCAGTCTCACCATGCCTTCGATTCAGCCACGGTCTCACATCCGGGATGAGGCGCGGGCCACCTTCCCTTCGTGCAATTGACCCAAAACTGCTGCCAATCGTTTAGCGAGCGCTGTCTCTCCTCGCGGACAACAATCTCCCTCGCATCCTCGTTTCGGCACAGGTAAATAGCACGGCGCTCTCTAGCAAGGAGGGCGACAGGTATCACACCTGCAATAACTTTACTGCGTCACAGAATGCTTCTTTATTGCCGGCCTCTGCTCCGAATTCGACCGGTATGTGGCCCGACCGCGTTGGTCGTACAACTTTAATGGTAGTATTGGTGTCTTCGGGCCTTATGTTTCCCCTGATGTCCCACAGTACCTCCGCGTAGGATCGGCCATCTTGGGGCTTTACGAGCAGTGCCTGCTGCCGGGGTCTTCGTCGGGGCGTCTGCATTTCCTGTTTTGCATCAGGTCATTTTTCTTATTGGGCGTCCGTGCGAACTTTACTTTCTGGCTTTTTTTGAAGGAGTTTCTTTGCGGCTTTCTTCGCTCCTTTTGTAAACACTGTCTGCAACCCTTGATCTGGTGCTCCACGCCCATCAAGTGCCTCTTCCTTCCTTCTTTTATCCCGATCTCCTTCGATTGGGCTAGACGCCATTCTTTTATTGACTTTTAATGGTGGAGTTATCTGCATGTCACCTTTAGATTTCGCTGCAAGAGCCTCTTTAGCCTTCTGTTCGTCTTCGGCCCTTAGCCAGCTCCTCCGATAGTGCCCTATGCGATCTAGGAGCTCCTCTAGTTCAAGGAGCCCTGCCTTTGCTGCTTTGCTGATTTTTGGGGAGTCGAATGCAGATTGTATTCTTTTCAGAACATCTCCCGCTTTTCGGAGTAGCTTTTCTTCTTCGTATCACTGGGCCGCAATAGTGCCTCGCAACCATCCTTGGGAGAGTTTATCGCTTTCCGTTTCCAAGTACAGTACTTCCGCCACGTACAGTCACGCGGTGTCTGGTCACTCGTTGCTTTTCGTGCCGTAATCTCCTCGTTGGCTTCTGGATTGGATTGACAATCGAATTTTCGATGCTCTTTATATTTTCTTCTTCCGAGGCTCGAACACCTGAAGCGTGCTGCAGAGTTTCCCGCTTTTCCTTAATAAGACGTTCTGGCGTTCGCATCATTTTTTTGCTGCGCCCGAACGCCGCAGGAATCTCAGTCTGAACCAGATTGTCTGCTATTCTCCGTTTTTCGTCTGCCTTCACTGTCATTGTGTTATTCTTCGCTTTTGTCGTGGTTAGTACCGTGTTCGATGTACTGTTAACATCGTGGCTGCAACCGCTGGTTTTGTCGTCGTTATTATTTTTTGTTTCGTTTTTTGGATGTTTTTGGTCTTTTGATTTTGTTTGCTCCAGTTTTGTTGGGTCCCCCCTTGGAGTCGCTATCCCTGATCGTGTGTGTAGTCGCCTTTTTGGTCCCATGGTTATCTTTGCAAAGCAGGGAGGCCATGCGAGGTTTGGCACAAGCCCTTATAGGGACAAGTACTCAGAGCCAGACCAGCGCTAATCGGGGGCCCGTCTCAACCGAACCTACACCACCAACCCAATGGTGCAAACTTCGAACGTACTCCGTGCCCTGCCAAGGTTTTACCAAGACGGAGACGGTATGATAGTTGAATTGGAGCCGTTCACACACGAGTTTCACCTCGGCACTACTGTGCAAAGCAACTTTACTGGCGATGCGTGTCGGTCGTGGTGGCTGCTGGCGATACAAGCTGGTGAATTCGTTTTGGATGGCGATTTGGCGCGATGCTGCTGCGTGGTGCCCGTGAGTTTGCTGGCGATGCATGTCGGTCGTGGTGGCTGCGGGTAGTGCGAGCAGGTCAATTGGTTGCCGTTGTTGTTGTTGTTGTGTTGCCCGCACGATCGTTGGATCAGAGTCACGTCAACAAAATGCCGAAATGCCTTAGGGAAACTACTGCTCGGGCAAAAGCCTTGAGCAGGGCAAGTAACGTTGTTTGGCTGATGAACGTATGGGCTGCAAAATAGCTGGCTGATGCGCGTAGGGCTGCTTTCCGTCCGGCTACCTGGATCCTGGCTGGAACTCCCTTGAAATTGTCAGCCTCGGGCTAAATGACTTGAGACAATTCTACGCGGGCAAAGGCCGTAAGTAGAACCAGCGTAGTATCAAGAGTGTTTGGTTTGTTGATGGCCATGAATATTTATACAAAAATAATGCTTACCTCAAGTTTATCTTCGTTCTCATTCATTTGTATCTCATATTGGGTGCATTTACCTCTGCTTAGTCAACTAAAATAAAAATTAATATTAATTGTAAATTAGGTCAGTGGATTGTTATGGGAAATTTTCACCTGGCCATCTATCGGTGACTAGCAACAATGCTTAAGCTTTTCGAGAAGTGATTTTCTATGTGTATTATTTCCATTTACCCCAGATTTGTGGGTTGGTTAATGCAAAGCTAAGTGGATGAGCACGAAGTATATGGCATACTCACACATACACTTACTTCTCAAGCTTTTGCGCATGATGCAGTATAGCTACGAGAACCAATGTGTGAAGCGTTAATAATACTCGAGACATTGGCCGAGCCTAATGTCTCGAGGTTGGCGTGGTTCACTGCGGAAGCTACAATGGACTAGCCATGCACGCACAACGGTTGCCAAAAACGTATTCTTTGGGTGAACTGAAACCGAGGAAACACTGGTCTGACTCAGTCAATAAAGACAGTTCATCGCAGCTCAGATTGCAGGATTGGAGGACGCGATCAATGGGCCAAGATAGTGGAGGGCGCTTGTGGTAGGAAGCAAAGGCCGAAAAGGGACTATAGTGCTGCTAAGAAGAAGAGAGAAGAAGTTTATGAGAAGCACACTCAGGACCTAAAACTACTAGATAGTTGTTTTGTAAAATTGATCTTTTAAAACGCGAAAAATGTGGGTGTTTACGCAGAAAACTCACGGGCTTATATTGGAGTGCTCAAAAAAGTAAAAAAGGCTTGGTTTCAAATAGTAAAATATATGCTGTTACAGGCAGAGAAATACTCTTTCTAGTGTTGTTCATCAAATAAATCGGCAATATCTCCGAATACGAATAAGTCCATCAGGCATCCTTACTATCCTAATATATGGAGAGATTCAAGCTTAATGCCTCCTTTACATGAGCGGAAAGGGTATTTTCACTGACGGACTAGAGATTCTGCTTCTTTATCATGTAACTGTAAATACCAATTGTTAACAAAGATATATCGGCTCGTGATTAAATTTAAAGCAAATATACAACACATATCATACATAGTATTCAGCATAGTATCCATTAAATTTATCCAACAATTTATATTAAGGCTTGGATATCTAAGATATAGTGTTGCATAGATTTATTCAGATTGATTTGCAGATAAAGTAGTCCAAGTCGTGTAGTGGTTAGAGTGCTTATTTTGTAAACAGAAGGTTTCTGGTTCTAATCTCTTTGGTGACAACTGGATTTGTTTCAAGTGATTCTTTAGAGGGACTATAATCCTGTTCAGTTATGATGTATACTGGTTTAAAATCAAAACGTATCACAGCTGAGTGGACAGATCCATGGTCAGACCACATTCTTGAGTGTCAATACATTTGATCAAGATAATAAGATACTCTAACTATCTCTAAGCGTAAGCCCGAAAGGAACTTCAGTGCGAAAAGCAAAAACAAAATCTGTATATAATTCTGTAGATTAATTAGATGAAGCTTACTTAAGCATATTCTAAATATTGAGCGATTAATGGATTTTTTCATTCTTTAAGAATCGTATTTGTTACTTTCACTTCAATCCAACGTACGTATACAAACCAATTAATATGTAATCTTCAAGATGACTGAGACTAAAATATTATGACACTTAGATTTTTATTTGAGATATTTATTCTACAATCGTGCAGATCAAACCATGCGTTACAACATGCGAGGACTTCTTATTAGTTTAGTATCAATTCCAACTTGATCGATTTTTGTCCATTTTTTTCTGGACGGTTTAAAGTACGTCACCACAATCGTGACTTGAAGTATTGACCTTCTATGCAAACACTACGCCACTCAATCTGCTTTTTACAAAGTATCAACCTGAATTCTACCAAAATTTTTCAGAGCTGTAATGCTCGAACTAAAAGAGAGTGGTTACTTAGGGATTTTTATTTTTACTTCGTACGCCAAAATACGAGTAAAGCATAACTTGCGGAAATTTTACTTGTGTAAAAACTCCGCAAGTTGTGGACTGTGTCACATTGACTTCTAGGAGCATTTGGCGTCGCCATTAGTGATTCATTATACCTTAGACCTACTTTAAATGCGTCAAAGTGGTGTGGCTTCGTTTCTTTTTAACCCATTTCCATAGGAAAGAATTTTATCAGTTTATAATGTCCATTCAAAGGCCAAGAAAATAAAATAACAGTAAAGGACTTTAACTGTTAAAACTAAAAAATTTCGGATCATCACTCCGATTTTCAGCTTAACTGATCGTCGCATATAAGGATTTTGATTATAGAGGTTTCAAATGAAGGACAGCATATTGAACTAAAATGTATCGGTCCAGAATCGTAATCCTTTCAAGGACCCTGTAGATATTAACATTTCAATATGGTACATTGATGTCGCAAAATATAATTTTAATGAGTTTTTGTACGAAAAATTCCAATCATTTTGCACTCTTCAAGGATTTGATGGAGATACCGTATTCTTTGATCGTGGACGATAAAAATGATCAGTATTCTTAATTTTCTGCGTAAAAAGTACATTTTAATCAATCAATTCTACCGGAAATAACAAATAAATTAATTCTAGATCCAGTGTTAATGCTACAATGAAAGATGATTCAGGGTAAGATAATGAGATGAAAATTTATAATTGCTTTTATCTTCCATATTCGTCTTTTGCTTACTGATAAGCTAATTAAAAGAACCTTCTCATACCCTTTTTTTGTGGTAGGGAGGTGAATGCTATTTATGCACAGAGTGTGGGACTCCCATGATCGCAAGAAAGCGACTAGACTACCCTCTAAACACCTTCCCTGTCAACCTGAGAACCCAGCCTGGAACCGTTTGATACATTACTTCGGGCTACGTCTCATTTTGTTACGCCGTGGAGCGCCTTCAAGCTGGGGAGTCCCTTTCCTAGCGGGAGGGGGGAGGGGACGAGGAAATGCCAGAAGAACGGTCCTCCAGCCCCAGCGCCCCTGGCTGCTGTGAGTCCCTTTTATATTTTAGGACTACCCGAGCATAATGTGCCACCTGGTTCCATTTGTCAACCGATTCGAGCATCACCGCAACTATATTATCCGGGGTGAGCTCTCTCGTCTCCCTGTAGAGTTCCTTTCGCAGCCTGACCCATTTGGTACACGCAA
>OZ017738.1:289033937-289038937 GCA_963969285.1 Odontomyia ornata
CAATCACAGTAACTGCTTGGCCGTCCTCATTTTCGAAGAACAAGCCTGATCACGCCCCCAGCCCATAAACCGCACCAAACAATCACTTTTTGTGGATGCATTAGCTTCACAACAATCACTCGTGGGTTCGCATTTGCCCAAATGCGGCAATTCTGCTTGTTAACGAATCCACTGAGGTGAAAGTGTGCCTCGTCGCTGAAGATAATTTTCTTTGTAAATTCACCATTCCCTTCTGTCTGTTCAAACAACCATTTGGCGTATTGCCGATGCTTGAAATGGTCAGTAGGCTTCAGCTCTTGAGTCAATTGAACCTTGTAAGCGTGTAAATTCAAATCTTTATTCAAAATCCGCATTAGTGACGTTCTTGAGATGTTCAAATATTGGGTACGACGACGAGTCGAGGTTGACGGCTCTTCTGCCATACTATCGCGAACAACAGCAATGTTTTCCGCAGAACGAACTGAACGAGCATGCACTGGTGATTTTGCATTTCCTACAGGCCGGGTTTGCTGAAATTTGCTAACTATTCTCCCGATTGTGGACAGTTTCGGTCGCTTTTACCGACCGCAAAAATCACGAAGTGCACGAAATGCGTTTTCGTTTGAACGTCCATTTTCAACAACCTTAACGCGCTGTTCAACTTGGTACCACTTCATGATTTGATTTGTCAAACACTGAAACAAAGAAACGTCAAATTTAATTTTGTGAAAAACTTGATTTCAAGGTGTGACATTAACATGTTAATTGTGAGTCACACCTTGAAATCAAGTTTTTCACGAAATTAAATTTGACGTTTCTTCTCGATTTCACGCGCCAAATAATACAGCAAACAAAACAAAACTTCAATTGAAAAAGTCGATTGTTTTAAATTTTTCAATATTTCACTTGTTTTCCTTTGGACTTTAGGACCTAATTTAGTCTTCTAGGCATCGACGCGATAAGATTAGGCTCCATTCTTCCTTTATAGCTTTCTTTAAGTTGGCTTTGCTTGAAATGACCCTTTGTCTCACTTTTCTGTCAAGGTGTTCCCACAGATGCTCGATCGGGTTAAGATCTGGGGACTGCGGCGGATGATCAAGTGTCTTAGGAGTCCGGTACAGTAGCCACTCTTCCACAATTTTGGACTTATGCTTTGGATCGTGTTCCTGTTGAAAGATCCAATTTCCAGACAAGCGTAATTTTTCGATGCTAGAGGCAACATTGTCCCTCAAAATGGCTAAAGAATCCATTTTGTCAATTGTGGAGTCAATAAAAACAAGATTACCAACACCAGTTGCCCCCATACACCTCCATACCATAAGTGAACCGCCACCGTACTTAACAGTGTTGGTAACACACTTTTCTTTGAAGGCTTCATTCTTGGCACGCCATATTTTTGGGGGCCTTTTCGCGCCGAAAATTTCGAAGTGGTTCTCACCTGTATATAATACGTTTTCCCGAAAAGATGGAGCTTCGTTTTTGTATTTTTTAGCGAAGTCCATACGCTTGATCTGATTCGCCTTGGATATGTATGACCTTTTCCGTGGTATTCTTCCATGTAGACCATTTTTATAAAGCGCTCTCCTGACTATATTCGCACTTACTGGTTTGCCTGATGCCTGCGTTATGTCTTCTGACAATTTAACTGCACCTGAGGCTGGATATGCGCTTACTTCTCTTACTATAGCACTAACCTCAGTATCACTAAGCCGCTTTGGGCGTCTAGATCTCGGCTTCTTCAACGAGATGATGTTTGGCATACTTATCAATAGTTTTTTTTACTCTGCAGTGGTTTCTGCCCACGATTTCGCTAATTTCACGCAAGGATTTACCTTTTTCTTTTAAGTCAATTATAATTTTCCGAGTATCAGGTGATGTTTGCTTTCCCATAGTGAAACTATTTTCTTTGACGTCTTTATTTTTAATACTAATTAGAACAAATGCACTTAAAACGACTTTTACTAATTAGAACAAATGCACTTAAAACGACTTTTGGTGAAGTAAAGCACGTGAACAGCACAAATTTGTCATCAAAAGTTAAGGTTCTTCCTTGAAATATAAAAGAAGCGAAGTAAGTGTTACCACTGTTTCCTTTTTTTGACGCGTAAAATCTGACGCATTACCACTTTGGTGAGATTTGTGCAATGTTGCTACGTGTTTTGATTTCATATTTAATAATAATCAATCTCGAAATAGTTTAGTAGTAAACTCATTAATATTACTATATTACTTTTTATCGCAAGTCAATAATAGCTTTGTAATGTAACAATTTAAAAATGAAAAGTTGGTGTTTACTTTCTTTCAACGCTCACGTATATATATATATATATATATATATATATATATATATATATATATATATATATATATATATATATATATATATATATATAAATATATATATATATATATATATATATATATATATATATATATAAATATATATATATATATATATATATATATATATATATATATATATATATATATATATATATATGTATATATATATATATATATATATATATATATATATAAATATTTATATATGTATATGTATATATATGTATATATTTATATATATATATATATATATATATATATATATATATATATATATATATATATATATATATATATATATATATAGATATATATGTATATATATATATATATATATATATAAATATATATATATATATATATATATATATATATATATATATATATATATATATATATATATATATAGAATTAAGGTAAATGTTGATGGAATCTTGGACTTAAATATGTCAGACCAAAATTCGATTTCTATGGACGCTGGAGATTTTGGCAGTAGTGAATTTTGCATTTGCAGTCAAGAAATTAAATTTTTATATAATTAAATAGTACAATGTACTTAAGAAACTAAATTGTAAAGCTATCAACATATTCACCATCACAAAAAAAAACAGGGGAAAACTGATATGGCACCGCTCCCATAATATTAATTTCATCGTTTTTGGGCATTTTGAAGTCTGTTTGCTTTATTTTTCTAAATTTTTTAATTATTTCTTTAAACCAGTTTTCTATACTAACGTTCATATACTTTGCTACCCACGAATAAAACATACTTCTCATATAAGCATAGTACTAGTACTTTAAAGTATTGCGTAACATTCTTCAAATAACCTCACCCTAGATTACAATCGAATTCTAGATATTGCTTGAATCGTTTTTTTTTTTCTACCCTCTCCATGTAAAATTACTTTCCATTATGCCTCTGGCAATTTTCATAGGAGACAATATTATTACTAGCATTGTTATTCAATTTACATTAGGAAACCATTGAAAATTGCACGTGGCATATGGCTTTTAATGGTTTTGTTTAAATATTAAACTCTGCGTTTTCTTAACGTTATTGGGATGCATTGACATTGTGATGAATTTAAAAAGGTATTTTAAAATTAACTCCTTTTTAAAAAAAAATATATTCACATGATTTTCCCACTTGCAGCTATTATTTTTTTATAAACAAATAGTAGGAAACTGACCGAAAACCGTAACCGTTTAAATTATGATGCACGTAAACTTCAATGTTTTCAAAAATTTTCTGCCATTTCTTCAAGCAATATTTCTAGTCAGGATCTTTTTTCTTACAGTACCTTCAATTTTGTTGTAAATTATATTGCGTCACTAAAGTTTATTATCGATCAATTTCAAAGTTAAGCATGCGTACGAGCAGCAGGTGGTCGTCATGCAAAAAGAATGTGGGCGATAGAAACTACAGTCACACGTCACGTGGTAAAGAGACTCAAATTCAGGGAGCAACTGCACATGCCGAGAGGTATGCTGCAGTCATGGATAATATCATCATCAAAAATTTCACCAGCAGATACTCCTTGAACCAAATCAAACAGTATATAGAGTAATTTCGTTGCTTATTTCATCAACTCCTGTTATGAAAAGTACTACTTTGTCATTACAGCAAATTATCTTGCCGCATGGATTTTAAATGTTTTTCCTCTCTATATATGACAGTTCTGCGCTTCTGCCATAGATGTAGCATTTACTGCTTTTTACCGACCAGCTTAATAATTTTACTTCAAAGTCATATCAATTGAAAGATTGTGCTCTATAATATTGCATATTGTGATCACTGCCTTAAAATAATCAATTGAACAGTAGCATGACTTAACTATGAAAATTGATTCCAAGCTAAATATGTATACCTCCAAAGATATTTCAGAAGATGAATAAAGTTCTCAAATTAGTATTCGTTAACGATTCCCGAAAAATACGTAAGCTATCGGACATCCCTGAAGTAATGTAAACAACATACCGAATTTGAAGAAAAAACAAATTCTCTAAAACTTTCGGGGTAATTTAATTGACTTTAGTTAAGTACTTAAAGTCATGTTAAATGTGCTTCATTGCAGCAATTGCTATAAAATCTATAGAAGCCTAAAGCAAGTACTCAAAAACATTCAAATAATCAAAAACCAAATGGCGCACTAGGCACTCTAAATTACAACAATATGGCAATTAAAAAATCAGTCAAAAAAATCAATATCGTATCTTCATCAAATCAGAATTATTATATAGTTGGAGAAAAAAAAACTGACCAACACTATTAAAAATGACATACGAATATAATTCAAAAACCACAATCACTACGAATCCAAACGTTTTATATCAAAGCGCTATTTGTGTTTTGATTTCCGTTCCAATTTTAAAACACTTTTTAAGCTTTTTAATAGTTAAAATACCTAAAATGTTTTAATTAAAAGACCAGGCGTTTTAATTGAAATCCATAGATGTTTTAATGTAAACACTAGAAGTTTTAATTATTAAAGCGCTTACAAACTGTTATCAAATTGGGACGGGAATCTAAAGAACAAACCCTTTTTAAATTCAAACTTTTGGATCTGCAGTGCGCTTTAATTAAAACTTCTAGTATTTTAATTAAAATGCTGAGCGCTTTAATTAAAACGCCTAGTGTTTTAATTAAAACGTCTAGGCATGTGAATTGCAACGTCCAG
>OZ017738.1:289043937-289048937 GCA_963969285.1 Odontomyia ornata
GTCCATTCTTGTGTTTCTATTACATCCTTGGCTTATCATGTTGTAACACTGCCCCCACCTCAGTTCTTTTCGCCGCGAAAAGATGTGTCGTCAGTTGTAGTCAAATCTCACTGAATGTAATATCCAGATAAACCATTTTAATTTGGCTCTTGGTTTACGGTGTTCCTGTATGCGGTATACGACGTCATTGATTCGCTTTGTAACCCGGTATGGTCCCTCCCAATTATGCTGCAATTGTGGATACCTACCCTGGCGCCGTTGTGGGTTGTATAGCCACATCAAGTCATCTTGGTGGAAGCCAGTATAATTTGCCTTTAGATCATACCATGTCTTCATGCAGCCAGTAGCTGATTCGAGGTGTTTTTGCACTGTCCGATGTATCTGGTTCAACCGTTGTCTTAGATCAGGGGTGTTTCGAACTTTATATCAGCCGGCAGACGAATAGTCTTTACAAAAATGACTTTGGCTGGGGCTTGCCCGTGGATGTGTGTTCGGCAGCTCTATATGCCATTAAGAATAATGGGATGTGCCGGTCCCAGTCCATTTGGTTCTCGTCAACCAACTTGGCCAGGTGTTCACTGAGTGTGCCGTTGAAACGTTCGACCATTCCATCGGATTGGGGATGCAGCGGTGTTGTCCTCGTTTCTCGTCTTTCTAGCAGCTCGCACATTTTGCCAAAAACCAGTGACTCAAAGTTTCGGTCCTGATCCGAAAGTAGTTCGCAAGGTACGCCGTACCTACTGACCCAATTCATCACTAGCTGTTCGGCTTGAGTAGTTTCTTCCTGGTTGGGAATGGGGTAGACCTCGGGTCATTTGCTGAAATAATCGGCCACAACCAGTGTGTATCGGTTTCCCGATACGGATTCAATAGAGGGTCCTGTGATGTCAACAGCATTCCTTTCAAATGGTACCCCCACGTTATAGGCTTGCATTTGTCCTCTAAGACGTCGCATTGGACCTTTGATGGAAGCGCAAATTTTGCATCTATGACACCAGTTCTCTACGTCTTCTCAAGCGTGGAGCCAGCAGAACCCTTCCTGCAATTTCGGAACGGTCTCGTTAACACCAAGGTGGCCTCCCGAGGATCCTTCAGGCATTTCCTTAACCACATATAGGAGCTGCCATCCGCTGTTTTCCATTTCCGCTTGAGTACGTCACCCTCCATCTGAAGGGAGTTACATTGTTCCCAATAGTTTTTCTGGGTTGCGCCACACATCGAAACTTCCTTCCACTCAGGTCGCCCAGTTGTCTCCTTCCATACGAGCAATGGCCCGATGTCCACATCGGGTAGCTGGGCGCTTCGAATCTCCTCCGATGACCAACCTTCATCGAATCCGGCCGATATCGCTCCCAAGTCAACGATCGGCTCCTTTTCCTTGGCATTTTCATGAACTCCACCCTTCCGATGAAAAATTTTGTAATCGTATGACTGCAATCTTTCGATCCATCTCGCAACTTGTCTCTTGGGGCCTTTGAAGTTAAGCAACTATCTCAGCGATGCGTGGTCTGTTGGAAGAACAAATTTCTGGCCATATAGGAACTTGTGAAACTACTCCTTCCTGGTCACGCAGTAGTTCCTCTCACTTTTGAGAGAACTTGACTGTAATACGACAGGACTCTTGCTATGCCTCCGATTTGCTGGAAGAGTACACCTTCAATCCCGCCGTTGCTCGCATCAGCGTCAACTACAAGCCAGCATGGGTGATCCACACAGCTTCTCCTTCAAAGCCTCAAAGGCTGCCTGGCATTGTTCATTCTAGACATACGGACGATTTTTCTCGATTAGCTGACGGAGGCACTCAGCTATTTTGGTAAAGTCTTTGGCGAATCTTCAATAGTAGGTCGCTAGACCCAGAAAGCTTCGTAGTTGGGGCTTGTTGTTTTGTGTTGGCCAGTTTTTCACGGCTTCAATTTTCTCAGGGTCTGTTTTGACCCCTTCTGCTGTTAGAAGGTGTCCCAGCGTTTTACTTCAGCTGAAAAAAGGGTACACTTTTTGGGACGTAGTTCCAGATTCGCCAGTTGCAATCGGGAGAACACCTCTTCTAAGTTCCGCACATGCTCTTCGAACGTTCTCCCGATAACAATGATGACATCTAGGTACACCCAGCAGATTTTTCAGGTTGGACCCCATAACATGTATTCCATTAGGCGTTCAAAGGTAGCTGGAGCATTGCAAAGCCCAAATGGCATCACCACAAATTGCCACAATCCTGTCCCAACTGAAAATGCGGTCTTCTCTTGGTCCTAATTATCGATTTCTACCTGCCAGTAGCCACTCTTGAGACGAGTATCGAAATCTATTTCGCGTCGGATAAAGTGTCCATGATGTCGTCGATGCGTGGAAGCGGGAAGCTATTTCTCTTAGTAGTTGACACTAACACGAGTTCTACTATCCTTTTTCTTTACTAGAACTACTGATGCGGCCCATGGACTGACAGAAGGCTCATTGACATCTTCTTTCTCCATGTCACTTCTCCTTTGGCCATAGAAATACGTCTCGGTGCTTGCTGATTTGGCTTGGCTCCCTGTGTATCTATGACGTGAGTTACTATACTCGTTTGGTCTTGGTCATCCGGGCTTGTTGACCAGTTCGGAGGGCCGCTTAAGTAACTGCATTCCTACAATTAAACAGCGCAATGCGGACGTCTTCATTGTCTTTACCCGATAAGATCGATGGTCTCCAGAATCACCATCTAGCTTGGCCCATATAATGCGCTTGGAAGATTTCGGTACATCAGTGACAGCGCATACTACCACATTCATTTTGGGAATTTGAACGCTTGAATCCTTCGTCAATACTTTGGTATTCCTCCATTTCAATACCCGTTTGCCCAAATTCAACGTGATTCCATGTGGTTGCAGAAAATCCATTCCGAGAATGCAGTCATCCATAATGTTGAATGTTGAAATTTATGTCGGAACGCAAGGTCTTCCAGCTGTATCTGGAGGTTGACCTCTCCATGGACAGGTGGAGTTTCTCCCGTGGCTGTCGGTAGTGAAAAAATGCTGCCCTTGTGAAGTAGTTGTTGCCTGAATATGTCTAGTTGGATAATCGATCGGGTTGCACCAGTGTCGATTGCTATGGTGCAATGCTCTCCGTCAACTTGACCCGGAAGGCATAAGTCTGCTTCTCCACTATGTAGTATTAACACGGTGATAGTGATGCTGGGGACGTCGACCCTTCTAGCCAACTTCTGCCCCACGAAGTTTGCTCTTACATGGCTCCCGACCCCTCAGTTTGAATGGCGTCCATTCTGGGCTCCTGACTCGATCTTCAGCGCCTCCTCACTGCACATCCGGGCCAATAACTCGGTTTACTTCGCTTCTTGCAGTCTCTTTGCAGATGCCGCTTCTCTCCGCAATTCCAGCATCTAGGTGCACTGTTTATCTGCGACTTGCGCTCAATTGCCAAGCGCTCACACCTGCACTCATCTGCCACTACCACGCGAACCCGGACAATGGTACGACTCACCATTTTTCGCTGCCTCAAAGTTCAGACTTTAAGCCAATGCGTCCTTAACCGTTTGCTTTTGAACTAGACACCCGGCTTGTTGCAATTCCTGGTCTTTTAATGAATGCTTCTGTTGCCGCGTCCTCTCGATGTTCCGTGTCGTAGACTGGGTAAGCCAAAAGTGTCAGCCGCTCAATGTCTTGGGCTAGCTGCTGTAGGGTTTCACCAGACTTCTGAATCCGATGCCGTAGCTGTGACCGATAAATCTGCTTCAGATGATCGTCTCTATAACGCATGTATAGCGCACTCATTATAGTAGCCGAATTTGAGTGAAACTTAACGGAGATATTCTGCAAAAGCTCGGCCGCTGGATCTCTTAGAGCAAGAATTAATGCAGTTGCTCATTCCTGCTCATTCCAGTGATTTATCCTAGCGGTGGCTTCAAAATGTGTTTTTTAAATTCTCCAGACCGTTTGGCCGTCTAATATTGATGCTTTCATATTTCTGGATATGATTTGCGCAGCGGTTATAAGCGGGGCTGGTGAGGTGGTTACTACTGCCTTTGCTGCTTCCAATTCCTTTTTCATTTCTTCTATCTCATTGTTGATTCTCTCCTCGACCTGGCTGACCTTCTCCTCGATCTAGTAAACCTTTTCCTAGACGCATTTAATTTGTTAATTCAGACTATCGAGCTCCGCTTTTATTTTGGTGGACTGTTTTTGAAAATCTCCTTGATTTCGATCGCTTGTTGGTCCAGCTTCGCTAGTTATTCCTTTAGCTTTACTGATTATTCATCTAACTGCGCAGCTAAACTGGATTGCGTTGATTGCTCCTCCAGCTTCTGTGGGATGTCTGCCTTGCTTTCAAATGCAAGTTTTCAATGCTCTTGCTGCATCAGCATCAACATTTGTATCAGCACATATTTTGGTTCCTTTTTTTGGGTTTTTCCGCTTCTCTACCTGCGCGTTTTTTTCGCATCTGAGGGCTCACCCGAATCTAGATACACGCCTTCCGACTCGATCGCGTCACGCAAGCTTGCAATCAGTATGGCCTTTGCACCTTGCGTGGCCAGTTTCCGCTGTTTCAACTCCTCCATAAGCTCCGATATGGTCAATTCATTTATTTTCAGATGTAAGCTTTCTGGCATATTTAATGTTTCGGCTATTTTTCCACCAGTTTCCACGATAAATTCCACTATTGTGCACTTTAAAAATGTATAAAAGTTTTCTTTCTATAGCTCGGAGCCTTTTTTGTCACTAGATGGTGTTCGTTGTCTATCGGGCAAAACTAATCAGATTGAGTCAAACCGACATGCATTTGAAAGGTGACATTCCAGTCTACCATTTTCATAGGACAGTTTTGTATTTCGTCATTCGTGTCAAAAGTTGTATTCATTTAAAAATGATATTTATATATATATATGTATATATATATATATATATATATATATATATATATATATATATATATAAATATATATATATATATATATGTGTATATATATTCAGATATATATATATATATATATATATATATATATATATATA
>OZ017738.1:289053937-289063937 GCA_963969285.1 Odontomyia ornata
AATCACTAGAATGAGCAGGAACGAGCAACTGCACTAATTCTTGCTCTAAGAGGCCAAGCTGCCGAGCTTTTGCAGACTTTCTCCGTTGAGTTGCATTCAAACCCGGCTGCTATAATGAATGCGCTGGGCATGCGTTATGGAGACGATCATCTGAAGCAGATTTACCGGGCACAGCTACAGCATCGGATGCAGAAGTCTAGCGAAACCTTGTAGCAGCTAGCACCAGACATTGAGCGACTAGCACTTTTGGCTTACCCAGCGTATGACCCAGAACATCGAGTTGACGTAGCAACAGAAGCATTCATCAGCGCCTTAAAGGACAAGAAATTGCAACAAGCCGTGCGGTTAGCTCAAAAGCAAAGGGTTAAGGACGCATTGGTTTATAGTCTGAACTTTGAGGCAGCGAAAAATGCGACTCGTACCACTGCCCGGGTCCGTGAAGTAGTGGCAGACAAGTGCAGGTGTAAGCGCGTGGAAAATGAGCGAGAGCCGCTGGTGAATGGTGCGCCTAGATGCTGGGAGTGTGGAGAGAAGTGGCACCTGCAAAGCGACTGCAAGAAGCGAAGAAAACGGAGCTATTGTCCAGAATGGTGGAGAACCAGACCGTTTCAGGAGCCTAGAATAGAACCCCATCAAACTGAAAGGGCCAACTTCATGCGACGGACGTCGGCTAGGAGGATCGACATCCGCAGCACCCCCATCACCGTGGCAAGGCAACATCGTGGAGAAGCAGACTTATGCCTTCCTGGTCAAGTTGATGAAGAACATTGCACCACAACAAACGACATTAGCGCAACCCGAAAAAACGATCCGACCAGACCTAGTGAGGCCCCAACTACTTCACAAGGGCAGAGTTCATGGAAATGCTGACGCCGTATTTCGTCATCCATGTCCAGCTAACTGCAAGCATTGCCGGCGGATTGTGGAAGAGGAGCCGCCCGTTGATCTGCGAGTGATAACGGCCGAATTCGATGAAGGTTGGTCAGCGGAGGAGATTCGAAAAGCCCAGTTAACCGATGAAGATATCGAACCATTGCTCGTATGGAAGGAGACAACTGGGCGACCTTAATGGAAGGACGTTTCAACGCATGGCGCAACCCTGAAAAGCTATTGGGCACAATGGAACTCCCTTCAGGTGGAGGGTGGTGTGCGCAAGCGGAAATGGGAAACGGCGGATGGCAGCTCCTATAAGATGCAAACTATACTACCCAAAAGCCGAATCCACGATGTGGTTAAGGAAATGCATGAAGGATCCTCGGGAGGCCACCTTGGTGTTAACAAGACCTTAGCGAAATTGCGGGAAAGATTTTACTGGCTCCACGCTCGAGAAGACGTAGAGGAGTGGTGTCGCAGATGCACAATTTGCGCTTGCAAACCTATAACGTTGCTGTTGCTGTTGACATCGCAGGACCCTTTCCTGAATCTGAACGGCGAAATCAATACACGCTGGTTGTAGCCGATTATTTCAGCAAGTGGCCCGAGGTCTACCCCATTCCCAACCAGGAAGCAACTACTGTAGCCGAACAGCCAGTGTTAAATTGGGTCAGCAGGTATTGTGAACTACATTCAGATCAAGGTCGAAACTTCGAATCACTAGTTTTTAGCGAGATGTGCGAGCTGCTGGGAATACAGAAAACGAGGACGACACCACTGCATCCCCAATCCGATGGAATGGTCGAACGTTTCAACGGCACGCTCAATAAACACCTGGCCAAAATGGTTGACGAGAACCAAAGGGACTGGGACCGACACTTTCCACCATTTTTGATGGCGTACAGAGCTGCCGAACATGCATCGACGGGCCAAGCCCCAGCCAAAGTCATTTTTGGAAAGACTATTCGTCTGCCAGCCGATATAAAGTTCAGAACACTCCCTGAGAAACCCCAAACGATCTCGGAGTACGCGAGTGATCTAAGACAACGGTTGAACCAGATACATCGGACAGTGCGAAAACACCTCGAATCGGCTACTGACCGCATGAAGACATGGTATGATCTAAAGGCAAATTCTACTGGCTTCCAGCAAGATGACTTGGTGTGGCTATATAACCCGCAACGGCGAAAGGGTAGGTCTCCAAAATTGCAACATAATTGGGAGGGACCATACCGAGTTACAAAGCGAATCAACGACGTCGTATACCGAATACAGGAACATCGTAAACCGAGAGCCAAAATGAAAATCGTGCATCTGGACCATCTTGCCCCATATTACACCCAGGGAGAATTGACTATAAATAGCGACACATCTTTCCGGGGCGAAAAGAACTGAGGGGGGGGCAGTGTTACATGTACAAATAATTCTACGAGCTACTGTCGCAATTGTTCTCACAATCACTAAGAACATCAACAAATGAATTTACTCGAAACTACGAGAACATAAAAAGCATGAACAACATCTGAAAGTGAGTCACTGCCCATTTATTCATGCTGGAATGTTCCCGTTAATTCACCAATGTACGAGAACTGAGTTGAATGATTAGACACCCTATATAAAGGCGAGCTGAATGAATGGGGGGATCATTCATTACAACCGCGATAGAAAACTGCGATATGTGAAGTACAGGCGATATTGATTGTTTGAGTGTGAAGTGATTTTAAGTAGAAAATTGCGATAGAGATTAATGGACAATTGGAAGGTAGAATGTAATAGTGAAAACTAAAGTTGTGAAATTCTTATTGAAGTGATTGTGCATTTTTTTGACGAATAAAATAAACGCTTTTAACTTAAATTAAAAGACATTGCGTTTTCACTTTCCCGGAACATTGAAATTATTGGCCGCGAACCAAAAAACACGCGAAAATATATATATGTATATATAATATATGACTATATATATATATATATATATATATATATATATATATATATATATATATATATATATGTATATATATAGATATATATATATATATATATATATATATATATATATATATATATACAAAAAAAAAAATATATATATATATATATATATATATATATATATATATATATATATATATATATATATATATATATCTATATACATATATATATATATATATATATATATATATATATATATATATATATATATATATATATATATGTATATATATAATATTATGTATATAAATATATACATATATATATATATATATATATATATATATATATATATATATATATATATATATATATATAGATATATATATATATATATATATATATATATATATATATATATATATATATATATATATATATATATATATGTGTGTGTGTATATATATATATATATATATATATATATATATATACATATATATATATATATATATATATATATATATATATATATATATATATATGGTATATATGTAAAAATATATATATATATATATATATATATATATATAAATATATATATATATATATATATATATATATATATATATATATATATATATATATATATATATATATATATATATATATATTTCCGACGTAGACGGTCCCAATCCTTAGTAAGAAAGGAGGAGGGCACTCCCTTGTTTCCCCAACCCACAGCCACCATGATTCTTCATCCCAAACCTCCCAATTAATGGTAGCAAATTTTCTCGTGGTTGCATATTAGGATTACTGGTTCCCCAATAATGGGAATTTAAATGCCGAGAAATGCTAATAACTGTAAGTACATGTACAAATCTGCTACTAAATCCTACTTTTACCTCCTTGGTGGGGATTTAAGAGGGTGAAGGCGAATCTTCCGCGCTTGATAACGGAATCGAAGTAATAACCATGCCATCGGAATGGAGGTTGGCCGATGGGCTAACCCCCGTTTCTGCAAAACCCTAAAATGTATCGAAACTTGCAGAAGAGCCTAGGAATGGATTGGTTACTGCAGCGACCTCGCAAACGGAAAAAGGACTATGGTATTGGATCCTGGAATGTCAGATCACTCGGTTTTACTGGCGCTCTTAAAGACTTTTACAATAGCAAAGTCAATATAAATTAAAAATACTGGCAATCCAGGAAAGGGACTGGACGTAATGATATTCAAGACATGAGACCGTACATAATATTCAATAGTGGGAAGCTGCTGGAAAACGAGAATTCGGAGTTCCCTTTCTTGTAGTTAGGGAGTTTTAATTTCAAGGCAATAAACGAACGGGCTGACCTGGGTAGCACCGGATGGCAACACACAAAACCAGGTCTATCATGTTCTGATCCAACAACATTGGGCCTTGAGCATACTTGACATCCGCACATACTGAGGAGCCAATTGTACCTCAGATCATTACTTGATCAAATTAACCTATCGATGTCGTATATCAAAGGCATATTTGGTGAAGACCAGCCCACTACAAATTTTTTGACATCGGAAGGCTCCAAACAGCGTCTGGCTCCCATCTTATCAGATGCATCGTTGAAGATAAGCAACGAACTCTGGATGGAAGTGAAAGCGGCTATCAACACCATGGCAGAACAGACGATCGGACATGAAACTCGGCGTAAAAGAAATGGTTGATTCGATGATGAATGCCAGAACTTTTTAAACAAAAAGAACCAGGCGTACAAAGATTACGTAGCTACGAAAACCAGGGCGAAGAACGAACCCCGTGAACGCTATGAAAATCTCGAAGGAGCAGCGAATAAGATAATCTAATTATTAATTAAGAATAGAAAATACTATGAATAGATGTAGGTTTAGTGGGAAACAACAGAAGACAAGCATACAAAGTTATGAAAAACCTGAAACGTGGTTATCGGCTAAATCGGCGCGCTGTCATGATGACATAGGCAACATCATCGCTGATGAAAACAAGATTAAGGGAAGATGGGTATCATATTTCAAGAATCTCCTTAAACCTCCGCACAACTCCAAAACATCGAAAGATGTTTGCGGAGAGCGTCCATTGGCTCCACCAGCTCCGGATGATGTTTGTTCCATCATCAAAGCCCAAAGTAAAATGGGGAATATCGATGAGATTCCATTGAAGCTCATCAAATATGTGCCCAGCAGTGTTCATAAAGCTATTCACAAACTCATCCAGCCCATTTGGCAACAAGAACATATGCCCAAAGAGTAGAGCTAATCAATCATATTCCCTATCCACAGAAAAGGTGACCAGTAACAGCGCGAAAATTATAGAGGCATACCACTACTTTGTACGGCGTACAAGAAATTTTCAAACATCTTAGAAAATAAAATCGGATCATATGCCAACAATATTATTGGGGAGTGTCAGGGTGGTTTTAGAGCAGGTAGATCAACAATAGAACAATTGGCGAATGTTCTGACGAGAACTACTTGGAATATTCGAGCAATTCTGAATGCCCGCAGTGACGTTACTTTCAGCTATTGATTATGGGTCTACTTTGGCCATTCTTGCGCTTTCGAGTACATCCTTGGTTGATCATGATGTTATTAATAGTTGCGAAAACAATTGCGACAGTAACTCGAAAATTGTTTGGACATGTAACAGGATCTTAACTGTAGACACAACAAATATATTATACATAGATATATTTATCTATATATATATATATATATATATATATATATATATATATATTTATATATTTATATACATATATATATATATATATATATATATATATATATATATATATATACATTTATATATATATATATATATATATATATATATATATATATATATATATATATATATATATATTTTTTTTTTTTTTTGTGGTAGGGAGGTGAATTATATTTATGCACAGAGTGTGGGACTCCCATGCGCGATTGGACTACCCACTGAACACCTCCTGTCAACCTGAGAACCCAGCCTGGAACCGTTTGGAACATTACTTCGGGCCAGGTCTCGTTTTGTTTTGCCATGGGGCACCTTCAAGCTGGGGAGTCCCTTTCCTAGCGGCAGGGGAGAGGGGAAGAAGGAAATGCCAGAAGAGCGATCCCACAACCCCAGCGCCCCGGCTACTGTGAGTCCCTTTTATATTTTAGGACTGCCCGAGCATAATGTGCCACCTGGTTCCATTTGTCAACCGATTCGAGCATCACCGGAACTATATTATCCGGGGTGAGCTCTCCCGTCTTCCTGTAGAGTTCCTTTAGCAGCCTGACCCATTTGGTATACGCAAAGAATGTGTGACAGGCATTGTCCTCCTCTCCTGGGCAAAACCGACAATCGGGGGACCGTGACTTACCGATCTTATGCAGGTAAGACTCAAAACACCCATGCCCGCTCAAAAGCTGGGTCTGATAGAAGTCAGTCTCACCATTCCTTCGATTTAGCCACGGTCTCACATCCGGGATGAGGCGCGCAGTCCACTTTCCCTTCGTGCAATTGACCCAAGACTGCTGCCAATCGTTTAGCGAGCGCTGTCTCTCCTCGCGGACAACCAGCTCCCCCCTCTTCGTTTCGGCGCAGGTAAAAAGCGCGGCGCTCTCTAGCATGGAGGGCGACAGGTATCACGCCTGCAATAACTCTCACCGCCGAGTCAGAGACTCTTGGATACGAAGATGCAATTCTCAGTGCTCCTCTTCTCTGTACCTGTGCCAAACGTTTCCTGTATACCTCGTTGCTGTGAGCGTCGCCCCATACCTCTGCTCCGTACAGTAGCACTGACTCTACAGCACTCATCAAGAGGCGTCTTCTTGATGGGCTGGGTCCCCCTAAGATGGCCATAAGTTGATTTAGAGCCGATATTCCCGAAGAAGCCTTCTCAGCCGTTGTCCTGATTTTCTCAGAGAAACTCATCTTTGAGTCGATCAGTAGCCCCAGGTACTTCACCGCTGGCTTCGATTCGATTTGTATATCTCCAATACTGATCATCCTTACTCTAGGGATTCTCTTTTTTGTCAAGATGACCACTTCGGTTTTCTCCAATGCTAAACTGAGCCCGCGAGCAGTCATCCAGTCCCTCACTCGGCGCATTAGCGTACGTAGCCTAAGTTGCGCGTGTTCAACGGTGCGTCCAGTGACCAGAGCCGCAACATCATCCGCATAGCCGACCAAGCGTGACTCATCTGGCATCTCAAGTATCAGTAGCCCGTCGTAAGAGACGTTCCACAGGTCCGGACCAAGGATAGATCCCTGGGCAACACCCAATATAATTTCCATCCTCTGTTGGCCCTGTGGCGTGTCGTAGAGCAGGCTTCGGTCCTTTAAGTAGTTCCTCAAAAGCCGCATTAGTTATTCTGGAACTTGAAAAGAGTTTTCCAGCGTATCCAGAATATCCATCCATCTACCGGAGTTGAAGGCATTCCTGACGTCAAGTGTCACCAACAGGACGATCCGTCGCTTGGTGTGACTAAATACCTCTGCTCTTTGGACTGCGTTCACCACCTCTGCAATCGCATCAATGGTAGAACGTCCTGCTCTAAAGCCGTACTGCCGAGGAGATAGGTCCCCAGCAGCACGAATCGCGTCATTGAGTCTTCCCTTGATGAGTTTCTCTAGCACTTTCTCAGCCGTGTCTAGCATGCATAACGGGTGGTATGCAGACAGCGATTCGGGATTTCCCTTCCCCTTGCTGATCAGCACGAGCCTCGCCACCTTCCATCGTACCGGGAAAACCCCGTCCCGTAGGCAAGCATTGGATGTGCTGAGCACCAAGTCAAGACAATGGTGATAGACGAGCCGCAACACCTCAGCTGGAACACCATCTGGACCTGGAGCTTTCCTCCAGTTCTAGCTATGTGAAGAGTCGGCACTCGACTGCTGTTTCAACATGGACAACGTCAACACGTACGGGATGGGCGGGGAAGTGTCCCCACACCATCGCGTCCATCTTTTCCGCATCATCTATACAAGGCTTCCGTAGGGCACCAAGCTTCCGCATGACCAGCTTGTAGCCAAGGCCCCACGGATCCTTGTTCACATTGTTCACTAGATATTGCCAGCAGCGAGCCTTGCTACAGTTCATCAGTTTGCGAAGGCCACCCAGTTGCATGCCTCGTCACCGTTCCGCGCCCGTTGAACCTCATGTCAAAGCTTGTGACACTCCCTTTGCTTTTCAGTGATTTCAGTTGACCACCAGTACACTGGGGGCTTGCCGTGCCGGGGTCTTCAACGGGGCATAGAAGCGTAGAAAGCAGTCGTAATGATGCTCATAGTAGAGTTCACCACGACTTGAGCTGCCAGTTCTTCGGTCCCCTCCGAAGTTCCCTGCAGCGGCTAACCTGCTGTGAGCACCTCAACGAACCTCTCGACGTCCATCCTTCCGATGTTCCATCCAGTTGTAGAAGGCCGAGAGCACGGACGTCGGGAGACAGCATCACTTATCTCAAGCAGAATGCACTGATAATCACTGGCTGAGTAGTCCTCTAATACTTTCCAGTTGTGTATCCTCCGTACTAAGGACTCCGAGGCGAATGTCACGTCCGTTATGGTTCCCTCACAGCCAATACGGCGGAAAGTCGGCGTATTTCCGTAGTTTAGTACGACGAGGGTCGTCCTGGCCGCCATTTCCAGGATTCATTTACCCCGCGAATCCGTCTGAGGCATGCCCCATTCGATTGCTTTCGCGTTGAAGTCGCCCCCAACCCTCTGCGTTCGAGACAGTGCACTCCAAAGCATTAAGCTTGGCTTGGAAAGATGATATCGATTCGTTAGGCGTTAGGTACACACTAAAGAAGGTGGTCCCTGTGCACCGAACCCACACGAAACCATCCCCCCGTCCACAATTCTCCGCTTGAAAGTCACTGTTCCGAACCCAGATGGTGGCAGTACCAGTTTCATCAGAATACCATAATGCAGGACTTTTATTATGGTGTTGCTCACTCAGCAGCAAGAAGTCGGCTTTCATGTCCCTCGCAAACTGCTCAAGCAGATTTTGGGCGGTTGAACTGCGGTGTAGGTTTAGCTGCAGGATGCGGGTAATCGGAGTTCTAATTTTGCCTTGGCAACGGCTTCCTGGAACACCCAGCATTTTCCTGATCCCAACACGTGTCCAAAATCAGGTTTTGGATCAGCATCCTTGCAAAGAATACAGTGTGCCTACTTCGTACACTCTTTTCTTTTATGTCCCATTTCACCGCATGCTTGTGTGGTGTGACCATAACCAAGGCATTTGAAACATTGAAGAGGCGTTGCTCTTCGCCGTATCCTACAGACAACCCACTTTATTCGTACTTTACCCTTGTTCAGGAATTGTTCGGCGTCCTTTTCGGTCAAGTCAAATATGGCCATGCGTTGTCCCCTGTTGTTTTCTGGTGTCAGTCTCGCTTTGATCATTCCCACGCTAGGGAACTCCCTTTTGATGGCCTCTTCTACCTCGGCCAGATCCGTCACGCAGTCAATGTCTCGTATTTCGATCATTGCCATCGGCTCGAGCGGGGCTTTAGTTGCGCTTTTGCCGAGGACTTTCTTCACTGCATCAAGGAATGCTTCTTTATTGCCGGCCTCTGCTCCGAATTTGACCAGCATGTGGCCCGACCGCGTTGGTCGTACTACTTTAATGGCAGTATTAGTGACTTCGGGCCTTACGTTTCCGCTGATGTCCCGCAGCATCTCCGCGTAGGATCGGCCATCTTGGGGCTTTACGAGCAGTGTCTGTTGCCGGGGTCTTTGTCGGGGCTTCTGCCTCTCCTGTTTTGCATCAGGTCCTTTTTCTTATTGGTTGTCCGTGCGGACTTTACTTTCTGGCTTTTTTTGAAGGAGTTTCTAAGCGGCTTTCTTCGCTCCTTTTGTAAGCACTGTCTGGAACTCTGATTTGGTACTCCACGCCCATCAAGTTCCTCTTCCTACCTTCTTTTATTCCGATCTCCTTCGATTGGGCTAGACGCCATCCTTTTGTTGACTTTTAATGGTGGAGCTATCTGCATGTCACCTTTAGATTTCACCGCAAATACCTTTTTAGCCTTCTGTTCGTCTTCGGCCCTTAACCAGCTCCTCCAATAGTGCCCTATACGATCTAGGAGCTCCTCTAGTTCAAGGAGCCCCACCTTTGCTGCTTCGCTGATTTTTGGGGAGTCGCATGCAGATTGTATTCTTTTCAGAACATCTCCCGCTTTTTGGAGTAGCCTTTC
>OZ017738.1:289068937-289078937 GCA_963969285.1 Odontomyia ornata
CTGGCTAAGTTAAGTTGTTGTGTCCATTCTTTAGTATGTATCATTTCTGTTGTATTCAATTAACTTTCTCATTTCTATCATAAATAAAGAGTATATTTGAGTATTATTATTATGTTTGGATATAGCGACCTACGGTTATAACGACGGAATTTCACTGGTCCCTTCAACGTCGTTATAAGAAATATATGCTGTATATATATATATATATATATATATATATATATATATATATGTATATATATATATATATGTATATATATATACATATATATACATATATATATATATATATATATATATATATATATATATATATATATATATATATATATATATATATACAGCATATATTTCTTATAACGACGTTGAAGGGACCAGTGAAATTCCGTCGTTATAACCGTAGGTCGCTATATCCAAACATAATAATAATACTCAAATATACTCTTTATTTATGATAGAAATGAGAAAGTTAATTGAATACAACAGAAATGATACATACTAAAGAATGGACACAACAACTTAACTTAGCCAGATTTAATTTTAAGAAAAAAAATCGGTGATCATTGTTTGTTTTTGTGATTTTCGGTTTTCTAAAAAGTGTTGTTCAATTACTTTCTCCAAATGTAGTAAAGCGAAATCTGTTTTAGCCTCTTTTAAATCCTCATTAAATGTAAAAAAATGTTGTACCGTTTGAATCGCTGAAAAAGCATCTTTAGAGGTAGGTGGTTGGAAATCGATAGTTGGATTCATTTCCTCTTCGTCGTTATTTATACCCGACTCCAAATCTTGATTTGAGATAGCTAAAATTTCCTCTACCGTCATGTCCTCCGCCGTTTCAAGTTCTTCATCAATGCTTGGAAAATGTTCCCAACATTCTTGTGATGCCAAGTCATCTACAGCCAAAGCGCAGACCCATTGAGCCAAAGATAGATTATCCTCAACTTCATTTTGATCGTTTTGTAGCCGTCGCCATTCCGCTAAGGGTAGGGAATCATCTTGATCAAAAGAGTTTTCTGTTGCGTTTAAATAAAATCCTGCATGTGCAAAACAATTGGTTATTGTGCGTTGAGAAACACTATCCCAAGCTTTTGAAATCAGAAAAATGGCTTCAAGGATATGCATTTTTTTAGGCACACCATTTTCTTCGATGTCTTTTAAAAGTTTCATAATTTGAACTTTTCTAAAATGTGTTTTCAGTGACTTGATTACGCCTTGATCCAATGGTTGGAGAACTGCCGTAGTATTTGGAGGAAGAAAGACTAATTTTATTGCTTTTAAGTTTTGAATATTCGGGTGAGCGGGACAGTTGTCTAAGAGCAATAAAATTTTCTTTTTTTGTCGAATCAGCTTACTGTCCCATCGCAAAATAATTTTTTCAAATAAGGCTGATGTCATCCAGGCTCTTGGGTTATTTTCATATTCGACAGGTAGTGATTTAACATTTTTAAAACATCGAGGCCGTTTAGCTTTGCCAATAACCACTAGTTTTAATTTTTCCGAGCCAGTCATATTTGCTGTTACAAGAACAGTCACTCTTTCTTTAGAAAGTTTACCTCCGACACACTTTTCTCCTTTAAACTTCATTGTTTTATCAGGCATCATTCTAAAAAACAAACCGGTTTCATCTGTGTTGAATATTTCTTCGTCTTTATATCCTTTTCTTAAATTTGGCCATACTGTTGTTAACCAATCGTTACACATCCCTTCCGGTACATCTGCCGCTTCTCCACTTATTTTGCCAAAAATAATGTTGTGCCTTTTTCTAAACCTTTGGATCCATCCCACTGTGCATTTAAAATCTTTTAATCCAAGTTTTCTTGCAAAATCGTCCGCTTTTGCTTGCAAAATAGGACCGCTGATGGGAATATTGCGACTTCTTTGAATTTTGAACCATTCAAATAAAGCGTCGTTTACTCTAGATTGTTTACAAGACCTAACCTTTTTTAATTTTAATGATTTAGAGCTATTTTCATATACACTCTGTATTTTATCGCGATTTTTCCACATCGTGGAAATTGTTGAATGTGCCACCTAAGATGAAATAACATGCATATACAGTGTTTTTACTAACTGCATATTTATTTAGAACTTACATCAAATTCTTTGGCAATGCAGAAATTTGACTCTCCAGCTTCCAGACGCCAAATAATTGCTGTTTTTTCAGCGATTGTGAACGCCTTTCTTTTTGCCATGTCGACCTTCGTTAAGCTGTTTAAATATTGGACCTTTTATAGGAAACTAAGAAATCAACTTCCACTAAACAAAACACTGAACTGACTGTTTATGTTCTGTCGCGTTTGTTTTCATACCCCGGTGATTCCCCTTATTCGATAATTCCTTTGAGTAATCTTACTGTATTCGTGAGTCCGTCGTTATAAGGCTCAAATTTAACCAGTTCATCTTTCAATTTCCCGTCGCTATATTAGTTTCGTCGTTATATCCGATGTCGTTATAAACGACAGTTCTTACATACAAAAGTGCTTTTCCCGGCCGGGACTTTTGAAATTCGTCGTAAAAGCCGATATGTCGTTATATCCGATGTCGTTATAAACGATATATACTGTATATATATATATATATATATATATATATATATATATATATATATATATATATATATATATATATACATACAGAGATTTCCATTTAGGAAAGTATAACCCTGCCATTTGACATCTGTCAGAATTAAATGTCATCCAAAGCATGTGTTCTTTAGTTGAATGTTTGCCATTTAGAAATATGGATCGTTTAACAGTCGAAGAATATGTTAAAATTATTAAATTTTATTATAAAAATAGTGATTCTGCTGTTTCAACATTTAGGGCTTTACGAGCCGATTACCGTCGACGTAATCGACCTACACAGCAAACAATTTCTAACACAGTGAGAAAATTGGAATAGACTGGATTGGTTATTGATATTGCAAGGCCTGTGCATCATGCAACATTCGTTCTGCTGAAAATATCGCTGTCGATATATATATATATATATATATATATATATATATATATATATATATATATATATGAATATATATATATATGCATATATAAGTTATAAAACAAAAAGGATACGCAACTAGATATTAAAAGCCTATGTTCTAATGGAATCATCAGAAAGAAAAGTATTACAATTGAACGTCCGATTACTTTTGTCCACTTGATGCAATGTGAATTTGAATTAGTTGTTAATTTTCTTGTGAAAATCTTTTTATTTCTGTTTTATTTTTTTGTGCAATTAATTGAGAATACAAGTAACTTTTATATAAGGGAAAAATTTTTATTTCACTTCAAAGCTTATGCTCGTAAAAGTATTTTATTGCTTGTTTCTTGTATTGTCCGATCACTTTTGGCCACCTCTGTATGTATGATTATATATACGAGTATATATGTATATATATACATAAAAATAAATATATATATATATATATATATATATATATATATATACATATATATATATATATATATATATATATATATATATATATATATATATATCTCTCTATATATATATATATATATATATATATATATATATATATATATATATATATATATTTATATATATATATCTCTATATATATATATATATATATATATATATATATATATATATATTTATATTTACATATATATGTGTATATACAAATCTATAAATATATATAGATACATATATTTTTATATATGTACAAATATATATGCATATATATATATATATATATATATATATATATATATATATATATATATATATATATAAATATATATATATTTATATATATATATATATAAATATATATATATATATATATATATATATATATATATATATATATATATATATATATATATATATATATATATATATATATATTAATATATATATATATATATATATATATATATATATATTTGTGTGTATATGTATATACATTGTATGTATATATATATGTATATATATATATATATATATATATATATATATATATATATATATATATATATATGTTTGTGTTTATAAATATATATATATATCTAGATATAGATATGTATATATATATATATATATATATATATATATATATATATATATATATATATATATATATATATATATATATAGATGTATATATATATAAATATATAAATATACATATATATATATATATATATATATATATATATATATATAGATGTATATATATATAAATATATAAATATACATATATATATATATATATATATATATATATATATATATATATATATATATATATATATATATATATATATATATATATATATATATATATATATATATATATATATGTATATACATAGATATATCTATATGTGCATATGCATATTCATATATATAAATATTTATCTTATCTTTATATATATATATATATATATATATATATATATATATATATATATATATATATATATATATATATATATATATATGTATATTTATAGGGGAATGCCAGTCGACAAGACCACTCTTGGAGGCTAGTATTCTTTGGGGAGTTCCGACCCCACGTACCCGAGGAAATTCCCGCAGGGGGGATGCCGGTCGACAAGAGAACTCTTGGAGGCTAGCATTCTTTGGGGAGCGCCGCCCCCACGGGCCCGAGGATATGGGGGGTGCCGTGAGGTTCTCTCCTGGGATGACAGGCAACGACTCTGATTGGATCTGGACTACGCTTTGGACAACGAACTGGAATTGACGCTTTGGGCTGGCGGATGTGATGGTTTGGACCCAGTTGCTTTGCACAGTAGTGCCGAGGTGAAACTCGTGTGTGAACGGCTCCAATTCAACTATCATACCGTCTTCGTCCCAGTAAAACCTTGGCAGGCGTCGGAGTACGTTCGAAGTTCGCACCATTGGGTTGGTGGTGTAGGTTCGGTTGAGACGGACTCCCGATTAGCGCTGGTCTGGCTCTGAGCACTTGTCCCCATAAGGGCTTGTGCCAACCCTCGCATGGCCTTCCTGCTCTGCAAAGATAACCATGGTACCAAAAAGGTGACTACACACACGAACGGAGATAGCAGCTCCGAGGGGGGACCCAACAAAACTGGAGCAAACAAAATCAAAAGATCAAAAACATCAAAAGAAAGATACAAAAAATAATAACAACGACAAAACCAGCGGTTGCAGCCACGATCTTAACAGTACATCGAACACGGTACTAACCACGACAAAAGCAAAGAATAACACAATGACAGTGAAGGCAGACGAAAAACGGAGAATAGCAGACAGTCTGGTTCAGACTGAGATTCCTGTGGCATTCGGGCAGAGCAAAAAAATGATGCGAACGCCGGAGCGTCCTATTAAGGAAAAGCGGGAAACTCTGCAGGACGCTTCAGGTGTTCGAGCCTCGGAAGAAGACAACATAAAGAGCACCGGAAATTTGATTGTCACCGCTGCGATCGTTACCGAAGCGACCTATGCAAGGGTCGCAAATCCCGACATTGCAACGTAAAATCCAGAAGCCAACGAGGAAATTACGGCACGAAAAGCAACGAGTGACCAGACACCGCGTGATTGTACCGCCAACCCGGAAAATGTGGCGGAAGTACTGCACTCGGAAGTGGAACGCGATAAACTCTCCCAAGGATGGTTGCAAGGTACAATTGCGGCCCAGCGATACGAAGAAGAAAGGCTACTCCAAAAAGCGGGAGATGTTCTGAAAAGAATACAATCTGCATGCGACTCCGTAAAAATCAGCGAAGCAGCAAAGATGGGGCTCCTTGAACGAGAGGAGCTCCTAGATCGTATAGGGCACTATTGGAGGAGCTGGTTAAGGGCCGAAGACGAACAGAAGGCTAAAAAGGTATTTGCGGTGAAATCTAAAGGTGACATGCAGATAGCTTCACCATTAAAAGTCAACAAAAGGATGGCGTCTAGCCCAATCGAAGGAGATCGGAATAAAAGAAGGTAGGAAGAGGAACTTGATGGGCGTGGAGTACCAAATCAGAGTTCCAGACAGTGCTTACAAAAGGAGCGAAGAAAGCCGCTTAGAAACTCCTTCAAAAAAAGCCAGAAAGTAAAGTCCGCACGGACAACCAATAAGAAAAAGGACCTGATGCAAAACAGGAGAGGCAGAAGCCCCGACAAAGACCCCGGCAACAGACACTGCTCGTAAAGCCCCAAGATGGCCGATCCTACGCGGAGATGCTGCGGGACATCAGCGGAAACGTAAGGCCCGAAGTCACTAATACTACCATTAAAGTAGTACGACCAACGCGGTCGGGCCACATGCTGGTCAAATTCGGAGCAGAGGCTGGCAATAAAGAAGCATTCCTTGATGCAGTGAAGAAAGTCCTCGGCAAAAGCGCAACTAAAGCCCCGCTCGAGCCGATGGCAATGATCGAAATACGAGACATTGACTGCGTGACGGATCTGGCCGAGGTAGAAGAGGCCATCAAAAGGGAGTTCCCTAGCGTGGGAATGATCAAAGCGAGACTGACACCAGAAAACAACAGGGGACAACGCATGGCCATATTTGACTTGACCGAAAAGGACGCCGAACAATTCCTGAACAAGGGTAAAGTACGAATAAAGTGGGTTGTCTGTAGGATACGGCGAAGAGCAACGCCTCTTCAATGTTTCAAATGCCTTGGTTATGGTCACACCACACAAGCATGCGGTGAAATGGGACATAAAAGAAAAGAGTGTACGAAGTAGGCACACTGTATTCTTTGCAAGGATGCTGATCCAAAACCTGATTTTGGACACGTGTTGGGATTAGGAAAATGCTGGGTGTTCCAGGAAGCCGTTGCCAAGGCAAAATTAGAACTCCGATTACCCGCATCCTGCAGCTAAACCTACACCGCAGTTCAACCGCCCAAAATCTGCTTGAGCAGTTTGCGAGGGACATGAAAGCCGACTTCTTGCTGCTGAGTGAGCAACACCATAATAAAAGTCCTGCATTATGGTATTCTGATGAAACTGGTACTGCCACCATCTGGGTTCGGAACAGTGACTTTCAAGCGGAGAATTGTGGACGGGGGGATGGTTTCGTGTGGGTTCGGTGCACAGGGACCACCTTCTTTAGTGTGTACCTAACGCCTAACGAATCGATATCATCTTTCCAAGCCAAGCTTAATGCTTTGGAGTGCACTGTCTCGAACGCAGAGGGTTGGGGGCGACTTCAACGCGAAAGCAATCGAATGGGGCATGCCTCAGACGGATTCGCGGGGTAAATGAATCCTGGAAATGGCGGCCAGGACGACCCTCGTCGTACTAAACTACGGAAATACGCCGACTTTCCGCCGTATTGGCTGTGAGGGAACCATAACGGACGTGACATTCGCCTCGGAGTCCTTAGTACGGAGGATACACAAATGGAAAGTATTAGAGGACTACTCAGCCAGTGATTATCAGTGCATTCTGCTTGAGATAAGTGATGCTGTCTCCCGACGTCCGTGCTCTCGGCCTTCTACAACTGGATGGAACATCGGAAGGATGGACGTCGAGAGGTTCGTTGAGGTGCTCACAGCAGGTTAGCCGCTGCAGGGAACTTCGGAGGGGACCGAAGAACTGGCAGCTCAAGTCGTGGTGAACTCTACTATGAGCATCATTACGACTACTTTCTACGCTTCTATGCCCCGTTGAAGACCCCGGCACGGCAAGCCCCCAGTGTACTGGTGGTCAACTGAAATCACTGAAAAGCAAAGGGAGTGTCACAAGCTTTGACATGAGGTTCAACGGGCGCGGAACGGTGACGAGGCATGCAACTGGGTGGCCTTCGCAAACTGATCAACAGTAGCAAGGCTCGCTGCTGGCAATATCTAGTGAACAATGTGAACAAGGATCCGTGGGGCCTTGGCTACAAGCTGGTCATGCGGAAGCTTGATGCCCTACGGAAGCCTTGTATAGATGATGCGGAAAAGATGGACGCGATGGTGTGGGGACACTTCCCCGCCCATCCCGTACGTGTTGACGTTGTCCATGTTGAAACAGCAGTCGAGTGCCGACTCTTCACATAGCTAGAACTGGAGGAAAGCTCCAGGTCCAGATGGTGTTCCAGCTGAGGTGTTGCGGCTCGTCTATCACCATTGTCCTGACTTGCTGCTCAGCACATCCAATGCTTGCCTACGGGACGGGGTTTTCCCGGTACGATGGAAGGTGGCGAGGCTCGTGCTGATCAGCAAGGGGAAGGGAAATCCCGAATCGCTGTCTGCATACCACCCGTTATGCATGCTAGACACGGCTGAGAAAGTGCTAGAGAAACTCATCAAGGGAAGACTCAATGACGCGATTCGTGCTGCTGGGGACCTATCTCCTCGGCAGTACGGCTTTAGAGCAGGACGTTCTACCATTGATGCGATTGCAGAGGTGGTGAACGCAGTCCAAAGAGCAGAGGTATTTAGTCACACCAAGCGACGGATCGTCCTGTTGGTGACACTTGACGTCAGGAATGCCTTCAACTCCGGTAGATGGATGGATATTCTGGATACGCTGGAAAACTCTTTTCAAGTTCCAGAATAACTAATGCGGCTTTTGAGGAACTACTTAAAGGACCGAAGCCTGCTCTACGACACGCCACAGGGCCAACAGAGGATGGAAATTATATTGGGTGTTGCCCAGGGATCTATCCTTGGTCCGGACCTGTGGAACGTCTCTTACGACGGGCTACTGATACTTGAGATGCCAGATGAGTCACGCTTGGTCGGCTATGCGGATGATGTTGCGGCTCTGGTCACTGGACGCACCGTTGAACACGCGCAACTTAGGCTACGTACGCTAATGCGCCGAGTGAGGGACTGGATGACTGCTCGCGGGCTCAGTTTAGCATTGGAGAAAACCGAAGTGGTCATCTTGACAAAAAAGAGAATCCCTAGAGTAAGGATGATCAGTATTGGAGATATACAAATCGAATCGAAGCCAGCGGTGAAGTACCTGGGGCTACTGATCGACTCAAAGATGAGTTTCTCTGAGAAAATCAGGACAACGGCTGATCAAGATGATTCCCTACCCTTAGCGGAATGGCGACGGCTACAAAACGATCAAAATGAAGTTGAGGATAATCTATCTTTGGCTCAATGGGTCTGCGCTTTGGCTGTAGATGACTTGGCATCACAAGAATGTTGGGAACATTTTCCAAGCATTGATGAAGAACTTGAAACGGCGGAGGACATGACGGTAGAGGAAATTTTAGCTATCTCAAATCAAGATTTGGAGTCGGGTATAAATAACGACGAAGAGGAAATGAATCCAACTATCGATTTCCAACCACCTACCTCTAAAGATGCTTTTTCAGCGATTCAAACGGTACAACATTTTTTTACATTTAATGAGGATTTAAAAGAGGCTAAAACAGATTTCGCTTTACTACATTTGGAGAAAGTAATTGAACAACACTTTTTAGAAAACCGAAAATCACAAAAACAAACAATGATCACCGATTTTTTTTCTTAAAATTAAATCTGGCTAAGTTAAGTTGTTGTGTCCATTCTTATGTATGTATCATTTCTGTTGTATTCAATTAACTTTCTCATTTCTATCATAAATAAAGAGTATATTTGAGTATTATTATTATGTTTGGATATAGCGACCTACGGTTATAACGACGGAATTTCACTGGTCCCTTCAACGTCGTTATAAGAAATATATGCTGTATATATATATATATATATATATATATATATATATATATATATATATATATATATATATATATATATATAAATATATATATATGTATATATATATATATATATATATATATATATATATATGTATATATTATAAACATATATATATATATATGTATATATATATATATATATATATATATATATATATATATATATATATATATATATATATTATAAACATATATATATGTATATATATATATATATATATATATATATATATATATATATATATATATTATAAACATATATATATGTGCATATATATATATATATATATATATATATATATATATATATATATATATATATATATATATATATATATA
>OZ017738.1:289083937-289173937 GCA_963969285.1 Odontomyia ornata
TTACTTCAACTAAACTAATTTTATGCTACCCAAACAATCCTGGTTATTTTCAAATTTTATAAATGATATATCTGCAGTAAGTTCAGAGTCTTTCTTTAAAACATTCTCAGAAACAAAATATCAGATGAATTCTTTTTCAAACTCTTTTAATAAAGTTTCAATTAATAATTCTAACGCATTTGATGCGCTTGTGAACCCCATCAAAGAGAAAAATATGGTGGTCATTCTTTTACCCCTCCTGAAAGGTGTAGGCCCACTTTAATGATTGCACTTTCCCCAATAGAAGAAATCAGGAATAATACTATGTAAGCTCCAGATATTGGAGATTTTGATGTCTCAAATCTGTCTACTGCCTGATCTGGTAGTAATGGGGTTACATTGAACATGTTTCGAGTTGTTTACGTTCTTAAACCAATATTTCAAAAATTTTAAAAAGAGAATTCGCTTTGAATCATAAAATTACTTGGGAGAAACCCACATGAGGAGACTTGACCCAGTGCTACCGATGTCAGCGTTTCGGACATGTGGCCATGAACTGTGGATATGAAAGCAGATGTGTGGCATGTGGTTTGGAAAACAATGATGTAATTCGTCCAAGGAAGCATATCGACAAAAATTTATCAGACAATTCTATACCTTTTATATTTTGCGTGCTGTGCTCATCCAATGAACATCCTGCAAGTAATTCTAGCTGGCCAGAGCGATTCAAGCTTAAAGCGAAAATGACCGAAAAACGTGCAAATAAACCAAGCTCTACCGGATTTGACCTGTCTATTGGTAACAGTAATTTTCTAAGCATAATGATTCACCATTTTCTACCTTATCCAGAAACTTTAATGCTGTATCCTAGTAACTCTAATGCTTAATTAGTATTGCGAGTAGTAAATAATTTAAAAATCAATGCATTAAATATAAATTCTCTTCAATCAAATAATAAACAAATTGCTTTACAGTTAATTCTTGATCGGTTTCTTCCAGGTCTTGATTTTTTAAGCGATCCTCGCCTGCATGAAAGACATAAGCAATTTTTTTGCAATCATACAATTCTTCGCAATAATGCTGGTAGAGGTACAGCTATTCTTGCACATTCAAAACATTTGGTTTTCCAAATCCCTTGCAATGTTTCCTTTCTTTCTTCGCTTTCTTATATAACTGCTACATTACATACGCGGACACATGGCGGCAACATTAGGAAATTACTTTTGGCTTCTTTATATTTTCCCTCAGATTTAGGCTCTCTCTTGATTCCTCATCTTTACTTCTTGCTGAAAACCTCTGATGGATTTGACGGTTTTTTCTGAGGTGGAGATTTAAATGGACGGTATCATAGCTCGGGTGACTGCAGTATTAACTCTAATGGTAGAATCATTCATAATTGGCATACATCAGGTAAAAGCTCCTCTTTATCTATTATTAATGCAGGTGTCCCCACTTTTCCTAATAGTAACTCAATTTTAGATAACTTTTTAGTTTGACCATCTCTTTTGAGCGTTCGCATGATACGCATAATTGCTTCTCTTTTTTGGCTCCTTCTGATCATCATGCTCTGTTTGCATCTTAGCCTTTTTAAGATCATTATCCAATAACCCCTAGCCACTCTCTAACACTTTCAGTCTAAAATGTTGACTGGACACATTTTGATAATCACCGTTCTAATCTATTAGAAGATAACTTTTCTGATGATCGGATTCTAAATAATAAGCAAATTGATGACTCTATTCAATTCCTTTCTAGTAGTGTTTCTGAATGTTTGGATACTTTTGCTTCTGCTAAAAAATTCTTTAATTCTAAGTATCACAATATTTCACTTGATTTGCATTAGAAATTTATGGCAACAAAAGTTATACCATCAAAATTATAATAAAGTCAATCCTGCTTACATTTCCCTTAGATCACAAATTAAATGTCTGAGTTAAATTATAAGAGATGAAATCCATATAGAACTGAATTAGACTTACATAGTACGACTTTCTTCTCTGAAGCCATCTCCTAATGTGTCTAAAGAGATTGACAAATTCACTGGTCGTCTATCGAGCAATTGGAATGTTTCATCCCACCCTATTAGTCATAATGGCCAAGTTAATGTTTCAGCTGAAGGAAAATTAAACGTCTGTTCTACCTTTATAATCAATCCTCTTCAATCAGATTTTGCTGGGTCATATTTAAAGATTTTCTCTACTACAAATCGTTCATCGCATCCCAATTCCTCAACCAATCGTAAATTTTTTACTAGCATCGATGATGTGAGGTGGCATTTTTTCTAATTTGAATAGAAAAAAAAGTTTGGCCCCGATGAAATTCCAAATATTGTTATCAGGAAACTTTGTAACTCTCTTTGTCAGCCTCTTGTTGTAATTGCTAATAATTGCACTAATAACGGTTATTTTCCTACAGCTTGGAAAATTGCCACTTTACTACGACTGTTATATTTTTATTGGGCTGCCTCTATTATTTAAGCCATAAAACCTTATTGCTTCACTCCAACACACTTACGTTTATCTTCAATCTGCTCGGACTCTTCTATTGTACTCCAGTTAAAGAATTTGTATTTTTAGTGGAATCATTTTTTTTTTTATTTAAATGTTATTTGTTCCATATTTACAGTTTATACGGGTTAACTTAATGGCTATTGGAGTTCTGCTGTCGTTCCATTTTGCTTCGCGCGTTGCCTCGTTGGTCGGAGGCCGCCTGTCTGGCGTATTGTGGTGGGGCTGCCTTGCCCTTCCCAGTCTGTATTTGCATATGCTTGCGGCGCCGATACTCCTGCCGCAGTTCACTGACCATGCGCCGGAACTTGTCGCGCTCCACTGCAATAACCTTTCCCAAAGTTGGTCCGGGCGGCATCTAGGGCTCTAGGCAAATAGCGAACCAGAGCACCTAGATATGGGAAGGTTGGTCCAGGCACCTTGCCAACCAGACCAAAATCAGGCGCAAGGCTGTTACGCAAAGCCAACCAACAGAAAGGTTTTAAGGAAAGTTGTCTAGGCGCAAGGCCAACTAGACAGGACCAGGCGCAAGGCCAACTGGTTTTCCTAGTTAATGAGCAGGCGAAGCCAATCACTCGAAGCAACTTCTGATCGTCGCTTGAATTTTCCCAGCCTGTTTCGCTGTTTATGTATGTTATTTTCGCTTGCTCAGCAAAATTGTCGTTCCCTAAATCGTGGCAAACAATTAATTTGTACCTCACTGGCGTTGCCGTTTTCTTGGATTACGATCAACGTTTCTAAATAAGGTTATTGAATTGGAACAGTGGTTCGAGGTTGTTGTCTCCACTATTATATTTTCTATGAAAACTAGATTGTTGTTCCCACTATTCAATTTTCTATGGAAACGGGTTGTTGTATAAACTGTTCTATTTTCTATGAAAACTAGGTTGTTGTATTAACTGTTATATTTTCTATGAAATCTAGGTTATTGTATCAACTGTTCGTTTTTCTATGAAATCTAGTTTCCACTGTTCTATTTTCTGTTATATTCGAAAAGTTATGTGGTAGTGGATCAATAATGTTCTCTAATCGTCGAATTCCTATCGTAACAATTCCTTCCCATATTGCAAAAGTTCGAATCTTTCTAGGAAAGACAAGATGCGATCGGATTTTATCCAATTAAGTCGGTAGCGGCAAATGTTGTGCTGAGAGGCAAGTTGCAATTGAGGTAGCGAATTAGCCGATAGCAGTGAGTGTCGTGGGATGAGATTTCTCTTCGATTGCCAACGGGTTGAATGAGCTAGCTTATTATCATACATTATTTCTTACATTTTGTGTATTGCTTGTATTTTATAGGCAAAATCGGAAAATCAAATTAAATTCTAAGTCAAAGTCAAAGTAAAGGTCAAAAACGCTTTATTCAATATTAATCGGTATAAATTTTCAAAAAATATAAAGCTAATTCCAAACAATAACAATACAAAAACTTAATGGCCCAAATGGCTCTCTAAATTTAAACGTTATCATTGAAAAAAAAATATAGCAAATTCAATTAGTTAAAATTATTACATATTTTTAATTCAATCGGAATAAGGAGAAAAAAAACCAACCAACACTATCCTAACAAATTGAATTCTATGCTATAGTCATTTGCTCTTTTTTGTGTTTATTTGCTATTGTTGCTTAGGCTAGTTTCTATTCTAGTATATATTTTCTTAAATACTTTCTTAAGAATTTCTAGTGAATATGGTTTGTAAATTATTATTACCTAGTGCTCAAAAATTTGTTACTTAATTAATACTTAAATTTTGTTTCTCAATGAAAATCATTTCGTTTGATTTATTTATGTTTTCTACGTGGCGACTTTTAGTTGCACGACTGTTAAAAAGAAATCTTTATTTATAGGATACATAAATTTTTTTTTTTTTATTTGTTTTTTAGTTATCTTAGAGAATATCTACTTGTCTTACAACTATTTCATGTGCATTTACTTGTATATTAAAACTACAATAATCAAGTCAAAATTACTTGTTTTGTTGCGTATTGAAAGAAAATATGCTCATTTTGCAATAACAACTATCGAATAAACTTATTAGTTTTACTAAGTTAAGAATAAGTTGATTGTATGGGATGTATTAGTAAAATAAAAGCTTTTACTTGAAACGGTTTACATTTAGTTCCTTTTTTCATTTTATCAATAGTTATTTATTTTTCTTCTATAGTTTTTGTTTTGTACAATTGGTTTAAAAGCATTATAATTTTTGTGGTAATGAGCATTCACATTAATGGCTTGCTGACAATTATTTTGTAAGTTTTTGCGTTATTTATGGGATGCATATATATATATATATATATATATATATATATATATATATATATATATATATATATATATATATATATATATATATATATATATATATATATATATATATATATATATATATATATATATATATATATATATATATATATATATATATATATATATATATATATATATATATATATATATATATGCTCATTTTACAATTCCAATGATCGAATAAACTTATTGGTCTTAATAAGTTAAGAATAAGTCAAAAGTTTTAGATACCTTAGTGAAATAAAATCTTTTACTTGAAACTGTTCACATTCAGCTCCTTTTCTCATTTTATCAATAAAATTTTATAGTATTTATTTTTCTTCTATAGTTTTTTTTTGTAGAATTGGCTCAAAGGCATTACAATTTTTGTGGCTAATGAGTATTCACATTAATGGCTTGCCGACAATTATTTTGTTTTCAAAACAAGTTTTTTTTGAATTTATGTTTTAATTCTTAAACCAGCTGTAATGATCGTGCTTGGCTGTGGGGTTGCGGAAGGTTTTTCCTCTATTGGGGAGGCAATAGCAACTTGAGTTTTTAATTTCTGGAGATCAAGGCTAATAACAGGATTTATTTCCCTGCTAGAGTTCCTTTTGCAACGATACTTAAAGTATTGAAACTCTGGATAAACAATGATTATCAAAAGACAAAAAGTAGTGAGGCTGACTGAGGTTGTTGTTAAGTGATTATAGTTTTTGGTGGTGCCTGTATACTTGTATATTGTGCATATATTTCATTTAGAGAATGGGTACTTGCTTTGAAAATTTTATTTCTATTATAGTCTGAGACTAGTTGTAATGAGTCGGTGCTATGGGTGTAAGTCAAGCTTGATAGATCGAGGTTTAGTAATTAGGGGGTCAATTTCTGGAAACTCTTGTGGCTGTTGTATGTTAAAATCATTTGTGCTTTCTGCCTGATAGGGTATGATTAACTCATTGATATTTACAGTACACGGAAAGTGAAGGGTTAAATTACCTTTGCCAAGGCGGCTATGCGTGGTTAAATTTTCGTCACATCGGACGTAAATGGGGGTCTCCGTTTTTAGAAAATACACCCCACTGTTTGTTTTGTTAAGTTTTATCAATGTGTTGGCGATGTACGTGGCGATTCTGAGGGGTAGTTAATTTTCCTCTTAAATCGGTTGTGGAGTAGGTTAATAGTTTCGTTAACCACTGGCGAATCATAGGAGTGGTAAGTTGAGACACATACGTAGTCCGCGTGGCTTAGTGGTTAGAGCACTAAGCCCGTAAGCTGAAGGTCTCTGGTTCAAGTCTCGTTGGCCTCAACGAGATTTAGTTCGACGGACCATAAGTCTGTTCAGTTATGAAACGTGCTGGTTTAAAATCAGAACGTATCGCAGCTGAGTGGACGGACACACGGCCAAAGCGTGATCATGATCATATCACCTTGTGGAGTGCTGATACACTCGATCGTGAGAATGAGATACTCTAACTATCTCTAAGCGAAGGTCCGAAAGGGGCTGTAGGGCTACAAAGAAGAAGAAGAAGTTGAGACACATATAAATCACCAGACTCGGGATGCTTAATTTTTTCAGGGTATGTAGATTTAGTAGTAGAAATTGTTGTAATGCGATACTACTGGCTATATGCGAAAACTCGATCGAGGGAAGAAGGAAACATGTTTTGTTGGTAGTTATTGGAAGTGTGTGGATTTGTTGAAGTTGCATTAGTGGTAGTTGAAATAGAGGTAGTTTTATAATTATTACTAATTTTTCTTTCATCATGTAGCTCTGTAGCTATGCTGATTGTGAAAGAATTTGTTCACAATAATTTGGACACTTATTTCCGGGCTTTGTATAAATTTTCGATGGAAATTAGAAGGGGATGGATCCTATTAGTTTGGGTTGCTGATACAATTTCTATGAGCGTGCGTTGTCTGAACTCGATTTCAAAAAGCTGTGTCAATAGAGTTGTCATTAATATATTTTTATATTGCGCTAATACTAAAGCATCTGTTATTTTAGACATGTTATAGATTTGCGTAGCTAGTTTCTGTTGTCTAGTCATGATGTTGGCAATGTGTTTATGGAGTTCTTCCAAGGATGTTTTCACTATGGTTATCCTGTGTTTTTCCAATCAACCAATTCTTATCCTTCACTCTCCACTTGCTCTAATCTACTGTATAGTTTTCTTTCATTTTGGTCGTCCATCGTACCAAACAGTGTATGCATCACTCGTCCTATTCCGTCAAAGAATGATCTTTTCTGTTTCCGTGGTGTCAGTGACTCCTGAAGAGTTTGCGTGCAGCGTTTTAGGGTTTCTACAACGGCTTGTATATGATGAAGCTGAGTTTTACATCCTGTCTTGTTTTTTAAACAGAGCAGTTGCAAGAGATGTTCCATACGTTCAGCCAGATAAATTTGTATAGCTAATTCTCCCAGGTTTATTTCGGTTACTACGCTCCAGCTACTGTGGTATGGAAGAAGATTTCCAATGATCTCAAATAGGACTCCTGTGTGGTCAATCGGGGTAATAGTGTATGGGACAATGTCTGCATCGGATGTTTTCGCGGCAGTGGTTTGACGGAAGATAATTCGTAAGTAGTCCGTGTCTATCTGGATTTGGGAAAAATACAACATGTTGACAGTGTTTACTCAAAATATGGTTTTAATCGATTATTGTGAACAGTAACCAGCCTCTTCCCTATCGCAATAGTTGTATTTACCGGGGAAGTTACCCGTTCGACTGTGCATGGACCAACCCATACTTGTACCAGCTTATGTTTTTTATTTTCATTTTTAGCTAGATTTTATCACCAATGTGAAAAGATATGGGTTCGGACTTGTTATTGTAGCAGGCTTTTGACTTTTGGTTAATTGTAGAATATGTTTTCACATGCTATGGCGTACATTTTCTGTAGTTTATATCTCAATTGAAAATAGAAGTTTTCATGGTTATAAGCTGTTATAGACTCCTTTTTGAGATTAGAAGGTATATCTGCCGTGAACCCATGAACGCAGTCCATAGGTGTGAGCTTTGTGCTATCGTGCTCGCTGTTATTGTAAACGGACGCGGCTGTACGTAAAAACTGGTCCTCATTTTGGGGGTTATCGTCAACGGTAGTGCGAAGATACTCAATAAAGAGCCTATGGGCTCGTTCTAAAGCACTATTTGATTGTGTTCTAAAGCACCATTTGATTTGGCTCCTTGGTCTGTTACGACCTGTTTTGGTATTCTGTATCGGGTTGTAATTCCGTTGAAGAAAATTTTGGTGACTGTTTCTGCTTCCGATTTAGGTATTGCGTACCAATCCACGAATTTGGTCAAGTTATCTTGGAAGGTCAGAATATATGTATTTGTTTCCTGATGGTGTCTCTACAAGCGGTCCAACGATGTCTAGATAAATTCTGTCAAAAGGTTTTACGGCGAAGTCTGTGATAACCATTGGCATTCGGTTCCCTTCGCAACCTGCCCCATTTTATGCACGTAAAAAATGTGTGGCAAGCATTGTCCTTCTCTCCTGGGCAAAACCGACAATCGGGGGAACGTGACTTACCAATCTTATGCACGTAAAACTGAAAACACCCAAAGTCAAACTCAAATTCAAAAGTGCTTTATTCAATACTAGTCGTTATAAATTTTCAAAGAAAATAAAGCAAATTTCAAACAATAACAATACAAAAACTTAATGGCCGAAATGGCACTCTAAAGTTATACGTTATCTGTTATACACATTTTACCAAAAAAAAACTACAGCGGATTCAAATCAATTAAGATTATTACATATTTAATGATTTAATTGGAAAAAGGAGAAAAAACCAACCTACACCATTCAAAATTATTTATAACTTTAACACAACAGTGAACTTTGATCCTGCACGTAATATGTTATAACTTAATTCTAATAAAATTCAATCAAAAACTTTATCTTATACTAAAAAATTCTACCACATAGGAATATTGTGGTAGAATTTAATCTTATCTCTAAACCTAATAAAATAAACATAACATATGCCTAACCTATCCCTGATTTTTAACACAAATAAACAACAACACTAAATGTAGCAATAATAAGCTTAAACTCAAAAACTAAGTAAGGTAAAACACAAAAACTGAAAATAAACACGAGTAATTTAGACACCAATACCTAGACTGCCCCATCTCAGCTTAGTTAGCTTCAACGAATCCATTGGAATTGTTGGTCTCGTGAAATCAAATTTGGGGGATATTTTATCTTCTTATCGGTGGCCCGTATGTATATGTGATATATCATTGCGATGCCGTCAGAATCAAAATATATCGGTTCATGTCCAAATACATGAATGATCCTGGAGGAACGAAGCCAGTAGTGAGGCAAGTCGCAATATATCCGTCTGTAGGATGGAACGGCCGTAAAATCCAAGAATTTTCACTCACAGTCACAGATCTTCCGATATGATTTCGAAGAAATTTCAATATGAAGATATCGACTCTTGTCACTTGAGCAGTTTGATAAATTCTTCTATTCGATATATAATGCTTCCAATCCATCTCAGGCTTTCTGTACGAACCAGTACATGTACGAAAACATTTCCTTTCGAAAACTCCTAATTTTTTCATAGTACTAGCACTCTGGTTGTACCAGACCTGACATCCATATGTCAAAACTGGTCGAAACAGGGTCTTGTAACAGATAATTATGACCTTTTGATCAATGTATATGGAATAAAAGAGTCTTCGTAGGGCCATGCCTGCCTTTTGTGCCTTACTGAGCATGATTTTGACATATTCAGTATAGTACAGATACTGATCGAGATGAACACCGAGGCATCGAACACAGATTTATGTGGAATCCGTTCTGAACTACCCTCGCCAGCCATAATGTGGAAATCCTTCCAACTACGTTTCAGGTTTTGACTGACCTCCTGCAGCGTTGTCCGAAACAAACTTGTTTCACACTTCTGCGCATTGATTTTCATTTGCCAATTATCAGTGTATAGCTGCACATCATTGAACATTTTCTGGAGATTGCTCTGAACTATTGTAGCTTTTCGGTCAGCGATAAAGATGATCCGATCATCAGCAAACGGTAACAATGATCGCGTTGGCGAGACGTTAAAATCAAAGCCGTTCAATAGCTTGCGAATGAATACTGAGAAGAGCAGAGGCGTGGTCACTGTTCCCTGCTGTAGACCACTCAAGACCTTGAATTCGCGCATTGTTGCCAGATTTCCATCAGTTACAACAAACGATTTCCCGTATAACATATTGTACATCATGGCGACAAGGTATCTGGGGAACCTCTCCTGAAAAAGTTTAAAAACTAGTCCATCTAACCACACCGTATCGAAGGCTTTCTCCATATCAATCAGACATGCTCCAACACATTCTCTGTCATTTGATTTTCAACAGATATCTGAGGTTACTTTCGTTATTACATGTGTGATCAAATGCCTGGCATGAAAACCAAGTTGGCAATTCGGCATCAACTCATATTTCTCAATGTGGGGGTTTAATGCTTTGTTGAGTATCACTTCAAACACCTTGCTGATGTCAAGCAGCAAGCTGATTGGGCGATAGCTTTCAGGACTCAAAAATTATTTACCTTTCTTCAAGATCGGAAATATCTTATCCTTTTTCCACTCATTTCTGAAATATGAATTGCTCAACATGTTGTTGATCAATATGCAATAATTCCTAATAGCAACCTCAGGCAAATGATGAAGAACTACATATGGAATACCAACAGTGCCACATGATTTCTTGTCGTTTATCCTGCGAAATATGAAACAAAAGTCTTCATAGCTGACAAAATAATCAATAAAAGTTAAGCTCGGTCTGATTTCAGATGTTAATGTTTCATTGAAATGAAGTATTGATTGGCCGTTTAGGCTTGATTTGAAGTTGGAAACTTTTGCTTCAACGACTTCTGAAAATATTTCATTCGCTCCCTCAGGGTTCGGTAGATGAACCGATTCAAAATATGTTCCAATCAGGGAAAGTTTATGCAATCCCTCACATACAATCCAGTTTCCATTTCTATCCGGAGTCGTACTATCAATTTCAATACCAGCCCTATCGAGAAGATTTATCTCATCACTAGCGACTTCGAAATTCGATATCTTCACTTGAGACTTCTGCTATTTACTTTCACAAAACCGCCATTTGGGTCCTGTGGGCTAATGCCCCAATTTTTCCGCCCATTGATTACTGACCTCACTCCTAAAGTATGAACGGATTAAGTTCCGGACATTTTTCGGGTGTAATCTCAACAAAACCAACAAGGGAAGGTTGTAGTCCAAAAATCGCGGATAAAGATTATTGATGCATGTGAGAAGAAGACTTTTCAATCTTTTCAACCTTACAATGTTTGGTGTTTCATATCCTTCCATGTTGTTTCGATGTTTAATCTTGGGAACAACTTTCTCAAGCGTTTCCTATGTCAGCTTCTCTAACTTCGACAAATAGAGATCTATTTCATCGTTAGTTAGATTCCTGTCATTAGGAACCATTGAGCAAGCGTTGCCATCATCAGAAGGAGGACATTGCTTCTGGTACTCTCGATCAAACGTCTTTTGAAACTTTCCCCAGTCTATTTTTCTTTTTAAATTCAACCGATAATTTTCATGTTGAACTGGAATCAAGAAGACTTCATCCTTTTGATGATTAATTTCTATTACGATTGCGTTATGGTCGCAATCATAACGAAGCACCTGCAGTTTCCTTTGAGGACTATTAAAACTGAATTCAAGTCTTGCGTCAGCAATGCAGAAGTCCAAATATGAATTTGTCCTAGGATATGTTGGGAGCTCCGACCCATATAGATTGCACCTGTATTCAATTTGGCTGTCTGTTATCCACGATTTTAGGAATACATCTCTTGGATTATAAGTGGCGTTCAGCCATGATGTATGCTTGGCGTTCAGGTCACCAGCAAGAATATAATAACTATGCAGCCTGTGAAATTCGAGTATTTGAAATAAGGAATTGAGCTCCTCCTTGAACTTGAGAATATTTCGACAAGTTGCATGGGCAGAAATAACGAAGAGGTTATTCCCAGCTGGCAGTGAGATTTTGATAACGGACATTCCAAAAGATTCAAAGCTTTTGAATTCGACCTCAGTAACATTTTTGCAACAATAGGGTCTTCGAACCAATATCACGGTGCCATCACCTATTACCCTATCGTGCCATCACCTATTACCCTATCGTTTCTTACGAATTCAAAATCCTTGAATGTCATGGAGTGCCATGAATTGAGGTGGGTTTGAGTGAGAAGCATGATGTCAGGCTTTTGCTTGACAATGAATTCAAGGAGATAATCACGTCTATATATAATAACAATGGCGTTGACGTTGATCGAGATGAGATGAATCCTATCCATGGGAATGTGACTGGATGACAAGTTATTTTGAGGCATTTGAAAGCGTTAAACTCTGAAAAACAAAATCAATTATCGTACCTTGTTTATCGATTCTCGCCGATAAAGAACTTAGTTGTTGGTAAGTTTTGGGAAGCAGCTCATTATTGCTACTTACATTATTTACATTATTTGCCGCATTTTCTGCTAGTCCTCTAGCGGCAAGTGCAAATGATACTCCGGGCTTGACGAATTCTGGAGCAAAGGTACTGCGGTGTAGTTGTGTTTGCTTTATGACAAATTTTATTCTCGCATTATGATATCGGGAGCATGTTCAATATGATGCCGGGTGATCAAAAACACCGCAGTTAACACAGTATAATTTCCCTTTTGGCTCCGTCTGAGCCAATTTGCACTCACCGGGAGTATAAGCGCCCTTACATTTGACGCATCAATAATGCATAATACAATTGGCAGCTGTATGACCAAATTGTTGACACCAATAACACTGATTCACTTCTCTTTTCTGGAGGCATTCCCTCCTCACCACTCAAAAGTTCAAGTGTCTTATTTGTTGAAAAGCACTTGGACTGCTCTTATTTGAAATCTGCACCAAATAAAGTGGTAAAGTGGGCCGGGCACGTTGGGGTTGGGGGATGGCTTGCCTGGCGATTCTTCTTCTCCTCTCTTCTTCCGCTACAGGAGGGATCCCCCAGCATGAAGGTGCCTCAATGCGTAACAAACCCAGACCTGGCCCGAAGTAATGTGTCAAATAGTTGCAGACAGGGTTCTCAGGTTGAGAAGGGAAGTGTTTACTGGGCAATCCAAGGAGAGCTATGGGACCTCCACATTCAGTGTGCAAATGGCATTTACGTCCCAACCATAAAAAAATACATAACCGTATTCATGCAGCAAAACCATTCACTTAGAATTTATTCCGTTTCCCCACTTTTCTTTTGCATATTCTTCTTATTGTTGCTTATTGTAAGTTTTTCTTCACCTGTATTGGTACTCGGTTTTTAACTAGAATGGGTTTTGATTAGTTCATAAACATTGCCTTAGCTGTTTCAGCCCTTGGTTTTCTCGTTTTGATAGAAACTGTTGATCTATATTTTGATTAGATTTTCATGTTATGAATCTCATTCTAGCCTTCGTTTTAGTTACTTTTCTCGTATCAAAGCATTACAAGGTCCTCCGAACAGGCGTTCCTAGAATTTTCTTGAAACATCTTCGAAATTGAGCGATCACAATGACAAAATGTGCGGTAAACTTTTTGAAAACCAATTGCCAATTGACTTTGTGATAGTAAGCACTTTCCATAAATTAATTTACAAATAATGTTTGAATAGCCATTTAAATCTAAAAAAACTGACAGAAGCTACTAAACAAGTTGATAGGATTACGGTCATATCGGAAGCGTTTTGTATTCAACCTACGATATGCCGACACTAATAATGGATAAACTCAAGAAAAACTTTAGCGAGATCTACAGTGAATTCATACTCACTTAAAATAAAAAACGATCGTTACTGCATTTTGACTTGCCACCATGTTGTTGCAATATTACTTAAAACCCATGAGCTGAATGAAATCGTTTTTGTCATTTATTTTATGTAGTGTCTGGTTTGTCGGAGAGCCCGAATAGTAACAAAAACGTACATTGTTTTTGTTATACTAGGTGAAATTTCAAATGGCTTTACCTTTTATAAATAAGATTCGATTAAAGAGTTTAAAGCCCTTTAACTGTCTACTGAAATAGGAAATTTAAATGACTTTGATAGTACCCTTATGAAAACACAGGAAGACTTGCTGAATTCTGAGAGAAATTTTCAGAAACTAGTATCCTTTGGGGAAGACCGCCCCCACGCACCCGAGGCGAGGCTACCTTCTTTGATAGGTAGGTACTGGAGCCACATATTATTGATGTCACTCATTGAACCATAGAAGTACATACAGGAGACGACGAAAGATCAAATTCATGAAGCCACGGGCTTTTGCCTTGGCTATTGTAATAACTCGCTTAGGCTTGAAACTAATTTCGAAATTGCGGTCAACATTTTGTTCATCATATGATGAGGTTTATCATATTTTTGGCGATAAACTTTATGATAATACAGCGTTTGCAAATTAATTGTTTACTACAAAAATGTAGGCAAAAAATTGTCATATGATATTATTATTCCGATGGAATTTTCCTACAAACGTTTGAGAGGGCGCCACTTTTGACCTAAGTAAAAAATTTCATCACTCTAGCTTGTGTGATTTGCGAGAAAACTTGCTGCGACGCACAGACGGACGGACAAACGAACGAAAAGACAGATTGCGACTTTAATAGGGTATTGTACAAATATTTTACAATGGTATGTTGCATAAATACTTACAAATTAAGCCATTAAAAACGTTTCCATGAAAAATACTCATTTTGAATGCATACATTTAATTTTGGATTTTTAAAAATATTTCTACCTTAGAGTTTCATCAGTCAATCTGCCAAATATCATTCAAATCGTAGTTTCCCTCTAGACACGGCAAAAGTATTAAATTTTTAATGAAAATGGCAGCTAAAAATATTGGGTTTTAGATTTTCGACTTCAATATTTTTCATCCGATTTTGATAATTTTGTTCAGTACAAGAACTTAGTACAGTTACCCATAATCTCAAGTTTAATCAAAATCGGTTGGAAATGTGGCCACTAGAGGGCCATAAAAATCTGAAAAAATCGCAGATTTGAATCGCCGCCATTTTGAAACTTGCACAAACATGTGCACTAAAATAGGAAAATATTCAGATCTAATTGCTTTCTATCTTGAAAATAATTTTCATTAACATCGAATCGAAATTGGGTCTTTCAGAAGCCTTTGAAATTTCGAGCTTCAACTAGCCGCCATATTTTTTTTGGAGACCTAATCTTTAGTTTTTTTACAAAGTTCTTTATACACTTATAGTTTTTACTAAAATACCAAATTTCATTAACATCAGTTGAAACTTTTGGTCCCAACTGCAACAACCAATGTTTACACGTTTTTCGAAGTTTGAGCGGCCGCCATTTTGTTTCAAACGGTTCGACTTTGAATTTTTTATTATGAAATTTATCGCACATACCAATAAACCTCTGTACCAAATTTCATCCAAATAGGAGCTATGGTTTAGTCAGAACAGAAATCACGAATTTCGTCTAAAATTACCGCCATTTTTTTTCTTCCCTCGATGATTTCGCTGGTTGAACAACTTAACTGAGATCATCACCCAATACGCCTTTCCTAAAAATTTTGTGAAAATTGGAGTGAAATTGTGACCTCTAGCATAGTCATTCGTTATATAAATAAATATATATATATATATATATATATATATATATATATATATATATATATACATATATATATATATATATATATATATATATATATATATATATATATATATATATATATATATATATATATATATATATATATATATATATATATATATATATATATATATATATATATATATATATATATATAAAGACCTCTACGCAATAGGTAAATTTGTCTTGAGAAATTCACCTAAAATAAATAAAAAACCGACTCGAAAGTAGTGAATTAAAGTTTTTGAAAGCGGTGCTATTTTAGTGATATTACATGGTGATTTAGTACCACTTCCATAAAATTCATTTCATCCTTTGTAGGGCACTTTGATTGAATATACTATTAAAAAAATTAGAAAAAGTAGGTGTCACTGGCAATTCTTTAAAATGGAATGAGTCTTATCTCAAAAACAGAAAACTAATGGTCAAAATAAAAAATTATGAGAGCTCTGTTTTTGAAGTCTCATCAGGAGTTCCACAAGGATCTCACTGTTGGCCATTGTTATTTATTTTCATGATTAACGATCTTTTTCGAGTAGTAGAAAATTCTGAAGTTTTATTATTTGCTGATGACTTCAAAATATTTAAAACAATCAAATCCTACGAAGACCATCTCCTATTGCAAAAAGATTTAAATAATGTACAAGAATGGGCATTAAGAAATGGTTTCGAATTTAACACAAATAAATGTGCTGTAATCTCCTTCCATAAAAACTCATTTATTATGTATAATTATAATTTGGATGGTCAACAGCTGATACGTGTCGATAACATTAGGGATCTTGGAATTTATTTTGATTGTGCATTAAGCTTCGAATCACATATTAACTATATTATAAATAAAGCATTATACAAATTAGGGATGATAAGTCGTTTCTCAATGCAATTCAAAGATCCTTCAATTTTTCTATCTCTCTACAAATCATTAGTTAAACCGACTTTAACATACACTTCGGACTGCAGTATTTTCCAATTTTCTAAATGAAATTTTATCGTGTCACCTAATCTGATTCTTTCCACGACTTCAAAACAGCCCGATTTTCAATATCAATGAACGTTATTTAAAGTTTTTGTTGGGCTGTAAATTTAAAAAATTCCCGCGATGACTCTCCCTACAAACGCTTCAAATCAAAACAAATACATATCCATAAAACGAATTGATTCAAAGTTAATGTGTTTGAAACAACTATGAATTAAGTCCCTAATCAAAATACTTTCACCAATTTATTTCACATATATCCCTGTTCAAGGAACGGACATGAAACGTATTTTACTCGCGTAAATCATCAAACCTATCGGCGACACCACTTTTTTTACACGGCACAAGTTCAAAATAACGTCAAGTTCCACTTTTCTGTAATAAAATATCGCGTAGTTATGGACCAACGTAAAATATCCGCTTAAATTGATGGGGCTTCTCATGATTTTATATTTGGTTACAATTTACTCACCTGAGCAAAGAAAAATACTCCACATCAGTTCCTATTTCCTGCAAATAATGAAAAACTACACACCACTTTGTAATTCACTCGCGTTTTCTTTCATATAATAAGTTTTTCATTAAAAATTTTTCAATTTTTCGCTGCGAAATTCGTATTTTATGAAAGATTTGGCAACTGATAGCTCCACGTCACCTGATACTTCCGCTTCGAAAACAGGGGTATCCAAGCAGTTTTTATGGATCAAATATCTTTGAAAATATGGCACGAAGCATGATTTTTTTGACATTTGTTGAAAAGAGTGGAGGTAAAAGGATAGATAATGATACCTTGGGCATCAAATAAGAATGAATAATTTATGATGACATTTGAACGTGCTATTAAATGACTTGAATTTGCGTTTCGAAATTGATTTCGACAATTGAAACATTTTACACATCCCTTAAAATAGCATCAGCTGAAAGTTGCAAAAGCTTTTGAAAATGTAACTGTACGTATACGGAAGGTTTGACTGCATTAAGCGGCTTCAGCACTTTCCATAGGAATTGAAAACTCGCCGTCTCCTGTATTTACTTCTATGCATCGAACAAATTATTAAAGACATTCATGATACGAGTATAATCCTTCCTGATATGTTCATGCAAATCGTAATAAGTCCATCATGTCTGATTCTATTGTTCCATAGCCATGTATTGTTGTTGTAGTAATACAGGAAAGTTCAAGCCAGCATAACTTCTTTGAACACTATTCGATCATTTTGATACAGATAGCCATCTGGGCATGACATTTTAGGGTACTCTCAAGATTTTATTGAAGAAAATGTTAAATTGATAAATAATATTCTTACTAACAAAGCTGAGTGAACTTCGATATCTAAGGCGTTTGTCATTTTTGTTCTCATATAGGCTTACCTTTATGATTATTTCAGACTTTTCAATCTACAGGTGTTCAATCATGGGGGAATTTTTTCGTGTTCTTCCACATCCTTTGCCTTTCTTCTCACTGTTGTCACTTATCAAAATGTTTCACCAAGACCTTTGATTTGATACTCTACTTGCTGTGTTCGACGAAAAAAAATTAAGGAGCCACATTCTTATATGGGGTGACCCCCTTAAAATTCTTTAAAAGGTTTTTCGACTTATAAGCTTTCATTCACCAGAAACTTGAGCTGCCAACAAGACTTGATGACTAAAACTTGCTGTGATACACTTACAAACAGACGGATGGACGGATAGCAGGGCACAAAAGGTGCCAATTTTAATAGGGCATTGTAAAAAGTTGTTTTTACAAGGCCCTAAAAACATACCTTTATGCAACGCGCGCTAGACATACATAGAATGTTGGATACTTGAAAGTAAAATATAGACATGTAACACTATTTTTAAGGTAGAAACATGAAATTTGGTGAGTGGTGTCCCCTTAAAAGTTTCAGTAAAAAATAATTTTTGTAAGGTTTTTAAGGGGGATCTTCCCATATAGAGGGGTGCCCGAAAAAAAAAATACGGGTACCAAATGAAAGCTCTGTCAAAACAGGTCTTAAATTACACTTTTCGCTTCAAGAGTGCAGGGGGAGGGGAAATGCTCACTCCCTGGCGATTGGACACCTTTGATTCGAAAAATATGAAAAAAAATCAAGGGAGTAGGCCTTTATGAGTACTAGTATTAGGCCAAAAAATATCTCAGAAGTCAAAATTAGAGCAACTTTGTTAATAATAGTACATTTTATGAAGTTTACATTTTATCTATAAAATTGAATGATGAACATTAAATTTATCAAAAGTTGGTACGTAGATTAGGTGATATTTTTATTTTATTTTTTTATTTTTATTTTATTTTATTTCACGGGCAAAGCCCAATACATAATAGTTTATTACAGCACCAAATTATAATACGAAAGGTTTTATAAAGAATTATGTCAAAAAATATTTGAATTGAATAATAATAAATCATGTTGGGAAAAGAATCTTATGGTACATTAGCCTTTTAAATTCATGCAATTGAATATTATTAATGTCTACGTCACCTAACTTGTCATTAACAAAGTTACTAGCTCTTATCATGATATCTCTATGCTTATACTCTGCAGAATACATATGTTTGGAAAAAGTAATATTTGTGGCGCGAAGTATCCTAGCTGGTACGTGCCAATTTAGCGAGTTTAGTAATTCAGAACAATCGATGAGATGCGAAATAATTTTATATAAAAATAGTACATCCTGATAAAGTCCGGTACTCTGTAAGGTTGGCAAGCCAGTTGATTTAAGCAATTCGTCATAATTATGATCATTGTAACGTAATGGTGAGCCAATTCGAAAAGAGTAAGACCGTAAAAATTTATGTTGAATTTTTTCTATTTCATATTTTAATTTTCCTGTTTTTGGGGACCAAATTTCAGAAGCATATGTTAAAGTCGGTTTAACTAATGATTTGTAGAGAGATAGAAAAATTGAAGGATCTTTGAATTGCATTGAGAAACGACTTATCATCCCTAATTTGTATAATGCTTTATTTATAATATAGTTAATATGTGATTCGAAGCTTAATGCACAATCAAAATAAATTCCAAGATCCCTAATGTTATCGACACGTATCAGCTGTTGACCATCCAAATTATAATTATACATAATAAATGAGTTTTTATGGAAGGAGATTACAGCACATTTATTTGTGTTAAATTCGAAACCATTTCTTAATGCCCATTCTTGTACATTATTTAAATCTTTTTGCAATAGGAGATGGTCTTCGTAGGATTTGATTGTTTTAAATATTTTGAAGTCATCAGCAAATAATAAAACTTCAGAATTTTCTACTACTCGAAAAAGATCGTTAATCATGAAAATAAATAACAATGGCCAACAGTGAGATCCTTGTGGAACTCCTGATGAGACTTCAAAAACAGAGCTCTCATAATTTTTTATGTTGACCATTAGTTTTCTGTTTTTGAGATAAGACTCATTCCATTTTAAAGAATTGCCAGTGACACCTACTTTTTCTAATTTTTTTAATAGTATATTATGATTGACCTTGTCAAATGCAGATCTCATATCTGTATATATGGAGTCTGTTTGGTTTCCAAGCCTAAAATTATTATTAATGTATTTGGTATATAAAGCTAAATTAACAGTGGTTGATCTTTTTGGCATAAAGCCGAATTGCTCACCAATTATATTTTTCCTAAGGGAGTCTGACAAGTGCTTTTCGACTAGAAAATCGAATAATTTACCGAATATTGATGTTTTCACGATGGATCGATAATTTGTAACATTTTGTTTATCACCTTTTTTGGGCACAGGTGTTATATAAAACATTTTCCATATTTCAGGAAATATGCCAGTATTATTAGATTTAGTATATATTATATGAAGTGGCTTTACTAGCAAATCAGCAAAAGTTTTAATAAATGATACAGATACTTTATCTGGTCCCATATATTAGATATTAAACACATTTTTTTCTGAAAATTTCATAAAAATCGAGCAATAATAAGCCAACATACAGTCGCTTGAAAATTTATCAATCACAACGATAACATGTGATATTGTGAAAATATGCGTTTGCAAAGGACGCAGACGCAACGGGTGTAAGGGAACTTTGATGAAAATTTTAGAAATGTCTTGTAACCTTGATTTGGTTTTATGGTTACTCAAATACTCAGGTCAGCACACTTAAAAATAAAATTGCGGCAAATTGAAATACATAATGACCGTATAATACAATAGTTTTCCGAACAGATTTGTTAGAATATGTGCATCTGTTCGGTTTTGATAATCAAAAGACGCTGTTTGGGTTATTAATTATATTGGGCTATCCATTTTACGCTTGAGAAAGTAAAGCTAAAGTAAACACATTAAATATCCAGATGGAAATTATTCAATATAAAGATTGAACCTTGCCGTTATACGTGAAACACAACATCATTCAAATGTCCTCCACGGAACCTCTTACAGGCCTCAATCCTTTTGAGGTAATTTTTAATGACTTTTCGGCACATTTCCGGCAATATCTCGGCCATAACTTCACGAATATTGGTTTTCAATTGCTCAAGGTTTTGAGGATTTTTCGCGTAAACACGATCTATTGCATAGCCCCATTAAAAGAAATCCAAAGGTGTTAGGTGGCAGGATCTTGCGGTCCAATTGACATCACTCAATCTCGAAATTACGCGTCCTGGGAATTTCTCTTGCAAAAGTGCTCGATTAGCCTGTGTTGTGTGGCTTGTGGCTCCGCCCCTTTGGAATCACATGTTTTCCAGATCAAAATCTTCAATTTTTCTCCAAAAATAATCGATTAACATCCGTTCATAGCGGTCAGAATTGACTGTAATGGCTCTTCCTTGATCGTTTTCAAAAAAATATGGGCCAATAACACCACCAGACCATAATGCACACCAAACGGTCACTTTTTCCGGATGCAAAGGCCTTTTTGCGATCACCTGAGGCATTGGAGAGTCCCATATGCGGCAATTCTGTTTATTAACGTAACCACTGAGCGAAAAATAAGCCTCATCACTAAAGAAAATTTTGTTCCAAATGGCAATATCTATAACCGATCCAGTCCTTTCAAATTTTCTCACTGCGTTCGAAATTGTTTGCTGTGTAGGTCGTAATCGGCTCGTAAAGTCCTAAATGTTGATACAGCAGAATCAACATTTTTATAATAAAATTTAATAATTTTAGCGCGTTCTTCGACTGTTAAACGATCCGTATTTCTAAATGGCAAACCTTCAACTAGAAAAAACACGCTTTGGAAGACATTTAATTCTGACAGATGTCAAATGGCAGGGTTATACTTTCCTACCACGAAATGGATAAGCCTGTATTAGAATCCTCTTCTGGCAGAAGTATTCTTCTGTTATTTCACCTTGGTTTCGATTGATTTTTAATTGTAATGCTGTCTAAATTTAGAGTGCCAAGTGGGCCATTAAGTGTTTCAATAATTTTAATTTTTTAAAACTATCTTTATATTTTTATAAAAATGTATAATGATTGAATTTGAACTATCATGAAATTGTATAAACCAAATAACTATTTCTATAAAAGAAATTGAAGTCTTGCACTGTTTTTATTCAAAATAAAACTTCACTTGGTTGGAATAAATAATTATGCATGTAAAGAAAATCAATGAATTCGAGGGCGTTTTTTTGGTGTTTGCTTGTAATGCATAATTTGATTTCTGCCACAACATTATCAGTTAAGCTTAGCAAATTTGAAGCTAAGGAAACTTAATTGAGATTTTACTATCAATTCTGATAAATTTTGTAATAAGCTAATCTTCAACTAAAGTAAGTATTGTAATATAATTTTGAATCTCTTGGGACGATTTGACACAAAGCACATACATAAGTGCAATTCAATATGTAAGCTACACAGATTGCCATTTCCTTGTTGTAAAAACCTGAGAGAACCAAATACTTTCAGAAGACGTTGAAGCAATTTTTTTCGACTTCAAATCAATCCTGAATGGCGAGTCCACTCTTCATTTCAATGAAACTCTTACCTAGCGAGGGTTTGTGTCTCATGTTTGGCAAGATAAACAAGAAATTTTGTGCTGTCGACGGTATTCTCAATAAAGTACTGTCATTGACGTCGCCTCATGCCCTGGCCTGCCAATGGCATCAATACTAAAGAGTATGAGCAGGTAACCACGCTGCTTTCCATTTTACGTTCATTCGCATGATAAGGACTATCAAATCGCGCTGAAGTCGCCTCATACAGCAGGTATGCGGTGGAGGTGAAGAGATGGCAGCGGCATGTATCTCCCAGACAATCACGAGTCAGCAAGCAGAAATCAACAACAAGCATAGAAATAAGAAATATGAGAAGGAAAGGACAGCAGCGAAACATATGTGGCGAGCGAGCGTAAGTAAGCCAGGTAAAAGCTCCCGAGAGCAGGATACTGCAATCTGCTGAAAAGCTCTTCCATAAACTCTGTTTACCCTTAGAGAATATCATTTGTTAGCCCTCTGCGTTAACGTGCAAACTAGATGAGACGGGGAGAAAGAGCTTCTTTGGAATGGAAACTCACGTGCTCGCGTATTCAGCAGTTTTCAGGGAAATTGGAGTGAAGCTCACTGTGCACCCAAATACAAGCGCTTGGTTAAGTACTGGCAGATCAGTAAGAATTCAACATAATGCAACGAAGGATTCCATCAGCACGTCTTCCGGTGTACCAGTAGTGTTCCAGTAGTATTCAAGTGGTGTCCCAGCAGTGCGTAGATGGAGCGGGCTCATTCAAACTTCAAAATGGAGAGGGATGAGGTATTGGCTTAACGCGAGAGCCTCTTCCTGCCATTTGGCGTTTCATGCTGTGTGGCCAGCCCGATCCAATAGCTCGTCTTCTAGGTTCCCTTCGCTGGCTAACGCTCACACGGGAAGTGCGACAAGTCCTGCCAACCATAAGGAATATCAAGTCAAAGTCAAAAGCGCTTCATTCAATATCAATTGTTATAAGTTTTCAAAGAATACAATGAAAACACTAAAAACTTAACCAACGTGTGAATTTACAACAAAATTCGCAATGAAATAACATGACTCTTGAAATTAACTCTCGTCTTTTTTTATCTAATTTGGATGGATGTAGTAGTAGGTAAGTGTAATGCAGTGAGAGATCTCATCGGGAGCCTTGATGGTGTATATAGTAAACACATCAAAACAAGCACCCAGTTCATACCAGTATATATAGGGTATAGTAGTTAGGTAACATTTCCAATCTTGAAGAAAGGATAATATTCTTTGTGCCCTAAAAGCTATTGCCGAAACAGTTTGCTGCCTAACATCAGGAAGGTATTTGGAGGGATAATGAATCAAGTATTAAACACCCACATCCAGAAATATGAGCTGATGCCGAACTGCCTGTTTGGCTTCCGTACCAAGCATTGGATGCAAAAATGAAAGTAACATCAGACTCTGTTGGAAACTTAGCAATAGAGAATGTGTTTGGGCATATCTTATTGATATGCAGGAAACTTTCGGTATGGTAAGGTTAGATGGACTGACTTTTAAACTCCTTCAGGGCAAGTTCTCTAGCCACCAATATTTGTATGGAAAATCGTTTGATGGAAATCTGATGACAATGCGCCTCTGCTTTTCTCAATATTCATTCGCAAACTATTGAACGGCTTTGAGCTTGTCGCCAACGTGATAGTTAGTAGCGTTTGATGATGGCCTTATAATTTATACGGCAGATAAAAAAACTTCAGTAGCTCAAAGCTAACTTCAAAAAATTTTCAATGATGTTCCGCTCCTATCCGGACAATTGGTGAATGAAAGTGAATGCGCTGAAGTGCGAAACCGTATTATGTCACCCAACTCTATGGTTGGCCAGTCAAGATCTCAAACGTAAGCGGACTAATTTACACATTATGATTGGTGAGGCTAGCTCAGAACGGGTTCCACATACATTCTGTGTTCGATATCTCGGTGTTCATCTTGACCAGTATCTGTACTATAATTAGCATGAACCTTTCATTCCAGATACATTGATCAAAAGTCAATTCGTTAAATAGTCTTGACATATGGATGCCTGATCTTGTATAATCAGAATGCTAGTTCAACGGAAAGATTACACGTTTTCGAAAGGAAATGTCCATGCAGGTACTAGTTTGGGCAGAAAGCCTGAGATGAATTCGAAACATTACATATCGAATCGAAGAATTTATCAAATTGCTAAAGTGGCTAAACTGCTTCAAAATCATATCACAAAGTCTATAAGTGCGAGCAAAAACCCCTTAATTTTCCACCTGTTCCACCCTGCAGATGAGTACATTGGAACTTTTCTCACCACTGGCTTTTTGCTGCAGAAACATTCGTGTATTTGGACATGAACTGGTATGTTTTTATTCTGACGATGTTCTAGTTATACATCACATATATAGACGGGCCATCGATAAGAAGATGTAATATCCTCCAAATGTGAGCTCCAGAGATCAACAATTCCAATGGACATACTCATTTGCTAGGTTTGTTGAGACTGGCCAAGCTAGGACGAAGCAACCCTGGTATTGATGGCTGAACGACAATAGGTAAATTATTCATGGTTTGTTATTTTCCCCTGTTTGATTTTGATTTTTAGCTCATTATTGATACACTTCATGTGCTTGCATTAAAAGGTTTCTCCAGAATTAGAAATATGTTTTAAGAGGTAGGCTAGGCATATTTTGATGCTAATATATTACGATATCAAATTTTCAATTAGAACCCTCTGAAAATTAAGTGGAGACATATTCGATATACGCTAAAATCGAGGCTACTCCATTGTGTTCTTTGTAGGATATTTAGTTTTTAATAGAGTTGGTTGATTACTTCTTCTATTCTCCAGTTAATTGATAATATTGTTACATGTACCAATAATTACATGTACAAATAATTCTACGAGCTGCTGTCGCAATTGTTTTCATAATCAACGTCAACAAATGAATTTACTCGAACCCACGAGAACCCAACAAGCATGATCAACATCTGCAAGTGACGTCACTCCATTCATTAATTTGCTCGAATCTACCAGGTACCTCTCGGTAGAACATTCGACAATGTACGAGAAATGGGTGAATAGGTAGAGACCCTACATAAAGGCGAGCTGAATGAATGGGGGGGTTCATTCATTACAACCGCGATAGAAAACTGCGATATAGTGGAACGCGAAGTAAAGACGATTGATTGTTTGAGTGCGAAGTGATTGCGATAAGAAATTTATGGACAAGTGTTAGATTTTTTCATAGTGAAAATTAAAATTAGTGAAAGTGTTAAATTGTTTATTGTGCATTTTCGTAATTAAATAAATTCTTTTAACTTAAATTAAAAGACATTGCGTTTTCACTTTCCCGGAACATTAAAATTATTGGCCGCGAACCAATAACACGCGACAATGGTGTCAAGAAGTGCGAAAGAAAAATTTTGAAAGTGAAAATTTGAACATTTTTATAGTGCACAATAGTAAAATTTAAAGAAACATTAAAAATGCCACGAAGCTTAAACTTCAAAATTAATGAATTGACCATGTCGGAGCTTAAGGAAGAGTTGGAACAGCGAAACCTGGCTACGCAAGGTACAAAGGCCGCACTGATTGCACGCTTGCGTGACGCAATTGAATCGGAAGGTGCGTATCGTGACTCGGGTGAGCCCTCAGATGCAGAAAAAGGCGCAGAAGGTGGTGAAGCAGAAATATCAAAACCAAAGGAACCAGAAAATGCGCTGATGCAAATGTTAATGCTGATGCAGCAAGAGCAGCGACAACAATCATCCAATTTAACAACGAAGCTAAATGAACAATCAGCGCAGCTAAATGAACAGACATCCAGTTTAGCTGCGAAGCTAAATGAACAATCAGCAAAAAGGGACCAACAAGCGATCGAAATCAAGGCAGACATCGCACAGAAGCTGGAAAAACAGTCAACCGAAATAAAAGCGGAGCTCAGTAGTCTCAACAGCCAAATTAAATGCGTCGAGGAGAAGGTATACCAGGTCGAGGAGAGAATCAACCTTGAGATCAGCCAGGTAAACCATGAGATGGAAAAAGTGAAAAAGGACTTGGAAGCAGCGAAGGCAGTAGTAACCGCCTTACCAGCCCCACTCCTAACCGCAGCGCAAAGCTCATCTAGAAATGTCCAAGCAGCAATATTCGATGGGCAAACGGTCTGGAGTATTTACAAAATCCAGTTTGAAGCAGCCGCTAGGATAAATCACTGGAATGAGCAGGAACGAGCAACTGCGTTAAGTCTTGCTCTAAGAGGCCCAGCTGCCGAGCTTTTGCAGACTATCCCCGTTGAGCTGAATTCAAACCCGGCTGCTATAATGAATGCGCTGGACATGCGTTATGGAGACGATCATCTGAAGCAGATTTACCGGGCACAGCTACGACATCGGATGCAGAAGTCTGGCGAAACCTTGCAGCACCTAGCACAAGACATTGAGCGACTGGCACTTTTGGCTTACCCAGCGTACGACCCAGAACATCGAGATGACGTAGCAGCAGAAGCATTCACCAGCGCCTTGAGGGACAAAGAATTGCAACAAGCCGTGCGGTTAGCTCAAAAGCAAACAGTCAAGGATGCATTGGCTTATAGTTTAAATTTTGAGGCAGCCAAAAATGTGACCCGTACCACTGCCCGGGTTCGCGAGGTAGTGGCAGATAATTGCAGGTGTGAGCGCGTGGGGATTGAGCGAGAGCTGCAGGTGAATGGTGCGCCTAGATGCTGGAATTGCGGGGAACAAGGGCACCTGCAACGAGACTGCAAGAAGGGAAGAAGACCGAGCTATTGTCTGGGGTGGTGGAGATCCAGACCGTGTCAGGAGCCTAGAATGGAGGCCCATCAAACTGCAAGGGCCAACTTCATGGGGCGAACATTGGCTAGGAGTATCGACATCCCCAGCACCGTGCCAAGGCAACATCGTGGAGAAGCAGACAGAGGAATTCCTGGCCAAGTTGATGAAGAACATTGCACCATAACAAACGACACTAGTGCAACCCGATCGATGATCCGACCAGACCTAGTGAGGCCCCAACTGCTTCACAAGGGCAGAGTTCATGGAAATGCTGACGCCCTATCTCGTCATCCATGTCCAGCTAACTGCAAGCATTGCCGGCGGATTGAGGAAAAGGAGCCGCCCGTTGATCTGCGAGTGATAACGGCCGAATTCGATGAAGGTTGGTCATCGGAGGAGATTCGAAATGCCCAGGTAGCCTATGAAGATATCGGACCATTGCTCATATGGAAGGAGACGACTGGGCGACCTGAGTGGAAAGACGTTTCAATGCATGGCGCAACCCTGAAAAGCTATTGGGCACAATGGAACTCCCTGCAAGTGGAGGGTGGCGTACTCAAGCGGAAATGGGAAACGGCGGATGGTTGCTCCTATAGGATGCAAACTATACTACCCAAAAGCCGAATCCACGATGTGATTAAGGAAATGCATGAAGGATCCTCGGGAGGCCACCTTGGTGTTAACAAGACCTTAGCGAAATTGCGAGAAAGGTTCTACTGGCTCTACGCTCGAGAAGACGTAGAGGACTGGTGTCGCAGATGCACAATTTGCGCTTTCGTCAAAGGCCCAAAGCGACGACTGAGAGGACAAATGCAAGCCTATAACGTAGGCGTGCCATTCAAAAGGATTGCTGTTGACATCGCAGGACCCTTTCCTGAATCCGATTGGGGAAATCGATATATGCTGGTTGTAGCCGATTATTTCAGCAAGTGGCCCGAGGTCTACCCCATTCCCAACCAGGAAGCAACTACCGTAGCTGAACAGCTAGTGTTAAATTGGGTCAGTAGGTACGGCGTACCTTGCGAATTACATTCGGATCAAGGCCGAAACTTTGAGTCACTAGTTTTTGGCGAAATGTGTGAACTACTGGGAATACGGAAAACGAGAACAACACCGCTGCATCCCCAATCCGATGGAATGGTCGAACGGTTCAACGGCACGCTCAATAAACATCTGGCCAAGATGGTTGACGAGAACCAAAGGGACTGGGACCGACATATCCCACTATTTTTGATGGCGTCAGAGCTGCCGAACATGCATCGACGGGGCAAGCACCAGCCAAAGTCATTTTTGGAAAAACTATTCGTTTGCCAGCCGATATAAAGTTCGGAACACCCCGTGAGAAACCCCAAACGGTGTCGGAGTACGCAAGTGATCTAAGACAACGGTTGAACCAGATACATCGGACAGTGCGAAAACACCTCGAATCGGCTACTGACCACATGAAGACCAGGTATGATCTAAAGGCTAATTCTACTGCCTTCCAGCAAGATGACTTGGTGTGGCTTTATAACCCGCAGCGGCGAAAGGGTAGGTCTCCAAAGTTGCAACATAATTGGGAGGGACCATACCGAGTTACAAAGCGAGTCAACGACGTCGTATACCGAATACAGGAACATCGTAAGCCGAGAGCTAAAATGAAAATCATGCATCTGGACCGTCTCGCCCCATATTACACCCAGGGAGAATTGACCACAAATAGCGACACATCTTTTCGGGGCGAAAAGAACTGAGGTGGGGCAGTGTTACATGTACAAATAATTACATGCACAAATAATTCTGCGAGCTGCTGTCGCAATTGTTTTCATAATCAACGTCAACAAATGAATTTACTCGAACCCACGAGAACCCAACAAGCATGATCAACATCTGCAAGTGACGTCACTCCATTCATTAATTTGCTCGAATCTACCAGGTACCTCTCGGTAGAACATTCGATAATGTACGAGAAATTGGTGAATAGGTAGAGACCCTATATAAAGGCGAGCTGAATGAATGGGGGGGTTCATTCATTACAACCGCAATAGAAAACTGCGATATAGTGGAACGCGAAGTAAAGACGATTGATTGTTTGAGTGCGAAGTGATTTAGAAGAGAATTGCGATAAGAAATTTATGGACAAGTGTTACATTTTTAATAGTGAAAATTAAAATTAGTTAAAGTGTTAAATTGTTTATTGTGCATTTTCGTAATTAAATAAATTCTTTTAACTTAAATTAAAAGACATTGCGTTTTCACTTTCCCGGAACATTAAAATTATTGGCCGCGAACCAATAACACGCGACAATATGTAATAATTATAATTTAATGAAGATACGATATTGTTTTTTTTATTTGACTGATTTTTTGAATTGCATCATTGTTTGAATTTAGAGGTTCAAGTTGTCCATCAAGTTTTTGATTATTTAATGTTTTGAAACCTGGTTTATATTTCTATAAATTTTATATTCATTGATGAGATAGAGCGCATTTTTTTTACTTTACCCTAATGCAGGTTTTTTTTATGGTAGGGAGGTAGATTCTAATAGCCCTGAACGGGTGACTCCCAGATGCACAGAGCATCTGGGCTACGCACTAAACAGACCTCTCCGTCAACATGAGAACCTACTCTGGAACCGTTTGAAACTTTATTGCACTACACCACAACCTGGAAGCCTTCTTTTGCTTGAGTAAGTCCTTTTAAACAGTCAAATTTAATTTAATGTAATGTATATGGTTTCGTTTGTCAATCAATCTCTCCGATTAGACTATCCAGAGAGATCTTTCCTATTTCTTTAAAGAGGGTAATACGCTGCCTGTGTTGTTTTTGCAAAAAAAAATTGTGTGGCAGGCAGCAACTATTTTACCTTGGGAAAATGTGACTTACCAATCTTGTTCAGGTACGCCAGAAATTATCCATACCCGCAAAAGAGCTGCATCAGTTAAGAGCTAATCTCCATGCTTTCGATTGAGACACGACCTTAGATCAGTGGTTTTAGGTCTGGACCAAAAATGAAGCCATGAACAGCACTCGATGTAACTTCCATCTTTTGCCGGGCGTGTTTTGCATCATTGAGCAGGCTCCTGTCTTTCAGGTATATTATCCCTCAGAATCGGCACCAGATATTCTGGAACTTGATAAGGGGTTATATACATAATATCAATAGTCACCAACGACTGTACACTTCCACCCGTTGGACCGAACCGGCTGGACTCTTCAACACTATGACAAAAAACAGTAAAAGCTATTGTGTTGCAGTTGCATGAGTTGTACATCTCTTTGCGTCAACTGGAGTGTAACGAGTAATTGCCTGTCTAGTCAAGCCAATCATACCTTCAAGCTATCGTTTAATATAATCTGCATATGTTACCTACATAGAACAAAACGTTAGCATTTCGGTTTGCATACATTAATAAACCGCAAAAGCCTTTAATTTTCTCAGCTTATTAATTAACTGTTCATAATAATGAACATTCTATTAATAATGTGCGAGAAATTTTCACAGGAAACTAAGATATGCACATTTTTTCAAAGAATTAAATAAAACAGGAACTACTAGTAATAAAATGAATTGGCAAATAAGGCATTTTACAATTTATAAAAGAAATATCCTTGAAATTGATTTTCGTTTTTCATTATGATCTTAGCTCATGTGAGTTTAGAGCATTTGAATGGTTTATTTTTAATTTGCTTTATTTTTAATATGTAAAAATTTTCGACAATTATGATTTGCAACTATCTCGTATGGATTTGAGTACCTTAGGAGAATTATGGACAAACGCTTTTTAACATTTAAAGGTTGACTCAGAAAAAACCCATCCCAATCCAAAGATAATGAATTTTGTTCAATTATTTTACTTATTTGATGACCGCATGCCAATCTCTTTTTAACCGACTTCCAAAGGAAAGAAAGTTATCAATTCATCACTTATATATATATATATATATATATATATATATATATATATATGTATATATATATATATATATATATATATACATATATATATATATATATATATATATATATATATATATATATATATATATATATATATATACATTTTTTTTTGCTTTTTTTGTATGTTCAAGCATAACTTTTAAACTGAGATCGATAGAAGAGTCCTGTTTTTGGCAAATGATTTGTCTTTCTTGCTGTTAGGTCCCGTTTGAAGGATAAGAAATTCAAGTAACGGTAAAGTACTTTTACCCTTGAATTAAAAATTTTCCGACTTTCACCCCGATTTTTTAGCATAACTGATCGACACGCGTAAGGACTTTGATTGTAGAGGTTTCAAATGAAGCACAACATATTGATCTAAAATGGTTCGGAACAGAATTGTAATCCTTTCAAGGACTCTGTAGATATTAACAGCTCAAGATAATACATTGAAAAATTGAATTCAAATGATCGTTCGTACGAAAAGTACCAACTAGTTGGCACTCTTCAAGGATTTGGTGGAGATAACGAGTCCTTTGGTGACGGATGGTAAAAATGATCAGTATCCTTAATTTTCTGCATAAACGGTACATTTGAGTCAATCATTTCTACCGGAAATAACCAATAAATTAATACCAAATGTGGCATAAATACAATTCAACAATAGTTAGAGGGAACGTTTCAGGAGCTTTTCTCTTTCGCATTCATTCTTTGACCACCGATGAGCTTAGTAAAGGATCCATCTTACATCTTTAGACGTAAACGTTGCATAAATGATCTATAAAATTCCCCGAATAAATAAAAAGGATTGAGTGATTGCAAATTATAGAGTTGATTTGCTACTTTCCAGTTAATATTATACATTATAACATATGCCCAGAAATCTAAAATTAGTGATTTGCATACTAAAGACTGGCGAGAATCGCAACCTAAAAAGAGATACTTTTTCTTCTATCTTCTTCTTCTTTTTAGCCCTACAGCCTCTTTCGGGCCTTCGCTTCCTGCAAACAGCGCCTCCAATTGTCTCGGTCCGTTGACCGTATCATCCAATTCCGAAATCCGAGCAGCGAAGAACTGTCTTCGTCGACCGGGTCAGACCAGCGTTTCCTCGGCTTCCCCACTGGCCGCTGGCCTTCAGTTCTCCCTACGAATACCTTCTTGGGTATCCGTTGTTCGTCCGTACGATTCATGTGTCCAGCTCATTGCAGTTTCCGCAGTCTTACAATCCTTGAGACCTCCGGTTCGTCAAAAATTTCATACAGCTTATGGTTGTATCGAATTCGCCATTGGTCCCCATCTAGCTTCGCTCCGATTATTTGCCTTAGGACCCGTCGCTCAAAGGCATTCAATATATTTGCGGATGCTTGGGTTAGGGTCCATGTTTCACACCCATAGCATAACACAGGTCTTATCACAGATTTGTATACTTGGAGCTTTGTTTTTCTGTGCTTGCAGCTGGTCTTCAAGATCGTCAATACTGAATAAAATATTTTATTTGCGAGCTGTATTCTTCGGCGTATTTCGTCTCTTTCATTCCCCGTTTTCGTTATTTTGGCGCCTAAATACACAAATTTGCTAACATTTTCGATACTCTATTCGCCAAGTGTGATATTTTGTGTATTTGGGGTATTTTTTCTCGACTGCGTCATGAGCTTTGTTTTATTTTCCTTGATTTGTAGCCCTACTAGTTTTGCTACGCTGTCGAGTTTCAGGAAGAGTTCTTTGGCAGTTGTTATTGACCGTGACAGAATGTTGATATCGTCTGCAAAGGCCACTACTTGGCTCGACTTGTATAGTAATGTGTCTCGCGTATCGACAGCTAGCTTCCGTATGACGTAATCCAGTGCCAAATCGAATAGCAATGGGGCCAGCCCATCTCCCTGCTTTAGTCCGATATTTGTGTCAAAGGCATCGCCGAGTTGGTTATTGATGCGAACTTGGGAGGTCGTTGAAGTCATTGTCATTTTGGTAAGACGGGCTAATTTTGCTGGGATGCCAAAACCAAGCATTATTTGGTACAGTACGTTACGATCAATACTGTCGTATGCTTGCTTGAAGTCAACGAAAACTTGGTGTACATCTATGTCGAGCTCCCAGCATTTTTCAAGTACCTGCTTGACCGTGAAAAATTGGTTTGTTGTTGATCTACCTGCCTAAAGCCACCTTGAGACTCCCCAATAATACTGTTGGCGTATGATCCGATTTTATTTTCTAAGATTTTAGAAAATATTTTGTACCCCGTACAAAGTAATGATATGCCTCTATAATTTTCGCACTGTAGCTTGTCACCGTTTTTGTGGATAGGGAATAAAATTGATTGGCTCCACTCTTTCGGCATATGTTCTTGTTGCTAAATGTACTGGATGACTTTGTGAATAGCTTGATGAACACTACTGCCACCATATTTGATGAGCTCCACTGGAATCTCATCAATGCCCGGGGCTTTATTATTCTTTTGGGCTTTGATGATGGAACTAACTTCATTCAGAGTTGGTGGGGCCAATAGACGCTCTCCGCAGACATCTATAGGCTCCGATGGTCTGGAGCTGTGCGGAAGATTAAGGAAGATTGGTCGTCATCGTATTTTTTTTTCTTAATCCTAATTATCTTATTCGCTACTCTTCTGAGATTTTTAGAGTGTTCTCTCTTCGTCCTGGTTTTCCTACCTGTATATATATGTATACATAATAGATATAGATATATATATATATATATATATATATATATATATATATATATATATATATATATATATATATATATATATATATATATCTATATACATATATATAGATAAATATATATATATATATATATATATATATATATATATATATATATATACATATATATATATATATATATATATATATATATATATATATATATATATATATATATATATATATATCAGTCTTCCACAAAAGTCAAGGTACAGTGATAAATATCATGAAAATTGTTTGATATTTTTATTTAAAAAACCTATAGTGATAAAATTTTTTTGGTATTACTTCAACTATAATCATTTCACTTTAAATTCATGTAAAACAAAACGAAAATTCTGTCGTATTAATATATTATTACATATGATGTGTCGGAAAGTCAATGAATGAAGTCCACAAAAGTCATGGTACACCTAAAGAAAAATGATACAAATTGTAATTATAGTCTTGCATAGTTATTTGAATTATACTTTTCTTAATATTTTGTCGGATATCCTTTCATCTAAATTACTGACTTCAGTCTTTTAGGCATAGAATATACCAATTTTTTAGTAAATTCGCTGCTGATTCTGGCCCACTCCTCCAATATAACATCCTTAAGCTGCGCCTTGCTTGATATCACTCTTTTTCGGATTTTTGTCTCAAGCTCATCCCAAAGATGCTCTAAAGGGTTCAAATCGGGGCTTTGAGGCGGTGTAGCAAGCATGCGAGTATTGTACAATAGCCACATTCGAACTTTATGCGCAGTGTGCTTAGGGTCATTGTCCTGTTGAAACAAGAAATCTTCTCCCATACCTAATTTGGCTGCACTTTGTTTCATGTTGTTTCGTAGAATCTCTAAATAAGAGTTCTGATCCATAGTATTTTCGATGAATGTCAGATTTCCAACTCCAGCAGCAGCCATGCAACCCCAAACCATAACACCACCGCCTCCATGTTTTACTATTTTAATAGTGTTCTTGGGATTAAATGCTTCTCCTACTTTTCGCCAGACCCTCTTATGCCCATTTACACCAAATATACAAAATTTAGACTCATCCGAAAGTAAAACATTATCCCAAAACGTTATTGGTTTGTCAATATATGCTTTTGCAAATGTTATTCTTTTTTGTTTGTTTATGGAACTTACAAGAGGTTTTCTTCTAGGCGTACGAGATGAAAATCCAGCTTCTACGACAGCTCTACGCACAGTTTCTGCGCTAACCTCCTTCTTATCATTAATTCCAAGAACATCGCAGATTTTTCTACAGCTTTGAAATGGATCTTGTTTTATCATTCGCGAAATTTTTCTCTTGTCCTTTGCACTTAGTTTAGATGGACGACCTGTTCGGGGCACATTTTCCACTCTGTTTTCCTTCTTAAATCGATTTATCACTTTTTGAATGGTTGACCGACTTCGCAACACTAGGTCAGCTATTTCAGAATATGACTTGCTCTGATTTGAATGCAGATTAATAATTTTTTCACGCTCCTTAATACTCAACTCCTTTCGACTCATTTTTTTTAAATTTTATTAAATAAAAGATACACCACGAATACGGACGCGATATTAAAGACAGCGGCCTACGGTTGTTAACTCACTCTGATAATATGAACTTGGGGGATTCCCCTTTTTACAAATAACAGGGCATTTTCTGCAACTGTACCAAGACTTTTGTGGAGTAGAAAAGAGACATTGCCAACAAAAAATTATTGTCTTCAATGATCATTATTGCCGAATCCCTTTAAATTTATGAAAACTTAAATTCAATAGAACTCGTATTATTACCATTTCATAACTTTTGATTTTCAAATAAAAATATTGATTCAGTAATACAATTTTCAGTTACCGGTTCTCTGTACCTTGACTTTTGTGGAAGACTGTATATATTTATTTATACTCGTACATATATATATATATATATATATATATAAATATATATGTTCGGATATTGGTGTTAGTGTCCCTTCCAGCTTGATATCTATATATTTTCCATTCGATTTTTTTAAGTTTGTTTATAACACTGAATCAATGTTGCAATGATGCAAATATCTTGATTTGGAATCCGAACGTCAAGCACTAACACTTTTTCGTGACTTTATCGACTGCGATATGATTTATATGCTGATTTCAATGTTGTTACGACAATTCAGTCCGATAGAATTCAATTGAAATATCCTTTCTTCCAAGGACCATAACAGGAAAGACAACTGCTGACTTAGTTTTGTTTGTTTATTTATTTATTTATTTACAATTCCATTTAACAGATTAAAATAAATCCAATTACAAAATGGAAAAACGACAAGCAGAAACAAGTAAGAATGAAAACTTAAATTAAGCCAAGAAAAATTAGGAAGATTAAATAATATTAATATTGAAAAATTAGGCATTATTGTCTATTAAACTATGAAAAGGTTAATATGAAATTAACAGGCTTAAAAATGAAGTTAAAGCGCAAAAAAAGAAAAGAAAAAAACAAGTAGAACTATTCAAAATGAGTTGTAAGGACGAGGTTTCTTAGTCTTATTTTGAATGCAAAATAGTAATCAGAAAAAGGACCAAGCTCAAGTTTATTATGTTTCCTTAACATTCGCACAAAGGGAGAATGAAAGTATAAATTCGTACGGGCAAAGGGCACCTCGAACAAAGTGTTTAATCGAGAAGGACGCGTTGATTGACGGAAGTGTAAGTTAGCATATAATATTGGAGAGATTTGATTGTAACATAGTTGATACAGAAAACACTGATCCAAGTAGATGCGACGGGACAACAAAGTCGGAAGACATAAAAAGGATAAGCGGCATTCATAGGATTGATATGGGAGTTTGAGTTTGTAGAACAAAACTCGACTAAATTTACGCTGTACATTCTCTAACGAGTTCGTGAGGTAGGAGTATCGGGGGGACCAAACTACAGAACAATATTCTAGGATAGGACGGACAAGACAAGTAAACAAGCAGATAGGAGTGGATATGTTGGTGAACTTGTATGTGTGCCTAAAAATAAGCCCCATTATTTTTGATGCCCTGGCAGTCACATTTAAGATGTGAGCTTCAAAATTGATGCAAGGATCAAAAATAACACCAAGGTCTTTAGCAGAGCACACAGCAGCCAGTGGGATATCATTTAACGTATAGGTAAAGAAAATGGGAGATTGCTTTAGATTAAACGTCATTTTATGGCATTCAGCAACATTTAGACAAAGGTAGTTAGTCGAACACCAATTATTAAGAGCAATCAGATCCATCTGATGATATTGACAATCTTGTATCGATCTGATAGCTCGAAAGACTTTGAAATCGTCTGCATACAATAGACAATTAGAAGCAATGACTGATGGAAGGTCATTTATAAATAATAGGAAGAGGAGAGGGCCTAGAATGGAACCTTGGGGAACGCCGGACGTTGGATAAAATGGTATAGAGGTTGCTCCACAGTAACTAACACAACAAGTGCGAGAAGACAGATATGAATCCATCCATGATAAAAGAGGGCCAGCCACTCCAAAGGCTTTAAGTTTGTGACAGAGTAGTTGATGGTTGACAGTGTCAAAAGCCTTAGAGAAGTCAGTGAAGATCACATCAACCTGCAAACGATTGTCCAGGTCCTTCGCGATGTAGTCAGTAAATTCAATTAGGTTGGAGGTCGTAGAGCGTCACTTAAGAAAGCCATGTTGTTCCCTTGACAAGATAGGTGCCAATAAAACTGAAAGCCGGTTATGCACAGGACGCTCAAGTAATTTCGGAAAACAGGAGATTAGGGATATAGGACGATAATTGGACACAGAAGTAAGATCACCACTTTTAAGAATAGGAACAACATTTGCTCTTTTCCAGCAAGCCGGGAACGCACCAGTACGCAAACTAAGGTTAAAGAGGAAAGCCAGGGGAATGCAAAGCGATGACGCTAATGACTTAACAAATATATTCGGCAAGCCATCTGGACCTGGGGATATATTAGGATTAAGGGAATTGATGAGGGTTTCAACTTCAATATAATCTGTGCAGAGTAAAGAAATGTCAATGGAATGGGGCATAAATGTATTTACTGGGTAGGAAACGTATGAAGGAGGAGTAAAAGTAGACGAAAAGAATTTGGAGAACAAGTTTGAAATGTCTTGAGGAGAAGAGCATCTAATATTGTTCCAGTGGACAGAGGGAGGAAAAGAAGAAGAGGACTTGAACGATCTAATGTAAGACCAGAAGGGCTTAGTGTTATTTGACATAAGCGAACACTCCAAACTGCTGAAGTAATTTTTCATAGCATTCTTGATAACTTGTTTCGCTGCAGCACGTAAGACACAAAAACGGTCCCTGGATTCAGTAGAACCACAAAGTTTAAAGCACGTTGCATTTGCATACGTATCCTTCTTTTTCCGCTTAGTACTTAATCCCTAACATTACTTATATTTCGTAACAATATATATATTATATACATATATATATATATATATATATATATATATATATATATATATATATATATATATATATATATATATATATACATATATACTCGTACATATTTATATATATATATATATATATATATATACATATATACTCGTATATATATATATATATATATATATATATACATATATACTCGTATATATATATATATATATATATATATATATATATATATATATATATATATATATCTATATATATATATATATATATATATATATATATATATATATATATATATATATATATATATGTACTCGTATATATGTATATATATGTATATAATATATATATTGTTACGAAATATAATTTGAGCCCCAAAACCATTCCTAGAAGGGAAGGATTCCTTGCACTCCAACATTTTATCCGGAAGATTACCAAGGAACCACTCCACGCGCGGTAGTACTGGTGAGAAGGATTAAAGTCAGGTTAGGATAAAAAGGTGTAAATCATTAGCATTAAGTTATGTTAGGGATTAAGTATTAAGCAAAAAAAAGAAGGATACGTATGCAAATGCAACCTACATGAGTGTCAAACAAAACTAAGTCAGCAGTTGTCTTTCCTGTTATGGTGGTAAAGATATAGTAATGGCTATCGAACTTCAGCTTATGAATAGTTCCACTTCACTATGTGAAGACACTTTGTTCCCCATGAAAAATATATGCATTTATTTAGTTTTTGTCAATAGACAAGACTACAGAATGCACTCTTATAAGAATTTTTAAGGTTTTCTTAGTTCAAATTCTATTGCGGTTGCCTTAGTATATAAAAATATAACTAAATGGTGGAGCAAGTAATATCATGATGTGCATTTCTATTCCAACCATAGCGTGGTCTTTGCATTATAACAACTATAGAGAATAGCCTCGCTGACAAAATATATAATAGCATGCACCCATGAAGGAAATTGGCTAAATTTATTATTGTTTGTTTGTAAAGCCATCGTGCCACTGAAGATGACTCAAAGGAATTGAAACGTGTCTGCTCATACAACAAAGCAAAGCCCGACGGCTTTACAAATTAAAAACTTTTAGAAAAAAAAAAGAAAACCGACTTCGAAATGCCCTAAAAAGGACGAAATAAATTCTATGGAAGCGGTGCCATATCAGTTCTTCCCCGGTTCTTTTGTGATGGTGCAGATGTTGAAATGGGGAAATTGGTTTGGCACCGCTTCCGTAGAATTTATTTAATTATCATAATTTTAGGGCATTTTGAAGTTGATTTTCTTTTTTTTCTAAAAGTTTTTTATTTCACCCTTCTTAGTGGCAAATTTTTTAATTTCAAACTTTTCAAAACTCACTTTCTTGAATACGTTGTATTATGTACTCGTATATTAAAATATAATTTTTTACTACAACGCAAAAACCACTAGGATTAAACTCAGCAGCGGTCATCGGAATCGAATTTATATTTGGTACATTTAATACTAATACATTATCTCATCAACGTCTACCTTGATTTAAGATTTCATAAAAATTCCAAGAAATTTTTGAAGTTTTGAAGAGCCCTGAAATTGCCCCCAGGAGCCAATTGACGAGCTTGTGGCTCCCCGGAATGGTTCCCCTACTACCAAAACTTCCACAAGAAAAATCACTGCCTAAAAAAACACAAAAAAAGAACCCTGAGGGGACCCATCGCAGCTTGAGGTCCTAGACGGAAGGATCCTTGCACTCTCTGGACCGAGCTAAGCTTTCGGTCAACACTGCGCGCTCCACGCGCAAAAACACTGCTGTAACACTGTCACGACACCAAAAATTTTATATAAAATAAAATCAACTCTACCGCAAGTAATTAACGCAAATATTATTATTTCACAACAATTTTAAAACAAGATTGATAATAAGAAAAAGGAATTAATGGAAACTCAACACTTACTCTACGTTGCGGGCCCCGCCGATGAACGAAGTCCTCGCTTTCCACTCAATCTTCTGTTCTAATTCCAAACTTCAGTTGTCTCACGCAGTTTATCTTTTCCTCTTCTCCAAATGCGTTGTTGAATCCCAGATGTATGCGAAATTAGCGTCCTCCTCTTGTGAATAAGTTCAAGGCCACAACATTTATCACGACTGCTCAACCTTGCAGCGTTTATCTCAGGCGCAAACCCAGTTTTTTTACTTGGTGGCCATCTTCCTTTCGCGCACTGTACTGTATTATCAATAACAACCTTACCGATTGTTTTGATTAGAATGTCAGTCGTAATTATACTTGTCATTCCATGCGCGCATGTTTACGTTCGTCGCGAGTGAAATTTAAGTGATTGTGTCCGTCTTAATTGTGTCCGCGAAGGGATGTGTTGGGCGATCAGCCGAGAATAACGTAATTATATCACATTGCAAGCTTTAACATGGGTGTTTGGTCCTACAATATGTTCATCTTGTTTAACATTTTCCAGATAATATCATCGGCTCCCTTAAGTCCCTTTAATTGCATTCTATGGTTTATTACCTTCGGGATGCTTTTGAATTTCACAATATCAATGGTTGTCTCTGCCGCATATACAAATGTCACGTCAGGATCATCAGGAGTTTGTCCAAGTATCGATATATGTAACAGAGCACAACAGTTACAAAATCGGACAGGATGTCGAGCGATTGAAGAATTCATGGCGATAACAATCAAACAGATTTCGAGAATTATGCGTATCCGGAGTTGACGGAAATCACAGATTTCTTAATGCTATATCAGGTTAGTGGTATTCAATCCTTGCCGAAACTTTTACCACATTTACAAGTGATTCGTGGCAATACGTTGTTTGAGGAATTTGCAGTGATCACATTTGAAAATGCCAATATTGAGGAAATCGGTTTAACATCACTTGTGATAATCAATCGTGGTGTTGTGCGAGTCGAGAAAAATCCAATTTAATGTTTTGCCACTGTTGATTGGAATCGTATTGCTATGAATGCAATGCCGGAGGCACTAATATTTAAGCACAACAAGGCAATCAACGAATGCCCATTGTGTGGTTTAGGGGGAATAAAAGGTGATGTTAATAGCGGTGATTGTCCTGTCTTCGGTCACAAACGCTTCTGGTGAATCAAGACCACTGCTAAAAAATATGCCCGTCAGAATGTTAATTGTTGGATGCATGCTTGGAAAACTTTTGGATTTGATTCAATCTGCTTCACAATACCAATCATACGTGTTCCCACCTCGCTCAATGGTTTCACCACGTCCACTTGGAACGCAGTAGCAATTATGCTGATGATTCGGGGAAGATTTGAATTGCGGGATTTGTCTGTATTAGATCACATAAGTAGCCATAAACATGAGGTGCTTCATCGTCGTCTTCAATAACTGAGAGCCATGAGAGCCATAAATTCAGGATTTCATCCTTGTTGGGAATTGCGGAGCTATTGTATTTGAATACTTTAGTAACAGCTGAGATAGCATTTTCTATGGGATTGACGTTCTCTGGATCACGACTTTTCGTTGCATTAATCACTTCCACTAAAAGAGAAATTGCTTGCACTCGTGTTTCAGACGTTGAGGGACTCGGTTGTGTGTCTCTCGATAAATTCTTGACAAATTTCAAAAGGAATTAGTTTGGGTGTAGTTACATAAAAGTGTTTTTGGGAAAATATGCCCGTCGGAATGTGGAAGTCGTGCCTATAATAGTCAAGGAAAATGTTGCAACAAAACTTGCCTCGGTATGGTAAAGATGGTGAGAGAATTTTTTAGCCATGAAAAAGAATATATCGTGTTCGGATATTGGTGCTAGTGTCCCTTCCAGCTTGATGTCTATATATTTTCCACTCGATTTTATTAAGTTTGTTTATAACACAGAATCAATGTTGCAATGATGCAAATATCTTGATTTGGAATCCGGACGTCAAGCACTAACACTTTTTCATGACTTTATCGACTGCGATATAATTTATATGCTGATTTCAATGTTGTTACGACAATTCAGTCCGATAGAATTCAATTGAGATTTCCTTTCTTCCAAGGACCATAAAAGGAAAGACAACTGCTGACTTAGTTTTGTTTGGCACTTATGTAGGTTGATTTGCATACGTACACGGACACAATCACTTAAATATCACTCACGACGAACGTAAACATGAGCGCACGGAATGACAAGCATTATCACGACTGACATTCCAATCAAAACAATCGGTAAGGTTGTTATTGATAATACAGTACAGTGCGCGAAAGGAAGATGGCCACCAAGTAAAAAAACTGGGTTTGCGCCTGAGATAAACGCTGCAAGGTTGAGCAGTCGTGATAAATGTTGTGGCCTTGAACTTGGGTTCTTCAACTCAAGTAAAAGAGCCGTTGGACCAAGTCAATAAAAGAGCCAGCGACCATGGAAACGGTCTCTTTTTTCGCACGGATTTCTAGCCAACGAAGGACGATCATCAAACCGACAGGCAGCGTACAACTTATTCGCAAGAGGAGGACGCTAATTTCGCATACATCTGGGATTCATCAACGCATTAGGAGAAGAGGAAAAGGTAAAATGTGCGAGACAACTGAAGTTTGGAATTAGAACAGAAGATTGTGTGGAAAGCGAGGACTTCGTTCATCGGCGGGGCCCCCAATGTAGAGTAAGTGTTAAATTCCCATAAATTCCTTCTTTTTATTATCAATCTTGTATTAAAATTGTTGTGAAATAATAATATTTGCGTTAATTACTTGCGGTAGAGTTGATTTTGTTTTATATAAAATTTTTGGTGTCGTGACAGTGTTACAGCAGTGTTTTTGTGCGTGGAGCGCGCAGTGTTGACCGAAAGTTTAGCTCGGTCCAGAACATGCAAGGATCCTTCCGTTTAAGACCTCAAGCTGCGATAGGTCACCTCAGAGTTCTTTTTTTGTGTTTTTTTAGGCAGTGATTTTTCTTGTGGAAGTTTTGGTAGTAGGAGGATCATTCCGGGAAGCCACAAGTTCGCCAATTGGCTCTTGGGGGCAATTTCAGGGCTCTTCAAAACTTCAAAAATTTCTTGGAGTTTTTATGAAATCTTAAATCAAGGTAGACGTTGATGAGATCATGCACCAGTATTAAATGTACCAAGTTTAAATTCGATTCCTATGACCGCTGCTGAGTTTAATCCTAGTGGTTTTTACGTTGTAGTAAAAAATTATATTTTAATATACGAGTACATAATACAACGTATTCAAGGAATTGAGTTTTGAAAAGTTTGAAATTAAAAAATTTGAAAATAAAAAACTTTTAGAAAAAAAAGAAAATCAACTTCAAAATGCCTTAAAAAGGATGAAATAAATTCTACGGAAGCGGTGCCAAATCAATTTCCTCATTTCAACATAAATACTTCCAACATCTGCACCATCACAAAAGAATCGGCGAAGAACTGATATGGCACCGCTTCCATAGAATTTATTTCGTCCTTTTTAGGGCATTTCGAAGTCGATTTTCTTTTTTTTTTCTAAAAGTTTTTTATTTGTAAAGCCGTCGGGCTTTGCTTTGTTGTGTGAGCAGACACGTTTCAATTCCTTTGAGTCATCTTCAGTGGCACGATGGCTTTACAAACAAACAATAATAAATTTAGCCAATTTCCTTCATGGGTGCATGCTATTATATATTTTGTCAGCGAGGCTATTCTCTATAGTTGTTATAATGCAAAGACCACGCTATGGTTGGAATAGAAATGCACATCATATTACTTGCTCCGCCATTTAGTTATATTTTTATATACTAAGGCAACCGCAATAGAATTTGAACTAAGAAAACCTTAAAAATTCTTATAAGAGTGCATTCTGTAGTCTTGTCTATTGACAAAAACTAAATAAATGCATATATTTTTCATGGGGAACAAAGTGTCTTCACATAGTGAAGTGGAACTATTCATAAGCTGAAGTTCGATAGCCATTACTATATCTTTACTGATCCTGCATTCACTGTTACACTATTTATAAGTCTTGTCCGTTCTATCCTGGAATACTGCTCTCGGGTTTAGAGTCTACACTATCGCTATCATATTTTCTGCTCTTGAAGTGGTACAGCATAAATTCACTCGTATTTTCTTACTCAAATTTCACATTCCGTACTGCTCTTATAAGAACTGTTCATCCATTCTTTATATCCCTTCATTAGAAAACCGCCAAATCCTTCTGGGTAAGTGCTTTTTATCGCCATATTCATGTTCTTCGAATTCGCATTTGGTCAGGCAGGTTCCGTTAAGACATTCGGTTTGAGCAAGAAAAGCTACAATTCTTTTTAATATTCCCTAGATCAGAAATGCGTCAGCCTATTACTCCGTACTTCCGTATTACTTAGGTGGGGAGAGCCCAAGGCCCGACATGAGCTGTCGTGTCATAGATGATGATCAGTAGTGAGTTATTCTTTGACTCCTCAATATTGAGATTACCATGTCGATATGACATGTTACAACATAGTGCTTTATCGGCTTCCTTTGTAGTCTTCAAAAACTTTCTTCGATCATTTTATTTCCGTAGTCCGGTGTAAAGTTTCTTGCTTATTATAACTTGATTCTAACTTCTATTTGTGATCTCTATATGTTTTGTAGGATATATATCTATTTATTAATATTTCTCTACCTTGTAATTTTTTAATAAAGTAGAGGCTAGTAAATAAATAATACACTTCAGTGGGTATCGAACCTGAACAAACTAAAACCTCCTCAAAATTCATTTTCAAAGCGTTGTATTATGGCGCTGAATGAGAATACCTTTTTGTGATAATGAAGTTAACAACGTTTACGTACTATATGTAAGGCTCTAAACACGTCACCTGTTACCTTAAAAATTTAGCCAAGCCATTTGATATTCTACGCCTAAAGGCGCTTTTGGGCCATAAAAATCTCTTTTATATTGGGAAGGAAGGGGTTGAAAGATAAGAGATACTTCTACCATCAACACTCAGGGACTCTGAAGTATGCTATTTTTGCCTTTCACGATAGCCCAAACATAATGGGCTACACTGTTCGATTTGGTAACCGATCTAAGTATCTCTCGGATTAGTCTTCAGGGAGAGCCCTCCAATTTCACTGAAGTGATCACCATATTGTCTGTACCATCTTTTATAGGCAAATAGAAATCAGTTTCTCTATTCTTTCAATTGAGCCACGGCCTCGGGTCAGAGGTCAAGTGCGTAGTCTATACTCCCTAGCGTCCACTTGCCTGTCACCTTTGCTTCTGCGCAGATCGATATTTTTGCACTCTCTAGCAAGTAGGGCGATAAGTATCTTCAGGGCACCAATATTACCAAGCTGGGGTTTTTTTTATCTTAGCGTGCAATTCGCTCCTTGTCTCTGCACTTGTGCCAATTGATTTTTGTGTGGCCCTTTGCTGAAGTATTTTCGATCCGTAGAGTAGTACAGGCTACACAGCGCTTATCACGGCACGCTTCCTGATACGGCATGTCCATTTATGTTGGCCATTAGTTGAATGGATGCCGTTATACCCACTACCGGCCTACCAGCTGTTGCCCTGATTTTCTCGAAAAAATTCTATCAATACGCACAAATATTTCATTGCTGGTTTTATTTCAACCAACGTTTCTCCGATACAGATTGGAATTCCCTTCTTTGTCAGAAAAGGAATTTCAGTTTTCCCCTGCGCAAGACTGAAACCGCGAGTAGTCAGTCACCAGCCGGCAAATTAGCAGACCTAGTCTAAGCTACGCTTATTTAATTGTACGTCCAATGACTAACCATCAACACAGTCGGTCAAATATGACTCATCTGGCAGCAAGAGCCTCAGTAGCTCGTCATATAAGGTGCTCAACAAATCAGGTCCGAGAATGTAGCCCCGTGTGATACCGAATGTGACAACATTCCTTCATATTGGTAGTCCCTATAAATCTGCACATGATTCTCTGAAATATGCCAAATTTTTCCAGGAATTTCAGAACATACACCCACCTTGAGGAGTTGAGAGCATTTCAAACATCAAAAGTAACTAGCAGCACAAACCTTCTAGTGAAACTGCTGTATGCCTCCACGCTATGCCGCGCTCACCACTTCCCCAATTGCATCGATTGTAGAGTGACCTACTTGGAGGCTATACTGCCGTGGAGACAGTTCTACAGCAGCATTGATTGGTCAATGAGTCTATAACGGGCGGTATGCCGTAGGTGACTTGAGATTCTCCTTTCCCTTTCTGATCATTATGAGCCTCATTACGTCCTAGTACTCCCAAAATACCACTTCACCTAGGCAAGTGGTGAACATAGTGTGCACCGAAGCAAAAGCTATAAGCCATCTACAGTACCTCTGCCAGAATCTTGCCTTATCTTTGAGCTTTTCGTGCCTACATAGACGCTGTCCACTGGTTCTATCTTCGTAAAAGCTGGGCATTCCCTTGAGTTTTTGTTGTGTACGGCATTAAAACGAATGGAGTATGTAAGGTAAAGCGCCCACATAATCTAGTCCATTTTTTCCTGCCACGTATGATTTGGATATCGTTTCAGTGCCAAGCTTCTCCTCTCCATAGCATACTTTAACTCAGGCTCTAAGGATTCCAGTAAAACTTAGTCCATAGATCTTCCCAACAGTGGACGATGCTATCATTGATAAGTTTGCGGAGCCGTTTTTTGCCGGATTTTTATGTAGCTAGCCTAATGCATGCCCCATCCTAAGTCCATGCGTACTAGGGCTCCCCTCGGAGCTGTTCAATAATATCAGTACACTGCCAAATCGATGTGCTAGAGCTTTCAACGGGGCACGGAAGATCTGAAGGTGGATATAATAATACCCAAATTTGAGTTCACTGTGTCCATATGTGCTAATATTCCGCTCCTCTACGAAACGCCTGGCCTGAATGTTCGTGCCATGAGTAAAATAAATAAACTTTTTAAAATCAATGTTCTGTTTTCCACTTGAGACTGGAAAGCTGTGCATATGTACACCAAGAAATTCCATAGTTTGATGTTAATTGAAACCTGCTGTGGTCATACACTTCCCCAGAACTCTCCAGTTGTGTACCATGGATACAAGAGACTTTGAAGTAGATGTCACATCTGGGATGGTTCCAACACAACCCCACATTCTTGCAGAACATCTGCATAGAACCTACTATCAGTATGTTAGATCAACAGAGCCTGATATAGGGATTTGTAACATCGATTGGTATTAATTTAAGCTGCCTTACATATTTCTCATCTTTTTTCTTTTTGGGATGGCTGCTTATTTTTGTTTGATGTTTGGAAGGGGTTTTTGGCTGCTTTCTTATATGCATTTAGCAGAATTTGGAACTCCTCATAAGAATTGGTATGTTCCTTGGGGACATCGATCTTTCGCCTCTCCTCTCTCTCTCTCTCTCTCTCAAATCATCAATTGAGCTGCAGGCTACACTTTCGTTGATGATTAGGGTTAGGATAACTGGTGCTTCACCAAGTCGCTCAGGCGGTTGCATGTGGAGTGTCCAATTCTATCAAAGAACTCTTTCACCTCCAACACACCATTTATGATGTCCTTGTTTACACTCTTTCGGACGTTGCAGCCGTTTCAGAACCGTTTCTGCTTTCTTTATGAGCCGCTTTTTTCTGATTTGCCAAAAGCAAGCGAGCTGCCGAGCCTCTTCCCTAGAGAAAACTATCAACACTTGTATTCAGTGTCTCAGCTGCTTTTGCGGTGATGGGACTAACATCATGTGCCCGTGCAACCTGGAACTCCTCCGTTCTTTGTCTCTTCTCTACCATTTGCTCTGCAGTTTCGGGGTCTTTATATTTTTCTTCAGCTACGTAGATCGCTATGATGTACAAACAGTTTTTCACTGCGCCCAAATTCAGCAACAGTATCCAACTGTCTCATTTTATCTATTTTTTGTAGCCGGTTCATCCGTGGGTCGATCGTCTTTGACAATTTTGCCATTGTTAAATAATTAGGTATGAATCGGAGACTACACTGTCCGTAAAACCATGTAGTGCAGCTTGGTTTTTGGTGTTTGTTTTCTCCACGCTCGATTCCCTGTTTTGGCAGTTGTCGTGCCAACATCGGTCTCCCTCTGAATGGATTCTTCGTGTCAGGTTAGTATTTACTTAAAGATGTACATGTTAAAGAAGCCAAATTCACCACTTCTATACCATTTCAGTCACTGCATTACAATACGATGGCTAGAAGCCAACTCACTCACTATCCTCTGCTGTGGATACTGAAGACTTGACCCCTGCACCTTAGGTTCCTCCCCATAACATTTTGCCTACCGTATTCTTGATAACACCATACATTTTACCATGTCATAGTGTAGATCATTGTTACTCGGATATTTGTAGTCAGTAAGTTACCCCTGAGGCTTTTTCTTCCCTGCCGGCCATTGTCCAAGGCAACTTATTGTTTATTCACAGCGAACGTCTCAAGAAAGGTGTGCCTCTACCTACATTGGCCGGGACGGGTTCGGTTCCCCGGTCCATGAAAATATCAAAAAGTTGACATCAGAATAAATTAGTATACTGCTGCTCATCAGTTGGCTATCCCGGCCAAATTTACTCAGTGCCTTGTAGCCCTACATGTTTCCTTTTCATTTCTGTGGTGGATCAGTTTCACTGCCAGCTCTACCGCTAACGACGCCGCGTACAAGCTAAGCAAGAAAGTAACTTACTATTTAGTAACTTATTGCAACTAAAGCCAACTCTAGTTTTGCTCTACGTTGGGCAAACCTTAGAAAACTGAACATTGCCCGAAAACTTGCATCCCTTTGCAGAACAGATTGTATGAGGAGTAGAGATTGAATCTGTGTAGGTAACCTCTATGTCAAGAACAACATTAACTCGTAGCCATCATTACCACGCTTCTTCTTGGTTCATATAAATAACTAATTCGTTGTCCTTGCAGCGCCAATTACCATCATGTGTACCATATTGCCATTGAGGTTATTCGTTAATGTTGCTTATTTTTGCTATTTCGTTTGGCAAGTTCATGCGATTTTCGAGCCACATCTACAAGAATCTTCAGAATATCCACGCAAATCATTCCCGGAACTACGCATACTGTGTTATAGACAACATGTTTTCAGAGCACTTAATCATATACGATCTGAAATTTCTTCTGATTCGTTTCCTTTTCGATGGCAAGTGTTTACAGTAGTAGACCACAATCGAGCATACTATGCCTGCATATCAAAGACATATAAAGTAATGGACGCGAAATGAGCTTATTTTCATCCATACGTGAGTGAAGTACTTTCCTCTCGCATGCGAATTGAAATCCCCGTGCCTTTCACGCCGCTAGAGAATCCACACATTTAAGTCGCTCTCTAATTGCTCTCACAAAAATCCCACTCTTCTTATACTTTAACCTCCGGATTGTCTACGAAATATCAACCATATGATTGACAACATATGATTAGTGAAAATTCAACATTGATGGGAAACGTCTAATCAAGTTGAATTTGAAATTGTACACAAAACAATTTTTTAAGATAAACCGTCTTGAATCTAGCGCAAAAGCGTTGCAAATGTGATAATTAACTAAACTGAAAAGTTTGTTACGGATCGCGGGTGTTGTTGTGTTGAAAAATCAATATTGTAGTGACGTGTGTGGGATTATAAAAACAGCTCTAGGAAGCATGTCAGGGACGTATCCTTCGTAGGGTAAGTCATGTTCAATCTTTTATATCGTCCAAGTTAGAATACTCGCACGGATGTGATTTAGTTCAAGATGCGAAAATTAGTGGGGGACGTCACGTCAAATTTATATGAACTTCGAATCGACAGCTAATAACGCGCCAACTTCACGCTACATCATAAAGTGCTTCAATTCTCTCGATGCATTTCGTATCCATTCTCTCATACATAATACAATAACTAACAAGTATGGTCACTCTTGGATGTCAATAATTACAACAACAAAATTGATGAGGCAATGTAAAATGGAGACAAGAAAAGACTGAAAATAAATGGCTTTCGCCCTTTAGCTAAAGAGAGTTAGGTAGAGCTGCGGCCCATATGTGAAATTGTGTTAGTAAGTTTGCCCGCGCTTGCGTTTGTATAGGTTTGTACGTGAAGCGGGAAATTATAGTTGTGTGCGTTGAAATTTAGCCATTTTCGTGTTACCAGATTAGCAAATTTTGTTGCTTAACGAAAGATATTATTGCCAGAGTGATAACACAGCTGCGTTTTTTGGCGGGAATGTAATTTTGAAAGCAGTTCATTTAAGAGCAATGGAAAATAAAGAGTGCATTGTAATTCAGATGAATATAGAAAATTGTTCCGGCTTCCATCGGACCATAAAACGTAACACCTTGCGACTACTTCCTTTGGGGCCACGTGAAAGAGAAGGTATACGCAAACATCATAGCGGAGATTCATGACCTTAAAGATGGAATTCGTGAGACCATCGAGGACATAGGGCAGCCACTTTGTGATTTGGTTATGGTAAATTTCATGAAAATGATATGGTCCTGTAAGCGTAGTCGTGGTGGTCATTTGCCTGATGTTATTTTCCACAATTAACGGCATACCCTGCTCTTTATAAAATAAACATCCGATTATTTATATTTAAAAATGGCGTTTTTCTAATATCAAAATAACACCTCTTATTGGAAAACCCTGTATTTTCGGTGCCATCGATTCGTAGCCGTTAACTCAAATAAGTGGTTTGGCTGTCTTTTTTGTAATGAGGCTTATTTATTTAAAGTTTTGACTTCATAGAGACTTGGTAGTGCATTGATTAGCATGAAAAGTAGGATCGTACTTGAAGAAATAAACACATTGAATTTTTTGATTTTATTTTGATACAAAGGGAAATAGTTTCTTATATTTCTAGAAAAATGTTCCCCTAACTGTTAACGCATTCTTTCAACAAGCTATAATTATCGATAATATTACTTTTATAAGTGGCACATTAAAGTGAGTTGCTTCAGAAGCTTTCATTCTTTGACGGCTGACTCGATTTCATAATATTTCATATACATATTTACCTATGTATTGTAACATTTGTGTATCATTTTAATACTGTCTGTAAGAGCCTTATCTAGTTTTCATTAAACAATTAGCTATATAACGCTATTATTTGTCCCCGTAAGAGTGTCACAAAAGAACTGAGTACATTTGCTTTCACTAACAACGAGTTTAAATAAGAAAATCCCCGTTGGCAGCACCAGCCGGAAAGGTAAATTTCTCGTATGTAGCGTAAGGTTTCGAAAAAGAAATTGGCTTATCTACTACTGGACTTCTTATTGCAATTTTTGTAGCACTACATGGGTATTTATTAACGGAAAGGATCTGCCGCCGTTCGTTTTTGGAGACCCTTCATAGAGGCGCAAATATTTTGCTAATTAAATTGAGTTGCACACGTATGGATCACATATTGAAAATCGGCGGGTAATAAATTGTTATAAACATATTTATACTCGTTTCGCACATTTGCTGTTTATACATTTGACAGTGGTTGACAAACAAAGGTGATAAGTTTTTGGCTTAAATAGCTCAAATAGTTAATTTCAAAAGATTTCCATAAAAGTTTAATCAGCACTTGCATTGCAATTAATATACATTTTCGATTCTTTTCTGAACCATCAGGGGCCGTTATTTTGAATTTTTATTGAAAACGGCTGTTAAAATTATTAAGCTGTAAATTTTCGAATTTTTAATTTGTCATCCGATTTGCATAATTAAATTTAATTAACTTGCCTTAATAATTTATAATTTCAAGTTTTATCGGAATCTGTAGGGAAACTTGGCTGCTAGAGGGCTACAGAATTAAAAAAAATGTTTATGTCACCCCCTGTATGGGGAGACCCCCTCAAACACTTTGAAATATTTTCTTACACTGCAAATTTCAAGAGGCACCACTTTTGATCTACGTAGAAAATTTCCTCATTCTAGCTGATGTGGTTTGCGAGAAAACTTGTGACACACGAACAAACGGACGGACGGACAGACAGACAAGTCGCGATTTTATAATTTTTTAGGGTATTGTTAAAAATATTTTACAATATTTAAAAAATATTCTGATTTATAAATACGTTCAAGATAAGTCATTTAAAACGTTTTCATGAAAAAAATCCCCGTTGGCAGCACCAGCCGGAAAGGGAAATTTCTCGTATGTAGCGTAAAGTTTCGAAAAAGAATTTGGCTTACCTACTACTAAACTTCTTTCTGCAATTTTGGTAGTACCACCACAACGTAAAAAAAATCTGGCCACGTTCGTTTTTAGAAACCTTTTATCGGGGCGCAAATATTTTGTTAATTAAATTGAGTTGCATGCGTATGGATTACATATTGTTGTAAACATATAAATACCGGTTTCGCCCTTCTCGCATCTGCTGTTTACACAGTTCACAGTGGTAACCACACAAAGGCTTAAATAGCTCGAATAGTTAATTTCAAAAGATTTCCATAAAATTTTAATCAGCACTTGCATTGCCATTAATATATACATTTCAATTTTTTTCTGAACTGTGAGGGCCGTCATTTCGATTTTTGTTGAAATCGGCTGCTATAATATTAAGCTGCAAATTTTTGACTGTTTTATTTGTCATTCGATTTGCATAATCAAATTAAATTAACTTGCCTTAATAACTTATAATTTCAAGTTTCAACGGAATCTGTTGAGAATCTTGGCTGCTAGAGGGCTACAGAAATAAAAAAAATTGTATACCATCCGCCTGTATGGGGAGACCCGCCTGTATGGGGAGACCCCCCTTAAATACCTTAAAATATTTTCTTGCACTGCAAATTTCAAGAGGCACCACTTTTGACCTACGTAGAAAATTTCCTCATTCTAGCTCATGTGGTTTGCGAGAAAACTTGTTATGACGCACGAACAAACGGGCGGACGGACGGACAGACAGATAAGTCGCAATCTTATAATTGTTTAGGGTATTGTTAAAAATATTATACAATATCTTAAAAATGATCCGGTTTATAAGTTCTTTCAAGTAAAGTCATTTAAAACGTTTCAATGAAAAATGTTCATTATTTCAGTTGGCACTAAAATAGCGAATTGCGCTTGCCTTCAGACCTTTGGGGCCGCCATTTTGAATGCATGCATTTGATTTTGGATTATTTTAAATCTTTGTATGCTAGGACCTCATCAATCAATGTACTATCTCGTTCAAATAGGAGTTTCACTCTAGACAGGCCAAAATAATTCAATTTTTAAAGAAAATCGCAGTTAAAAATATTAGGCTTTAAGTTTTTGACTTTTTTATTTTTCATTCAATTTTAATAATTTCCTGCAAAATACAAGAACATAATCTCAAGTTTCATCAAAATCCGTTGGAAAATGTGACCGCCAGAGGGCCACAAAAACATGAAAAAAACGCATATTTAAACGGCCGCCATTTTGAAATTTGCACATGCATGATCACCAAAATATCACAGACTGTAGGTGTAAGTAATGTCTATCTCGAAACCAAGCTTCATACATGTCGGATCAAAATTGCGACTTTTAAAAGCCTTTGAAATTTCAACCTTCAACTGGCCGCCATTTTGTTTTTTGCAACCTGACCTCCAGTTTTTTTACGTATTTCTTTAGATACTTATAATTTCTATCAGACTACCGAATTTCATGAAAATCTGTTGAAAGCTTTGACCACTATTACAACAACAAAATTTTGCACGTTTTTCGATCTTTGAGCGGCCGCCATTTTGTTTCTGCCGTACTGACTTTGGATTTTTTATTGTGAGATTCATCACATACATCAATGAACCTTTGTACCAAATTTCATCTAAATCGGAGCTACACTTTGGTCAGAACAGAAATCGCGATTTTTCGTCTGAAATGGCCGCCATTTTGTTTTTGCCCGGCCGATATAGCTGGTTCACGAAATTAACCGAGACAATTACCCAATACACCTTTCCTCAAAATTTGGTGAAAATCGAAGCAAAATTGCAACCTCTAGCGTGGTCACAAATTTCGTTATATCCCATATATATATATATATATATATATATATATATATATATATATATATATATATATATATATATATATATATATATATATATATATATATATATATATATATATATATGATGCTCTCCGCAATAGGTAAATTTCTCTTGAGAAATTTACCTAAAATTCATTATTTCAGTTGGTAATAAAATAGCGAATTGCGCTTGTTCCTGACCTTTGGGGCCGCCATTTTGAATGCATGCATTTGATTTTGGACAATTTTAAATCTCTGTGGGCTAGGACTTCATCAATTAATGTGCCAAATCTCGTTCAAATCGGAGTTGCACTCTATACAGGGCAAAATAATTCAATTTTTAGTGAAAATGGCAGCTTAAAAATATTGGGTATTAAATTTTCGACTTTTTTTTTTCATTCAACTTTAATAGTTGCGTAATATAAGAACATAGTATAGACATCCATAATCTCAAGTTTCATCAAAATCCGCTGGAAAATGTGACCGCTAGAGGGCCACAAAAACCTGACAAAAAGGCATATTTAAAACGCCGCCATTTTGAAATTTGCACATGCATGATCACCAAAATATTAAAAACTGTAGATCTAAGTAGTGCCTATCTTGAAACCAAGTTTCATATACATCAGACTAAAATTGCGACTTTTAGAAGCCTTTGAAGTTTTGAGTTTCAACTGGCCGCCATTTTGTTTTTTTTGACCTGACCTCCAAATTTTTCACGCAATACTTTAGATACTTATAATTTCTATCTAAATCCCGAATTTTATGAAAATCTGTTGAAAGCTTTGACCACTATTACAACAACGTTTTCCGACATTTGAGCGGCCGCCATTTTGTTTCTGCCGTACCGACTTTGGATTTTTTATTGTGAGATTCATCACATACTTCAATGAACCTTTGTACCAAATTTCATCCAAATCGGAGCTACACTTTGGTCAGAACAGAAATCGCGATTTTTCGTCTAAAATGGCCGCCATTTTGTTTTTGCACCGCCGATATAGCTGGTTCACGAACTTAACGGAGATATTAATCCAATACACCTTTTCTGAAAATTTGGTCAAAATCGGAGCAAAATTGCAACCTCTAGCGTGGTCACAAATTTCGTTATATCCCATATATATATATATATATATATATATATATATATATATATATATATATATATATATATATATATGTATATATATATATGTATATATATATATATATATATATATATATATGTATATATATATATATGTATATATATATATATATATATATATATATATATATATATATATATGTATATATATATATATATATATATATATATATATATATATATATATATATATATATATATATATATATATATATGATGCTCTCCGCAATAGGTAAATTTCTCTCGAGAAATATTCCTAAAACTTGAAGTGTGTCTTTAATATACAAAGATAAACATTTAAGAAGATATCACATGGAATTTTCGCTTAAGTTTTAACATTACAAGGTACTTAAGTGTTCTCTTAGACTCCTAACTGAATGTGTGTTAATTTTCTCATTTACATAATTTACTTCTTTTCTAGTAGAGGAGGAGCACTTTCACCTTTTTTTTTACTTCTCCTTCTTGAGAGTTTTAATTCGACCGGAGAAGTAATCTTCGATTTCCTGTTGAGTGTGTCCCTTGGTCTCTGGCAGGCAGAAGTAGAACAATATCATTCCTAAAAGTTAAAGACAATTTTTAATGAATTCCGTTTTTTGTTGGCATTATTCATGATTTTTTTTTTTTTTTGTGGTAGAGAGGTGAAGGCATTTACGCCCGCCGAGTCTGGCTGGACTACCCACTAAACACCTGCCCTGTCAATCTGAGAACCTAGCCTGGAACCGTTCGACACATTACTTCGGGCTAATCCTCAATTCTCTAAGCGTTTAGACGCCACCGGGCTACAGGGATCCCTTTTCCAGCGGAAGGAGGAGAAGAGAGAGGGATTTCTAGAAAAGAGACCCCTCCGCCCTGGACGCCTCCAGGCGCTCAAATATGTTCCTTTTTATCTTAAGGACTGCCCGAGCGTAATGTGCCACACAGTTCCATTTGTCAACGGATGTGAACATCTCTCCAGTGAGTTCATCCGGAGAGAGATCTCCCATTTCTTCAATGAGTTCACCGCGCTGCCTTTCCCACCTCTTGCATACAAAAAATGTGTGGTAGGCATCATCGACCTCTCCAGCACAGAATATGCAGTCAGGAGACCGTGACTTACCAATCTTGTGCAGGTAAGACCGAAAGTATCCATATCCACTCAGTAGCTGAGTTAGATAGAAGTCAGTCTCACCATGCCTTCGATTGAGCCATGGCCTCAGGTCATCAATAAGGCGTGCGGTCCACCTACCTTTTGTATCGCTCATCCAGGACTGTTGCCATTCACTGAGTGAGCGTTCTCGTTCTTCGTGGGCGACAGCATCTCTGTCGCATTCGTTCCTCCGCAGGTAGATTCTGCGGCGCTCCTTGGCAAGGAGGGCAATGGGTATCACTCCTGCGATGACCAGCACTGCCGACTCTGAGACAGTCCGATATGCAGATGCAATCCGCAGCGCTCCTCGTCACTGCACCTTTGCCAAGCGCTTTCGATACAGCTCCTTGTTGAGAGCCTCACACCATATTTCCGATCCGTACAACAGCATAGATTGTACTGCACTCATCAGAAGTCTCCTTCTTGATGAGGTGGGACCCCCTATGTTGGCCATTAGTCGGCTGAGAGCCAAAACACTCGCTGCAGCCTTGTCAGCTATTGCCCTGATTTGCTCGGAGAAACGCATCTTCGAGTCGATCAAAATGCCCAGGTACTTCACTGCTAGTTTAGTCTCAACGAGTGCTTCCCCAATGTTGATCATCCTTACTCTAGGGATTCTCTTCTTTGTCAAGATGACTACTTCGGTTTTCTCCAAAGCTAGGTTGAACCAGCGAGCAGTCATCCAGTCCCTTACTCGGCGCATTAGCATACCCAGTCTGAGTTGCGCTTGTTCAACAGTGCGTCCCGCAACTAGCGCCGCGACATCATCTGCGTAGCCGATCAAGCGCGACTCATCCGGCAGCTCAATTCTCAGTAGCCCATCGTACGTGATGTTCCACAGGTCTGGGCCAAGGATGGAGCCTTGTGCAACACCCGATGTAACTTCCATCCGCCGCCGACCCTCCTTCGTCTCATAGAGCAGGCTCCGGTCTGTCAGGTAGTTCTTCAAAATCCGCATCAGATATTCTGGAACTCATTATTCATGATGACTTACCTACTAATGAAATAGAACCGTATAAAATAAATGTACCATGGCGATATATTGCGTGAGTTAAGAAAGGATATGTTTTGACAATGACGAATATGAAGATATATGCACTGCATCTAGTGAAGCCACCAACAATGCACCGAACTTTTTGTGGGTAAATTTCGCCAATCATCACCCATGGAACGACCAAGAAGCCGAGTGTGCACGCGACTGTGAAAATGAAGATACAAGCTACAGGGAACCTGGTTGCAGTTGGAAGTTCTGGTGGATCAGCAGTATCCCACTTATGTTTCATGTACAAGTAGATACCTAACCCTAACATTGAAAATCCACAGCCGATTCCTGTAAGGTCATTCGAAAATATTAAATAATGTCCTCGTGTTGGTTTAATTGACACTTACCCGAAATGAATATTAGCGGCCTTCGTCCCATTCTTCGCAGAGGAATGCAGGCAACTATCGTAAATGCTAGACGAATAGCTCCAAGCATTATGGTGCACATGTATGTATTCATTGTGGTTCCAGAATCGCGGAAAATTTCAACCGCATAGAATGTGATAGCGTTTACACCACTGAATTGGTACAGCATCAAATAAAGAACTAAAATCCCAAAAGGCTTTAGCGTAACTGGACTGAAGAAAATGGCAATCTTTTCCTTAGCCGTCACTTTGCTGTAACATTTAAATTGAATTACTTTATCATCTTCATATTACCTAATATTTTAGCTTACTTATTAGCATTTGTTTCCGATTGAATTCCTCCAGTGTTTGTACCTCTCGTTTCACGTTGTACGTAGATCCTCGAAGTTTTCCCAAACCTTTTCTAGCTTCAACAGCTTTACCACCGCAACCAAATAGTTGGGAGTTTCGGGTGTGAAGAACAGTAACAGAAATGTAGCAGCTGGGACCATGGTCGAAATTATTGCTAGAATTTACCACATTATGAGGGATCCTAGGGTATACTACACAAGTACACCGAAACTGATAAACACCGCTGCCAGCGCACTTAACATGCCTCGCAGATGTGGTTGCGTTACTTTTGATGTATAAACTCGAGCTGGTACGCCAACCATGCCCGATCCAGTTAGGAATCGGCTGGCATAAATTTATTCAACTCTGTCCACTGAAGCGATTAAAATCCATCCTAAAAGTGCAGCTGTTATTAACTCAAGAGAGAAAAATATGACGTTTGTCTTTTGACAACATTCGTTTAATTGAACGTAGAAATCGTTCAGTTGTTTATCGGACTTCTCTTTTCTTTCAATGCGAAGTATTTACCAGTCAGCTGATGACTGTTCTTTCCTGTTTTATTTTCGTCGAATTTATGTTCCCCATGCCCTGTCTGTGCACGCTGTCACACATCCTATCTCACACGTCGGCAAGTCCCATTATTCGGAAATTTGTATGAACTGACCCTACTTGTTAGTGATTGTATTATGATTTTATCGATGAAAAAAGTCAACTGGTCGTATTCTTTTCACTGTAAATTTTTTCCTGGTTATTTCTCATTTCTTGGCGTATTACTTGAATTTAATCGGTCAGTTTGAGATTTAGAGTAACCCGGTCTCAAATTGTGTCATTGTTTTGAAGTGTGTGCATCTTGGCTAACGTGAAATGTGAACTTCAATTTCTTTATTTGCCGAGAATTGTGTTCTTGGCCTTTGTTATCTTTATTTTTGTGGAGTACAAACAGTTCAAACTCTCATCACGAGAGTAAAATGAAAATGTCAAAGAAGACAATTTTGTCACCCACTACTTGTAAGAGTTCGAGAAAAGAGGCATCGCCACAAATATATTTTTAATAAAAATTTTGTTTCTCTTTTCCGCCATCTTTTGTTATTGGTTCCAACAAACGGAGACAGAATTTGTAATACATAGAATCACTTTGGATGCAAACAACTTTAATGTGATCATAGCTTCTGTCGACTGTGTCATTTTGAACCAGATTGCAGATTTAGTGGAAAATTCCCCAAATGCAAATAAATACGAGGCAATCAATATTTGATCTCTCGGTTTGACGACATACCAGAAATCAATCTTAATTGCGTGCTGAAGAAACTCGAGTTGATGGATAAGAAGTCATCATAATTGTTCCGTGAGATGTCTACATTAGCCAGGAGTCAACTGTCGGAAGACACAGTCAGAACGCTGTGGTGGCCGATACTCAGCGTTATGGCACAGCTAGATATGGTGGAGTTGCCTGAGACGGATTGGAAACATTATATATCGAATAGAAGAATTTATCAAATTGCTGAAGTGACTAGAGTCGATATTTTCATATTGAAACTTCTTCGGAATCATATCGCAAGATCTGTGACTGTGCGTGAAAACCCTTGGATTTCACAGCCGTTCCACCCTACAGACGGGTATATAGCGACTTGCCTCGCTACTGGCTTCATTCCTCCAGAAGCATTCGTGTATTTGGACATGAATCGATATGTTTTTGATTCTGACGGCGTCCCAGTCATATATCACATATATCGACGGGCCACCGATAAGAAGATAAAATATCCTCCGAACTTGAGTTCACGAGACCAACAATTCCAATGGAGATACTCATTTGCTAGATTCGTTGAGGCTGATCGAGTTGAGACGGGGCAATCTAGGTATTGGTGGCTGAATGACAATGTCTAAATTATTCGTGTTTATTTTTCAGTTTTGGTGTTTTTCGTTATTTAGTTTTTGAGTTTCAGCTCATTATTGCTACATTTAGTGTTGTTGTTTATTTTTGTTAAAAATTAGGTATAGGTCAGGTTTATATTATGTTTATTATATTAGGTTAGAGATAAGGTTTAACGCTTAGGTTAGGAACATTGTTATAGATTTTTTTAAGTATAAGATAAAGTTTTTGATAGCATATATTAGAATTAAGTTAAAACATATTAGGTGTAGAATCAAAGTTCACTGTAGTGTTAAGATTATAAATAATTTTAGAATAGTGTTGGTTGGTTTTTTCTCCTTTTTCCAATTGAATTTTAAAAATATGTAATAATCCATTGATTTGAATTTGCTATAGTTTTTTTTTTTTAATGTGTTTAATGATAACGTACAAATTTAGAGAGCCATTTGGGCCATTAAGTTTTTTATTGTTATTGTTTGGAATTTGCTTTATATTCTTTTAAAATTTATAACGATTAGTATTAAATAAAGCGCTTTTGATTGATTGATATGGTGGAGTTAATGAAGGTGGCCGACAAAATTATCACAGAAATAAACGTATGGCCGAAGCCATCGATAGCAATAGTAAATGAGGTTCAGAAGAAATCGGAAATTAGCAACGCACTCGAAATGGATAGCTTCTCTGATAGATGGAGAGTAATTTAAGGAGTCTGCATGAAAAGGAGAGCCTTAAAATACACATACTGGAGGTAAAGCAAGATATGAAGGCGATCAAAATAACACAATGTGTTTCTACCATATGCGTTTCGGAGACAGCGCTCGCAAATGTCGCGAGCCATTTAATTACCGGCGGTCGGAAAATTAAAAGCGTCATCGAATAGCGGTATAACTAATGATGACATTTGCAAATCACACTGTTTGGTAATGCGAGAAAGACAAAGCGGTATGCTGTTTTTGATAGATATGTGGGCTGGCGTATCAGCCCCGAAGAAAGGCTAACCGTATTTCAACAACTGCTCATCGAAGTGGAAAGGAAGGGCCTCATGGATGGGCAGTCGCGACATTTCGCAGTTGGTTGGTGGAATTCCCAGAGCTGACCACATCATCAAGGGCCGTCCGCACTCCATCGTGTATTGTATAATTACGTCTGGACCATCCGTTTCAGCACCACTGAGGTGTTTGTTGACCGAAAGTACGCAGCTACAAAAAGGAGTCTGAAAAGCTGTAACAAGGAATTTGTCGCCCATCTAACAGCCAATGGGGAAGTCTGTTATACTTAGTTAGAAAAAAATTGGAAGAATAGAGACCATGCGGGAACTATCGTCGTTCGAATGCGGTCACGATACCAGACCGGTACCTCATAGCCCACATCCACAATTTCATGCATAACCTCCATGATAAAATTATATTTAGCAAGATCGGTCTTGAGCGGACACACCACCAGATCCCAGTACGGTAGGAGGACATTCCTAAAATTGCATTCTGCACTCTATTCGGCTCGTTCAAATTCTGTCCTATGTGGCCTATGCAACGCAGCACAAAACTTTAAAAGCTTCCTGGACTTTGTCCTTCGAGGTCTGAATTTCCGCTACGCTTACTTGGACGACATCTTTGCCGCTTTTTGCAGCCTAACAACATTTGAAACCGATTATTAATTTACGCATTTTAACAACGTTTGGACAAAGCATCACCGTTGTGAGCTCGACAAATGGAATATATAGCACAATTTGCTACCGACATTAGATACGTGAATGGTAGCAAAAACATTGTAGCGGACACCCTATCCAAAATTGAAGAATCAACGCCATTACCATAGGCAACACAATTACTGTCAGTGACATTGCTCAAGCACAAGCTATAGATGAAGAACAAGCAAACGTTAAACGGCGATCTTTAAACCGGTCAACCCAGATCATTTGTACCACAGACGTTACCTCGTGCAATTTTCCAGCAACTCAATGGACTATCAAATCCAGGAATACGTACCACGAGTAAGTTGATATGAAGAATATACGTCTGGCTCAACATAGAAAAAAGACATTGCCATTTGAGCCAGGGCTTATCTCCCTTGTCAGCGTTCTAAAGTCAATTGGCATTTGAAAAATGTTTCAAAAAATTTCGTTGGTCCTGGAAAATGTTTTCAGCACATCCATTTAGACCACGTGAGACCATTACCATTGTCACAGGGCTGCACGTATGCTCTACACATCTTCAATCATTTGACGTTGTGGCCGGAGGAAATATCTATTCGGAATTCTAATAAGCAGCAACATCAATTTCTGCAGCCTCCTTCCATAACTCTGCAATATTTAATTGGAATCGGGACTAATCCAAAGTGTTCATGCCCGCCTGAGATCTCTATTACAAGATGTGTAACGCAAAGTAATGCTGACGATGAACTGATGATAAGAAACGTAAGCTCATCAGGACCTTCATCTACCAGCCATATGGGGTCGATTTAATGCCAAACAATACTGCAATCGAACCTCGTTCCTCACTGACTACTATATTCCTCCACTTACAAATATTATTAAAATATAACACCCCTGCTGAATACTTCATCGATCATATGAAGTATAAGCTGAACTTTAAGCCTGAGTTACTTCAGTGCACTAAACTTACGCTTGATTTGAAGACGAACAGAATGATTGCGTCCTTCAAAATTACAGGTCCAGCCAATTTAAGTATCTTGCTAGATAAGAAATTTTGGCCTCCTGGTGTATTCGATAAAATTCTCTAAGAATTATAAGCAGAACAATCTTGTGTCCTTTTGCACCAGAAGAAATAATTCTCAAGCCACGTAGTTCACTTCTACATAAGTCACTTAAACTATCAAATCTGACTTTCTATTGCCAAAATTTTCCAGGTCTGAGGACTAAGACTATTGAACTTCCCTTTCCTCGCATTCTTTTCCGATATAATGTTATCTACCTAACAGAAATATGGCTCACAGATGACATTAAGAATAGCGAAATCCTCCAAACCATTTAGTCTGCGGAACAGAAAGAGACCGTGATGCTACTGGTAAGTCTGATGGTGGAGGCATTCTAGTGAGTATTTGTATTTCTCTTACTTGCAAATCACATGATAATTTTACTTCATCTTCACCTGTTAAATGAATGATTGTGCTAGTTTCTCCATCTGGCTCTCTTTTCCTTTTAACAGTCCTGCTATTGTTTGTGAACGTCTCTTTGTGAAAATCTCGGGTTACATTTATACTCGCTTCCCATCTACCCTTGTATTGCTTTGTGGTAACATATGTCTCCCTACTTTCTGGGAGTAGCGTGTCATTTGCTTTTTCGCCTTTTATTTCCCCGTCATCTTTCACCCAATTCTCACTTTCCTGCTTCAACCTTTATCTGTCGAGTATGGAAGCTGGCCATAATGCCATAAATTGGTATTCCTTTTTCAGCACCCTCCACATTGAAGATTGTGTTGATAAGCTCTTTCTGGTTCTTTAGTCCTTAACCTCAAAATTTACTCGTGTTGGTCCATCACGGCCTAAAGATACTCATCGGTTTATTCCGTAGGTCCATCACGGCCTAAAGATACTCCTCGGTTTATTCCAGATGCTACAATTGCAACTTGAACGCTGCCCGCAGAAAATTCAAAGAGCATCTTACCGTGGCTAAGAAAGTCGCGACCTCTGCATACGTTGACCACGTTGAAACTTCATTGATGTCGAATCAAACTCGTGCTTTCTCGTCATATGTTGAATCCTTAAAGAGCTCTTATCATGTCCCGGCGGATTTCAGTCTTGATGGTGTGACATCATCTACTCCTCAAGAGTCCAGTGAACTTCTTGCTTCGTTTTTTCTCCCTTTACCGGTATCGTTAAGTCATCCTCTTCCATTAATCAATCTTCTTGCACTTTTTCCTCTTCTAATTATCGTACAAACGACTCGCAGATTGAACTGCTCAAAAATAATTTTGACAACAGTATAGGGGCAGTTTGTTAATGCCTAGTTCAGTATCAATTACTAGTTACTCTAGATCTTTGTTGCGGTTTGTGTTTTATAGTTGCGCTTATCTCACAGCTCAATTTTTTGTGTCATAGAAGGCATCTTTGACAAATTTATAGCCCATGTATCGAAGGCTTTATTTGTTGTATTTTATTTTTTCATCAATTTGTCAACTTTTTCTATCATGGTCTCACATTTAGTTTTGAGCTGAGTATCAATATTTTGTCCAACGTCATTGTAAAATTGTAGAAAATTCTCAGTTTCTATATTGTTAGTAAACTGCAAGTGTGAATGTAGTAGTTGTCGGTTGAGTTCATTTTTTTATGTACAATGTTCCTATTAGTTTGTAATGCCAAAGTTTTTTTTGTGGTTAGCAGGTGAATGCCATAAACGCATACTCAAGAGCAACTGGACGACAAAACGCCTCAGTTGTCAATCTAAGAACTTCGCCTGAAACCGTTTGACACGTTACTGTAAGCTGGTGGATGCCTCTTCTAGTGGGAGGGGAGAGAGGAAGAGAAATTGCCAGCAAAAAAATGGGCCCCTTGTTTACATTTATCAACTGATCTAAGCATTACCACAACTATACTTTCCAGAGAGAACTGTTAAATATCTCTGTAGAAGTGCCCTCGCAGCCTGTTCCATTTATTAAAGCAAAAAACTGCGTGGTAAGCATAGGCTTCCTCTCCTGGACAAAATTCACAGTCGGAGGACCGTAACTTACCAATCTTGGGCAGGTAATACTGGAAAAACCCATACCCGCTTAAAAGCTGGGAATAGAAGTCAATTCTACGATGCCTTCAATCTTGCCTCGATCTCACATCCGGTATGATGTCCACGTCCACCATCAAGACTACTGCCAATCGTTAAGGGAGCACTGTCTCTCCTCGCAGTTGACCGTCTCCCTCGCATTTTCGCTTAAATGCAAGTAAATAGCGTGGCGCACTCTAGCAAGGAAGCTAGTAAGTATCACACTTGCAATAACTCTCGTCGCCGAACTAGAGACTGTCGGATAAGACCATGCAATTTTCAGTGCTCCTCTTCTCTGTACCTGTGCCAAGCGTTTCTGATACACCTTCTTACTGAAAGCGCCACCGCATATTTCTGCTCCGTACAGTAGTACTGACCCTACAGCACTCATCAAGGGTGTCTTGTTAATGGGTTGGGTCCCCCTACGCTGGCCCCAAGTTGACTCAAAGCAGATTCGCCTAAAGCAGTCTTCTCAAAAATTGCCCATATTGGCTGAAAGAAACCCATATTTGAATCGATCGGTAGCCCCAGGTACTTCACCATTGGCTCCAATACTGATCATTCTTACACTAGGGATTCTCTTTTTTGTCAAAATGACCACTTCGGTTTTCTCCAATGCTAGACTATCTCTCTCTGATAAGACCTGTGCTATACTATGGGTATAAAACATGGACCCTAACTCAAGCACCCGCAAATATATTGAACGCCTTTAAGCGACGGGTCCGGAGGTGAATAATTGGAGCGAAGCTAGAAGGGGACCGATGGCGACTTCGATAGAACCATGACCTGTATGAAGTTTTTGACCAGCCGGAAGTCTCAGCGATTGCAAGACTGCGAAGTTGCAATGGGCTGGCCACATGAATCGTATGCATGAACAACGGATACCCAAGAAGGTATTCGTTGAGGGAACTGAAGGCTGGAGACCAGTGGGGAAACCGAGGAAGCACTTGTCTGACTCAGTCGATGAAGTCAGTTTATCGCTGCTTGGATTTCGAAATTGGAAGATTCGGTCAATGTACCAAGACAAATGAGGCACTCGATACGCTCCACAGGTCTGGACCAACGATAGATTGCTGGGCAACACCTGGCGTAACTTACATCTTTCGTTAGCCCTGTGTCGTGTCATAAAGCATGCTTTAGTCCTTCAGGTAGTCCCTCAAAAGCCGCATCAGATATTCGGGAACTTAATAAAGGTTATCCAGCATACCCGCCCATCTAGCGGAGTTGAAGGCGTTCCTAACGACGAGTGTCATCAACAGGACTATCCATCGCTTATTGCATCCATGTGCCTCTGCCCTTTGCACCGCATTCACCACCTCCGTAGTCGCATCAGTGGTGAAACATCCTGCTCTAAAAGCGTACTGCCAAAGTAATAGGTCCCTAGCAGGACGAGCCGCATCGGTGAGTCTTCCCTTGATGATTTTCTCTTGCACTTTCGCAGCCGTGTCTAGTAAGCATAACAGGTGCTACGTAAACTTCAACCCGGAACTTCTTTTCCTCATGCTGATCAACACGAGCCTCGCTTCCATCCATTGTACCGGTAAAACCTCATCCCATAATAAAAGTTGAATGTGCTGTCAGGACAATGGTGATAGAAAAGCTGCAATATCTAAGCTCGTACACAACCTGGACCTGAAGCCTTCTTCATTTTTAATTATAGGACTGCCTCTTCCAGTTCCAGCTGTGTGAAGAGTAGGCCCTTTATTGGTGGTTCACTGTGGGCAGCGTCAACATGGACGCGATAGAAAGTGAAGAGTGCTCGCCCTTTCTGTTCTATCTTTTCCGCTTCATATTTGCTAGGCATCCGTAGGGCAACAAGCTTTCGCATAACTAGCTTGTAGCCAAGGCCCCAGGGATCTTTATTCACATTGTCCTCTAGATCTTCCCAGCAGCGAGCCACGCTATATTATTGTTAATCAATTTGCGAAAGCATTTCCTGGGCGACATAACCCAGTTGCATGCCTCGTCACGGTTCCATGCCCGTTGAGCCTTACGCCCAAGCTTGTGACACCACCATTGCTTTTCAGCGATTTCAGTTGATCATCAGTACACTGGAGGCTTGCCATGCGGGGGTTTTTGACGGGACGTAGAATCATTATAAGCAGTCGTGATGATTCTCATAGTTGAGTTGACCACGTCTTGAGCTGCCAGCTCTTCTGTCCCCTGTGAATCACCTTGCAGCGGAGCACCTGCCGTGAGCACCTCGATGAATCCTTGGACGTCCATCCTTCCAATATTCCTGCCAATTGTACAAGGTCGAGAGCATCGACGTCAGAAGACAGCATCACGGATCTTAAGCAGAATGCACCAATGATCACCGGCTGAGTAGTCCTCTTATAATCTCCAATTGGGCATCCTCCGTACTAAGGACTCGAGGTGAGGTGAATATCACGTCCACTATAGTTCCTTTGCAGCTGATACAGCGGAAAGTAGGTGTATTTCCGGTGTTAAGTACAACGGGCGCCATCCTGGCCGCGTTTTCTAGGATCAGTTTTCCCCACGGATCTGTTAAAGTCATGCTCAATTCGATTGGCATAGCATTGAAGTGTCCCCCAACGAGCATGTTGCCCATTTTCGTTTGAGACAGCGCCCTCCAAAACATTAAGCTTGGCTTGGAAAGATGATATCGGATCGTTTCGTGTTAGGTACATACCAAAGAAGATAGTCCTTCAGCATTGAACCCACATGAAACCATCCCCCGTCCACAGCCCTTTGCCTGAGAATCACTGTTCCAAACTCAGATGGTGGCAGTATCAGTTGCATCAGGATATCATGATGTAGAACATGTATCGTGGTGTTGCTCACTCGGCGGCAAAAAGTCGGCTTCCATGTGCCGCGCAAACTATTCAAGTAAGTTTTGGGCGTTTAAACTGCAGTGCAGATTTACCTGCAGTAACGAGTCATCAAAGTTCTGATTTTGCCTTGGCATTGTCTTGGATCAGCATCCTTGCAGAGTTTACAGTGTAACTTCTTTGCATATTTTTTCCTTTATGCCCCACTTCACCAGATTTGTAACATAAGGAACTCCTATCGCGTCCTTTGCATATTTGTGTGATGTGACCATAGCCAAGGCATTTGAAACATTGAAGAGACGCTGCGCTTTGCCGTGTCCTGCCGTGACAACCCACCCTATTCTTACATTACTCATATTCAGAAATTGTTCGGCGTCCTTTCCCGTCAAGTCAATGATGGCCATGCGTTGTCCCTTTGGTTTTCTGGTATCAGTCTCGCTAGGTAGCTCCCTTCTAATGGACCGTTCAACCTCGACCAATTCCGTGACGCAGTGAAGGTCTCTTATTTCCATCGTCGCCGTTGGCTTGAGCGAGGCAACAGTTACGCTTTTTCTGAGGACTCTCTTTACTGCGTCACAAAAAGCTTCTTTATTGTGGGCCTTTGTTCCAAATTTGACCAGTATATGGCCCGACCGCGTTGATCGCACTGCAGTGATAGCAGTATTGGTGTCTTTGGGCTTTGCATTTTGCTTGACGTCCCGCAGTATGTCTGCAAAGAGTTGGCCATCTTAGAATTTAATGAGCAGTGCCTACTGCCGGGTTCTTTGTCGTGGCTTTATTCTCTCCTATTTCCCAGCAAGTCTTTTTCTTGTTGGATGTACGTGCTAACTTTATTTTCTGCCCCTTTTTGAAGTAGTTTCTTTGTGGTTTTCTTCACTCTTTTTATCAGCACTATGTAAAACCCCTGATCTAACATTACACGCCCATCAAGTGCCTCTTCTTTTTTTCTTCTATCCCGATCTCCTTCGATTGGGCTAGACGCCATATCTTTATTGATGTTTAATAGTGGAACTATCCACGCGTGCCCTATAGTCTGTTGCTCTTTTTCAGCTTTTTAGTCCTCTTCTGCCTTTCAACAGCTCCTCGCATAATGGCTTATGCGGTTTGGGAGCTCCTTTAGCTAAAGAGTCTATTTGTACACGTTTCGGATTAGTCTTCCTTTCTTTGGAGAAGCTATTCGCTTTCATTTCTGGGTACGCAGTACTTCTGCTACATTTTTGACAGTAGCAGTGAAATCACACGATGTCACTTCATTTGTCTGGTCACTCCTTTCATTTCCTTGCATGATCACTTTGTGGACTTCAGGATGGTTTGTAATTATTTCGGAATTTATGAGCCTTACTTCAGTCACTTTGGTAGCGATCGCAGCAGTAACCATCGAATCCTGTATGTTCTTTACATTTTCCTCCACCACTCGAACATCCATCACGCCCTGCAGAATTTTTCGCTCTACTTTTTAGGACATTGTGGCGATCACATCATTTTTTTGCTGCGCCCGAACGCCGCAGGAATCTTAGTCTGGATAGAGCTCTCCGCTAATCTCGGTTCGTGTGAAGTGGCCATTTTGATCTTATGGTTATTTTTGAAACTCATATGTTCGCTATGGCTCGATAAAGCCTTGGGATAAGGTCATGGAATGATCGCAACATGTTTGTCGGGCTGACGGTGTTGCAGTTTTAACTAACACTATACAAACTGAAAACTTTTTAACAATTCTATAATGAGGTGAGACAAAATATTGATACTCAGCTCAAAACTAAATATGAGACCATGATAAAAAAAACTTGATAAATTAACAAGAAAACAAAACGCAAAGACCACACCCCACGAACAGAGCCTTCTAATTACGGACCTTAGGCCTGTCAGACATAAACTTAACGAATTTCCATGAAAACCATAAGATACTAGGACTTTTCAAGAAAAAATATGAAAACATATTCAGAAAAAATATTCAAAATAAAAAAGTAACAGTAAAAGACTGACAAAGGACATACAACAGTAATGCTGCAAACAATAGACCACGTGCAAAAAACAACAGATTTCATTGACGCCAATGGATACAAACTAGCGCACAAAGGCCACACTTGTGAGTTCCAAGCAGACTTACATACTGCTATGATACAATCTGCATTAATCATTCCGGCAAATACTAATCACCAGTCCACATGGTCTGGTGATTAGGGCACTCCCCTCGAAACTGAGGTTTTCTTTCAAGTAATTCTCTATACGGACTATAAGCCTGTTCAGTTGTGGTACGTACTAGTTTAAAGTCAGAACTTTTTGCAGCTGGGTGGGGGAAGAATCAACAAAATCGTAGTACTCACTATATCACATACCCGAGATAATATATGTAAGGAGACACTCAAATTTTCTCTAAGCGAAGGCCCGAAAGGCGTAGTAGCGCTAAAGCAACAAAAAAAAATACTAAGCACCGCTACATAAGCCTAAATCCATCCACATCACCCCTTAAAGCAAAACCTAGCCTTAACAAACCCAATATCCCTATCCAGCTTGTTGTCAATTACCGCCCAGCTCCTGCATACCAATTAGTACGATACTTGGCAACGATATTGGCTGATGTCATACACCTTGATAACAAAGACACATTAAATAACAGCCGCGATCTAGTGAACTCTACTACCTCTCTAACATTAACTGACACTTGTTGACTTCTATCACTAGACATCACCAACTTCTACACGTCTATATACGTAGATGAAACACTGGCTATACAAAAACAAAAAATTTCATTCAATAGCAGCTGAATATTCACAGATCAACTACTCAACCTCATCAAGTCCACAATCAAGCAGAACGATTTTATGTTCAACAATAATACAAACGTTAACAAGGACAGTTTGGGTGTGGAACATCCAATATCCTCAATAATGTCAGAAATAATTTTAAAATCTTTTTTTTTTGTGTTTTTGGGAGCTGAATGCTATTTACAAAGAGAGCGTGGGAGCTGAGTGCTATTTACGCAGAGAGGGTGGGACTCCCATGCCCGCAAGAAGGTGACTGGACTACCCACTAAACTCCCCCCTGTAAACCTGAGAGCCCAGCCTGTAACCGTTTGATATATTACTTCGAGACAGGTCTCGTTTTGTTACGCCGTGAGGCGCCTTCAAGCTGGGGGATCCGTTTCATAGCGGGTGAGGAGAGGGGAAGAGATAGTGCCAGAAAAGCGATCCCTGGCTGCTGTGAGATCCTTGTACGTTTTAGGACTCCTGAGCATAGTGTGCCACCTGGTTCCATTTGTCAACCGATCCGAGCATCACTGCGACTATATTATCCGGGGTGAGCTCACCAGTCTTCCTGTAGAGGCCCCTTCGCAGCCTGACTGATTTCGTGCACGCAACAAATGTGTGGCAGGCATCGTCCGCCTCTTCTGGGCAAAACTAACAATTGGGGGACCGTGACTTACCAACCTTGTGCAGGTAAGACTGAAAAGACCCATGCCCGCACAAAAGCTGGGTCAGATAGAAGTCAGTCTCACCATGCCTTCAATTTAGCCGCGGTCTCACATCCGGGATGAGGCGCGCAGTCCACCTTCCCTTCGTGCAATTCACTCAAGCCTGTTGCCAATTGTTGAGTGAGCGCTGTCTCTCCTCGCAGACAACCATCTCCCTCGCATCCTCGTTTCGGCGCAGGCAAATAGCACGGTGCTCTCTAGCAAGGAGGGCGACAGGTATCACGCCTGCAATTACTCCCACCGCCGAATCAGAGACTGTCGGCTATGAATCAGAGACTGTTGGATATGAAGATGCTCAGTGCTCCACTTCTCTGTGCCTGTGCCAAACGATTTCGGCATACCTCCTTACTGAAAGCGTCGCCCCATATTTCTGCTCCTTGTAGTAGCACTAAGTCTACAGCACTCATCAAGAGGCGTCTTCTTGATGGGCTGGATCCCCCCAAGTTGGCCATAAGTCGACTCAGAGCCGATATTCTCGAAGCAGCTTTCTCAGCCGTTACCCTGACTTGCTCAGAGAAACTCATCTTCGAGTTGATCAGTAGCCCCAGGTTCTTCACCAATGGCTTTGATTCGATTCGCATGTCTCCAATATTGATCATCCTTACTCTAGGGATTCTCTTTTTTGTCAAGATGACCAGTTCGGTTTTATCCTGTGCTAAACTGAACCTGCGAGCAGTCATCCAGTCCCTCACTTGGCGCATTAGCATACCCAGCCTAATTTGCGCCTGTTCAACGGTTCGTCCAGTGACTAGAGCCGCAACATCATGGCCCTGTGACGTGTCGTAGAGTAGGCTTCAGTCCTTTAGGTAGTCCCTCAAAAGCCGAATTAGATATTCTGGAACTTGAAAAGGCTTTTCCAGCGTATCCAGGATACTCACCCATCTAGCGGAGTTGAAAGCGTTCCTGACGTCGAGTGTCACCGAAAGGACGATCCGTCGTTTGGTGTGACTATAGGCCTCTGTTTTTTGGACCGCGTTCACCACCTGTGTAATCGCATCAATGTTGGAGCGTCCTGCTCTTAACCCATACTACCGAGGAGATAGGTCCCTAGCAGCACGAATCGCGTCGGTGAGTCTTCCCTTGATGAGTTTCTCTAGCACTTTCCCAGCCGTGTCTAGTATGCATAACGAACGGTATGCGGACGCTGATTCCGGACTTCCATCGTACCGGGAAAACGCCGTCCCGTAGGCAAGCGTTGAATGTGCTGAGCAGCAAGTAAGGACAATGGTGATAGACAAGCCGCAACACGTCAGCTGGAACACCGTCTGGACCTGGAGCCTTCCTCGCTTTCAACGGAAGGGCTGGCTCCTCCAGTTCCGGCTGTGTGAAGAGTCGACACTCGACTGCTGTTTCACTATGGACAGCGTCAACACGGCCGGGATGGACGGAAAAGAGTGCCCGCACTATCTCGTCCATCTTTTCCGCATCATGTTTACAAGATCTCCGTAGGGCACTAAGCTTCTGCATAACTAGCTTGTAGCCAAGACCCAACGGATCCTTGTTCACATTGTTCGCTAGATCTTGCCAGCAGCGAGCCTTGGTGTTGTTGATCAATTTGCGAAGGCATTTCCTGGCTGACTTATATGCTGCTGCGTCACGGTTCCGCGCCCCCTGAGCTTCACGCCCAAGCTCGTGATACTCCCTTCGTTTTCCAGCGATTTTAGTTGACCACCAATACGCTGGGGGCTTGCCATGCCGGGATTCTCGACGGGGAATAGAAGCATTGCGAGCAGTCGTGGTGATGGTCTAGGATGAGTTCACCATGTCTTGAGCTGCCAGCTCTTCCGTCCCCTCCGGATTTTCCTGCAGCGGTGCACCTGCTATGAGAACCTCGATGAACCTCTCGACTTCCATCCCTCTCATGTTCAATCCAATTTTAGAAAGCCGAGAGCACGGACGTCTCGGGAGACAATATCGCTTATCTCATGCAGAATGCACTGATGATCACTGGCTGAGTAGTCCTTTTATAATCTCCAGTTGCGTATCCTCCATACTCAGCACTCCGAGGCGAATGTCACGTCCGGTATAGTTTCTTCACAGCCAACACGGTGGAAAGTTGGCATATTTCCGGTGTTTAGTACGACGAGCGCCGTCCTAGCCGCCATTTCTAGGATTCGTTTTCCCCTGTTTGAGGCATGCCCCATTCGATTGCTTTCGCGTTGAAGTCGCCCCCAACGAGCACGTCTGCCTTCGAGACAGCGCCCTATAAAGCATTAAACTTGGCTTAGAAAGATGATATCGATTCGTTTGGCGTTAGGTAAACACTAAAGAAGGTGGTCCCTGAGCACCGAACTCACACAAAACCATCCCCACGTCCACAGCTCTTCGCCTGGAAATCACTATTAAGAACCGAGATGATGGCAGTACCAGTTTCATCAGGATACCTTGATGCTGAGCTCACTCAGCAGCAAAAAGTCGGCCTTCATGCCCCTCGCAAACTACTCAAGCAGATTTTGGGCAGTTGAACTGTTACACAACCAGTATACCCTGTGTATACTGGTATGAACTGGGAGCTCATTTGATGTGTATCCAATAAACATCATCAAGGCTCCCGGGGAAATACCTCACTGTAACACCACTTACCTGCTACTCTGTCCATTTTCACTAAATCAACCAAGGCTAAAGTTCACTTTAAAGCATTACTTTTATTGTATTATTGTTATTTTCTAAAAACATTTACATTACATAAGAATTTCCAAATTATTTTAAAACTCTAAATATCAGCCAGCCTGAAGAGAGAAACAACTTGTTGTATTAATGGTTCGGGGTGGCCACACGGCGTGAAGCGCCAAAGGGCCGGTTGAGGATCGCGGCGCAAGCCAACACCTCACCCCTCACCATTTTGTCGGAGACTGGACAGCACTTTCAACTTAAAATTAAACGCGAATACTTGCAACAATGTAGATAAAGAATGGGTAGCAGCACGCTCCCTTTTGGATTTGAACAAGAATCCCTGGTATAAGACTGCCCAAGAACATTAAATACCATTCTTTCATGAGCTTTCAACCTAAATTCTCTTTAAAGGTGCTGAGTAGCCGAACACGTGCGCTCTCGTTCCACGAAAGTTTTCCCTCCCCGCTTCGTCTCGCTTGCTCGGCCGGTGAATATGGGAAGCTGGGGAAATTGAGCGAAAGAGTGTTTTTCGCTTAAGCTTTCGACTTCGAAAGAGTGCTTTCAGTTTAAGCTTCCGGCTTTCCCAAGATCTCTTGAGGTAAAATAGCGAAACTGGGGACATTGAGCGAAAGAGTGTTTATGCTGGAACTTTCGGTTTTCCTTTCCGCTTACCTCTCTTCGAAGCACCCCGTTCGTTCACGATGTGAATATCGTTGCGGGTTGAACTTTCTCGTTCACTTAACTGCTCGCTTATTTACTTGCGCATGTGTTTCCATGGCTAATTTTCATTGGCGAAGTGCGAGTACATAGGTATTGTTTGCTCGCTACTATTGCAGTAATGAAGCGGGAATATATCCGAGTATGTTTATGTGTTCACTCGCAACAGAACTACGGTGTAGGCTTAGCTGCAGGATGCGAGTTATCAAAATTCTGATTTTGCCTTGGCTAGGGCTTCCTGCCAGTACATTTGGTAACAAGAACATATGCCGAAAGAGTGGAGCCAATCAATTATATTCCCTATCCACAAAAAAGGTGACAAGCTACAGTGCGAAAATTATAGAGGCATATCACTACTTTGTACGGGGTACAAAATATTTTCTAAAATCTTAGAAAATAAAATAGGATGATACGCCAAAAGTATTGTTGGGGAGTCTCAAGGTGGTTTTAGGCAGGTAGATTAACAACAGACCAATTGTTCACGGTCAGGCAGGTACTCGAAAAATGCTGGGAGTGCAACATAGACATACACCAAATTTTCGTTGACTTCAAGCAAGCATACGACAGTATTGATCGTAACGTGCTGTACCAAATAATGCTTGGTTTTGGCATCCCAGCCAAATAAGTCCGTCTTACCAAAATGACAATGACGTTGACGAGCTCCCAGGTCCGCATCAATAACCAACTCACCGATGCCTTTGACACAAATATCGGACTAAAGCAGGGAGATGGGCTGGCCCCGTTGCTATTCAATTTGGCTCTGGAGTACGTCATACGGAAGCTAGCTGTCGATACGCAAGGTACTTTATTATACAAGTCGAGCCAGGTAGTGCCCCATGCGGATGACATCAACATTCTGTCACGGTCACTAACAACTGCCAAATAACTCTTCCTGAAACTCGACAGCGAAGCAAAACTAGTAGGGCTACAAATCAACGAAAATAAAACAAAGCTCATGACTCAGTCGAGGAAAAATACCTCAAATACATAAAATATCACACTTGGCGAATACAGTATCGAAAATGTTAGCAAATTTGTGTATTTAGGTGCCAAAATAACGAAAACGGGCAATGAAAGAGACGAAATACGCCGAAGAATACAGCTCGCAAATAAAATATTTTATTCAGTATTGACGATCTTGAAGACCAGCTGCAAGCACAGAAAAACAAAGCTCCAAGTATACAAATCTGTGATAAGACCTGTGTTATGCTATGGGTGTGAAACATGGACCTTAACCCAAGCATCCGCAAATATACTGAACGCCTTTAAGGGACGGGTCTTAAGGCGAATAATCGGAGCGATACAACCATGAGCTGTATGAAATTTTTGACGAACCGGAGGTCTCAAGGATTGTAAGACTGCGGAAGCTGCGATGGGCTGGACACATGTATCGTATGGACGAACAACGGATACCCAAGAAGGTATTCGTAGGGAGAACTGAAGGCCGGCGGCCAGTGGGGAAACCGAGGATACGCTGGTCTGACTCGGTCGACGAAGACAGTTCATCGCTGCTCGGATTTCGGAATTGGATGACGCGGTCAACGGACCGAGACAATTGGAGGCGCTGTTTGCAGGAACCGAAGGCCCGAAAGGGGCTGTAGTGCTAAGAAGAAGAAGAAGAAGAGGGGCTTCCTGGAAAACTCGGCATTTGCCTGATCCCAAGACGTGTACAAAAGCATTTCTTGGATTATACACTCTTTTCTTTTATGTCCCATTTCACCGCATTTTTAACATAGAGAACTCCTATTGGGTCCTTTGCATACTTGTGCGCTGCGAACAAAGCCAAGGCATTTGTAACATTGAAGAGGCGCTGATCTTCGCCGTATCCAACAGACAACCCACCCTATTCGTTCTTATTCAGAAATCATTCAGCATCCATTTCGATCAAGTCAATTTTGGTCATGCGTTGTCCCCTATGGTTTCCCAGTGTCAGCCTTGCCTTGATCTCGCCCACGCTAGGGAACACCCTTTTGATGGCCTCTTCTACCTCAGCCAGATCCGTGACGCAGTCAATGGGTCTTATTTCGACCATTGCCATCGGCTCAAGCGAGGCTATGGTTGTGTTTTTGCCGAGGACTTTCTTTGCTGCGTCGCAGAACGCTTCCCCTTCCCTTCCCCTTCAACCAGTATGTGGCCCGACCGCGTTGGTCGTACTGCTTTAACGCCTAACGTTTCCCCTGATGTCCCGCAGCACCTCCGCGTAGGATCGACCATCTTGGGGTTTTACGAGTAGTGCCTCCTGCCGGAGTCTTCGTCGGGGCTTCTATCTCTCCTGTTTTGCATCGGGTCTTTTTTCTTCTTGGGCGTCCATGCAAACTTTACTTTCTGGAACTTTTTGAAGGAGTTTGTTTGCGGCTTTCTTCGAAACCCCTGATCTGGTGTTCCGTGCCTATTTAGTGCCTCTTTCTTCCTCCTTTTATCCCGATCTCCTTCGATTGGACTGGACGCTATTCTCTTATTAATTTTTAAGCATGGAGCTGTCTGCATGCGCCCGCTAGATTTAGCCCCCAGTGTTTCTTTAGCCTTCTCTTCTTCGGCCTTCTGATCCTCTTCAGCCTTTAACCAGCTCCTCCGATAATGCCCTATGCGGTCTAATAGCTCCTCTCGTGCAAGGACCCCAATCCTTACTGCTTTGGTAATTTTCGTCGAGTCGCATGCAGATTGTATTCTTTTTAGAACAACTCTCGCTTTCTGGAATAGCCTTTCTTCTTTTTGTCGCTACGCGGCAATTGTACTTTTCCGCCATCGTCCTTGGGAGAGGTTATCGGCTTCTGTTTCCGAATACAGTACTTCCGCCACCTTTTCGACGTTGGCGATGAAATCACACATCGTCGCTTTATTTTCCTGGCCACTCGTTTGTTTTAGTGCCGTAATCTCCTCGTTGACTTCAGGATGGTTCTTTAATAATTCGGGATTTATGACCCTTGCTTCAATTGCTTCGGTAGCGATCGCAGCAGTGACCATCGAATTCTCGAGTTTCTTTATATTTACCTCTATCGCTCGAGCATCTGGCGTGCCCTGTAGGGTTTCCCGCTTTTCCTTCAAAGGACGCTCTGGCGTTTGCATCATTTTTTGCTGCGCCCGAACGCCGCAGGAATCTTAGTCTAGACCAGACTGTCTGTTAATCTCCGCTTTTTGTCCATCTTCACTGCCATTGTAGTAATTGTCATTTTTGCCGTCGCTAGTTCCGCTACCGATGTGCTGTTGTGTGTCGTTATTGTTATTTTTGCAGTCTCTTTTTTGGTTTTTTTTTATCTTTTTTAAGGAATTTCGGTTGCTCTAGTTTTATTGGGTCCCCCTTGGAGCCACTATCTCCATTTTTGTGTAGTCGCCTTTTTGGTCTCATAGTTATCTTTGCAGAGCAGGGAGGCCATGCTAGGGCCAGACCAGCGCTGACCGGGAATCCGTCTCAACCGAAACTACACTGCCAACCCAATGGCCCGAACTGCCAAGGTTTTTATCGGGACGGAGACGGTATGGTAGTTGAATTGGAGCCGTTAACACACGAGTGTCACCTCGGCGCTACTGTGCAAAGCAACTAGGTCCAAATCAACATATCCGCCAGCCAAAAGCATGGATTCCAGTTCGTTGTCCAAGGCGTAGTCCAGATCTAGTCAGGGTCGTTACCTGTCATCCCAGGAGGGAGCCTCATAGCACCTCCCATATCGTCGGGCCCGTGGGTGTGGCGCTCCCCAAAGAATGCTAGCCTCCAAGAGTATTCCTGACAGCCAGCATTCCCCCTTCTTTGGAAGAGGTTTTGATACCCAAAATTGTCAAAGGATTCAATATATTTTACGGACGATACGTGGATGACTGTTTCATTGGTATTCACTCACTAGATAATAAATAAGATAGGAGTGAAACGCTCCCGACCATAAATTTCACTATGGGGAAATAAATTAACAGAAAAGTCGACCATATGGACCTAACCATGATGTGCGAACAAACACGATTAGACTGCAGAATATACAGAAAGCAAACCATAACTGATCATATCATGCACGTAACATCTAACCCTCATGCTCAACATAAACTGGTGGCCTACAGATCAATGGTGCAGAAACTCCGCTCTATCCCCATAACTCCTGTTAACTATTCCAACGGAATAAACAATATTGACAGAATACACAGACGCTATGAGAAACTCTATGATATTGCTACACAAACAAAGCAAAGGATCAAGACTCGACATCCTAGAAAGGCTTAAAATATATAAACATAGAACAACATACGGTAGCATTATCAACCAGAAACCGATTAAAACTTTTGACGCAATTTTTTCAGTAGAAGACAACACTCTCCGGCGAAAATTGAAGCGAAATAAACCAGAACAAACGAACAGCCAACCACCCATAAGATGGAAACCTAATATCCCTCTACCTGACCGAGGTTAGTACCTATGACTTGTCCCATCATGCCCTTCTACACATTCCATGAAAACTGAAGATGATTCAACAGAGTCGAGACGCGTCTGCTTACTCAAAAAAACAAGGCTCATCGGCTTTTCCAGAAAAATGCAATATTCTCGCTTGTCCTCCGTTTCATCTCAGCTCAGGAATTCACAAGGTTCAATTCTTGGCCCCATATGATTTTTACTTTTTATTAAAGATCTATCTTCTATTATTGCATCCCCATGACTCCCACTGAGACAGGATTTATGATTCCCACTGAGACGTTGATATCCTTCGATCCAATATACTGCAACTTAGTGAGTGATGTGTATCAAACCATCTCTCCTTAGTGTTCCAAATGCCATCAGATTACATGATGAGTATTTTAATCTCCTTTGAGGCTCTTGGTGGTTTCTTGATTGTAAACTTAAGCTTGATCTCCACATTGCTCTAACTATTAAGAAAGTCACCCATTTAACGTGATTTAATTTACGATCCTTTTGGTCATTCCAATATATCACCTCTTGCAGGTGTCTTTATTCTCACTTTTACGTAGTAATTTGGAATATTACTACAAAAAATGGAGTTCATTTCTCTGGAAGGATATCGATGCTCTGGAGTCGATTCAACTTAGATTCTACTGCTTAGTAGCACTACAGCCCCTCTCGCGCCTTCGCTTCCTGCAAAAAGCGCCTCCATTTGTCTAAGTCCATTGATCGCGTTCTCTAATTTTGAGATCCGAGCAGATATGTACTAACTTCATCGACCGAGTCAGACTAGCGTTTCTTCGATTTCCCCACTGATCTCCACCCTTCAGTTCTCCCAACCAATAATTTTTGGGTATCTAATATTCATCCATACAACTCACATGGCCAGCCCATCGCAGCATCTACAATCTAACAATCGTTACGACCTGTGGCAGCAGCTCGCAAATTTCACTAAAAACTAAAAAACGTGGAGCCATTGAAATCTTTCCCGCAATTTCGCTAAGATCTTGTTAACACCGAGGTGCCCTCATGAAAATCCTTCGTGCATTTCCGTAATCACATCGTGGATTCGGCTTTTGGGAAGTATAGTTTGCATCCTATAGGAGCTGCCATCCGCCATTCTCCATATCCGCTTAAGTCCGCCACCCTCCACCTGAAGGGAGTTCCATTGTGCCCAATAGCTTTTCAGGGTGGTGCCATGCATCGAAACGTCCTTCCACTCAGGTCGCTCAGATGTCTCCTACTATACGAGCAATGGTCCGGTTCATCGGCTAACTGGGCATTTCGAATCTCCTCCAATGACCAACCTCCATTCAATTCGGCCGTTATCACACGTAGATAAACGATCCCCAATCCGTCGGCAATGTTTGCAGTTAGCTGGACATGGACGACGAGATAGCATTTAAATGAACTCCGCCCTTCCAATGAACAATTTCGTAGTGTTATGACTGCAATCTTTCGATCCATCAAGTAACTAGTCCCTCTGGGGTTTTCATGTTGAGCAGCCATCTCAACGTTGCATGGTCTGTTTAAAGAACGAATTTCTGGCCATATAAGTACTTGTGGAACTGCTTGGTGGCTTCTATTATAGCCAACAGCTCCTTCCTGGTCACGCAAAAGTTCCTCTCACTTTCTGAGAGAACTCGACGGTAGTACAAGAGGATTCTTTCTTCGCCATCGATCTGCTGGGAGAGTACAGATCCAATTCCACCGTCGCTCACATCGGTGTCAATTACAAACATTTTTCTGGATTTTGGATATGTTAGCACGGTTGATTCACACAACTCCTCCTTCAAGGTCTCAAAGGCTGCCTGGTATTGGTCATTCCAGACATATGGACGATTTTTCTCGGTTAACTGATGGAGACACTTAGCTATTTTGGTAAAGTCTTTGACGAATCTTCAATAGTAGGTCGCCAGACCCAGAAAACTTCATAGTTGGGGCGTGTTGTTTTGTGTTAGCCAGCTTTTCATAGCTTCAATTTTCTCAGGGTCTGTTTTGACCCCTTCTGCTGATACAACGTGTCCCAGGTGTTTTACTTCAGCTGCATAAAGGGCGCACTTGTCGGGACTGATTTCCAGATTCCCCAGTCGCAATCGAGAGAACACCGCTTTTAAAATCCGTACATGCTCCTCAAAGGTTCTCCTGATAACAATGATGTCATCTAGATACGCCAAGATCATATTCCAGGTTAGACCTCGTAGTACGTATTCCATCAGGCGTTTGAAGGTGGCTGGAGCATTGCAAAGCCCAAATGGCATCACCATGAATTGCCACAATCCGGTTCCAACTGAAAATGCGGTCTTCTCTCGGTCCTTCTTGTCGGTTTCTACGTGCCAGTAGCAACTCTTGAGATCGAGTGTAGAAAACCATTTTGCGTGGAAGCCGGTAGCTATCATTCTTAGTGACGTCGTTAAGCTGCCTATAGTCGACACAAAAACGAGTGCTACCGTCCTTTTTCTTTACTAGAACTACTGGCGCAGCCCACGAACTAACAGAAGGCTCGATAACACCTTGTTTATTTAGGCCCGGGATCAGTCCGCACACTTCTCCTTGTTTGGCTATAGGAAGACATCTCGGTGCTTGTTGAATAGAGTCTTTAGTCACTCAATCCGTTTCTTGTACATTGGCGAATGTTCTGACGAGAACTACATGGAATATTCGAGCGATCCTGAGTGCCCACAGTGACGTCACTTTCAGATGTTGATCATGGATCTACTTGGTCCATTCTTGTTCTTTCAAGTACATTCATTTTCTTTTCTCAGTTGATCATAATGTTATTAATAGTTGCGACATCAATTGCAAGAATGGACCAAGTAGATCCTTGATCAACATCTGAAAGTGACGTCACAGTGGGCATTCAGAATTGCTCGAATATTCCAGGTAGCTCTCGTCAGAACATTCGCCACTGTACGAGGAATAGATTGAATGACTAGAGACCCTACATAAACCCAAGCTGAATGAATAGGGGAGATAATAAAACCGCGATAATAAAAACAGCGATAAGAGTGGAGCGCGAATTAGAGGCGGTATTGATTGATAGTGAAGTGATTTTCGTGATACAGACAGTTAGAATATAAATTGATAGACAGTGAAAATTAAATTGAAATGAGTTTTGTAAAATAGTGAAATTAATGATTGTGCATTCTTAGTAAATAAACTCTTTTAACTTAATTTAGAATATGCGTTTTCACTTTCCCGGAACATTAAAATAATCGGCCACGAACCATAACACGTAACTATATATATATATTTTTTTGTTTTCTTTAAAAGCCGTCGAGCCTTGCTTAGTTGTGTGAGCAGACGCGTTTCGACTACTTTGAGTCATCTTCAGTGTCTAAAGGATATGTTGGAGGGGTATATATATATATATATATATATATATATATATATATATATATATATATATATATATGTATGTATATATATATATATAAATATATATATATATATATATATAAATATATATATATATATATATATATATATATATATATATATATATAAAACCGGTTACCAGTTAATTCGTGCGGTTTTCTAACAGATGGCGTAACTTGATTTTCATTCCAGTGATTCACCTTTCAAAAAAAGGTGTTGGAAAGCTACTGTCATATAATTTCAGAATTAGTATGTCTCACTTAGCTAAAGCGTAAACAACAATACTTTTTTTACTCCGAAAATGTCGAATTTTGTGCAGAATAAAGGGTTTTTGCGGGAAATTCTTCTTCATTGAAGAAAAAGGCTACCGAAAGTCATCGTATTTTGGTGGAAGTGTATGGTGTGCATTCTCTAGCTGAACGTACGTGCCAGAAGTGGTTTGCACGGTTTAAAAGTGGGAATTTTGACTTGGAGGACGATGAACAGCCCGGACAGCCAAAAAAGTTTGAAGATCACGAATTGGAGACATAGCTCGACCAATATTCATCCCAAACGCAAGAAGAACTTTCAAAATCACTTGGCGTCGCTCAACAAACCATTCCCGAACAATTTTTCACAATAAAGCTTCAATTTTCGACAAAAACCGCACGGTACCGGTACGATATATATATATAATATATATATATATATATATATATATATATATATATATATATATATATATATATATATATATATATATTTATATATATATATATGTATATATATATATATATATATATATATATATATATATATATATATATATATATATATATATATATATATATATGTATGTATATATGTATGTAAATATATGTTTATATGTATGTATATATATTTATATATGTATATATGTATATATATATATATATATATATATATATATATATATATATATATATATATATATATATATATATATATATATATATATATATATATGCATATACATATTTTAGGGATGCAAAAATATAATGATGAATTTTTTGGTTTTTGAGCTGGGTTAGCTTTATCTCGTTCATTTATATGCTTTCAAATTTAATGTTGGTTGCATTAAATTTAACAGCCAATGTAAAATTCAATCGTGCGACTTACGCGAAAAGTTATGTTAATAGGTAAAAAAACAGAAACCAATGGTCCTCTAAAGTAGATGACCAGTTTCTCACATGTTAATTAAAATTTATCAATCTGAACAGCTACTCTATAAAAACTAAAGGTCGATCACTATTCACAATTTACCAACCATACTGTAATAATTTCCTTTTGTGACTTATCCACCGATATTTAAATTATAACATTGTACAAAAAGACCTTTCATATGTTTTATCGAATACGACGATTAAACTTGAGCGCATTAATAATCAGTACTATTAAGCTGTGCATATTAAGATAATGTAGGTGACTTCCTTTACTACAAAGTCTATAATCCATTTGCACTCACAACTCAGTCAAAATCATGACATTTTCCTTCTCTGTCGAAAATTTATCCACATCTTGCTTAAGTACAGAAAGTATTATAATTTTAAGGATTTAATTATAAACACTTCTAAATATAAAAGTATATTTCTCACTCAACAAATTAACGTGAAATTTGCTTCTCACTCAAATTTCGTCCGAGTTAAAACTGTTTGTAGTTTTTAATGTTCAGCTTTTCCCACTTATCTTAATGTCCCTTGATAGTGCTTTTGCTTAGTTAAACTTTTATTAGAACACAACGCATGCTGAGTGTCTTCAACTTTCCTTTCTTCAGTTAGAAATTAAAACACAACTTAAATTTTCGCGAAGCTTTAAATCATTAACATGCGAAACTCCAGGATTCTGTTAAAAAGCCACTATTTTTCATTTGAGTTCCTTCACGCTCCCAAAAGATTGATTTTAGCTCTTTTGTGGTCAAACAAATTTTTCCACGATCACCGCTTGACCTCCTCTGATCAGGAAATTGACTACGTACCTCTATTTTTTCCCCCCAAATCATCGCTTGAGCTTAACCGCTGTGCTACAATCAACATAACACAAAATAAGGAACGTCAAGTAACGTAGCGCGCACATAGTTCGCTTACATACGATTCGCGCTTATGTAATCTTGACAGATACGAAAAAGTGTCATTGCGGCAAAAGTAATTGAAGAAAATTGATGATTTCGAATTGATTTTGAATTTTTATGTTTTTGACAATGCGTTATAATATTGTTGATGAAAGTCTTCAACAGCGCAGAAGAAATATTAAATTAAATTTCAATACCAGAGTGGAATTGTGCTGAACAGGTGAGAACACCTGTTCTCTGCATAATTCCTCACAGCTGGATAAAATTTTACTCACCCTTTCAAATGGCGAACGACAATGTATCATTGTCACTTAAAGTAAACAATGTATTTGTCATACTGACATAAAAAGTTGGTTCGATTTCAACTTTTCATGTTGCGTATGTCATCCTTATGTCAAATGTACTCAATGCCCTATAAAATATTCGGGTTCAACTTTTTTGACATTTGCTTTATGTCTGGTAATGTTGATTGTAGCTCAGCCTTAAAACCATAGTATACTCAACTAGTAACCACACTCCATCAACCCTCCGGAAAAATTCGAACACAAGCCGAACAGCGAGCCATAAATCTTCGGTAGCAGGTAGATGGTAAACGCTGATGCGAGGAATGGCTCGAATATAAACATATGCTTCGATGAGAGATTTCAGGGCTACCAGAGCTAAAAAATCAATAACATTGCAGAAAAACAAATTCGTTCCATGCAATCTTTTAGGTTTTTGTTAGGATGTGGCAGCACTCCTATGTTCTGAAATGCGTAAAAGAACACGTGCGTCGGAAATTTTATTTGCATTTTGCTTTGTTTCTTGAGCGCGCGAAACATGGGATCAGCTGTCATGCCCCGATCAGCTGACGTGCCCCTGGGAAAATTCAAAAAGTGTGCAACGCAGGGTAAATGAAAGGTGTGGCTACTATTTGAGTATACTATGCTTAAAACTCATCCCTATCAGCTGAGAACACATCGCTGCACATTTTATAAATCTGTTGGTGCGTAGCTGCAAACAACCAAGAAAGGTTCACACAAATACAGATAATTGCATTGAATGAAGCGAATAAATGTTGTTGCATATTTGAAGTGTCTACTCCAGGCTAAGTTTTTTGTCTCAATGGAGTTTAGGTGTTTGAAATATACAGAGATAGCTGTTATAATTACACAACCACTAATATAATTATATTGTAGTTGCAACTATTCAAAAACATGTCGGATGACCAAATACAAATTTAAGTGATAACAAACTATTGGCAGAAAATCATAATTTTCCAAAAAAACGCCAATATGCAGGAGTTCGAAATAGACAAAATATTTTAATATTGTATGTAGTATTACGATACGCATAAAATCTCGCAAGTCTGAGATATACTGCACATCAAGATCATTTGTAATCGTCAAAAAATGTACATATGTACATAAAATAACTTGTAGATCTGCAAGAAGAAGAATAAAAACGCTATGAGATTTGTTTGGCTGACAAAAATATATATTTGGGTAGTAAATGTGCTCCTTTCTTCAGTGTCTGATTTTTTCTGTAGTTAAAGTGCTACAAAGTTAATATTCATAATCCAAAAATTAGCTGACTTACGATCTAAAATTCTGATTACTTTGACAAATGTTCCTTCAAATGTACTTAAAGTAATTAGCTCCAAAAAGATTAATTCCTTTTTGGCTTGACCTTGTTATTGCTTTGCATTTATCCAATTTAAACGAAGTCCTTCTTTGTAGAACTACAGCCTCTCGCTTCCTGCAAGTATCGCCTCCAACTGAGCCAGCCCATTGACGAAATTCTCCTTTCAAAATCTGAGCTGCGATGAACTGTTTTTGTCGATCGAGTCAGACCCGCGTTTTCTCGGTTTCCCTACTGGTCTCTAACCTTCATTTCTCCCAACGTTGGGTATTCATTGTTTCTCCATACGGTTCACATGGCCAGCCTTTTTCAGCTTCCGCAGTCTTAAAATCGCTGTGACTTTTGGATCGTCAAAAATTTCATACAGCTCATGGTGTATCGTATTCGCCATTGGTCCCCATTTAGTTTCAGTCCAATTAACCGCCTCAGGACCCATCGCTAAAGGGCGTTCAATATATTTGCGGATCTTTGGGTTAGGATCCATGTTTCGCACCCATAATATGGCACAGGTCTTATCACAGACTCGTCTACTTGGAGTTTTGTTTTCCTTTTTTGAGCTGTATTCTTTGAAGTATTTTATCTCTTTCATTAGCAGTTCTCGTTATTTTGGCACCTACATACACAAATTCGCGCATATTTTCGATATTATATTCACCAAGTGTGATATTTTGTGTGTTTGAGGTATTTTTTCTTAACAGCGTCATGAGCTTTGTTTTATTCTCATTGATTTCTAGCGCTACAAGTTTTGCTTCGATGTCGAGTTTGAGAAAAAGTTCTTTGGCGGTTGTTAGCGACCTTGACAAAATGCTGATGTCGTCAACATAGACTACCTGGCTTGACTTATATAATAACGTACCTCTTGTATCGACATGTATCTTTCTAATGACGTATCCCAACGCCAAATTGAATAGCAACGGCGCCAACCCATCTCCCTGCTTTAGTCCGATGTTCGTGTCAAAGGCGTCGGTGAGTTGGGTATTGATGCAGACTTGGGAGTCTATCGACGTCATTCTCATTTTTGTAAGATGGACTTATTTAACTGGGATACCAAAGCAAAGCATTATTTGGTACAGTATGTTACGATCAATACTGTCGTATACTTGTCTAAGGTCAACGAATATTTTGCAGACATCTATGTTGAACTCACAGCATTCTTCAAGTACCTGCGTGACAGTAAACAATTTGCCAATCATCGATCTACGTGCTCTGAAGCCACCATGATACTCCCCAATAATACTGTTGGCGTATGATCTGATTTCATTTTCCAAGAGGATTGAAAATATTTCGTATGCCATGCAAAGTAGTGACATGTCTCTATAGTTTTCGCACTGTAGATTGTCACTTTGTTTTTGTGGATAGAGAATATAATTGATTGGCTCCACTCGTTCAGCATATGTTCTTGGTGCCGAATCTGGTGGTTGACATTGTGGATGGCTTTCTTAACAATCTTATGCTACTTTGACATACATATTTATTTAAGATAGTTGATTTTATATTGTTTTGTACCCTAAAAAGTCGTTCAGTGTTTGGCAAAATCTCTAATTCAAATTATAGAATATAAAATAGTCTAAAATCAAACTTTGTATTTTTAAGGTCACTTCGTGTGAATATTTCAAAAGATGCTAATTTGATTATTGCTGTATTTGAGTAAAAAAAATGTATATATGTATATCCTTAATGTATTTGTTACGAAACTATTCTGAATTTATAATTGATTTGTATTTTCCAGCGAAACATATACAAGAGGGATTATTTAATATAGGAGCTATTTTATCTAATGCACGGTTACCTACAAGGAATGGCCGCGATTTAATGGTGATAACAATTTTTCCCTTAAGAATTGCAAAAACAAGGTAAGTAGTAAGATATTATGTAACATAAGTTAAGACAAAAAAAAAAACACATTAAATTGGGACTCGAAGGCTACAGATATTCAATTTTGAGAACAATTGTAGTTTACCGTTAATCAATTTCACGGTTTGTAAAGAATTATACATTTTAAGCAAATAAAAATTTGTTGAATCGGATATGTAAAAACGCGTTTTCTTTGAGCTGCTACATTCAATGACTGATATGATATACAGTGCAACCAACTGACATAACATACAAACACTAATGAACAATTGGTGATATTGGTCAATGCTTATATTGAATTATAGGCCCCACCCCTTTCGGTTTTTATCAAATTTTTCTATCTCTTGATATTTCGAATTTACGTTATCAATTTTACCTAGTACAGTATCAACCGCTCAAAATTTGGAACGTACAAACCAAATAAAATACTGATTATTATAAATATGTATGCCTAAACTTGTTTAGTTTAGGATTTGTTTAGGGTACCCCCATTAGGCTCCTAATGCCGAACGTAACGCATTACCACATCAATTCTTAGACAAAACGTCTTTAGGCACTGATGAGGTTTTCCGCATTAGCGCCTGATGGAGTTTTCGTAAACAATTCCCAAGCAGAAAAATCTTTGTTGCGAAAAATATAAAGAACCCTGAAATTTCGATAGTTTTACAAACATTCGTCAAAAACTATAATTTTACGTACATTCGTCAAAAACGGTAATTTTACGAGCATATCCCAAAAACGATAGTCTTACAAACATTCGGCAAAACCAAAGATTTTAGGAAAATTCGTCAAAAACGATAGCTTTACGAACATTCGTCAAAAGTTATAGTTTTACGAACATTCTTCAAAAACGAAAGTTTTACGAACATTCGTCGAAGACATTAGTTTTACGATAGTTTAACGATAGTTTGACGATATTATTATGATAGTAGTATGAAATTTTTATGCTAGTTTTAAAATAGTTTCACGATAGTTATATGAGAGTTCGCGATAGATGTAAAATAGTTTTATGGTAGTTTTAAGATGGTGGTATGATCATTTTACGAAATTTTTACGATTATTTTATGTAAATTACGATAGTTTCATCAGAGCTTTTTGGCTGGGATGCCAAAGCAAAGTATTATTTGGTACAGTACTTTGCAATCAATACTGTCGTATGCTTGTTTAAAGTCAATGAAGATTTGGTGTACGTCTATGTTGAACTCCCTGTATTTTTCAAGTACCTGCTCGACTGTAAACAATTGGTCTTTCGTCGGTCTACCTGCTCTAAGGCCACCCCATGTCAACCCAATATTACTGTTGACGTATGATCTGATTTGATTTTTTATGAACTTTGAAGTAGTGATATGCCTCTACAGTTTTTGCACTGTAACTTGTTCCTCTCTGGTGAATAGGAAATATAATTGGTTGGCTCCACTTGTTCGACATATGGGTGGCATTTTGAAAACCGCTGCCACCATATTTAATTAGGTTAACTGGAATATCATCGATGGTCGTTATTTTATTGTTCTTTTGGGCGTTGATGGTGAAAGAAACTTTATCCAGAGTTTATGGGGCCAATAGAAGCTCTTCGGGAATATCTATAGGCTTTGATGTTCTGGAACTATGCGGTGGATTAAGGATCTTCTAGTCAGATGTTGCCCATGTTTCCTTAATCCTGTTTTAATCAGCGATGGTGATGCCGATGTCATCACGGCAGAGCGTGGTTTTGGCCTGATAACCTCGTTTGAAGCTTTCCACTTCTTAGTATGATTTTTTTTTATGTTGCTCGCTACACTTACGAGTACATCGATGCTTCTCAATTGGTCGTCAAACTATTTTCCTTTCTTAGTCCGAATTGTCTTATTTGCTACTTTTCTGAGATTTTGATAATGTTCTCTCTTCGTCCTGGTTTTCCTACCTAAATACTATTTGTAGGCCTGTTTTTTTTATCTAATCCATTCTGGCACTCATCATCAAATCAATCACTGCTTTTATGCCCAGCTTGATGTCCAATCGTCTATTATGCCACGGACTTAATTGCAACTTTCATTTCCATTTCGTTACTTATTTTCAGCGATGTTACTGATAGAATAGGAGCCAGCTACTTGTTGAGGGTCTTCGTAAAATGTTTTGCCACGGATGTCATTTGGAGCCTTTTGATACCGAATTTTCGTAGAGGGCTAGTCTTTGCCAGATATACCTTTGACAAACGATATCAATATGTCAATTCGATCAAGTAATGATCCGAGTTACAATTGGCTCCTCAGTATGTACGGACGTCAAGTATGATTGAGACGCAGTGTGATTGGATCAGAATATTGACAATCTGGTTTTGTGTGTTGCCATCCAATGACAACCAGGTCATTTGATGTATGCATCAATGGGGAAGCAAGTCGAACATATGACAAGATTTTTGCTACATGCAAATTTAACCATTGTTGTCATTTGTTTCATCGTGTAGGCTCTATCCTCTATCCTCGATGAGAAAGCTCA
>OZ017738.1:289186437-289188937 GCA_963969285.1 Odontomyia ornata
TTCATTGTTGTGAAAACAATTGCCACAGTAGCTCGCAGAATTATTTGTACATGTAACACTGCCCCCACCTCAGTTCTTTTCACCCCGAAAAGATGTGTCGCCAGTTGTAGTCAATTCTCCCTGGATGTAATATGGGGCAAGACGGTCTAGATGCACGATTTTCATTTTGGCTCTCGGTTTACGGTGTTCCTGTATGCGATATACGACGTCGTTGATTCGCTTTGTGACTCGGTATGGTCCCTCCCAGTTATGTTGCAACTTTGGAGACCTACCTTTTCGCCGTTGCGGGTTATATAGCCACACCAAGTCATCCTGCTGGAAGCCAGTAGAATTAGCATGCGGTCAGTAGCCGATTCGAGGTATTTTCGCACTGTCCGATGTATCTGGTTCAACCGTTGTCTTAGATCACTTGCGTACTCCGAGATCGTTTGGGGTTTCTCGGGGGGTGTTCCAAACTTTATATCAGCTGGCAGACGAATAGTCTTTCCAAAAATGACTTTGGCTGGGGCTTGGCCCGTTGATGCATGTTCGGCAGCTCTATACGCCATCAAAAATAGTGGGATATGTCGGTCCCAGCCCCTTTGGTTCTCGTCAACCATCTTGGCAAGGTGTTTATTGAGCGTGCCGTTGAAACGTTCGACCATTCCATCGGATTGGGGATGCAGCGGTGTTGTCCTCGTTTTCCGTATTCCGAGCAGCTCGCACATTTCGCCAAAAACTAGTGACTCAAAGTTACGGCCTTGATCCGAATGTAATTCGCAGGGTACGCCGTACCTACTGACCCAATTTAACACTAGCTGTTCAGCTACGGTAGTTGCTTCCTGGTTGGGAATGGGGTAGACCTCGGGCCACTTGCTGAAATAATCGGCTACAACCAGCGTATATCGATTTCCCCAATCGGATTCAGGAAAGGGTCCTGCGATGTCAACAGCAATCCTTTCGAATGGCACGCCTACGTTATAGGTTTGCATTTGTCCTCTCAGTCGTCGCTTTGGGCCTTTGACGGAAGCGCAAATTGTGCATCTGCGACACCAGTCCTCTACGTCTTCTCGAGCGTGGAGCCAGTAGAACCTTTCCCGCGATTTCGCTAAGGTCTTGTTAACACCAAGGTGGCCTCCCGAGGATCCTTCATGCATTTCGTTAATCACATCGTGGATTCGGCTTTTGGGTAGTATAGTTTGCATCCTATAGGAGCTGCCATCCGCCGTTTCCCATTTCCGCTTGAGTACGCCACCCTCCACCTGTAGGGAGTTCCATTGTGCCCAATAGCTTTTCAGGGTTGCGCCATGCATCGAAACGTCCTTCCACTCAGGTCGCCCAGTTGTCTCCTTCCATACGAGCAATGGTCCGATGTCTTCATCGGCTAGCTGGGCATTTCGAATCTCCTCCGATGACCAACCTTCATCGAATTCCGCCGTTATCAGTCGCAGATCAACGGGCGGCTCCTTTTCCTCAATCCGTCGGCAATGCTTGCAGTTAGCTGGACATGGATGACGAGATAGGGCGTCAGCAATTCCATGAACTCTGCCCTTGTGAAGCAGTTGGGGCCTCACTAGGTCTGGTCAGATCGTCGATCGGGTTGCACCAGTGTCGTTTGTTAGGGTGCATTGTTCTTCACCAACTTGACCAGGAAGGCATCTGTCTGCTTCTCCACGATGTTGCCTTGGCACGGTGCTGGGGATGTCGATACTCCTAGCCAACGTTCGCCCCACGAAGTTGGCCCTTGCAGTTTGATGGGCCTCCATTTTAGGGTCCTGGCACGGTCTGGATCTCCACCACCCTGGACAATAGCTCGGTCTTCTTTCCTTCTTGCAGTCTCTTTGCAGGTGCCCTTTTCCCCCGCAATTCCAGCATCTAGGCGCACCATTCACCTGCAGCTCTCGCTCAATTCCCACGCGCTCACACCTGCAATTATCTGCCAGTACCTCGCGAACCCGGGCAGTGGTACGGGTCACATTTTTGGCTGCCTCAAAATTTAAACTATAAGCCAATGCATCCTTGACTGTTTGCTTTTGAGCTAACCGCACGGCTTGTTGCAATTCCTTGTCCTTTAAGGCGCTGATGAATGCTTCTGCTGCTACGTCATCTCGATGTTCTGGGTCGTACGCTGGGTAAGCCAAAAGTGCCAGTCGCTCAATGTCTTGTGCTAGCTGCTGCAAGGTTTCGCCAGACTTCTGCATCCGATGCCGTAGCTGTGCCCGGTAAATCTGCTTCAGATGATCGTCTCCGTAACGCATGTCCAGCGCATTCATTATAGCAACCGGGTTTGAATGCAGCTCAACGGGGATAGTCTGCAAAAGCTCGGCAGCTGGGCCTCTTAGAGCAAGAATTAACGCAGTTGCTCGTTCCTGCTCATTCCAGTGATTTATCCTAGCGGCTGCTTCAAACTGGATTTTGTAAATACTCCAGACCGTTTGCCCATCGAATATTGGTGCTTGCACATTTCTAGATGAGCTTTGCGCTGTGGTTATAATTGGGGCTGGTGAGGCGGTTATTACTG
>OZ017738.1:289193937-289198937 GCA_963969285.1 Odontomyia ornata
AGGAGGAGTTGGAACAGCGGAATCTGGCCACACAAGGTACAAAGGCCATACTGATTGCACGCTTGCGTGACGCGATCGAGTCGGAAGGCGTGAATCTGGATTCGGGTGAGCTCTCAGATGCGGAAAAAGGTGCAGAAGGTGGAGAAGTAGAAACACCAAAATCAAAGGAGCCAGAAAATGCGCTGATGCAAATGTTAATGCTGATGTCATCCAGTCTGACTGCGAAGCTAGATGAACAGTCATCCAATTTAACTACGAAGCTTGATGAACAATCAGCGAAGTTAAATGAACAATCAGCGAAGTTAAATGAACAATCAGCGAAGTTAAATGAACAATCAGTGAAGCTGGACCAACAAGCGATCGAAATCAAGGCAGACATCACACAGAAGCTGGAGAAACAGTCAACCGAAATAAAAGCGGAGCTCGGTCATCTGAACAAACAAATTAAAGGCGTCGAGGAAAAGGTTGACCAGGTCGAGGAAAAGGTTTACCAGGTCGAGGAAAAGGTCAGCCAGGTCGAGGGAAAGGTCAGCCAGGTCGAGGGAAAGGTCAGCCAGGTCGAAGAGAGAATAAACCATGAGATGGAAAAAGTGAAAAAAGAATTAGAAGCAGCGAAGGCAGTAGTAACCACTTCACCAGTCCCGCTTATAACCGCAGCGCAAAGCACATCCAGAAATGTGCCAGCACCAATATTCGATGGGCAAACGGTCTGGAGTATTTACAAGACTCAGTTTGAAGCTGCCGCAAGGGCAAATCACTGGAATGAGCAGAAACGAGCAACTGCACTGATTCTTGCTCTAAGAGGCCCAGCTGCCGAGCTTTTCCAGACGATCCCCGATGAATTGCACTCAAACCCGAATGCTATAATGAATGCGCTCGACATGCGTTATGGAGACGATCATCTAAAGCAGATTTATCGGTCACAGCTAAGGCATCGGGTGCAGAAGTCTGGTGAGACCCTACAGCAGCTAGCCCAAGACATTGAGCGACTAGCACTTTTGGCTTACCCAGCCTACGACCCAGAACATCGAGATGATGCAGCGACAGAGGCATTCATCAGCGCACTAAAGGACCCGGAATTGCAACAAGCCGTGCGTTTAGCTCAAAAGCAAACGGTTAAGGACGCATTGGCTTACAGTCTGAACTTTGAGGCAGCGAAAAATGTGACTCGTACCACTGTCCGGGTTCGTGAAGTAGTGACAGACGAGTGCAGGTGTGAACGCGTGGAAATTGAGCGAGACCCGCATGTAAATGGTGCGCCTAGATGCTGGAATTGCGGAGAGAAGGGGCACTTGCAAAGAGACTGCAAGAAGCGAAGAAAACCGAGCTATTGTCCAGGGTGTGCAGCTAGGAGGAGATCCAGACCGAGTCAGGAGCCCAGAATGAAAGCCCTTCAAACAGAGGGGTCGGGAAACATGTAAGAGCCAACTTCGTGGGGCAGAGGTTGGCTAGGAGGATCGACGTCCCCAGCACCACCATCACCGTGTCAAGACTACATCGTGGAGAAGCGGACTTCTGCCTTCCGGGTCAAATTGACGGAGAACACTGCACCATAACAATCGACACTGGTGCAACCCGATCGATTATCCGACCAGACCTAGTTAGACAGCAACAACTTCCAAGGGCAGAACTTTCTCACTACGGACAGCTACAGGAGAAACTGCACCTGTTCATGGAGAGGTCAACCTCCAGATACAGTTGGGAGACCTTGTGTTCCGACATAATTTTCTGGTCGCGAACATTATGGATGACTGCATTCTCGGAATGGATTTTCTGCAACCACATGGAATCACGTTGGACTTGGGAAAACGTGTCTTGAAATGGCAGAATGTCGAAGTACTGATGGAGGATCCCAGCGTCCAAATCCCCAAGATGAATGTAGTGGTATATACTGACACTGATGTACCGAATTCTTCCGAAAGCATTGTATGGGCCAAGCTTGATGGTGATTCTGGAGACCACCGATCTTACCTGATAGAGCCAAGGAAGACATCCGCATTGCGCAGTTTGATTGTAGGACGAAGCCTTGTAAGATCTTTAAGGAACGGATATGTGCCAGTTAGAGTCCTTAACACCGCAGATTCAACCACGAGCATCAAAGCGGGAGAAGTCATCGGCAGCTGCCAGCCTGTTTCCACCATCACCTCTTTGGAAGCTACTCACAACCATCATTGGAAAAGGAGGCAAGACACAGAAAAAGCCAGGGAATCCACGTCTGCAATATTGAAGCAAGTCAAATTGCCGGTGCAGCTATTCAAACGAGCCTCTGATCTGGTCACCAAGTACAGTGACATCTTCTCAACAAGCCCGGATGACCAAGGCCGAACGAGTTTGGTAACTCACGTCATAGACACACAGGGAGCCAAGCCGATTCGACAAGCACCAAGACGTCTCCCTATAGCCAAGCAAGGAGAAGTGAGCGCGCTGATCTCGGACATGGAAAAACAAGGCATTATTGAACCTTCTGTAAGTCCATGGGCCGCGCCTGTAGTTCTAGTAAAGAAACAGGATGGTAGCACTCGCTTTTGTGTCGACTATAGGCAGCTTAACGACGTCACTAAGAAAGATAGTTACCCGCTCCCACGCATCGATGACATCATGGACACTTTAGCCGACGCAAAATGGTTTTCTACACTCGATCTCAAGAGTGGCTACTGGCAGGTAGAAATTGACAAGAAGGACCGAGAGAAGACCGCATTTTCAGTTGGGACCGGATTGTGGCAATTTGTGGTGATGCCGTTTGGGCTTTGCAATGCCCCAGCCACTTTCGAACGCTTGATGGAATACGTGCTACGTGGTCTAACCTGGAAAACCTGCTTGGTGTACCTAGATGACATCATCGTCATCGGGAGAACGTTCGAAGAGCATGTGCGGAACTTAGAATAGGTTTTCTCCCGACTGCGACTGGCAAATTTGAAACTTAGTCCCGACAAGTGTACCCTTTCCGCAGCTGAAGTAAAATACCTGGGACATGTCGTATCAGCAGAAGGGGTCAAAACAGACCCTGAGAAAATTGAAGCCGTGAAAAGCTGGCCAACACCAAACAACAAGCGCCAACTACGAAGTCTCCTGGGCCTGGCAACCTACTATCGAAGATTCGTCAAAGACTTTGCCAAAATAGCTAAGTGTCTTCATCAGTTAACCGAGAAAAATCGTCCGTTTGTCTGGAATGAACAATGCCAGACAGCCTTTGAGACCCTGAAGGAAAAGCTATGTGAATCACCCGTACTGGCGTATCCGAAACCCGGAAAAATGTTTGTGGTTGACACCGATGCAAGCAACGGCGGTATTGGAGCTGTACTCTACCAGCAGATCAATGGCGAAGAAAGAGTCCTCTCGTATTACAGTCGAGTTCTTTCAAAAAGTGAGAGGAACTACTGTGTGACCAGGAAGGAGCTATTGGCTATAATAGAGGCCACCAAGCAGTTCCACAAGTACCTATATGGCCAGAAATTTGTTCTTCGAACGGACCATGCATCATTGAGATGGCTACTTAACTTCAAAAACCCCGAGGGACAAGTTGCGAGATGGATCGAAAGATTGCAGTCATACGACTACGAAATTGTTCATCGAAAGGGCGGAGTTCATGGAAATGCTGACGCCCTATCTCGTCGCCCATGTCCAGCTAACTGCAAGCATTGCCGACGGATTGAGGAAAAGGAACCGCCCGTTGATCTACGACTGATAAGGGCCGAATTCGATGAAGGTTGGTCATCGGAGGAGATTCGAAATGCCCAGCTAGCCGATGAAGACATCGGACCATTGCTCGTATGGAAGGAGACGACTGGGCGACCGGAGTGGAAGGACGTTTCGATGCATGGCGCAACCCTGAAAAGCTATTGGGCACAATGGAACTCCCTACAGGTGGAGGGTGGCGTACTCAAGCGGAAATGGGAAACGGCGGATGGCAGCTCCTATAGGATGCAAACTATACTACCCAAAAGCCGAATCCACGATGTGGTAAAGGAAATGCATGAAGGATCCTCGGGAGGCCATCTTGGTGTTAGCAAAACCTTAGCGAAATTGCGGGAAAGATTCTACTGGCTCCACGCTCGAGAAGACGTAGAGGACTGGTGTCGCAGATGCACAATTTGCGCTTCCGTCAAAGGCCCAAAGCGACGACTGAGAGGACAAATGCAAACCTATAACGTAGGCGTGCCATTCGAAAGGATTGCTGTTGACATCGCAGGACCCTTTCCTGAATCTGAATGGGGAAATCGATACACGCTGGTTGTAGCTGATTATTTCAGCAAGTGGCCCGAGGTCTACCCCATTCCCAACCAGGAAGCAACTACTGTAGCCGAACAGCTAGTGTTAAATTGGGTCAGCAGGTACGGCGTGCCTTGTGAACTACATTCGGATCAAGGCCGAAACTTCGAGTCACTAGTTTTTAGCGAAATGTGCGAGCAGCTGGGAATACGGAAAACGAGGACAACACCGCTGCATCCCCAATCCGATGGAATGGTCGAACGTTTCAACGGCACGCTCAATAAACACTTGGCCAAAATGGTTGACGAGAACCAAAGGGACTGGGACCGACATATCCCACTATTTTTAATGGCGTATAGGGCCGCTGAACATGCATCGACGGGCCAAGCCCAGCCAAAGTCATTTTTGGAAAGACTATTCGTTTGCCAGCCGATATAAAGTTCGGAACACCTCCTGAGAAACCCCAAACGGTCTCGGAGTACGCAAGTGATCTAAGACAACGGTTGAACCAGATACATCGGACAGTGCGAAAACACCTCGAATCGGCTACTGACCGCATGAAGACCAGGTATGATCTAAAGGCTAATTCTACTGGCTTCCAGCAAGATGACTTGGTGTGGCTTTATAACCCGCAACGGTGAAAGGGTAGGTCTCCAAAGTTGCAACATAATTGGGAGGGACCATACCGAGTTACAAAGCGAATCAACGACGTCGTATACCGAATACAGGAACATCGTAAGCCGAGAGCTAAAATGAAAATCGTGCATCTGGACCGTCTTGCCCCATATTAC
>OZ017738.1:289203937-289241437 GCA_963969285.1 Odontomyia ornata
AAGGACTTGATAAAGCGCCCCATAAAAAGAAATTCAATGGCGTTAAGCCGCATGAAAGAGGTGGCCATTCAACCGGACCATTTCTCGAGATTACTCGTTCACCAAATTTGCCTTTCAATAAATCGATTGAGAGGCGTGCTATGTGGCTATTGGCACCGTGTGTTGATGTTGTAGCGTTCATGTCAAGTTAATCAAATTTCGGCCACAAATAATCTTCCAACATAACACGATAGCGCTCTCCATTGGCGGTAACACGGCAGTCGTTTTCATCCATGAAAAAATACCTCCCAATCACACCTCTCACATGTAAATCGCACCAAATAGTAATTTTTTACATATACAATGGTATCTCAAGAAGCACATGTGGATTCGTTGCTGATCAGTAATGCATATTTTGCTGATTAACAACGCCATTCCCCAGAAATAAGCTTCATCTATGAGATGATTTTTTGATGAAATTCTTCAAGATTTGCCAGAGCCCAATTGGAGAAGTTTCAGCGTTTTGAATGATCAAGTGGCTTTAGTTGCTGAGTCAATTTAATTTGGTAACCGGGTAGGCTAAGATCGTTTCGTAAAATACGCCACAGTGTCGTTTGAGCTATGTCCAATTCTTGAGAATGACATGGAATCGACTAATTTGTTTCATTTTGAATCAATGCACTTACGACTGTGATAATTCTTTCGCTTCGAGCGCTACGAACTCTTTTTGGTACCGGAACGCCGAATAGTGAAAACTTGGACTTGAACTTATCCACTAATGTACGCACAGTTTATCGGGTGAGACGGTTGTTACTGCCGAAGATTGGAGTAAGCGCTCTTAAAGTTGCAACCACTGACTAAGAATTTCTGTAGTAATTTTCAATAATTTACAAATTACTTGTATATTGAACTAAATATTTATTTTTTCGTTTCCAAAACCGTGAATTTATTGTATATAAATACATATGTACATTTCGTCCTTCACACTAGGACTTCATCAGTGTAACTACCCTTTCTTAGCCTAATCCTAAACTATTTATCTAAATTACTTTTTAATTATCTCATTACAAATCTTAAAAGTTTATCAGAGCCATTACCTAAATCTTTGTTTTGCCTATTTATTACAGGTATATTTTTTATTTCTATAGTTTCACTAATGTCCAATTCATTCACCTTTCTTACCTGTTTTATGACTTTCAAGCTTTCAGCGCTTATCGTATGATTGCTTTCGATGACGTGTCTGGCTACGGTCGACTTTACCTGATGTGTATTGTTCTTTCTCCACAATTCTACGTCTTTCATGTGTTCGTCAAATCGTACTACCGCTAATCTCTTTGTTTGCCCTATATATACTTTGTTGCAATCTCCGCATGAAATTCTATATATGCCGCTTTTCTCGTGGTCCTCAATTTTGTCCTTTACGTTGTTAAGCAATTACTCAATTGCATACAACTTCTTGGAACTGCGTCTATGTCATATTTGCTGAACATTTTTTGAAGGTTCCTATGCATGTCCGAGAACACTATACTCACTCTTCGCCGTTGCTTTTTATTGATGTCCAGTGTTGTATATTTCCTAACTTGTAGCTGTCGATTTTTCTTGTGGATCATTCTCTTAATTGTTTCTTTTCATACCCGTTTTTCTGTGCCGTATCCATGATGTAAACCAACTCCTTTTGGAAGTTAACGGCACTCATTGGTACCGTTAACAACCTGTGGACCATACTACGGTATGACGCCATTTTATGCTGATACGGATGGTGCGAAGTATTTGGTATCGTCCTCTGCGTCGTCGTTGCTTTCCGGTGTATTGCAAATTCTATCCCGTCGGTGCTTCTGATTAACATTAAATCCAAGAACGGTAATTTTCCTTCTTCCTATTCCTTCCTTCTTTACAAACATTCCTGGTTCCTGAACTTTGCTACGATGAAACTGTTGACTTCAACTAACGTTTTGACATTGATAGTTTATTAAAAAGTTTAACGGTGCGTTCATATAAAGATACGAAATTGGTATGCCCCTAATGGAAAACTCTATGTATATATATATATATATATATATATATATATATATATATATATAAAACTATATATATATACAAAACTATATATACTTACGTATTGCAGGTTTACATTTATACATTTTTTGATATGGATATTATATATTGAGCCTTTTTAGTAATTTTTTGATAGAATATTGATTTCATTTTGATAGAATATTTATTTATTTAAGTATATATTGTCTATTATTATCATACGATTCCGTTTACTCGCAAATCTTCCGAAATTAGGGGATTGAACAATTCCATAACCACTTCGAATTTCAGTGTTGAAATAACAATCAAACTGCGGCACAACGGATTAGAAACGAACCTCGAATTTCTAATTGTCCCATCAATTACATCGTTCACTCCAACACACCAAATCAACCAACACCACTACATGTATTACTTGGAGCAGACGCGTCACTGAGAACGCTATGCATAGGACAAATTACGCTTTTGTCTTCATCCTACCTGGTACTACAGAAAACACAACTCAGTTGAAATATTGGAGGCAATTTGCCTTTATATTAAGCTTCAACCAAAAGCGCTAAATGTCACGTTACTAACATACAAGCAGACATAGATCCATTCTGGGAGATAGAAGATTATACGACAAGATGTCATTTATTCAACGAGGAGATACAATGTGAAAACCATTTTACGGCACATGTTAAACGGGACGCCACTGGTAGATATATGGTTACTCTTCCATTTAATAAAAAAAATTACTTTTCAGAGAAACCCCATTCAATGGCGCTTAAACGTTTACAAGCTATAGAATAAAGGTTTAAAAGGGACACCAACCAGCATTTACCATACAAAAAGGTCATAAAAAATATTTAGATAATGAATATCTGGAAAAATTAAAAGAACAACCTGAATACGGGTTTTATTTACCGCACCAAGCCGTAATAAAAGAATGCAGTCAAACTACCGAATGTTACGGAAGCCGCAGTGCAATTATGACTCGGTCCACGTCTCGTCGTTCTTGTTTGTGTACTTTAAATGGCAACATATGCGAGAAGCTTCAAATCGTAATCAAACCACTGTGGGCGCGGCCGTCGTATCATGCATAAGAAGAAGTGGGTGTGTATCCATACTCGTATCAAGAATTAAAATATACACACAAGACTTCGCTATCGAGCACGCCGGCTCAGTGGAACAATCGAGCAAAAGCTTGAGCTTGTGGTTGCACCAGTCACAGAGAGAGGGTAGTAAAAAAATAATAACTGAACATTGATCATGTACTATTGTAGTTTAAATTATCTTCCTTATTTTAGTTAGTAAGCAATTAAGTTTGCATAGTAGTACTATAAAAGAAAATGATATAAGCAGCGAAATTTAGAAGTGTTTCTCCATTCGCTGGCTCAAGGCGTGCACTCGAGCTTATTCTATCCTAAGGCACTTAGCCCGGGATAAACGAATCAGAATATGTTCAACTGCGTACTCAAGGTGTCGGCCCGAGTATAAGTGCCCCAGGCTAGTTAGGCTCGGGGCCTTCATTTTAACAAAAAAATTGAATAGTTTATCAATCTGACTGCATACTCAAGGCATTAGCCCAAGTATTAGCATTCCAAAGCATTACGCCCGGAGCCAGTAGTTGGATTATTGATTGATTGATTCCTTAATATAACTGCGTACTCAAGACATCAGCCCGAGTATTAGCGTCCTAAGTCAGTTACGCCCAGGGCCTGCAGTTATAGTCTAAATTGATTATTTTCTTTCAAATAGCAAATAAAATCATTCATTCCATAATTTCAGTAAATGTAACTCACGGGAATCAGCTCCATTAATACTCTAAATTTATGGATATGCAGGCATAAGGCCCTTTCAACTAATTTTGTAATAAATTGATTAACTTTAAAGAATTCATTATTAAAATATTGTACTAATATTGCATATTCAATGGAAACAAAAAATGGAATAAACCTGAACTCATTAATAAACGCATCTTTTCACTGATCTGGTTAACAAGTACGAAGTAGCAGGTAAGGGTTATGCAGTGAGTCTTTTCTCTCCTCGGGAACCTTGAAGTGGATATAGGATACACATCATATCAAGATCCTCGTTCATGCCAGTCTACATTGGGTATACTGGTATTTCAACACAAGGTTCGAGCGGGTCTTTGACGCCCCATCCATCTCATCCACTGAACTATCACTCAATAACCTTTATTATCAGGTTCTAAGATACAGGGTGGTATTTTTAGCTTGTTATTGTGATTCAGACTCCATAATTATCTCTAGTCAGGGTACATTTAAAAGGTGTACTGCAAATAAAAACTCTTCCGGGAGATCAACCTTATTTGAGAATTTTATGGCGTGACAACTTAACAGCATTACAATTCAATAGACTAATATCTGGGCTCAAGCCTGCATCATTTTTGGCAGTCCGCACTTTGCACCAATTAGCTGATGATGAATCTAGTACTCGCAAGCCGCAAAAGTTATTAAAAGAGACTTGTACTCGTATGTCAATGATCTACTGACCGCTGCGGACACTATAGAGGAAGTCTTGCAATTACAAACAGAGATAAAAGATTTACTACCGAAGGCAGGATTTAATTTGAAACAATGCGCGTCTAATGATAAGGACATAATTGGGCACACCACTAAACGGACTAATTTTTCAGAAACTATTGTACAAAAAATTTCAATCCCTTAGGTCTTTTGAATCCCATGATTGTCACCGCAAAAATCGTAATGGGAGAATTGTGGAAGCTCAAGTTGAATTAGGACGAGTCACTTTCACCTGATATTCATACCAAGTGGTTAGATTTCGCATCACAGTTACCGAACGAAAAAGGCTCATTGCACTATTATATTGAATTGCATGGCTTTTGCGATGCCAGTGAAAAGGCTTTTTGGGCCTGCATTTTTTATACTGGGATGACTATGGATCTTCTCGAGTACAGTTGTATTGCACTGATTCACGGGTAGCGCCCCTATAAATCTGCAAATTATTCCTTGGCTTGAGTTGTGTGCGGTTTCTCTACTGGCGGATCTTTACGATGTACGAAAGGAAATAGACATTAAATTAATCGCACCATATTTTGGACCGACCCTATGATAACTTTACGCTGGATTCGTAAATCTCCACACTTATTGAAAATATTAGACGTAAATTGAGTAGATTCTATTATTTCAAAAACACAGGTCTCTTCCTGGCATTATATCAGAACTCAAGATAACTCCGCTGACTTACTATCCAAAGGTATGGGACTCCTTTGTCCCGGCAAAATTAACAAAAAACACCTTCTGTTCGCGTAGATTATTTTATTTAATTGTATCGCAATCGAAACAAGAACTTGTTCTGAATTATTACAAGATAATTTACGTATGTAATTATTTAATGTCACGACACGATTGACACAACTGCCAACTCAAGACTGCCGCGCAAAAAAAACAAATTCAAATCAAATGCCGCGCGAAAACTATAACTCCAAATCAAATACAACATAATTGCTGCAAGCCATAATATCCATTCATGCAAAAAGTGCACACGCAAGCACGGACGCTCCCTCTACTTGAGCTGACCGTGCGTACATGTGCACTCATCGCATGCAGCCACAGCGCGATACGATCATAGCATCCCTTGCAATGTGCAATGTTCGCACAATGCAAACGATATGACCGCAGCAAACATTTTGAATGCAACAGTTGCTTGGTTAAATTATGTGCAGTATGATTATGATTGATCTATATGCGGTATCTGTTATTTGTTTAAATTGATTTAGGGGTTTTGAATAGTTGAATTAATTGATTGATTTCTGAATTTTGTATTATGTATGTTTTTCAAAACCTTTTTGCTGACTACTAGGTTTATTTTGAATTCGAGGGGAATTCCCTTTTTTAATTTGACATCCACCACACCGTTGGACGCTCAGTTCCAACTCCTCTAGTGTGTGTGGTAAGCTGTGACGTCGGGGAAGCGGTATAGGTTTTCTGGGTTGTGGTTGGCACCGTCCATCTCTTGATCTGCACCAGAGGTAGATAATGAGCCCGGCAAGCGCAATGAGGCTCAGATATCCGACGGTATATTGGTGTGTGTCGTGAGCATCATTAGGATTGTCCCAGGATAAATCCTGGGCTTGTAGTTGACTTCGCAGGACGTCAATTTCCGTGGAATACGTCTTGAATTGTGCAGGATGGTTGCGGAATAGTGTGTAGATTGGGTTGGGGTCTTCCATGTGGCAATGTGCTCTCGAGTGCTGCGTTTGTATGGTGCCCTCATGGAGACAATGACCCTGAATCGCCACTGCATCAGATTTGAAGGTGCAATCTGGCACCAGCTGCAGAACCCCCGACCCTTGCAGCGTCAGTGTAGTCGTATTACCACTGCATACGATGTGAGCAACGACGCGATTCGTGAAGGCATAAATCCACTCGTTCGAATGCAGAATGTTGGTCCAGGAAAAGGGTTGCAGGCGACTCAATTAGGTGACACTCGGCAGCGGACGGCATTCCTTTCAACAACGTCAGCTCACACGTGCTCATGTTGGCCTCCTTGTGGTACAGTGGATGAGACTGTCGGCAGATGTGGGTGTCCAGCTCCATCCAGCTACAAGCGGAATACTCCGCTTCGCTCAATGGATAGTATAGATTGTGATGTGGGCTGATGATGAGATATGGCGAGGTAGGCAGTATAGCAATGAGGCGATCATGTCGTTCAATGGGTATAGGTAGCACTCGATACAGTTCAGACGTTGATGTACCAACAAGCAAAATCCTTAGTTTAAACAAGATAAACTCGGCCTTCCTTTAATTTGAATTGCTTCTCCCGGGCCATCGGCAGGCGTTGATCCCCGAGCAGATGGTCCCTGATATGGGTCATCTTCGAACTCAGCTGTGGTTGTGATAGCAGCAGTGGATTGAAGTTCCCATGTTGAGTATCCGTTACGATGTCCATGATGGATGACTGAATCCGCTGCAGTTCGAGAGTGGTTAGGGTCAGGTGAAATGACAATGTAGTGATCAAGCTTGTGACTCCTCCATGACTTCCCGCTGGTTGAGGAGCTCTGAGCTCATTGGAGAGTTTAGCCAGCTCCTGCTCTATCGCTGTGAATCTTTTCTTTTTTCGGTTTTTCCGATGATATTCAACGTTGAGTCGATAATTGAAGTTTAGTTCTTCAGCAGGGAGTGCCGCCTAATTTGATCCCCTTGCACAGCCTTGATGGTTTGGGACATCTGGTTAGTGTAATCATCATCTAGGATGCCAAATAAAGATCTAGCGAGACCGCCCACGGAATTTATCGCTCCTCTCTTGGTTCTGGTCTTCAACATCTGGTTTACGCTGGAAAGCTGATCTCTCCAGTAATGGAAATGTTCAATCAAGTACAAGCAGTCAGTCTGGTGGGATTCCCGATCGCATAGCTGTTGCAACAAAGTTGTACCATTTAGCAGCATGTCTAACTTCGTCCAATATGGTGCCAGATGATAATAAACCAATATCTTCCACTCGCTTGATGACAAAAAGGCATGGACCAGTAATTGAAAGTGCAGGCCGGGCTGGGTGCCAGTTGACGTCACCTTGATAGGGTTGGTCATCACTAGAGAAATCAGCAGACAAGTCAACAGCAGTGACAAAATTGAAGTCCTCTTTCTTCTCGGATGATTAATTGGTTGGTGATTGATGAGGGCGACTGTTGGAGATTCTACGCCAGAAGACGGTTGTGCCTCCGGTTCAAGTGCTACTTCTTCGGACGGTGAGTGGTACTCCGATGAGGAAGTGTCCCGGAGTAAGCGCTGCCAAATCGTTAGGGTCATTGGACATTGAGATTAAGGGTCTCGAATTGAGGATGGCCTCCACTCCAACCACCAGGGTATGCAGCTCCTCATAAGTGAGAGTAGCCGATGAAGCGCCTTGGAGGAGCAAATCCTTAGCCGACTTGATCACGGCTTCCCATAATCCACCAAAGTGAGGTGCACGAGGTGGGATGAAGTGGAAATCAATTCCTTGGGTACTGCATGAGCTGCTCACTTTGTGCTGAGCCTCTGCCGAGTAGAGCGATGAACCAATTCGCGTAGTTGATTGCGCGTACCCACAAAGTTGGTAGCATTGTAACAGTACAGGTACTTGCAGTGTCCTCGTCTCCCGATGGAACGCCACAAGGTGCCGATGAAAGCGTCAGTTCTGAGATCGCTCACCAATTCCAAATGAACGGCCTTGGTGGCGAAGCAACAAAAGATAGTGATGTAACCTTTCTGCAGCTGCATGCCTCTGCCACGGTAGTGCATTAGCAGGGCCCGCAAAGGTTGACTCCCGCGGTAATGAAAGGGCGGGTAGGTCGCACACGAGGACTAGGAAGACTTCCCAAAAGTTGGGCGAACAGCTGTGACCTCGCTCGAACACATCGCACGCTTCATCGCACAATTGATCTTGCCAGCTGCTTCTCTTCGATAGGCCAGAAGCGTTTTCTTGTCATGGCAACCAGCGTCTGAGCTCCAAGATGGCAGTTGTCGCGATGGATGTCTGCAATCAGCAACCTTGTAACCGAACTCGTGTACGGCAGCAGCATCGGATGCTTGATCTCGAAAGGAAGCTGCGAAGCCTTCAGCCTTTCGCCGACGCGCAGGATTTCGTCCGAATTCAGAAAAGGAGCCAGCCCTGACAGTGGGCTAATTTTGTTGACTTGTCTCTTGAGTTGAATATCCCGTAATTCCCGCGGAAGTCTTGAATGCATTCCACTATGACTACCAGGGCTCTGGAAAGTTCTTGACTTATAACTGCTGTATTGCGCACTTCGGGAAACTGAGAGTTTGGTCTGCCATGCTCCACAAAGCGCAGCACGTAGGCTACTACCCGTTGCAGCCTTCGGAATGAGTTGCCGTGTTGAACCTCGTGCATGAAATGAATGTTCGCCTTGGCTGCCGTTAGTGTGGTTGCCTTGATTTGCTTTTTTTCCCACTCACAGGATCCTTTATGCTTGTACTCGGGTGGCCAATCCACCTTTGGTCTGCTGAGGTAAGAGGGTCCATGTAACCATAGCTCGCAACCACCTAGTTCAGCTGGGGCCAAACCACGGGTTACGATGTCGGCAGGATTGTCTCGTGAAGCAACGTGACGCCATTGGTTTGATCTCGACAGCAATTGAATAGTCGAGACACGATTTGCAACGAAAGTGTTGTAGGACGAGGCAATAGAGTTGATCACGCTAACACAATTTCAGCATCCGGCTACAAGACATGGAAGACATCTGTTAGCTTGAGTGCCGTTATGACTCGCTTTGTCAGTTCTGCTCCCAGCTCTGCAGCACACAATTCCAGGCGGGGAACCGTTAGCATTTTAATTGGGGCTACCCTTGATTTCGCACACAGCAGCCGGACACTAGTTTGACCACTCCTTGATGTTGAGCGGACGTATATAGCGGCACCATACGCCTTCTCGGAGGCGTCACAGAAGGTATGTAACTGCAATTGTGCTGGTTTCTCGCAGGTGCGTACGTGGCTGGGAAAACGAACCTTCTGCGATGCTGGTAGCTCACTGCAAAACTGGGCCCAGTGTGCGTGGATCCCGCCTGGCAAGGCTGCGTCCCAATCCAGATCAAAACGCCACAATGCCTACAGGAACAACTTGGCGGTCACAATAACTGGTGCCAGGATGCCCAATGGATCGAACATCCTGGCGATGTCGAAAGCGGTCGTCCTTTTGGTGAATTTTACCTCAGCGAGGTCTACATTGATGTGGATTTGATATTCGCCTGCTTTCGGCAGCCAAATTACTCCCAAAGTTTTGATGTAGTCTTCCAATAGACCATCCAAGTCCAGTTGGACCTGCTGGTCCTCAGCCTTGATTGGTTGTAGAAGGCGAGGATGATTCGCGCACCACTTGCGCAAATGCATGCCGGCGCTCACAAGTATTTTGCGCAACTCACTCTGCTTCTGAATTGCCTCTGTCAATGTGTCAGCCCCAGTCATGACATCATCCATGTAGAAGTCATTCTGCAATGCTTGGCTGCCCAAAGGAGCTTGATGCCGTTCTGCTTGAGCCAGGACTTGAAGGCACTTGGTTCCGAAATATGGGGCAGATGTTGTACCGTACGTCACGGTCTTCAATTGATAATAACGCAAAGACTGACATGGACTAGTTCTCCAAACCACTACATGAAACTTGCAATCGTCGAGGTGAAGCACTATTTGCCTATACATTTTTTCAATGTCGGCCGTGAAGACAAAGAGTGGCATGCGGAAGTGGAACGAAATTCCAAACAGATCATCCTGAATCATTGGTCCGGTGGGTAAAAGATCGTTCAAGGAAATGTTCGTGGCCGTTTTGCTGGACGCGTCGAAGTCCACTTTCAATCGGGTGGTATTACTCTCTGGCTTCAGAACGCAGTGGTGTGGCAGAAAATAATGTGGTTCCTTGGCTGCTGACCACTTGATTTCTTCCATGTGCCAAAGTCGCTCGTACTTGTTCATAAATTCTGCGTACTGTAACTTCAGCTCGGAATTCCTTTCCAGCCTGCGTTCGATTGCAATGAGTCTGCGTATGGCAACGTCCTGCGACTTGCCCAGCATTCCAGAGTCCTTGTTGAAAGGAAATCGACCCATGAAATGACTGTCCGACTCCCATTGCGTTGTCTGTAAAAAGCGCTTTCAGTGGTTGTTAACCCTTTCAGGACCATAAGCTTTCTACGGCAAAATATTGTTATGTATCTACTTATTTTAGTTTGTTTTGGTGTAAAACGAATAAAAAACACCAAAAACTTACATAGCTATACGTAGTTTTTTTTTGGAATTTCATGGGAAGTATTCTTCCCTCTGGGCGTCAAAGAAAAAAAAAAATGGCTTTACATGTTACTCAGTAGGTTTTATTACTATGCTTATCTTAGCATTTTCTTTGCAAAAATTTCAAAATTATGACAGGTAGATTAAAACTATTTCAGTTATTGATTCTTTATAGATTCTTTATAGATCTTTATAGATGGTGTTTGGCAAAGCAATTCCTTTTTGCTGTGAAGCACAGATTAACATTGCACATAACACAGACGTTGTTGGTCCTATTTTCCACACGGTGTTTAGCACAGTTTGCACATCTTTTCATTTTTTCTGATTTTTGCATATTGTGGGCTGGTAAAATGTGTTTTATAGCTATACGCTGCTTATCACTACTGATTACTGTGGCCCTTGATCGCTGTCGACATGTGTAATTATTGATTAGAATTCGGGCAATATGCTGGCGATATTCAAGGCTATTAGGAAGTGGGCCTTCCACACGTTTAGCTTCATGCAACTTTGTATACACTATAAGCGCATTGTTCAGTGCTATATCCATCAAATCGAAAAAAAGTCGAAGATAGTATTTCATTTTGGCTTTTCGATCAAGTTCGTAGCACACTTTGCGCTGATCCATAAGATCGACACCACCCATATGTTTATTGTAACACACAATCGTTTTTGGACAAGTGACATTTATTTTTTCAGCAGTGCCTGACTTCCTTCTTTTTACTGTACTGGTCAGTATTGGAGATATGAAATTGGTCAACATATGAACCGATTTAGTGTCCATCCATTTTACGAATGATATGCCATTTGCACTTTCATAGTAGATATCTCCTCTGCGCATATTTTTGTCCAGCGGCAAGGACCTGGGTAGGCTTTTTCTAGAGGTGCGAACAGTGCCGCAGGCTTTTGTATTTTGCTTCATTAGTTTGTATTGCAAAGCAGGAGAATGGAAAAAGTTGTCGAAGTATACTTCACATCCCAGACCTTTAAGCTTTTCCGTTAGACTAAGTACAACAGATTCCCCTAGTCCAACTTCTGTGTGCATTCTTTTGCCTGTATACAGATCAAACTCCAAAAGAATGATACAGATCAAACTCAATACAAATGATATGCTATTTGCACTTTCATAGTAGATATCTTCTCTGCGCATATTTTTGTCCAGCGGCAAGGACCTGGGTAGGTTTTTTTCTAGAGGTGCGAACAGTGCCGCAGGCTTTTGTATTTTGCTTCATTAGTTTGTATTGCAAAGCAGGAGAATTGAAAAAGTTGTCGAAGTATACTTCACATCCCAGACCTTTAAGCTTTTCCGTTAGACTAAGTACAACAGATTCTCCTAGTCCAACTTCTGTGTGCATTCTTTTGCCTGTATACAGATCAAACTCAAAAAGATAAACAAAAAGAAAAATATAATCTAAAAAACAACGCTATTTATTTGTTTTCTGACAAATATATATATTTCGGGAGTAAATGTTCTCCCTTCTTCTGTGTCTAATTTTTCTGAAGAGAAACCCTCAAGATGTGCAGTATATATGCTAAAGCTAAGTAGTTCTTAATGACCGTACTTAACAAAAGGATGCATATCAATGAAATAACAGGTCATAAAAGTATACTTTAAATGTGGGTCAAATGAATTTTGGTGGAACTATTAATTTATTTCAAATTATTTTAAAATTTTTGTAACCTGAACTTAATTATTTAGAAGTAATTTTAAAAGAGGTGAATCTCCATTGCCAACATCATCATTCAATCGCTTTTCCATAGGTTGCCGCATAATCCAAAGTGTCTCGTACGCATCCAGTTTCCTCAAATCTCGTATTTCTTTGATGACTTCCAACTGCTCCCAGTTGACGTTGTGTCCTTCGCAAATGTGACGGGCTACCGATGATCGAACGTCTTTTACTTTGTTTTTCGTTAGTGCTGATTGTGCTTCTCGATCATGCTCGTTGAACCGGACTTTTACGCTGCGTTTTGTCTGCCCAATATGTACTTTTTCGCATTGCTGGCAGTTAATCTTGTAGATCCCTCGCTTTTCATGTTTGCTCCTTATGTCTTTGATTTGCGCTACGTTGGTTTTAAGCTGAAACGGTGAGCTTCTGGTCACCATTTGGATACCGTTTTTCCTCATCATTCTATTCAGGGCACCGCTAACCTCCGACATGATCATTACTGCTCTTTGCGTTGGTTCGTCCTTGAGTGTACTCAGTTTTGTGAGCTTGCGTCTTTGCACTCTTTTTTCCCCATTCGTTTCACTAACATGGGGTCGTATCCATTTTTGACAGCTGTGTCCATGATGTAATCTTCCTCTTTTTTCCGGTTTTCTTTGCTTAAGGGGACGGTAATCATTCGATGTAGCCAAGTCCGGAAAGATGCCATTTTTTGCGAAAAGTTGTGATTTGACGTAGCTGGTACCGTTCTTTGTGTGCTAGTATTTTTTCGGTGTATATCGAATTCAAAACTGCCTGTTGTCCTTGTTATTTTCAGATCTAGAAATGGGATAGTGCCATTTGTTTCGACTTCCATTGTGAAGGTCAAGTTTTTATGTACGGAGTTGAGTTTTTTTTAATATGTTTTGGGCTTCATTCCGTTCTATAACGGCAATCACGTCATCCACATAACGATACCAAATCCTGGGCATCCAACCAGACTCTTCAATTTTGCTCTTCACCCATTCTAAAAATAATTCGCTAAGTAAAGGTGACAACGGGTTGCCCATAGGTGCGCCGGTTTTTTGCTTGAAAAACCGACCCCTAAAGGTAAAATAATTTTCTGCCATGCAGACTGTTGCTAATTTTGTAATCGCTCTAGCTTTCTTTTTCCCGTTGATTGAAGGGTCTTTTCTTGCCAGCGAGTCTAAAAGGGCCAACGCTTGCTTCACAGGAACACTAGGGAAAAGAGACTTCACGTCAAATGACACCAATTGTTCTCCTTCGTTTATCTTCTGACTGTTTGTTAGTCTTCTCACTAAATCTTCTCTATTCGTAATGGAGTACTTGCTCAAAACTACACCTAGTTTTCCACACTCCTCCAGTACCCATCTGGCAATTTTCGTTGTCGGAGCATCTGTAGATGTTATTATTTCTCGTAGTTCATTGCCTTCTTTATGGACTTTTGGAAGACATTTGATTCTCGACAAAACAGGTTTGGGAACTTGTAGTTTACTGACGTCCTCAATTATTCCTTTGCACTCCTTTAACGTTTTCTCGACCCTTTTTACTGAGTCTGGGAGTGGATCATTCCTTAATTCAAAGAAGTCCCCACTCGTGAGTTTTTCGAACACTAAATCATCGTAGCGGTCCTTGTCCATGATGACTACTTTATTTCCTTTGTCCGCCTTTAAGAAATATACAGGTTTTTCTTTCAATTCTTTCAGGAGCTTGATTTCGTTTCTGCCGTGGTGGGTGATTTTACTTTCCCTTGATTCGATGATTTTCCTCGTTTCTTCTCTAATGTGGTATTTTTTCTCGGTGGGCATATATTTTCTGGCCGCTTCTACATCCATCACAATATCCTCTGTGGGCAGTTTGTCACATTTGATCGCATAATTTAAGCCCATGTTTGGTAAGTGTAACTGGGATTCGGTGAAGGTTTCTGACGATCTGTTCACGACTAAATCTGGAATTTCCGCTACTTTATTCTTAACGATGGTTTCACTCTTCTTGTCTGCTAGAAGTGCCTTCAATTTTTTCCCCAAAATTTGTCGCTTCCGATCTTTTTTGCATTCGAAGGCCCTTTCTACTTTGTTTAAAACGTCTGCCATCCATCCTTTTCTGCTTTGGAAGTCATAGCATATTTTCAAATGCAAATGATAAGCTCGTACTGTAATGTCATCTAGCTTCGCGTAAAGTCGGTTGATGCTATCCTTGATGAGGCTCCTTTCCATTTCTACCTTACGTTTCTCCGCCCCTGGTAACGAAATCCTTATTTTTATGCAATGGCTCCTTGGAACTACTTTAAATGACAGGCAAAATTTTAAAAACTTGATGTCTTCGCTGATTCTACCTTGAGCTCTTTTCAGCTTCAGGAAATTGTAAAAGTTGGAGCTTGACTGAGTTGTCCGATCAAATCTATTGAAAATCTCCATATTTTAGCGCTATCATGAAGCACTGGTAGTTCAGGCCCCAACTTTATTTGCCCGATGGACGAGGCCACGTAAAAATGCTCAGCACTCAATAATATGTCGATTTTGTCGGTCATATGAAAGCTGGGATCTGCCAGCTTAATATTCTTGGGAAGCAGCCATTTGGACACGTTCAGCTGTTGAGCGGGTTGTGGTGAAATTATTTTGTCCAGCACCTGTGCCACCACTTCCCTGGCATATCCAGTGATTCAAGACTGCAGCCTAAACTTCACTGTTCCTTGCGCTCTCACTGTTGTGCTGCCGACCCCTTCAATGAGCGTTGAATTGCGTATGGAATTTAGCCCAAGTCTTCGCACTGTAGGCGTGGTTATCAAATTTATCTGGGGACCTGGATCCAGCACAGCTCGATATTCTGTTGCTCTTCCATTGCTGCCAATCAGCCTTACCACAGCTGTGCTCAGGAGTACATATCCCTTTGAACGCGGAGTCGACACTGTAGTCAGAGAGAATGCAAGTTGGTGCTTGCTTTCCCGTTGGTGTGCAACCTTGTTCGGAGGATTCACCTTAGCTCGCTAAGAATTGGTCTCTCTGTGTTTCCTGGCACAGTCTTTGCATCCTCTGGCGGAGCAGTTGGCGGATTTGTGTACTTCTCGAAGACTGTTGACACCAAAGTTTTTTGGCCTGTATAAATATAAATTGTCGAGCGGCATTGAGCTTCAAAAACTCTGGACAGTAGAAGAACGGATGCGTCTGCTGGCATATGAGGCATGAAGAAGCCGCCACGGTAGCCACGGTGGTTTTGATTTCTTTCTTCCGGTTGTCAAGTGCCTTTGATTGGTGTCCGATCGTTTCAAGGGCCTGGAAGCAAGTCTCCAAAAGTTGCAAAACAGACTTGAGCGATGGCACTTCTCGAGGACTAGACAAGGCCTGCTCATAAATCGCATGAGTGGTCGAGTCCAGCTTCCTTGTCAACATATGCAAAAGCAACGGATCCCACTCATCGGTAGCAACATTTAGATTTTCCAGTCCTCGGAGGCATGTCGAGTAAACATTTCACAGCAGCGGCTGCTGGCCTCTCACCAAAATGGGAGGACTGTCCCAACAATCTATCGACGAGTGTAGTGACCAAGAGCCGTCGATTGTCATAACGCTCCTTTAAGATCGTCCATTCTGCCTCATAGTTCTCTTCCGATAGAGCAAAATTCATTATCAGCTTCTCCAGTGAGGTTGGCCTTGAGATACCATGACTTTTGGCTGTTGGATATGGGCTGATTATGCACCATTTGTTCAAACAAGTCCTGAAAGGGTCGCCACCGTAATTAGTCTCCATCGAATTTCGGTAGTGTAATTTTGGGCAGACATAGTTTGGGGCTCGTCAAATTGGGCGTACGTGTTCCAGGCGTGGTGTCGCAGTCATCCGATCCGGCCTCCAGCTAGACCAGTCAGTCCTGAGCAACTTCCTCTAAACTGGTATGCTGTTCACGGTTGAAGCCCACTTCTTCAGGATCATCACTGAGCTTGCAAAGCTGATAATATTGCTCCTCCAATTGGTCCCAGCTTCATTGGACCGACATAATCTTGGCCTTATACCCCTAGCGTGAGCGTTGCGGTTGATCCAAGCGGGAGACTAAACGGCGAAAGGAGTCCGCCATCACTTTGTAGCGTCGAAGGATCTTGGAGACGACTGGATCATTCTGTGATGGAATATCTGTCGGTTTCAATCGGCTGACATTCTCTGTGAAGCGCAAGCTTATCCGCTCGGATGGCCCTCCAGCATCATCATTGGGGTATCTCAATGCCGACAGCCTCTCCGAAAAGTGTCGCTGAAAGTCGATTAAAATTGGCCTGCGTTGTCTCATAAATCTGACTGGCGAAGTAGCTTTGCGACAGCGGCACATCTGGTAGTGCCCGTATTTGATTGTCCATCTTCTCAAATTCGTGCCGTACGGACTCAAGCCGCCAAAGTCACTCCTGATAGTATTCGGCCCTTTGCTTTCGCGCAATCGGGTCCTTTTTGTAATTCAGGATTAATTTGTCCAATTCTTGGGGCAGCAACCTTTGCCGTTTCGCCAGTTCCTCCATCGTTGGAAATTCCCTGGGCTGGACGAAAACTACCATGGCAACCCCACCAGAGCACACGCACTGCTCTCTTCACTAACGAGCGGACACCAATCACACACACCACCAACACCAAATCCAGAACAACAAACGTTGGGTGAAATATCCTGGTATCGCCGATCGATGTCACAGGAATTGAAAATTCACCAACACAAAATCCAAAAAATAAGCGTTAGACGAAATATCCTGAACTCGATGTCGCAGGGGCCTCCAAAAGTTTGCGTCGGGACTCCTTTGTCCCGGCCAAATAACAAAAAACACCTTCCGTTCGCGTAAATTATTTTATTTAATTGCATCAGAACTTGTTCTGAATTATTACAAGATAATTTGCGTATGTAATTATTTAATTTCGCGACACGATTGACACGACTGCCGAGCAAAAAATACAACTTCAAATCAAATGCCGCGCAAAAATATAACTTCAAATCAAATGCAACATAATTGCTGCAAGTCATAACATCCATTCATGCAAAAAGTGCACATGCAAGCGCGGACGCTCCCACTATTTGAGCTGACCGTGCGTACATGTGCACTCATCGCATGCAGCCACAGCGCGATACGATCATAGCATCACTTGCAATGTGCAATGTTCGCACAATGCAAACGACACCACAATGCATTCACATGTGGACGTTGCATACATGATGGGTAGCCATGAAGTCGATACGGGCAATGAAATGCTCGTATTGGTTTCATGGCAACGCGATATGACCGCAGCAAACATTGTTGCAATAAAAAACGCAAGCAAATTTTGAATGCAACAGTTACTTAATCAAATTATGTGGAGTATAATTATGATTGGCCCATATGTGGTATCTATTATTTGTTTAAATTGATTTAAGGGTTTTGAATAGTTGAATTAATTGATTAATTTCTGAATTTTGTTTTCAAGATCTATGTTTTTCAAGATCTCTTTGCTGACTAGTAGGTTTACTTTGAATTCGAGGGGAATTCTTGTCTCTAGCTCCATGGCCCTTGTCGCAAGCAATCAACAATAAATGCAAAAGTAATGCCAGATTTCAAAAAAGGTGTATACCTAGTTTTTCCCGTGATAAATAATGATATTTTATTGCGCTATTCTTCCTACAACAAGTTACAACGCATTGTTGCCGTTTACTTACGTTTGCGAAGACCAACAAAAAGCCCAAAACTTTTATGAATAGCTGAACGTCAAAATGCTTCTAAGCGAATGTCGCTATTTATACAGCGTCATGAATCTGTCGAAGATGACGATGTTTTATTCAATAATCGTGATTTACCAACGAAAAGCGAGTTGCTTCCGTTGAAGCCTTTTTTGGATAATAAAAGATTAATAAGAGTAGGAGGTCGGCTCCTTTTCGCTACATTGTCATACATTCAAAAGCATCCCGAAATTTTGCCGAAGTCACATCATATAACCGATCTTCTTATCACAAAGGAACACTTAAAAAATATGCCCGGTGGGACTTAGTTGACTCTTCATTCTCTGCGACAAAAATATTGGCCTTCAGATGGCAGAAGCCAAGTACGTAAAGTCGTACGGAGGTGCGTACGGTGTACACGCGCCAGACCAGTACTGGTTAATAACATCATGGGTAGCTTACCATCCATGCAAACAAAACAATCGCTACCTTTTGCTAACGTTGGAGTAGACTTTTGCGAACGTTGGAGTAGACTGGAGTAAAGTTTACGTCACCTCCTTTATTTGATTTGCAACAAAGGCCGTACACTTGAAAACCGTAAGTGACTTTATCACTGAGGAATTTCTAGCTGCACTACGAAGGTTTATTTCACATCGTGGCACATCACGAATATCTATTCCGAAAACAGCACAAATTTCATAGGCGCTCATCGACATCTCAAGAACTCCAGGAACTGATTGCATAAGAGGCATATAATCAACAGCTAGCTGCGGTGAAATCTTTTAAACATCAGTTGCGACGCATAGTCGGACCTGATTTATGTTTGAACAATTCAACTCACTAGTAATAGAAATCGAAGCAATTCTTAATTCCCGACCTCTCACACCCTTATCCTGAGATTCCAATGATCTCGAGGTCCGGACGCCCGCTCACTTCCTAACCGGTGATAGACTGTCGAACTTACCAGAATATGATCTTACTACAACACCTTGCAATCGTTTGTCACTATGGCAACATGTATAGAAGGACTTCTGGACTCGTTAGCACAAAGAAACCATACATGAGTCCGTTCTAAATGGTTTGTAGTGAAGAATATATGGAAAATTGTCCGTGAAGGGCTGCAGCGATGGTCTGCTGCCTCAGCAGAAGAGAATGTTGAAATCTGCCTGAATGTACTGGCAGGCTAGCGTTGCGGTGTCGTGGGGCGGGTTTTTCCCCCTAGCACAAGGTCCCACTAAAAAAAAATTCGCATTCACGAATTAAACATGGAAAAATGCTGATCGACTGGTGTCGAGGCCGAGGTAACCTACTAAGGGTTGCCATGTTTGTTCGAAGAACAAATCGGGCCGAGCAAAAACGGACGGACTGGTGGAGACCTCGTCATTACCGACAATCCTTACGGCCACAAATAAGAGTGGGGCATCCAGATGGTAGCGGTGCCCCCTTGAACCTTCCCAACCGGATCAAAGTCCAAAGTCCCATTTGATGAAAAACTCATATAAAAGTACTTTGTATGACTCTTTCCCTCAAATGAGAAATACAAACGTAACCGATTTCTGCTATAGCTTTATCCAATGAAATCACATAACCCTATATCATGAACGGGCACGTGAGCGGAAGGCCACTCTACCCGGCAAGAGCCCCTGTTAACAAAAGAAAGCAAAGAGCGCGCCCGATGGCTAGCCCATTCTATAGGAGGAGCCTGCCATCGATGCGGGTCCTATACCCGGTCAGGTCGAAAGAAATGGAAAACTTAACAATCAATTTATTCAAATAAACACAAAATACTATATGGACGTTTTTAGATGAATTAATTTTTACTTTTGGACATAAAACTGTCTATCGGCACCATCATGCATGGACATTCAAAAGAACCTTTGATTTCAGTGCAACTATTTTTGATACGATATTTTTATTTATAAAACTATAAAAAGGGCATATCCACACGTTCTCGCTACTACGTTATAAGGACAATAATATGGTATGGACTTATTTGACTTTTCCGCACAACTAGTTCTGCATCTGCATTTAAATCGTTAAAATCATCTTGCAGCCGCTTGTTTGGGAAATCCTTCTACAAAGCTAATTTTGTTTAATTTATCATTATTGATTTTCATGAACGAATTCCGAGTAAATTTCAATTGGTTCATATGCAAGTACAAAAACAATAAAATCCAATCTAAAATAAACATGCAGACTACAGCGACCAATTTTTTAGTTCCTATCGCACAAATTAATTGCCCGTACAACATGTAAATGCGAAAGACTTCCATATAATTTGTCGCAGGTGTCGAAAATAATGATAATACGAGTAAACATAGTCGATAAAGATTTACATGGAGGTGAAGTCCATTAAGCAGGCCTGGGTCAGTCATAAACTTGATAGAGTATATAATTTATGTATGTTTTACTTATAAGCTTGTATGTATATGTTTTTCAGAAAAAATCTGGCTTCTAATTGGAAATCAAATTTTCAATTTAACTCAATGTGTGCTAACTTAATTTAATACTAATCATACATAACATTGGTCTATTTTACATGAATAAAATAAAAGAAAATATGCAAAAGATATAATCTATCTCCTCCTCACCAATTGCGTTGCTGTGCCATGCTTGATTTTGAGAAGACCCTATCCTTAACCAAAACTACAATACGAACGATTCATCGCAATGCAAGAAACTGAAGCGAGTTTATGCTACGGACGTGAAAAATTCACGAGACGTGGATATCGATCTATTTCCTCAGTCAAGCGCGCCAATCCAATCACGTTGATATTAATAAAATGCAGTTCGCTCCCGGATTGACGATTTCGAATATGAACGTTTTCAGCTAAGGACTTCTCCTAATTATATCCAACAGCAAAATTGAATCAAAAACGGTCACTCACCACTTCTCGTTGAAAGCGTGACTGTAACTACGATGCATTCTATCGTGTCTCCATTTACGTCAAGGCTCACCGAATTTGAAGAGCTTTTTGCAAAGAAACTTTATATGGTTCAGTCGAAAGTTTCTAATGAATTTGCCCCGCAGTGCTGCATACACGGACACTTCAACTTCGGTACTCCTGTCTTAATTGCAGCAACTCCAGTACAGCACTCCTTTCTTTAAAGGGGAAAAGTAACACTACAGTCCACTTAGCTCGAATAAATTGGTATTTCATCTTGATATTGGCAGTCTGAGAAAGAATATTCATTATAATTGCATGTGACTTTCGCATAACTTCGAAAAAACTGTGGAAGTATTTTTGGCCGCAAATCATTTTCGAAATACAATAACCATTCTTCGCAAATTCTGCTGTGGCACTAACCAATTCTTCATCAGGTTCTCGCTGATGTACCTGATAAATGCTTCAGAGTCTCACTAGCAGACATATCCCAAATTAATTGTCTTCCACTTGTTCATTGTTTTCTTCTTCAGTTGATTTGCGTTTTAATGCTAAATATTCAATGCACATACTACTATAAGATCCTTTAGTGGCAACATCTTCGACACTCACGACACGGTTGAATGATTTTCGCTTATCCTCATCCGCCCTCAGCGAAATTGTTACATCAAAACAATTGTAAACCATACACTTTGATTATTTTGGTTTACTCTTGTATTTACCGAATCGCGCCAACATTACAACATTAACTGATAAGAACGAGAGATTAGCGCCACTACCAACTGCAGTTTAGGGTCCCTTTACCATTGACAGTAACATAAAGGGATGATAAAGGCAAATTAGATTCTGGGCATAAATGAGCTGCATTTACATGCTGACGTTGTTTATGGCACAAAATATTTTCTTGGTATACAAAAAGTTATAGCAATAAGTGTCATCCAATTTTAAATATAAACATTCACAATCCTTGGTCTTGACGCCACTAAGTTTCATTTAAAAATAAGTTTATTCGAGAACCGTCACATATACGCAAATACACGCTTCCGGTATCAAACGACCAATTTTAAATTATATTTTCGGCACTTTACCAACACTTTTCATACCGAACATATTTTGCACGGTGGCCACGTTCTTCTTCTTTTCCCGGTCGCGGCCGTAAATCGACTTTCCCGATCCGTCCAAAACTTGTCTTTCTTTTCGCTGTCTCCCATGTCGCTACCGGTAAATTACTCAGCTGCTCACTCAGCAGAGCTCGATTGCATTTGGTAAGATAATACACTGTTAGGAGGTACTAAATTTGTGTTCCCATGTCCGAAATTTCAATTTACAGATTTAAATTTTAAAGGCAGATTTAGAAAAATATTTAATTATTTACATTCCTAGTCGTAATTTGTAAAATAGTTTTCTTTCTTGTTATTATTATTAAATGTCATTTTTACATTAATTTCCCTTTATATTAAATTTAAATGTTTCCCCTTAATTATTTTCTTCATGATATTTAACTTTTATTACTATTTAAAATCTTCTTCATATCTTTATTTCGGTTAAATTTTCTTTGCTTCAGTTAAATTTTGTTTTTAAAAATGTTAAATCTGTAAATAAAATTTCGAATATGAGAACGCAGATTTAGTACAGCTATCGAGGTATTACACCACGCAGTGTAAGCGAACGCGACTGAGCTGGCAGGTGCGGGAGTTAGCGGTACACCAAAAGAAGGAAAAAAAAGGAAGAAAAGAGGAAGTCTGGTTTGAGCAGTGTACTGGTCCGATACAAATATTTAAGTAAATAGTCTTTTTATGTTATTTTTAAATAGTTAAATGCTACAAAACGTCAAAGATTTTAAATTTTGCTGTGTACACTTTTACAAGTGAAACTCCTCAGCACTTGAAAGCGGTGGGTAGCTATTTGAAATTAAACTTAATTGTTTTATGGAATGTCCCGAAACGACATATTCAGGGCTTCAAATATATACTCACGAAGGAACGTTTTCATAAATACTTTTATCTTCATAGCAGGAAGAATGGAGGAATGTTAATGTTTACCAATACCAGTGAAGTGCAATTAAAAACTCGTGAAGATCATTTGTACGATTCATATGTGGAGAATTCAACACATGAAATCAACAAAGCATTTACTAAACTAAATAACAAGTATGAAAACGAGTCCGCTTGAAATTGCTCATGAGTCGCGTTGTTTTGGGGTTAGTTTGAATGAGTGAGGCATGAAAATAAAAGCAATAATAACTAAATTCAATTTCATCATCCCAATTTATTTTAAGTGAAATTTTGTGAATAAGAGCCTTCAGTCCAATATCTTTTGTTGAAAGTAGTATGAATCGCCATGGTAGTGAAGATCGTTCTTTGTGGTGTTAATTATAAACTCTATCGATTATCACAGCACGTTGATTAAAACTGGCGAGATAAGCTTTTGGAGAGGTGCAGCACCTAACCTCGAATTGAAACAGGGAAGTTTGCATGCATCGGTGTCAACGCCGTGAATCCCAAGTTGAGACCGCAGATTAATACTTGTCGAAGGTTGCCCAATGTCTTCATTTGGGATGCAGATGGATTGGTGAACTCTCCCCAAGTTATCGAAAGAAGGGATTGCCGTTAAAAATTATATACTTGCCTCTTAGCGGTTCAAATTTCTGACAGTTGAGGATTCTGTATTCGAGTACATTTATGGATTTGCATCACTTGCAGTTTTCGGAGGACGCATTTTCGGCCTTCTTGAATCTGGTTAAGTTATACGCTCTGTTGTTAAGCTTTGGATAGTCACGATTCCACTTAGACTCAAAAGCGCCAATTCCAATGTGATAATGCACATTTAATGTGTTGAGTAAAATACAAATCATAATTCATAAGATTCTTCCAACATCAACATTTCAAGTGCACGGCCATCATCAAAACAATCAGCAAATAACTCGTGGAACTGGTCGGAAAGGGACAACCCTGGATGTTGATCTGTTGGCATGCTCTAAAGAAAACTCCGAACTACTACTACAAGCAGAGAAAATCAACGGGAATATCATTCAAGATAAGTATTATAAATCAGAAAAGCCAGACAAGCGATAATATCGTCGTTTTGATCCCTAGACAATTTTAATCTTTCGTTTTTTCAAATGACGGACACTTTTAACATTTGCCACATTAATTCCATTCATTCATTTATTGTTGCGTCTCTCCAGTCGGTATTTTTATTGTGTTCATAAAAATTGGATAAACAAAACTGGTCCACGTTGTAAGGAAACGACCTCACCTTTAGGCTACCCGTGTTTTATTTTCAAAATATATGTTTCAAATACTTTCAATCCCCTATATTCAGAGGAAAGGGGAAAAGTCAAGGGTGGGAATTTATTTCTGTTTTTTTGAAACGATTCTCAAAACTGTGGGCTGGCTTCTTGCCAATTTCATTTGCATTCAGAAAGAAATGACGGAAATAAAACAAATAATGCATTTCCCATTTTTTTATATTAATTTAAAAAAATAAAATTGACTTCCTCCTCACAGAAAGCTCCGTTAAAAATTGACCAACATAATTTAAGAAGAAAAAATTTTTTTTTCTGCTCATAAGCAACTACATAATGCAAAAAATTTTTCTACTTAAAACTTCTCTTCAAAATCCACATCATTGACTTTTTCAAAGAAACCAATTCAATAACTGATACTTGAATAAATGCATTTATTCTTTCATAAAATATAAACTTTGAGATGATTGCTAAAAATTGTGGTTAATCAATTCAAATGGATTATTTTAAGTTGTTGTAAAAATCATAAATTATTAACGAAAGGTATCGAAAATATTGCAAATGGTACCAACCGAGATTTACACTGCACAAATATTTAATATTTGTAAAGGAAGCATTTTTTTGAATTTTAATATTTAAAAGAAAAAATATTTTTTTTTAAAGATTTTTATATGTTTTATGTGTCAAAGAAAAATTTTTTTTAGGTAAATTTTAATAAGATTCTCAATATTTCAAATCATTTAAAAAAAAAATTTTAATATTTTCATAAGTTGTCGCAGAAGACACAAATATTTCAAAATATTTAACGACTTATCACTGGTCTGATATTATTTCAGTAAAATATGCTGCAGCTCTTTATATTTCTCAAAGAAAATTAGAATAATCTCAATAGAAGTGAAATTTTCCAACAGTTTGTTATTTAAATTTAAAGATATTAATAAATCAGTTTTCTTTCAACATTTTTTCCTAGATAAATATAAAAAAAATAAAAAATTAACAAAAGACAAGAAAAGAAAACATCTCGCATGAAATACGGATTGAACATTTTTTTTTCGTAAATATTTAATTTAAATAATAATTTAAAGGAAACAGAGAGACATTTTGCTAAATATACACTCTTGTTCATTGTTTGCATATAGAATTTTCAACAAAAGAAGTAAATAAATGTATATATACATACACAATAATATTTTCGCCGTAGTAAAACTTAAACATAGTAAAATTATAAAAACAAATAAGTATGTTTCTCCACCTAGAAGGGTAACAACACGCTTATGTTTTATTGTTTAACTTCAGTTCCTACAAAAATACAATGAATTGTTAAATATAAAAAACTCGGTCTTTCCATTTCGATCAACCTGACGGGGTATAGGACCCGCATCAAGGGCAGGCTCCTCCTCTAATATGGGCCGTTTCTTTTGTTGTTAACAGGGGCTCTTGCCGGGTAGGGTGGCCTTCCGCTCGCGTGCCCTTTTATGGTATAGAGGTATGTGATTCCATCACATCATTCTATACATAAATTGGCCACGTCTATTTTTCTCAATTGATGGGAAAATTCATGCAAATTATGTTTGTATGAGTTTTCCACTCAAACGGGAAATACATGGCCACGTCTGCGTTTGGATCTTGGTCCGGTTGGGAATGCGCGAGGCTCCACCACCTCCATCTGGATGTTCCACTCTTATTTGTGGGCCATAAGGATCGTCGGTGACGACAAAGTTTCCGTCAGTCCGTCCGTTTTTGCTCGGCCCAATTTGTTCTTCGAACAAACATGGCAACCCTTAGTAGGTTACCTCGGCCTCGACAGCAGTCGATTTTTTGCAGTGGGCCCTTGTGCTAGGTGGAAAGAATCCCGCCCCACCACACCGCAACGCTAGCCTGCCAGTGCATTCACGCGTCCCCAGACAAGGCCAATCTCGGCGAATCTTAACATCCTCTTCCGCTGGGGAAGCAGAACATTGCTGCAGTTCTTTGCGGGCATTTATATACCTACTTAATCCACTACAAGCGCGACTAATAACATCAAATGGTGAAGTTATTCGTGCTGTTTTAAGGCTAGCACCATTACTCATAGAAGGCAAAGACACACTCAAAGCTGATACAACTTCAAAAAAAAATAAACTAAACATCTTATACGAATTTCTTGTTGATCGCGTGACTCTCAATGCCGGGAGTATATTGAATGCTGCGAACCTCTACGCTGAACATAAGTGTAGCACCGTTGCATGGACAAACATAGCAACAAACTATCTTTCCTCATCCCTTGCAATGGCAGACCCTCAAAAATAATCAGATGTTCCTACAACAGCAGCATCAGAAACACCAACGAACACAGCGAGTGTATCTGGAGCTACCGTTCCTATCTCACTAAACATCGACTTTACAGATTCGACAAAAAGTGTAACCAGCTATTCAAATATACTATATTACACAGTCCACTAAAAGTCGCACGGCAACGCGGATGTTTCATTTTCTTTAATTAATTTTACCAGTACTTAGATTCATATTTTAAATTTTTACCATATATTTGCACATTAAATCTTCAGTAACAAACTAAAATCTACCGACTTTTCTTTTCAATATAAAATATCTGGAGTCCGGGAGATCGGCTTCCAGAAGGAAAATGTTCCGACACATGAATATATTTGAATATTGACCTTCACCGTGCTTCTAAATTTCGTCATATCGCGACTAAATAAATAAATATGTATGTATATATATATATATATATATATATATATATATATATATATATATATATATATATATATATATATGTTTATATGTACTGGGTATTCTTAAAAGTATTGAGCCTTTTTTGTCATTTTTCGATTGAATATTTTTTTTACTTAAAATGGATTTTTTTAAGTACATATTGTCCATTATTATCTATGGCTTTTTGCCATTTTTTGAATAGAGCTGTTATTCCATCTGTGTAGAAATTACTTTCTTTTCATTAAGGAAGTTTTGCAGAGACCGAAACGAATGGTAATCTGATGACACAAGGTCTGGACTATACGATGGATGCATCAAAACTAACCAGCGAAGCTCTGTCAATTTTTGCCGGGTCATCAAAGATGTGTGCGGTCTGGCATTGTCATGATGGGAGACAACGCCCTTTCTATTGATCAATTCTGGCCATTTTTTTTTGGATTTCTTGTTGCAATCTGGCTAATTACTGACAGTATAGAGCCGAATTGAGTGTTTGGCCAGGTTCTAGCACCTTATGATAAACAATTCCCTTCATATCCCACCATATACACAGCATAACCTTATTTAGTGACAATCCTGGCTTTGGAGTCGTTTGTGATGATTCACATTTATTTGACCATAATTATTTTCGAATGAAATTCTCGTATCTTACCCATTTTTCATCGCCCGTAATGGTTTTCTTCAAAAATGGCTCGATTTCGTTGCGTTTTATTAGTATTTCACAAATGGAAATTCGGTCGATCAAAATTTTTTGTGTTAATTCATGCGGCATCCAAACGCCGAGCTTCTTTGTGTATCCAGTCTTTTGCAAATGGATCGTAGTGATATTGTAAAATATAACCAGTATTTTCAGAAATTTCATAACTTTTGACACGAATGACTGAGCTGTCCAAATGGAAATTGTAGACTGGAATGTCGGTTTGACTCAATCTGATTAGTATTGCCCGATTTTTGACAACGAACACGATCTGGTGACAAAAAAGGCTCAATACTTTCTAGACTATCCATTATGTATATATATATATATATATATATATATATATATATATATATATATATATATATATATATATATATATATATATATATATATATATATATATATATATATATATATATATATATATATATATATATATATATATATATATATATATATATATATATATATTTTAGACTATCCACCATATACACATAGATATATATGTATATATATATATATATATATATACATATATATATATATATACATACATATACATACATATATATATATATATATATATATATATATATATATATATATATATATATATATATATATATATATATATATTGGCCAGTCTAGAACGTATTGAACCTCTTTGGTCACAAGATCATATTCGCTGTCATATATTGGGCAGTACTAATCAGATTGAGTCAACGTGACATGCGTTTGAAAGGTGACATTCCTGTCTACAATTTTCATACCGACATTTTTGTATTAAAAATGAGTAACATTTCTGAAAAAAATTCGTTATTTTTTCCAACATCACTACGATCAAGGTGACAATGCATCGCAGGCTCGTGGAAAAATGTATGGTGTCTACGGTCAAGATACTTTATCAAAAGCCACAGCCAAGAGATAGTTCACTCGCTTTCGTTCTGGAAATTTTGATATCAACGATGCACCTCGCTCAGGTCGACCAATCACTGAAAAAGTTAAATAAATCTTACAAAAAATTGAAGAAGACCGACACATAAGTAGCCATGACATTTGCTAAGGAACTGAATATCCATCACCAAACAGTTTTGAACCATTTGCGTAAGGCTGGATACTCAAAGATGCTCGACGTTTGGGTGCCGAATGAATTAACACAAACCGAATTTCCATTTGCGAAATGCTTATAAAACGCAACGAAATTGAGCTATTTTTGAAGCAAATCATTACGGGCGATGAAAAATGGGTAAGAAACAAGAATGTGGTTCGAAAAAGCTCATGGTCTAAAAAAAGGTGAATCTTCACAAACGACTGTGAAGCCAGGATTGACACTAAATCATGTTATGCTATGTGTATGGTGGGATTGGAAGGGAATCGTTTATCATGAGGTGCTAGAACCTGCCCAAACACTCAATTCGGCTCTATACTGTCAGCAGTTAACCAGATTGAACAAGCAATTCAAAATCGGCAAGAATTGATCAGTAGAAAGGGCGTTGTCATCCATCATGAGAATACCAGACCACACACATTTTTGATGACCCGGCAAAAATTGACAGAGCATGGCTGGGAAGTTTTGTCGTATCCACCGTATAGTCTAGACCCTACAACATCAGACTACCATTTGTGTCGTTCTCTGCCAAACTTCCTCAATGAAAAGAAATTCACTTCAAAAAGGTATTGTGAAAATGACTTGGCCAAGTTTTTTGCCGATCAACCACAGAAGTTCTGAAAAGATGGAATAATAACCGTACCCAAAAAATGGCAAAAGGTCATAGATAACAATGGACAACATGTACTTAAATAAAATACATTTTAAATAAAAGAAAGGTTCAATCGAAAAATGACAAAAAACAGGATCAAACTTTTTAGACTTACCAATATACAAATATATATACATATCTAAACATCAAGTGAGCTTTGTAATCTATCTCAAGAAATTAATTTAAATCCCCGTTGGCAGCACCAGATGGAAAGGCTAATTTCTCGTAAGTAGCGGAAGATTTTGGAAAAGAATTTGGCTTGCGTACTACTGAACTTCTTACTGCAATTTTCGTAGCACCACATGGGTATTTATTGACATAAAAAGAATCCGCTGACGTTCGTATTTAAAGATCCTTTATAGAGGCGCAAAGATTTTGCTCATTCAATTGAGTTGCACATTTATGGATCAAATATTGAAAATCGGCAGATAAGAAATTGTTATTAAAATATAAATACAGGTGTTGTCTTTCTCACATTTGCTGTTTACACAGTGGTTACCATACAAAGGTGATAACTTGTCGGCTGAAATAGCTCAAATAGATAATTTCCAAAAATTCACATAAAAATTTAATCAGCACTTGCGTTGCTATTAAAATAAATATTTTCAATTCTTTTCTGAACCAACAGGGGCCACCATTTTGCATTTTTGTTTGAAAACAAGTGCTAAAAATATTAAGTTGTAAATTATCGAATTTTTCATTTGTCATCCGATTTGCATAGTTTTTTTTGCAGATTAAATTAACTTGCTTTAATAACTTATAATATAATTTCAAATTTCATCGGAATCTGTTGAGAAACTTGGCTGCTAGAGGGCTACAGAAATAAAAAAAAAATTAAGTCAATACCTCACGCACCCTGTATGGGGACGCACTGCAAATTGCAAGAGGTACCACTTTTGACCTACGTAGAAAATTTCCTCATTCTAGCTCATGTAGTTTGCAAGGAAACTTACTGTGACGCACGAATAAGCGGACGGATGGACGGACGGACAGACAACTCACGATTTCATAATTTTTTAAGGGTATTGTAAAAATATTTTAACAATATCCTAAAAATGGTCTGCTATGAAAATACTTCCAAAATAAGTAATTCAAGACGTTTCCATGAAAAATATTCATTATTTCAGTTGCTGCTAAAATAGCGAATAGCGCTTGCCTTCTGACCTTTGGGGGCCACCATTTTGAATGCCTGCATTTGATTTTGGATTATTTTAAATCTTTATATGCTAGGACCTCATCAATCAATGTGCCAAATCTCGTTCAAATTAGAGTTTCACTCTAGACAGGGCAAACTTATTCAATTTTTAGTGAAAATGGCAGCTAAAAATATTAGTATTAATAATTTCGACTCTTTAATTTTTCATTCTTTTCTCTTTATCTGTTTAATACAAGAACTTAATACAAAGATTCATAATCTCAAGTTTCATCAAATCCGTTTGGAAATGTGACCACTAGAGGCCCACGAAAACCTGAAAAAGTCGCATATTTAAACCAGCGCCATTTTGAAAATTGCACATGCATGATAACCAAAATGTCAAAGTTTCTAAATCTTCTTGAATCCCATCTTAAAATCAAGTTTCATACACATCGGACGAAAATTGCAACTTTTAGAGAACTTTGAAATTTTGAGCTTCAACTGACCGCCATTTTGTTTTTTGCGACCTGACCTCCAATTTTTTACATAATAGTTTCTATCAAACTACTGAATTTCATTAACATTGGTTGAAAGCTTTGGTCAAAACCACAACAAAAAAATTTTGTACGTTTTTCGATATTTGAGCGGCCGCCATTTGTGTCAGCCGTACCGACTTTGAGTATTTTATTGCGAGATTCATCTCATATATCAATGAACGTTCGTACCTAATTTCATGCTAATCAGAGCAATGCTTTGGTCACAACAGAAATCACGATTTTTCGCTTAAAATGGCCGCCATTTTCTTTTCGCCCAGCCCATATAGCTGGTTCACGAACGTACCCGATATATTTACTCAATACACCTTTCCTGAAAATTTTATGCAAATCGGATTGAAATTGCAATCTCTAGCGTGGTCACAAATTTCGTTATATCCCATATATATATATATATATATATATATATATATATATATATATATATATATATATATATATATATATATATATATATATATATATATGGGATATAAAGAAATTTGTGACCACGCTAGAGATTGCAATTTCAATCCGATTTGCATAAAATTTTCAGGAAAGGTGTATTGAGTAAATATATCGGGTACGATTTTTCGCTTAAAATGGCCGCCATTTTCTTTTCGCCCAGCCCATATAGCTGGTTCACGAACGTACCCGATATATTTACTCAATACACCTTTCCCGAAAATTTTATGCAAATCGGATTGAAATTGCAATCTCTAGCGTGGTCACAAATTTCGTTATATCCCATATATATATATATATATATATATATATATATATATATATATATATATATATATATATATATATATATATATATATACATGTACAAATAATTCTGCGAGCTACTGTCGCAATTGTTTTCACAATCATTAAGAACGTCAACAAATGAATTTACTCGAACCCACGAGAACCCAACAAGCATGATCAACATCTGCAAGTGACGTCACTCCATTCATTAATTTGCTCGAATCTAGCAGGTACCTCTCGGTAGAACATTCGCCAATGTACGAGAAAGGGGTGAATAGGTAGAGACCCTATATAAAGGCGAGCTGAATGAATGGGGGGATCATTCATTCGACCGCGATAAGAACTGCGATAGTGTGTGGGAAGTGATTTTCGTAATAGTGAAGTGCTTTAGAAGACAATTGCGATAAGAAATTTATGGACAAGTGTTAGATTTTTTTTAATAGTGAAAATTAAAATTAGTGCAAGTGTTAAACTGATTATTGTGCATATTTGTGATCAAATAAACTCTTTTAGACATAAATTAAAAGATATTGCGTTTTCACTTTCCCGGAACATTAAAATTTTAGGCCGCGAACCAATAACACGCGACAATGGTGTCAAGAAGTGCGAAAGAAAAATTTTGAAAGTGAATATTTGAACATTTTTATAGTGCACAATAGGAAAATTTAAAGAAACATTAAAAATGCCACGAAGCTTAAACTTCAAAATTAATGAATTGACCATGTCGGAGCTTAAGGAAGAGTTGGAACAGCGAAACCTGGCTACGCAAGGTACAAAGGCCACACTGATTGCACGCTTGCGTGACGCAATTGAATCGGAAGGCGCGTATCTGGATTCGGGTGAGCCCTCAGATGCAGAAAAAGGCGCAGAAGGTGGTGAAGCAGAAACAAAAATACCAAAGGAACCAGAAAATGCGCTGATGCAAATGTCAATGCTGATGCAGCAAGAGCAGCGACAACAGTCATCCAATTTAACTGCGAAGCTCAATGAACGGTCGTCCAATTTAACTACGAAGCTAGATGAACAATCATCGAAGTTAAATGAACAATCAACGAAGCTAAATGAACAATCAGCGCAGCTAAATGAACAGACATCCAGTTTAGCTGTGAAGCTAAATGAACAATCAGCGCAGCTAAATGAACAGACATCCAGTTTAGCTGCGAAGCTAAATGAACAATCAGCAAAAATGGACCATCAAGCGATTGAAATCAAGGCGGATTTGCAAAAACAGTCAACCGAAATAAAAGCGGAGCTCAGAAGTCTCAACAGCCAAATTAAATGCGTCGAGGAAAAGGTATACCAGGTCGAGGAGAGAATCAACCTTGAGATCAGCCAGGTCGAGGAGAGAATCAACCATGAGATGAAAAAAGTGAAAAAGGACTTGGAAGCAGTGAAGGCAGCAGTAACCGCCTCACCAGCCCCACTTATAACCGCAGCGCAAAGCTCATCTAGAAATGCGCAAGCACCAATATTCGACGGGCAAACGGTCTGGACTACTCGTATTTGCAAAACCCAGTTTGATGCTGCCGCAAGGGCAAATCACTGGAATGAGCAGGAACGAGCAACTGCATTGATTCTTGCTCTAAGAGGCACAGCTGCCGAGCTGTTGCAGTCGATCCCCGTTGAATTACACTCAAAGCCGAATGCTATAATGAATGCGCTCGACATGCGTTATGGAGACGATCATCTAAAGCAGATTTATCGGTCACAGCTAAGGCATCGGGTGCAGAAGACTGGTGAAACCTTGCAGCAACTAGCCCAAGACATTGAGCGACTAGCACTTTTTGCTTACCCAGCCTACGACCCAGAACATCGAGATGAAGCAGCGACAGACGCATTCATCAGCGCACTAAAGGACCCGGAATTGCAACAAGGCGTGCGTTTAGCTCAAAAGCAAACGGTTAAGGACGCATTGGCTTACAGTCTGAACTTTGAGGCAGCGAAAAATGTGACTCGTACCACTGCCCGGGTTCGTGAAGTAGTGACAGACGAGTGCAGGTGTGAACGCGTGGAAATTGAGCGAGACCCGCATGTCAATGGTGCGCCTAGATGCTGGAATTGCGGAGAGAAGGGGCACTTGCAAAGAGACTGCAAGAAGCGAAGAAAACCGAGCTATTGTCCAGGGTGTGCAGCTAGGAGGAGATCCAGACCGAGTCAGGAGCCCAGAATGGAAGCCCTTCAAACAGAGGGGTCGGGAAACATGTAAGAGCCAACTTCGTGGGGCAGAGGTTGGCTAGGAGGATCGACGTCCCCAGCACCACCATCACCGTGTCAAGACTACATTGTGGAGAAGCGGACTTCTGCCTTCCGGGTCAAATTGACGGAGAACACTGCACCATAACAATCGACACTGGTGCAACCCGATCGATTATCCGACCAGACCTAGTTAGACAGCAACAACTTCCAAGGGCAGAACTTTCTCACTACGGACAGCTACGGGAGAAACTGCACCTGTTCATGGAGAGGTCAACCTCCAGATACAGTTGGGAGACCTTGTGTTCCGACATAATTTTCTGGTCGCGAACATTATGGATGACTGCATTCTCGGAATGGATTTTCTGCGACCATATGGAATCGCGTTGGACTTGGGCAAACGTGTTTTGAAATAGCAGAATGTCGAAGTACTGATGGAGGATCCCAGCGTCCAAATCCCCAAGATGAATGTAGTGGTATGTACTGACACTGATGTACCGAATTCTTCCGAAAGCATTGTATGGGCCAAGCTTGATGGTGATTCTGGAGACCACCGATCTTATCTGATAGAGCCAACGAAGACATCCGCATTGCGCAGTTTGATTGTAGGACGAAGCCTTGCAAGATCTTTAAGCAACGGATATGTGCCGGTTAGAGTCCTTAACACCGCAGACTCAACCACGAGCATCAAAGCGGGAGAAGTCATCGGCAGCTGCCAGCCTGTTTCCACCATCACCTCTTTGGAAGCTACTCACAACCATCATTGGAAAAGGAGGCAAGACACAGACAAAGCCCGGGAATCCACGTCTGCCATATTGAAGCAAGTCAAATTGCCGGTGCAGCTATTCAAACGAGCCTCTGATCTGGTCACCAAGTACAGTGACATCTTCTCAACAAGCCCGGATGACCAAGGCCGAACGAGTTTGGTAACTCACGTCATAGATACACAGGGAGCCAAGCTGATTTGACAAGCACCAAGACGTCTCCCTATAGCCAAACAAGGAGAAGTGAGCGAGCTGATCTCGGACATGGAAAAACAAGGCATTATTGAACCTTCTGTAAGTCCATGGGCCGCGCCTGTAGTTCTAGTAAAAAAAAAAGGATGGTAGCACCCGCTTTTGTGTCGACTATAGGCAGCTTAACGACGTCACTAAGAAAGATAGTTACCCGCTCCCACGCATCGATGACATCATGGACACTTTAGCCGACGCAAAATGGTTTTCTACACTCGATCTCAAGAGTGGCTACTGGCAGGTAGAAATTGACAAGAAAGACCGAGAGAAGACCGCATTTTCAGTTCGGACCGGATTGTGGCAATTTGTGGTGATCCCGTTTGGGCTTTGCAATGCTCCAGCCACTTTCGAACGCTTGATGGAATACGTGCTACGTGGTCTAACCTGGAAAACCTGCTTGGTGTACCTAGATGACATCATCGTCATCGGGGGAACGTTCGAAGAGCATGTGCGGAACTTAGAAGAGGTTTTCTCCCGACTGCGACTGGCAAATTTGAAACTTAGTCCCGACAAGTGTACCCTTTTCGCAGCTGAAGTAAAATAACTGGGAAATGTCGTATCAGCAGAAGGGGTCAAAACAGACCCTGAGAAAATTGAAGCCGTGAAAAGCTAGCCAACACCAGACAACAAGCGCCAACTACGAATTTTCCTGGGTCTGGCAACCTACTATCGAAGATTCGTCAAAGACTTTGCCAAAATAGCTAAGTGTCTCCATCAGCTAATCGAGAAAAATCGTCCGTATGTCTGGAACAATGCCAGACAGCCTTTGAGACCCTGAAGGAAAAGCTATGTGAATCACCCGTACTGGCGTATCCGAAACCCGGAAAAATGTTTGTAGTTGACACCGATGCAAGCAACGGCGGTATTGGAGCTGTACTCTCCCAGCAGATCAATGGCGAAGAAAGAGTCCTCTCGTATTACAGTCGAGTTCTTTCAAAAAGTGAGAGGAACTACTGTGTGACCAGGAAGATGCTATTGGCTATAATAGAGGCCACCAAGCAGTTCCACAAGTACCTACAAGTTGCGAGATGGATCGAAAGATTGCAGTCATATGACTACGAAATTGTTCATCGAAAGGGCGGAGTTCATGGAAATGCTGACGCCCTATCTCGTCGCCCATGTCCATCTAACTGCAAGCATTGCTGACGGATTGAGGAAAAGGAACCGCCCGTTGATCTGCGACTGATAAGGGCCGAATTCGATGAAGGTTGGTCATCGGAGGAGATTCAAAATGCCCAGGTAGCCGATGAAGACATCGGACCATTGCTCGTATGGAAGGAGACGACTGGGCGACCTGAGTGGAAAGACGTTTCAACGCATGGCGCAACCCTGAAAAGCTATTGGGCACAATGGAACTCCCTTCAGGTAGAGGGTGGCATACTCAAGCGTAAATGGGAAACGGTGGATGCCAGCTCCTATAGGATGCAAACTATACTACCCAAAAGCCGAATCTACGATGTGGTTAAGGAAGTGCATGAAGGATCCTCGGGAGGCGACCTTGGTGTTAACAAGACCTTAGCGAAATTGTGGGAAAGATTCTACTGGCTCCACGCTCGAGAAGACGTAGAGGACTGGTGTCACAGATGCACAATTTGCGCTTCCGTCAAAGGCCCAAAGCGACGACTGAGAGGACAAATGCAAACCTATAACGTGGGGGTACCGTTTGAAAGGATTGCTGTTGACATCGCAGGACCCTTTCCTCAATCTGAATGGGGAAATCGATACACGCTGGTTGTAGCCGATTATTTCAGCAAATGGCCCGAGGTTTACCCCATTCCCAACCAGGAAGCAACTACTGTAGCTGAACAGCTAGTGTTAAATTGGGTCAGTAGGTATGGCGTACCTGGCGAACTACATTCGGATCAAGGCCGAAACTTTGAGTCACTAGTTTTTGGCGAAATGTGCGAGCTGCTTGGAATACGGAAAACGAGGACAACACCGCTGCATCCCCAATCCGATGGAATGGTCGAACGTTTCAACGGCACGCTCAATAAACACCTGGCCAAAATGGTTGACGAGAACCAAAGGGATCGGGACCGACATATCCCACTATTTTTAATGGCGTGTAGAGCCGCTGAACATGCGTCGACGGGCCAAGCCCCAGCCAAAGTCATTTTTGGAAAGACTACTCGTTCGCCAGCCGATATAAAGTTCGGAACACCCCCTGAGAAACCCCAAACGGTCTCGGAGTACGCAAGTGATCTAAGACAACGGTTGAACCAGATACATCGGACAGTGCGAAAACACCTCGAATCGGCTACTGACCGCATGAAGACCAGGTATGATCTAAAGGCTAATTCTACTGGCTTCCAGCAAGATGACTTGGTGTGGCTTTACAACCCGCAACGGCGAAAGGGTAGGTCTCCAAAGTTGCAACATAATTGGGAGGGACCATACCGAGTTACAAAGCGAATCAACGACGTCGTATACCGAATACAGGAACATCGTAAGCCGAGAGCTAAAATGAAAATCGTGCATCTGGACCGTCTTACCCTATACTACACCCA
>OZ017738.1:289243937-289288937 GCA_963969285.1 Odontomyia ornata
CGGATGATAAAAATGATCAGTATCGTTCATTTTCTGCATAAACGGTACATTTTAGTCCATCATTTCTACCGGAAATAACCAATAAATTAATTCGAAATGTGCCATAAATACAATTCAACAATAGTTAAAGGGAATATTTCAGGATGCTTTTCTCTTCCGCATTCATTCTTTGTTTACCAATGAACTTGGTATAGGATTCTTCTTACATCCTTTGACGTAAACGTTACATATAGGATTATAAAATTCCCCGAAAAAATAATAAGGATTGAGTGATTGAAAATTATAGAGTTGACTCGTTACTTTCCAGTTAATATTATATGTACATTACAACATATGCCTAGAAATCGAAAATTAGTGATTTCTATACTAAAAACCGGCAAGAATCGCAACCTAAAAACAGATACGTTTCCTGCTATAATTGATGATAACTGTACAGATGAAGATGAAAAGTCATAGCCGAAATGGTATGGTATGATTTTCTTAAAACTTTCATGAAAATTACGTGCCATGGTTAACGAATGATGCGATTAAGAAGGATATTTTTAAGTAAATTTCATGACACTGCTTGCGGAGTGAACTTTATGTTTACATATATAAATACATATGTCTATACATACTGTCGCGTGTTTTGGTTTGCAGCCAATAATTTTAATGTTCCGGGAAAATGAAAACGCAATGTCTTTAAATTAAATTAAAAGAGTTTATTTACTAAAAATGCACAATCACTAATTTAACTATTTCACAAAAGTTAATTAAAATCTAACTTTCACTTGTCAATTAATTCCTCTTACAACTGTCTTCACTTCAAAATCAATATCACTTTTTATTCGCACTCCACACTGTCGCAGTTTTTACTATCGTGGTTGAAATGAATCCCCCCATTCATTCAGCTCGCCTTTATATAGGGTCTCTAGTCATTTAACCCATTTCTCGTACATTGCCGAAATACGTGGAATATTCGAGCAGCAAAATGAATGGGGCAGTGACTCACTTTCAGATGTTGATCATGCTTTCTGGGTTTTCGACTCCATTCGCTTGTTGATCATTACGTTCTTAATGGTTGTGAAAACAATTGCGACAGTAGGTCGCAAAATTATTTGTACATATAACACTGCCCCCACTTCAGTTCTTTTTGCCCCGAAAAGATGTGTCGCCAGTTGTAGCCAATTCTCCATGGATGTAATATGGGGCAAGATGGTCCAGGTGCACGATTTTCATTTTGGCCCTCGGCTTTTGGTGTTCCTGTATGCGATATACGACTTCTTTGATTCGCTTTGTAACCCGGTATGGTCTCTCTCAATTATGCTGCAACTTTGGAGACCTACCCTTCCACCGCTGTAGATTATATAGCCAGACCAAGTCATCTTGCTGGAAGCCAGTAGAGTTTGCCTTTAAATCATACCTGGTCTTCATGCGGTCAGTAGCCGATTCGAGGTGTTTTTGCACTGTCCAATGTATCTGGTTCAACCGTTGTCTTAGCTCACTTGCGTACTCCGTGATCATTTGGGGTTTCTCGGGAGGTGTTCTGAACTTTGTATCGGCTGGCAAACGAATAGTCTCTCCAAAAATTACTTTGTTTGGGGCTTGGCCCGTCGATGCATGTTCAGCAGCTCTATACGCCATCAAAAATAGTGGGATGTGTCGGTCTCAGTCCCTTTGGTTCTCGTCAACCATCTTGGCCAGGCGTTTATTGAGCGTGCCTTTGAAGCTTTCGACCATTTGATCGGATTGGGGGTGCAGCGGTGTTGTCCTCGTTTCCCTTTTCCCAGTAGTTCGCACATTTCGCCGCAAACTAGTGACTCAAAGTTTTTTCGGCCTTGACCCGAATGCAGTTCGCAAGGTACGCCGTACCTACTGACCAATTTAGCACTAGCTGTTCGGCTACAGTAGTTGCTTCCTGGTTGGGAATGGGGCAGACCTCGGGCCAGTTGCTGAAATAATTGGCCACAACCAGCGTGTATCGATTTCCCCATTCGGATTCAGGAAAGGGTCCTGCGATGTCAACAGCAATCCTTTCAAACGGTACCCCCACGTTATAGGTTTGCATTTGTCCTCTCAGTCGTCGCTTTGGTCCTTTGACGGAAGCGCAAATTGTGCATCGACGGCACCACTCCTCTACGTCTTCTCGAGCGTGGAGCCAGTAAAATCTTTCCCGCAATTTCGCTAAGGTCTTGTTAACACCAAGATGGCCTCCGGAGGATCCTTCGTGCATCTTCTTAACCACATCGAGGATTCGGCTTTTGAGAAGTATAGTTTGCATCCTATAGGAGCTGCCATCCGCCGTTTCCCATAGTCGCTTGAGTGCGCCACCCTCCACCTGAAGGGAGTTCCATTGTGCCCAATAGCTTTTCAGGGTTGCGCCATGCATTGAAACGTCTTTCCACTCAGGTTGGCCCGTTGTCTCCTTCCATACGAGCAATGGTCCGATATCTTCATCGGCTAACTAGGCATTTCGAATCTCCTCCGATGACCAACCTTCATCGAATTTGGCCGTTATCAATCGTAGATCAACGGGCGGCTCCTTTCTTCAATTCGTCGGCAATGCTTGCAGTTAGCTGGACATGGACGACGAGATAGGGCGTCAGCATTTCCATGAATTCCGCCCTTCCAATGAACAATTTCGTAGTCGTATTAATGCAATCTTTCGATCCATCTCGCAACTTGTCCCTCAAGGTTTTTGAAGTTGAGCAGCCATCTCAGCGATGCATTTTACGTTCGAAGAACAAATTTCAGGCCATGTAGGTACTTGTGGAATTGCTTGGTGGCCTCTATTATAGCCAATAGCTCCTTCCTGGTCACGCAGTAGTTCCTCTCACTTTTTGAGAGAACTGACTGTAATACGAGAGGACTCTTCCTTTGCCATCGATCTGCTGGGAGAGTACAGCTCCAATACCACCGTTGCTTGCATCGGTGTCAACTACAAACAATTTTCCGGGTTTCGAATATGCCAGCACGGTCGATTCACACAGTTTCTCCTTCAAGGTCTCAAAGGCTACCTAGCATTGTTCATTCCAGGCATACGGACAATTTTTCTCGATTAGCTGATGGAGACACTTAGCTATTTTGGCAAAGTTTTGACGAATCATCGATGGTAGGTCGCCAGACCCAGAAAACTTCGTAGTTGGCGTTTGTTATTTGGTGTTGGCCAGGTTTTCACGGCTTCAATTTTCTCAGGGTCTCTTTCGAGTCCCTCTGCTGATACGACGCGCCCCAGGCATTTTACTTCAGCTGCGAAAAGGGTACAGTTGTCGGGACTGAGTTTCAGATTCGCCACTTGCAATCGGGAGAACGGCTCTTCTAAGCTCCGCACATGCTCTTCGAACGTTCTCCCAATAACAATGATGTCATCTAGGTATACCAAGCAGGTTTTCCAGGTCTGGTGTCATAGCACGTATTCCATCAGGCGTTCGAAAGTGGCTAGAGCATTGCAAAGCCCAAATGGCATCACCACAAATTGCCACAATCTGGTCCCAACTGAAAATGCGGTCTTCTCTCGGTCCTTTTTGTCGATTTCTACCTGCCAGTAGCCCCTCTTAAGATCGAGTGTAGAAAACCATTTTGCGTCAGCTAAAGCGTGCATGATTTCGTCGATGCGTGGAAGCGGGTAACTATCTTCCTTGGTGACGTCATTAAGCTGCCTATAGCCGGCACAAAAACGAGCGCTACCATCCTTTTTCTTTGCTGGAACTACTGGTGCGGCCCATGGACTGACAGAAGGTTCGATAGCGCCTTGTTTTTCCATGTTCGAGATCAGTCCGCTCACTTCTCCTTGTTTGGCTATAGGAAGACTTCGCAGTGCTTGTTGGATTGGCTTGGCTCCCTGTGTATCTATGACGTCAGTTACGATACTCGTTCGGCCTTGGTCATCCGGGCTTGTTCAGAAGATGTCACTGTACTTGGTGACCAGATCAGAAACTCGCTTGAATAGCTGCACTGGCAATTTGACCTGCTTCAATATTGCAGACGTGGATTCCCGGGCATTGTCTGCGTCTTGCCTGGTCATGAGAGGCTTCCAAGGAGTTGATGATGCATACAGCCTGGCAGCTGAAGATGACTTCTCCCGCTTTAATGCTCGTGGTTGAGTGTGCAGTGTTAAGGACTCTAACCGGCACGTATCCGTTCCTTATAGATCTTACAAGGCTTTTTCCTACAATCAAACTGCGCAGTGCGGAAGTCTTCGTTAGCTCTATCAGATAAGATCGCTGGTCTCCAGAATCACCATCAAGCTTGGCCCATACAATGCTTTCAGAAGAATTCGGTACATCAGTTTCTGTACATACTATCACATTCATCTTGGGAATTTGGACGCTGGGATCCTCCATCAATACTTCGATATTCTGCCATTTCAATACCCGTTTGCCCAAATCCCAACTGTATCTGGAGGTCTCCCAACTGTATCTGGAGGTTGACCTCTCCATCGACTGGTGCAGTTTCTCTCTTAGCTCTCCGTAGCGAGAAAATCCTGCCCTTGTGAAGTAGTTGTTGCCTCACTAGGTCTGGTCGGATAATCGATTGGGTTGCACCAGTGTCGATTGTTATGGTGCAATGTTCTCCGTTAACTTGACCCAGAAGGCATAAGTCCGCTTCTCAACGATGCAGTCTTGACACGGTGATGGCGGTGCTGGGGACGTCAATCCTCCTAGCCAACCTCTGCCCCGCAAAGTTGGCTCTTACATGTTTCCCGACCCCTCTGTTTGAAGGGCTTCCATTCTGGGCTCCTGGCTCGGTCTGGGTCTCCTTCTAGCTTCACACCCTGGACAATAGCTCGTTTTGCTTCGCTTCTTGCAGTCTCTTTGCAGGTGCCCCTTCTCTCCGCAATTCCAGCATGAAGGCGCACCATTGACATGCGGGTCTCGCTCAATTTCCACGCGCTCACACCTGCACTCGTCTGTCACTATCTCGTGAACGCGGGCAGTGGTATGAGTCACATTTTTCGCTGCCCCAAAGTTCAGACTATAAGCCAATGCATCCTTGACCGTTTGCTTTCGGGCTAATTGCAAGGCTTGTTGCAATTCTTGGTCATTTAATGCACTGATAAATGCTTCTGTTGCTGATTCATCTCGATGTTCTGGGTCATAAGCTAGGTAAGCCACAAGGGCCAGTCGCTCAATGTCTTGTGCTAGCTGCTGCAAGGTTTCGCCAGGCTTCTGCACCCGATGCCGTAGCTGTGACCGATAAATCTGCTTCAGATGATAGTCTTCATAACGCATGTCGAGCGCATTCATTATAGCAGCCGGGTTTGAGTGCAACTCAACGGGGATCGTCTGCAAAAGCTCAGCAGCTGGGCCTCTTAGGGCAAGAATCAATGCAGTTGCTTGTTCCTGCCCATTCTAGTGATTTATCCTAGCGGCAGCTTCAAACTGGGTTTCGAAAATACTCCAGACCGTTTGCCCGTCGAATATTAGTACTTGCACGTTTCTGGACGTGCTTTGTGCTGCGGTTATAAGCGGACCTGGTCACTGCTGCCTTTGCTGCTTTCAATTCCGTTTTCATGTCTTTCATCTCATGGTTGATTCTCTCCTCGGCCTGGCTGATATCATGGTTGATTCTTGCCTCGACCTGGTATAGCTTTTACTAGACGCATTTAATTTGATTGTTGAGACTACTTGGCTCCGCTTTTATTTCGGTAGACTGTTTTTCCAAATCAGCCTTCAAATCAGTTGACTGTTTCTCCAGCTTCTGTGCGATGTCTGCCTTGATTTCGAACGCTTGCTGGTCTAACTTCGCTGATTGTTCATTTAGTTTCGCCGATTGTTCATTTAGCTTCGCTGATTGTTCATTTAGCTTCGTTGATTGTTCCTTTAGCTTCGCTGATTGTTCATTTAGCATCGCAGTTAAATTGTAGGTCTGTTGTCGCTGCTCCTGCTGCATCAGCATTAACATTTGCATCAGCGCATTTTCTGGCTCTTTTGATTTTGACGTTTCTACTTCTCCACCATCTGCGCCTTGTTCCGCATATGACGGCTCACCCACACCCAGATTCACGCCTTCTGACCCGATCGCGTCACGCAAGCGTGCAATCAGTATGGCCTTTGTACACTGTGTGACCAGATCTCGCTGTTCTAACTCCTCCTTGGGCTCTGATATGTTCAATTGATCAAGTTTTAAATGCAAGTTTTCTGGCATTTTTATTGTGTCGGCTTTTTTTCCACTAGTTTTCACGTTAATTTTCACTACTGTGCACTTTAAAAATGTTGAAACGTTTTCATTTCCAAAACTTTCTTTCTCACTTCTCGACACCACTGTCGCGTGTTATGGTTCGCGGCCAATAATTTTAATGTTCCAGGAAAGTGAAAACGCAATGTCTTTTAAATTAAATTAAAAGCGTTTATTTACTAAAAATGCACAATCACTAATTTAACTATTTCGCAGAAGTTAATTAAAATCTAACTTTCACTTGTCAATTAATTCCTCTTACAACTGTCTTCATTACACAATCAATATCACTTTTTATTTGCACTCCAAACTGTCGCAGTTTTGAACTATCGTGGTTAAAATGAACCCCCCCATTCATTCAGCTCACTTTTATATCGGATCTCTAGTCATTCAACCCATTTCTCGTACATTGCCGAATTACGTGGAATATTCGAGCAGCTTAATGAATGGGGCAGTGACTCACTTTCAGATGTTGATCATGCTTGGAGGGTTTCCGATTACATTCGCTTGTTGATCATTACGTTCTTAATGGTTGTGAAAACAATTGCGACAGTAGCTCGCAAAATTATTTGTACGTGTAAAAAAAATATATGTATATATACATATATATATATATATATATATATATATATATATATATATATATATATATATATACATATATATGTATATATATACATATATATGTATATATATACATATATATGTATATATATATATATATATATATATATATATATATATATATATATACATATGTATGTATATATAATATATATATATGTATATATATACACATTTATATATATATATATATATATATATATATATATATATAAATATCTATATATATATATATATATATATACATATATATATATATATATATATATATATATATATATATATATGTATATAATATATGTACATATATATATGTATATAATATTTATATATATATATGTATGCTTATATATATGTATATATACATATATATATATATATATATATATATATATATATATATATATATGTATATATATATATATATATATATATATATATTTATATAAACATATATATATATATATATATATATATATATATATATATATATATATATATATATATATATATATATATATTGTTACATGTACAAATAATTACATGTACAAATAATTCTGCGAGCTACTGTCGCAATTGTTTTCATAATCATTAAGAACGTCAACAAATGAATTTACTCGAACCCGCGAGAACCCAACAAGCATGATCAACATCTGCAAGTGACGTCACTCCATTCATTAATTTGCTCGGTAGAACATTCGCCAATGTAAGAGAAATGGGTGAATAGGTAGAGACCCTACATAAAGGCGAGCTGAATGAATGGGGGGGTCATTCATTCGACCGCGATAAGAACTGCGATAGTATGTGGGAAGCGATATTATTCGAGTAGTAGAAAAGTGTGTTTCGCAATAGTGAAGTGATTTAGAAGACAATTGCGAAAAGAAATTTATGGACAAGTGTTAGATTTAAAAATTAAGTGAAAATTAAAATTAGTGAAAGTGTTAGCTGATTATTGTGCATTTTATTTAATTAAATAAACTCTTTTAACTTAAATTAAAAGACATTGCGTTTTCACTTTCCCGGAACATTAAAATTATAGGCCGCGAACCAATAACACGCGACAATGGTGTCAAGAAGTGCGAAAGAAAAATTTTGAAAGTGAAAATTTGAACATTTTTATAGTGCACAATAGTAAAATTTAAAGAAACATTAAAAATGCCACGAAGCTTAAACTTAAAAATTAATGAATTGACCATGTCGGAGCTTAAGGAAGAGTTGGAACAGCGAAACCTGGCTACGCAAGGTACAAAGGCCACACTGATTGCACGCTTGCGTGACGCAATTGAATCGGAAGGTGCGTATCTGGACTCGGGTGAGCCCTCAGATGCAGAAAAAGGCGCAGAAAGTGGTGAAGCAGAAATATCAAAACCAAAGGAACCAGAAAATGCGCTGATGCAAATGCTGATGCTGATGCAGCAAGAGCTGCGACAACAGTCATCCAATTTAACTGCGAAGCTCAATGAACGGTCGTCTAATTTAACTACGAAGCTAGATGAACAATCAGCGCAGCTAAATGAACTGACATCCAGTTTAACTACGAAGCTAAATGAACAACCAGCGCAGCTAAATGAACAGACATCCAGTTTAGCTGTGAAGCTAAATGAACAATCAGCGAAGCTAGACCAACAAGCGTTCGAAATCAAGGCAGACATCACACAGAAGCTGGAGAAACAGTCAACCAAAGTAAAAGCGGAGCTCGGTCATCTGAACAAACAAATTAAAGAAGTCGAGGAAAAGGTTGACCAAGTCGAGGAAAAGGTTTACCAGGTCGAGGAAAAGGTCAGCCAGGTCGAGGAGAGAATCGACAATGAGATGGAAAACATGATAAAGGAATTGGAAGCAGCGAAGGCAGTAGTAACCACTTCACCAACCCCGCTTATAACCGCAGCGCAAAGCACATCCAGAAATGTGCAAGCACCAATATTCGATGGGCAAACTGTCTGGAGTATTTACAAAATCCAGTTTGAAGCAGCCGCTAGGATAAATCACTGGAATGAGCAGGAACGAGCAACTGCGTTAATTTTTGCTCTAAGAGGCCCAGCTGCCGAGCTTTTGCAGACTATCCCCGTCGAGCTGCATTCAAACCCGGATGCTATAATGAATGCGCTGGACATGCGCTATGGAGACGATCATCTGAAGCAGATTTACCGGGCACAGCTACGACATCGGATGCAGAAGTCTGGCGAAACCTTGCAGCACCTAGCACAAGACATTGAGCGACTGGCACTTTTGGCTTACCCAGCGTACGACCCAGAACATCGAGATGACGTAGCAGCAGAAGCATTCACCAGCGCCTTGAGGGACAAAGAATTGCAACAAGCCGTGCGGTTAGCTCAAAAGCAAACAGTCAAGGATGCATTGGCTTATAGTTTACATTTTGAGGCAGCGAAAAATGTGACCCGTACCACTGCCCGGGTTCGCGAGGTAGTGGCAGATAATTGCAGGTGTGAGCCCGAGGGGATTGAGCGAGAGCTGCAGGTGAATGGTGCGCCTAGATGCTGGAATTGCGGGGAAAAAGGGCACCTGCAACGAGACTGCAAGAAGGGAAGAAGACCGAGCTATTGTCTAGGGTGGTGGAGATCCAGACCGTGTCAGGAGCCTAGAATGAAGGCCCATCAAACTGCAAGGGCCAACGTTGGCTAGGAGTATTGACATCCCCAGCACCGTGCCAAGGCAACATCGTGGAGAAGCAGACAGATGCCTTCCTGGTCAAGTTGATGAAGAACAATGCACCCTAACAAACGACACTAGTGCAACCCGATCGACGATCTGACCAGACCTAGTGAGGCCCCAACTGCTTCACAAGGGCAGAGTTCATGGAAATGCTGACGCCCTATCTCGTCGCCCATGTCCAGCTAACTGCAAGCATTGCCGGCGGATTGAGGAAAAGGAGCCGCCCGTTGATCTGCGAGTGATAACGGCCGAATTCGATGAAGGTTGGTCATCGGAGGAGATTCGAAATGCCCAGGTAGCCGATGAAGATATCGGACCATTGCTCATATGGAAGGAGACGACTGGGCGACCTGAGTGGAAAGACGTTTCAATGCATGGCGCAACCCTGAAAAGCTATTGGGCACAATAGAACTCCCTTCAGGTGGAGGGTGGCGTACTCAAGCGGAAATGGGAAACGGCGGATGGTAGCTCCTATAGGATGCAAACTATACTACCCAAAAGCCGAATCCACGATGTGATTAGGGAAGTGCATGAAGGATCCTCGGGAGGCCACCTTGGTGTTAACAAGACCTTAGCGAAATTGCGGGAAAGGTTCTACTGGCTCTACGCTCGAGAAGACGTAGAGGACTGGTGTCGCAGATGCACAATTTGCGCTTCCGTCAAAGGCCCAAAGCGACGACTGAGAGGACAAATGCAAGCCTATAACGTAGGCGTGCCATTCGAAAGGATTGCTGTTGACATCGCAGGACCCTTTCCTGAATCCGATTGGGGAAATCGATATATGCTGGTTGTAGCGGATTATTTCAGCAAGTGGCCCGAGGTCTACCCCATTCCCAACCAGGAAACAACTACTGTAGCTGAACAGCTAGTGTTAAATTGGGTCAGTAGGTACGGCGTGCCTTGCGAACTACATTCGGATCAAGGCCGAAACTTTGAGTCACTAGTTTTTGGCGAGATGTGCGAGCTGCTCGGAATACGGAAAACGAGGACAACACCGCTGCATCCCCTATCCGATGGAATGGTCGAGCGGTTCAACGGCACGCTCAATAAACACCTTGCCAAAATGGTTGACGAGAACCAAAGGGACTGGGACCGACATATCCCACTATTTTTAATGACGTATAGAGCCGCTGAACATGCGTCGACGGGCCAAGCCCCAGCCAAAGTCATTTTTGGAAAAACTATTCGTTTACCAGCCGATATGAAGTTCGGAACACCCCCTGAGAAACCCCAAACGGTCTCGGAGTACGCAAGTGATCTAAGACATCGGTTGAACCAGATACATCGGACAGTGCGAAAACACCTCGAATCGGCTACTGACCGCATGAAGACCAGGTATGATCTAAAGGCTAATTCTACTGGCTTCCAGCAAGATGACTTGGTGTGGCTTTACAACCCGCAACGGCGAAAGGGTAGGTCTCCAAAGTTGCAACATAATTGGGAGGGACCATACCGAGTTACAAAGCGAATCAACGACGTCGTATACCGAATACAGGAACATCGTAAGCCAAGAGCTAAAATGAAAATCGTGCATCTGGACCGTCTTGCCCCATATTACACCCAGGGAGAATTGACTACAAATAGCGACACATCTTTTCGGGGCGAAAAGAACTGAGGTGGGGGCAGTGTTACATGTACAAATAATTACATGTACAAATAATTCTGCGAGCTACTGTGGCAATTGTTTTTACAATCATTAAGAACGTCAACAAATGAATTTACTCGAACCCACGAGAACCCAACACGCATGATCAACATCTGCAAGTGACGTCACTCCATTCATTAATTTGCTCGGTAGAACATTCGCCAATGTAAGAGAGATGGGTGAATAGGTAGAGACCCTATATAAAGGCGAGCTGAATGAATGGGGGATCATTCATTCGACCGCGATAAGAACTGCGATAGTATGTGGGAAGCGATATCATTCGAGTAGTAGAAAAGTGTGTTTCGCAATAGTGAAGTGATTTAGAAGACAATTGCGAAAAGAAATTTATGGACAAGTGTTAGATTTAAAAATTAAGTGAAAATTAAAATTAGTGAAAGTGTTAACTGATTATTGTGCATTTTATTTAATTAAATAAACTCTTTTAACTTAAATTAAAAGACATTGCGTTTTCAATTTCCCGGAACATTAAAATTATAGGCCGCGAACCAATAACACGCGACAATATATATATATATATATATACATATATATATATATATATATATATATATATATATATATATATATATATAATATGCATATTGTCGCGTATTTTTGGTTCGCGGCCAATAATTTTAATGTTTATTTATTTAAATTACAAATGCACAATCACTTATTTTACTATCTTACAATTTTAACTAGAATCTAACTTTCACTTGTCCATAAATTTTTATCGCAATTGTCTTCTGAAATTACTTTACAATCACGAAAATCACTTTTCTATTACTCGAACAATATCACTTCCCACACACTATCGCAGTTCTTATCGCGGTCAAATGAATAATCCCCATTCATTCAGCTCGCTCTTTATGTAGGGTATCTAATCATTCAACTCAGTTCTCGTACATTGGTGAGTTCGCAGGAACATTCCAGCAGCGTAATGAATGGAGCAGTGACTCACTTTCAGATGTTGTTCATGCTTGGTGGGCTCTCTTGGTTTCGAGTAAATTCGTTTTGTTGATGTTCTCAATTGTTGTGAAAACAATTGCGACACTAGCTCGCAGAAATATTCGTACAAGTAACAATATGTATAAAGATATGGATATATGTATATATATATATATCTCTCTATATATATATATATATATATATATATATATATATATATATATATATATAGATATATATATATATATACATATATATATATATATATATATATATATATATATAGATATATATACATATATATATATATATATATATATATATATATATATATATATATTTATATGTATATATATATATATATATATATATATATATATATATATATATATATATATATAAATTTATATATAGATATATATATGTATATACAGGTATATATACATATATATATATATTTATAAATATATATATATATATATATATATATATATATATATATATATATATATATATATATATATATATATATATATATATATATATATAGATATATACATTGTTACAGGTACAAATAATTCTGCAAGCTACTGTTGCAATTGTTTTCGCAACCATTCAGAGCCTCTTGATCGACAAAATGAGTGTACTCGGAATCACAAGAACCCACCAAGCATGATCAGCATCTGAATGTGACGTCACTGCTCCATTCGTTAAGCTGCTCGAATATTCGGGGTGGTTCGCCAATGTACGAGAAATGGATTGAATGACTAGAGAGTCTATGTAAAGGCGAGCTGAATGAAAAGGGGGATTCATTACATCCGCAATATAGTAAAACTGCGATAGTTTGGGGTGCGAATTAAGAGCGATATTGATTGTGAAGTGATAAACAGAACAAGTTGAAACGAAATGGCGGGCGTTCAAAGGTCGAAAAAAGTTGAACGATAAAAAAGCACTTCAGGGTCAGGTCAGAATATAAAAATTGCGGCTAGGCAAAGCTCAAAATTTGAAAATTTTTCAAAGCTATAATTCATTTTGGATTATTATGAAATCTAAAATCAAGGTAGACGTTGATGAGATCATGGATTAAATGTACCAGAGTTAAATTCCATTCCTATGAACGCTGCAGATTTTAGCCGTAGCGGTTTTTGCATTGCAGTATTCTATTTTAATATACGAGAACATGATACAATGTATTCAAGAAACTGAGTTTTGAATGGTTTGAAATGAAAAAAATTGCCACTGAAACGGGTGAAATAAAACACTTTTAGAAAAAAGTAAAGAAAACGACTTCGGAATGCCCTAAAAAAGATGAAATAAATTTTCTGGAAGTGGTGCCAAATGAATTTCCCCATTTAACATAAATACTTCTAACATCTGCACCACCACAAAAAACGGGGAAAAAATAATATGGCACCGCTTCCATAAAATTTATTTTATCCTTTTTAGGGCATTCCGAAGTCGTTTTTCTTTATTTTTTCTAAAAGTTTTTTTATTAATATAAATGATCGGATGTTTATTTTATTATAAAAAGGAACGTCTGTCGTTAATAGTGAAAAATAAATCAGTCAAATGACCACCGCGACCACGCTTACAAGACCATATCCTTTTCATGAAATTTTCCATAACCAAATCGCAAAGTGGCTGCCCTATGTATTCGATAGCCCCACTAATTCCATCTTTGAGGCCTTGAATCGACGCTGGGCTGTTGGCGTAGACCATCTCTTTCACGTGGTACCAAAGTAAGAAGTTCCAAGGTGTTAAATTACAAGATCAATTCAAAATAACGACTCTTATTGGAAAACCCTATATATACTCGTATACGTATGTATATATATATATATATATATATATATATATATATATATATATATATATATATATATATAGACATATTTACATATATATATGTATATATATATATATACATAAACGCTAATTACCCATCCGCTAATTACCCATCCGCTAATTACCTATTCGCTAATTACCCATCCTATGACTATATAAAGTCGCTCCCTTCAACACATCCTTTAGACACTGAAGATGACTCAAAGTAGTCGAAACGCGTCTGCTCACACAACTAAGCAAGGCCCGACGGCTTTTAAAGAAAAAAGAGGATTGGCCTGCGGATATCAAATAAACAAAGTTATTGACTACAACACTGCCAGCCAGGCAAAACTGTTGCGTTCATTCCAATACCTTACCTTAAAACTTCATCAAACAATAGCAAACATATGGTTCAACAAACAGTGCTTGAAAAACAACATTACACCAGCATTTGCAAGAATCGTGATAAAACAAAACACAATCGCTGCACGTAACACACAACGTAGCGCACAGATGCTCCGCATTAAAAACGAAATAAGAACACTGTACATAAAAAAGGACGAAATCAACCGACAACTACTACACTCACACTTACAATTAACTAGCACTATACAAACTGAAAACTTTCTACAGTTTTATAATGACGTGAGGCAAAACATTGATATTCAGCTCAAAACTAAATATGAGACCATGACGAAAAAACTTGACAAATTGATGAAAAAACAAAACAAAATGACCACACCAGCGAACAGAACTTTCTATCCACGGACTGTAAACCTATCAGATACGCCTTTTACGACACAAGAAATGGAGCTATTAAATAAGGGACTGAAACACAACTTACATAATACAAACCGCAACAAAGACCTAGAACAACTAATAATCGACACTGAACTAGCCATTAACAAACTGCCGCAGGAACAACAGACACATGCAAGACATACTGCAGTAGACATACTACAAAAAATACGCACTAGCATAAACAAAACGGATTTCCACGAAGACCATAAGATATTAAGACACATTCAGACAAAGCTAACGGATAACCTACTAACAGTGACGAAGGCTGACAAAGGACATACAACGGTGATCCTAAAAACAACGGACTATGTGCAAAAAACAATAGACTTCATTAACGCCAACGGCTACAAACTGGTAAACAAAGACCCCACCAATAGGTTCCAAGCGGACTTACGTACCGCCATTATACAATCCCCACTAATTATTCCTCCTAATACTAAGCAACGCTACATAAACCCAAATCCATGCACACCACCCCTTAAAGCACAACCTAAGCTCCACAAACCCAATATTCCTATCCGTCCTGTCGTCAACTACCGCCCAGCTCCTGCATACCAATTAGCACGGTACTTGGCAACGATAATGGCTGATGTCGTGCACCTTGACGACAAATACGCATTAAAGAACAGCCGCGAGCTAGCAAATTCTACCACTTCTTTAAAATTGACTGAAAATTGTCAACTTTTATCATTAGACATCACCAACCTCTATACGTCTATCCCTGTCGATGAAACACTGGCCATACTAAAAGAAAAACTTTCATTCAACAACAGCCGACGATTCGCAGATCAAATACTCAATCTCATAAAGACCACAATCAAACAGAACTATTTTAAGTTCAATAGCAACACGTACATTGCCAAAGACGGTCTGGGTATGGGACATCCAATGTCCTCAATAATGTCAGAAATATTCTTACAATCTTTGGAAGAAGTCTTTATACCCAAAGTTGTCAAAAGATTCAATGTAATATTTTACAGACGATATGTGGATGACTGTTTCATTGTTATTGACTCACAAGAAAATAAACAAGACGAACTACTTGCCTATATGAATGAAATTCACCCGAATATAAATTTCACTATGGAAAAAGAAACAAACGGACAACTCAACTATATGGACCTAACTGTGACACGTGAACAAACACGATTGGACTACAAAATATACAGAAAACCAACCACAACTGATCATACCATACATGAAACATCTAACCACCCCGCACAACATAAGCTAGCAGCGTACAGATCAATGGTGCAGAGGCTTCACTCCATCCCCATGACTCCTACTAACTACTCCAACGAACTAAACAACATTTACAGAATAGCTAATAATAACGGATACAAACAATGCGACATTGACAAACTAGTCACACAGTACAAACAAAAACAGGAACGCCAACCGACGGAAACTCATAAGAACGACCAACAGTGGGTATCGTTAACATACGTAGGCAAAGAGACATACAAACTATCAAACTTCCTTAGGAAATACAAATTGCAAACTGCATTCAAAACGAACAACAACATTGGAAACAAACTGAAGCCAAAACTGAATGACACATCGATATACGAAGGCAGCGGCATATACAAACTGACATGCAAGGACTGCGACATGGTATATATAGGAAGGACAACACGAAAACTAACGACAAGATACAAAGAGCACCTACGATCTTTCTTTTACAACAAGGCAGACTCCAATTATGCGACGCACCTTCAAAACCACGCACATGAGCCTGATGCTATGACAAACTCTATGAAATTGCTACACAAACAAAACAAAGGACCAAGACTTGACATCCTAGAAAGGCTTGAAATTTATAAACATAGAAAGACAGACGGTGACATTATCAACGAACAACTTGTTACCAATTCCGACGCAATTTTCTCAGTCCTAGACCACACTCTTAGACGAAAACGGAAACGAGATGAAACAGAACAAACGGACAGCCAACAAGCAAAAAAAACAAAAACATAATATCCCCCTACGTGGCATAATTGAGTAAGTTACTTCCTGACCTCATTACCCATCCACTAATTACCCATCCGCTAATTACCCATCCGCTAATTACCCATCCGCTAATTACCTATTCGCTAATTACCCATCCTACGACTATATAAAGTCGCTCCCTTCAACACATCCTTTAGACACTGAAGATGACTCAAAGTAGTCGAAACGCGTCTGCTCACACAACTAAGCAAGGCCCGACGGCTTTTAAAGAAAAAAAAAAAATATATATATATATATATATATATATATATATATATATATATACATATATATATATATATATATATATATATATATATATATATATGTATATATATATATATATATATATATATATATATATATATACACATATATATATATATATGTATATATATATATATATATATATATATATATATATATATATATATATAGACATATATATATATATATATATATATATATATATATATATATATATATATATATATATATATATATATATATATATTGTCGCGTGTTATAGTTCGCGGCCGATAATTTTAATGTTCCGGGAAAGTGTAAACGCACTGTCTTATAAGTTAAGTTAACAGTACTTTTACTAAGAATGCATAATCATATATTTCACTATTTTACAAATCGCATTTTAGTCGAATTTTCACTGTTTATTTATATTTCAACTGTCTGTATCACGAAAATCACTTCACTATCAATCAATATTGCCTTTAATTCGCGCTCCACTCTTATCGCTGATTTTACTGTCGTGGTTTTACTATTCCGCCCATTCATTCAGTTCGGCTTTATATAGGGTCTCTAGTCATTCAATGCATTTCTCGTACATTGACGAATATTCTGGCGAGGACTACCGGGAATATTCGAGCGATTCTGAATGCCCACAGTGACGTCACGTTCAGATGTTGATCATGAATCAACTTGGTCCATAATTGTGCTTTCCAGTACCTTCGTTGATCATGATGTTATCAATAGTTGCGACAACAGTTGCGATAGTAGCTCGATGAATTGTTTGGATAAATAACACTACCCCCACCTCAGTTCTTTTCGCCCCGAAAAGATGTGTCACTGGTCGAAGTCAAGTGTCCCTGGATGTAAAATGGGGCAAGGCGGTCCAGGTGTACGATTTTCAGTTTGGCTCTTGGCTTTCGGTGTTCCTGTATGCAATGTGTGTTTTCGCACTGTCCGATATATATTGTTCTACCATTTCTTAAGCCCACTTGCGTACTCCGAGATCGTTTGGGGTTTTTCAGGGCGTGTTCCGAACTTTATATCAGACTTTGGCTGGGGCTTGGCCCATCGATGCGTGTTCGGCAGCTCTATACGCCATCAAGAATAATGGGATGTGCCGATCCCACTCCCTTTGGTTGTCGTCACCCACCTTGGCCAGGCGTTTACTGAATGTGCCGTTGAAACGTTTGACCATTCTATCGGATTGGGGATGCAGTGGTGTTGTCCTCGTTTTCCGTATTCCCAGCAGCTCACACATTTCGCCAAAAACCAGTGACTCAAAGTTTCGGTCTTGATCCGAATGTAGATCGCAAGGTGCGCCGTACCTACTGACCCTATTTAACACTAGTTGCTCGGCTACGGTAGTTGCTATCTAGTTGGGAATGGGGTAGACCTCAGGCCACTTGCTGAAATAATCGGCCACAACCAGCGTGTATCAATTTCCACATTCGGATTCAGGAAAGGGTCCTGCGATGTCAACAGCAATCCTTTCAAACGGTACTCCCACGTTATAGGTTTGCATTTGTCCTCTCATTCGTCGCATTAGACCTTTGATGGAAGCGCAAATCGTGCATGTACGGAACGAGTCCTCTACGTCTTCCCGCTTTTTCGCTAAGGTCTTGTTAACATCTAGGTGGCCTTCCGAGGGTCCTCCATGCATTTCCTTAACCACATCGTCGATTCGGCTTTTTGGAAGTATAGTTTGCATCGTATAGAAGCTACCATCTGCCGTTTCCCATTTCCGCTTGAGTACACCACCCTCCATTTGAAGGGAGTTCCATGGTGCCCATGCATTGAAACGTCCTTCCACTCAGGTCGTCCAGTTGTCTCCTGCCATACGGGCAATGGTCCGATGTCTTCATCGGCTAGCTGGGCGTTTCACATGACCGCAATCTTTTGGTCCATCTTGCAACTTGTCCCTCGGGGTTTTTGAAGCTAAGCAACCATCTCAGCAATGCATGGTCCATTCAAAGAACAAACTTCTGGCCATAAAGGTACTTGTGGAACTGCTTGGTGGCTTCTGTTACAGCCAACAGCTATTTTCTGGGCACGAAGTAGTTCCTCTCTCCTTTTGATTGAACTCAACTGTAATACGAGAGGACTCTTTTGTTGCCATCGATCTGCTGGGGAGTACAGATTCAATCCCGCCGTTGCTCTTATCGGTGTCGACATCAAACTTTTGTGCGGGTCTTGGATATGCTAGCATGGTTGATTTACACAGCTTCTCTTTCAAGGTCTCAAAGGCTGCCTGGTATCGTTCATCCCAGACATACAGACGATTTTTCTCGATTAGCTGATGGAGACAAAGGCAAAGTGTTTGACAAAACTTTGATAGTACGTCACTGCTTTTTGTTTGGTGTTGGCCAGCTTTTCACGGCATCAATTTTCTGAGGGTCTCTTTTGACCCCTTTTGCTGATACCACGTGTCCCAGGCATTTTACTTCAGCTGCAAAAAGGGTACACTTGTCGGGACTAAGTTCCAGATTCGCCATTCGCAATCGGGAGAACACCTCTTCTAAGCTCTGCACATGCTCTTCCAATGTTCTCCCAATTACAATGATGTCATCTAGGTACACCAAACAAGTCTTCTAGGTTAGGCCTCGTAGCACGTATTCCATCAAAGTGGCTGGAGCATTGCAAAACACAAATGGCATCACTACAAATTGCCACAATCCGGTCCCAACTGAAAATGCGGTCTTCTCTCGGTTCTTCTCGTTGATTTCTACCTGCCAGTAGCCACCCTTGATATCGAATGTAGAAAACCATTTTGCGTCAGCTAAAGTGTGCATGATATCGTCGATGCGTGGAAGTGGGTAACTATCTTTCTTAGTGACGTCATTAAGCTGCCTATAGCCGACACAAAACGAGTGCTACCAGCCTTTTTCTTTACTAGAACTACAGGTGCAGCCCATGGACTGACAGAAGGTTAGATAAAATCTTGTTTTCCCGTGTCCGAGATCAGTCCGCTCACTTCTCCCTATTTGGCTTTAGGAAGACGTCTCGGTGCTTGTCGAACGAGTAGTTATTTAATCCATTTCTAGTATATTGGCGAATGTTTTGACAAGAACTGACTGGGATATTCGAGCAATTCTGAGTAGCCGCAGTGACGTGACTTTCTGATATTCATCATGAATCTACTTGGTCCATTCTTGTGCTTTCGAGTACATTTATTTATTGGGCATGATGTTATTATTAGTTGCAAAAATAATTGCGACAGTAGCTCACAGAATTATTAGGACATGTAACACTGCCCCCACCTTAGTTCTTTTTGACCCAAAAAGATGTGTCGCCAGTTGTAGTCAAGCCTCCCTGGATGTAATATGGGGCAAGACGGTCCAAGTGCACGATTTTCATTTTGGTTCTCGGCTTACGGTGTTCCCGTATGCGGTATACGACGTCGTTGGATCGCTTTGCAACTCGGTACGTCCCTCCCAATTATGCTGCAACTTTGGAGACCTACACTTCCGCCGTTGTAGGTTGTAAAGCGACACCAAGGCATCTTGCATCAAACCAGTGAAATTTGTCCTTGGATCATACCTGGTCTTCATGCGGTCAGCAGCCGGTGTTTTTGCACTGGCCAAGGTATCTGGTTCAACCATTGCCTTAGCTCACTTGCGTACTCCTAGATCGGTTGGGGTTTCTCAGGGGGTGTCCCAAACTTTATATCAGCCGGCAGATAAATAGTCTTTCGAAAAACGACTTTGGCTGTGGCTTCGCCAATCAATGCACGTTCGGCAGCTCTATACGTCATCAAGAATAATGGGATGTGCTGGTCTCAGTCCCTTTGATTTCGTCAACCGTCTTGGCCAGGTGTTTATTGAGCGTGCCGTTGAAGCGTTCGACCATTCCATCGGATTAGGGATGCAGCGGTGTTGTCCTCGTTTTCCGTATTCCCAGCAGGTCACACATTTTACCAAAAACTGATGACTCAAAATTTTGGCCTTGATTCGAATGTACGTCACAAGGTACGCCGTACCTACTGACCCAATTTAGCACTAGCTGTTCGGCTACAGTAGTTGCTTCCTGGTTAGGAATGGGGCAGACCTCGGGCTACTTGCTGAAATAACCGGCCACAACCAGCGTGCATCGATTTCGCCAGTCGGATTCAGGAAAAGGTCCTGCGATGTCAACAGCAATCCTTTCGAATGGTACACCCACGTTGTAAGTGTGCATTTGTCCTCTCAGTCGTCGCCTTGGACCTTTGACGGAAGCGCAAATCGTGCATCGACGGCACCAGTCCTCTACGTCTTCTCGTGTCCTCTACGTCTTCTCGTGTCCTCTACGTCTTCTCTACGCCTCCCGAGGATCCTTGGTGCATTTCCTTAACCACATCGTAGATTCGGCTTTTGGGAAGTATGGTTTGCATCCTATAGGAGCTGTCATCTGCCGTCTCCCATTTCTGCTTGAGTACGCAAACTTCCATCTGAAGGGAATTCCATTGTGCCCAATAGCTCCGATGTCTTCATCGGCTAGCTGGGCATTTCGAATCTCCTCCAATGACCAACCTTCATCCAATTCGGCCATTATCACTGGCAGATCAATGGTCGGCTCCTTTTCCTCAATCCTTCGGCAATGCTTACAGTTAGCTGGACATGGACGACGAGATAGGGCGTCAGCATTTCCTTCCAATGAACAATTTTGTAATCGTGTGACTGCAATCTTTCGATCCATCTCGCAACTTGTCCCTCGGGGTTTTTGAAGCTAGGCAGCTCTTTCAGCGATGCATGGTCTATTGGAAGAATAGATTTCTGGCCATATAAATACATGTGGAACTGCTTGGTGGCCTCTATTATCTATGACATGAGTTACCATACTCGTTCGGCCTTGGTCATCCGGGCTTGTTGCGAAGATGTCACTGTACTTGGTGACCAGATCAGAAGCTTGCTTGAATAGCTGCGCGAGTTCCCGGGTTTTGTCTGGGCCTTGCCTCTTTTTCCCCTTGATGGTCGTGAGTAGCTTCCAAAGAGGTGATGGTGGAAACGGCTGACAGCTGCCGATGACTTCTCCCGTTTGGATGCTGGTGGTTGAGTCTGCGGTGTTGAGGACTCTAACTGGTACGTATCCATTCCTTAGAGATCTTACAAGGCTTCGTCCTACAATCAAACTGCGCTATGCTGACGTCTTCGTTCACTCTATCAGATAAGATCGGTGGTCTCCAGAATCACCATCAAGGTTGACCCATATAATGCTCTCGGAAGATTTCGGTACACCAGTAACGGTCCACACGACCACATTCATCTTGGGAAATCGGGTGCTGGAATCCTTCATCAATACTTCGACATTCCGCGGTTTCAATACCCGTTTGCCCGAATCCGGCGTGATTCCATGTGGTCGCAGAAAATCCATTCCGAGGATGCAGTCATCCATAATGTTCGCGACCAGAAAATTATGTCGGAACGCAAGGTCTCTCAACTATGTCTAGAGGTTGACCTCTCCATGGACAGGTGCAGTTTCTTCCTTGGCTGTCCGTAGTAAGCACATCCTGCAGTTGTGAAGTAGTTGTTGCTGCACTAGGTCTGGCCGGATAATTGATCGGGTTGCACCAGTGTCGATTGCTATGGTGCAATGTTCTCCGTCAACTTGACCCGGAAGGCATGTCTGGTTCTCTACGATGAAGTCTTGATACGGTGATGGCAGTGCTGGAGAAGACGCTCCTCCTAGCCAACCTGTGCACCGCGAAGTTAACCCCCTCATTTTAAGGGCTTCCATTCTGGGCTCCTGACTTGGTCTGGATCTCCTCAACCCTGGACAATAGCTCCGTTTCTTCTTGCAAGTGCCCTTCTCACCGCAATCCCAGTACCTAGGCACACCATTTGCCTGTGACTCTCGTTTAATTTCTACGCGCTGACACCTGCACTCGTCTGTAAATACCTCGCGAACCCGGGAAGTGGTACGTGTCACATTTTTCGCTGCCTCAAAGCTCAGAATGCACGGCTTGTTGCAATTCCTGGTTCTTTAATGCACTAATTGATACTTCTGTTGCTGTGTCATCTCAATGTTCCGGGTCATAAGCTGGGTAAGCCAAAAGTGCCAGTCGCTCAATTTCTTGGGCTAGCTGCTGTAGGGTTTCACCAGACTTCTGCATGCGATGCCGTAGCTGTGACCCATAAATCCGCTTCAGGTGATCGTCTCAATAACGCATGAAGACGATGATCGTCATTATAACAGCCGAGTTTGAGTGCAACTAAATGGGGATCGTCTACAAAAGCTCAGCAACTGGGCCTCTTAGAGCTCGTTCCTTGCCATTCCAGTGATTTTTCCTAGTGTTGACTTCAAACTGGTTTTTGTAAATACTTCAGACCGTTTGACCGTCGAATATTGCTGGTTTCACATTTCTGGAAGTGCTTTGGGCTGAGGTTATAAGGGGGCTGGTGAGGTGGTTACTTCTAGCTTCGCTGCTTCCAATTCCTTTTTCATATTTTCCACCTTATGGTTGATTCTCTCCTCGACCTGACATATATCATGGTTGACTCTCTCCTCGACCTGGCTGACCTCATAGTTGGTTCTCTCCAGGACCTGGTAAACCTTTGCCGCGACGCATTTTATTTGTTTGTTCAGACAGCCAAGCTCCACTTTGATTTCGGTTGACTGTTTTTGCAAATCCCCCTTGATTTCGATTGTTTGTTGGTCCAGCTTCGCTGATTGTTCATTTAGCTTCGCAGTTAAATTGGATGACTGTTCATTTAGCTTCGTTGATTGCTCCTCCAGCTTTTATGTGATGTCTGCCTTGATTTCAAATGCTTGTTGGTCGAGCTTCTTTTCTAGCTTCGCAGTTAAATTTGATGACTGCTGTCGCTGCTCTTGCTGCATCAGCATTAACATTTGCATCAGTGCATTTTCTGGTTCCTTTGGTTTTGGTGTTTCTGCTTCTCCACCTTTTGTGCCTTTTTCCTCATCTGAGGGCTCAGCTGAATCCAGATTCACGCCTTCTGAGCGTGCAAGCGTGCAATGAGTATGGCGCTTGTACCTTGTGTAGCCAGATTTCGCTCTTCCCACTCTTCCTTAAGCCCCAATATGGTCAAACCATTAATTTGTATATGTAAACTTCGTAGTATTTTTATAGTTTCGGCTTTTTTCCCCCAAGTTTTCACGTTTAATATCACTTTTGTGCACTTTAAAAGTATTCACTTTCGAAGTTTTCACTTTCGAAGTTTTCTTTCTCACTTCTCGACGCCACTGTCGCAGTTTTAGTATCGCGGTTTTACAATCGCGTTTTTACTGTCTCTCCGATTTATTCAGCTCGGCTTTATAAAGGGTCTCTAGTCATTCAATCCATTTCTCGTACGTTGGCGAATGTTCTGAAGAGAACAACCTGGAATACTTGTGCAATTCTGAGAGGCCGCAGTGACGTCACGAAGAAAGCGGAGCTATTGTCCCGCGTGTGCAACTAAGAGGAGATCCAGACCGGAAGCCCTACAAACTGAGGGGTCGAGAAACATGTAAGAGCCAACTTCGTGGGGCTGAGGTTGGCTACTAGTATCAACGTCCCCAGCACCACCAACGCCGTGTCAAGACTACATTGTAGAGAAGCAGATCTATGTCTTCCGGGTCAAGTTGACAGAGAACATTGCACCATAACCATCGACACCGGTGAAACCCGATCGATTATCCGACCAGACCTAGTGCGGCAACAACTACTTCACAATGGCAGGATTTTCTCTCTATGGACAGCTACAGGGGAAACGGCACCTGTCCATGGAGGGTCCAATCTGCAGATACAGTTGGGAGACCTTGCGTTCCGACATAATTTTCTGGGTGCGAACATTATGGATGACTGCATCCTCGGAATGGATTTTCTGCGACCACATGAAAACACGTCGGATTCAGACGCAAACAGGTATTGAAACGGCGGAACGTCGAAATATTGATGGTGGATCCAAGCGTCCAAATTCCTAAGATGAATGTGGTAGTATGTGCTGACACTGATGCACCGAAATCTTCCGAGAGCATTATATGGGCCAAGCTTGATAGTGATCCTGGAGACCACTGATCTCATCTGAAAGAGCTTCGATGACATCGGCATTGCGCAGTTTGATTATAGAACGAAGTCTTGTAAGATCTGTAAGACACGGATGCGTGCCAGCTAGAGTCCTTAACTTCGTAGACTCAACCACGAGCATCAAAGCGGGCGAAGTCATCGACAGCTGCCAGCCTGTTTCCACCATCGCCTCTTTGAAAGCTACTCACGAACATCATTGGAAAAGGATGCAAGACACAGACAAAGCCCGGGAATTCACGTCTGCAATATTGAAGTAGACCAAATTGTCAGTGCAACTATTCAAGCGAGCCTCTGATCGGGTCACCAAGTACAGTGACATCTTCTCAACAAACCCGGATGACCAAGGGCGAACGAGTATGGTAACTCACGTCATAGATACACAGGGAGCCAAGCCAATTCGACAAGCACCGAGACGTCTTCCTATAGCCAAACAAGGAGAAATGAGCGCACTGATCGCGAACACCGAAAAACAAGGCGTTATTGAACCTTCTATCAGTCCATTGGCCGCGCCTGTAGTTCTAGTAAAGAAAAAGGATGGCAGCACTCGTTTTTGTGTCGACTATAGGCAGCTTAACGACGTCATTAAGAAAGATAGTTACTCGCTTCCACGTTTCGACGACATCATGGACACTTTAGCTGACACAAAATGGTTTTCTACACCCGAACTCAGGGGTGGCTACTGGCAGGTAGAAATCGACAAGAAGGACCGAGAGAAGACCGCATTTTCAGTTGTGGCTGAATTGTGGTGATTTGTGGTGATGCCATTTGGGCTTTGCAATGCTCCAGCCATCTTCGAACGCCTGATGGAATACGTGCTACGAGGCCTAATCTGGAAGACCTGTTTGGTGTACTAGATGACATCATTGTTATCGGGAGAACGTTCAAAGATCATGTGCGAAGCCTAGAAGAGATGTTCTCCCAATTGTGACTGAGGAGTCTAAAACTTAGTCCTGAAAAATGTACCCTTTTTGTAGCTCAAGTAAAATACCTGGCACACATGGTCAAAACAGACCCTGAAGAAATTGAAGCCATGAAAAGCTGGCCAACGCCAAACAACAAGCATCAACTACGAAGTTTTCTGGATCTGGTGACCTACTATCGAAGATTCATCAAAGACTTTGCCAAAATAGCTAAGTGCCTCCATCAGCTAACCGAGAAAAATCGTCCGTATGTCTGGAATGAACAATGCCAGGCAGCCTTTGAGACCTTGATGGAGAAGCTGTGTGAATCACCCATGCTGGCATATTCAAAATCCGGAAAAATGTTTGTAGTTGGCATCGATGTGAGCAACGGCGGGATCGGAGCTGCAGATGGATGGCGAAGAAAGAGTCCTTTCAGATTACGGTCGAGTTCTCCAAAAAGCGAGAGGAACTACTGCGTGACCAGGAAGGAGTTATTGGCTATGATAGAAGCTACCAAGCAGTTCCACAAGTACTTATACGGCCATAAGTTTGTTCTTCGAATGGACCATGCATCGCTGCGATGGTTGCTTAACTTCAAAAACCCCGAGGGACAAGTTGCGAGATGGATCGGAAGATTGCAGTAAAACGACTACGAAATTGTCCATCGAGAGGGCGGAGATCATGAAAATGCTGTTGCCCTCTCCGACGAATTAAGGAAAAAGAGCTGCCCGTTGATTTGTAAGTGATAACGGCCGAATTCGATGAAGGTTGGTCATCGGAGGAGATCCGAAATACCAAGCTAGCCAATGAAGACATCGGGCCATAACTTGTATGCAAGGAGACCACTGGACGGCCTGAGTGGAAGTTATTGAGCACAATCGAACTCCCTTCAGGGAGAGGGTGGCGTACTCAAGCGATAATGGGAGACGGCAGATGGCAGCTCTTATAGGTTGCAAACTATACTTCCAAAAAGCCGAATACACGATGTGGTTAAGGAAATGCCCGAAGGATCCTCGGGAGGCCACCTTGGTGTTAGCAAGACCTTAGCGAAATTGTGCGAAAGATTTTACTGGCTCCACGTTCGAGAAGACGTAGAGGACTGATTCCGTCGATGCACGATTTGCGCTTCCGTTAAAGATCCAAAGCGACGACTGAGAGGACAAATGCAAACTTATAACTTGGGGGTAGCATTTGAAAGGATTGCTGTTGACATGGCAGGATCCTTTCCTAAATCCGAATGGGGAAATCGATACGCGCTGGTTTTGGCCGGTTATTTCAGCAAGTGGCGCGAGGTCTACCCCATTCCCAACCAGGAAGCAACTACTGTAGCCGAACAGCTAGTGTTAAATTGGCTCAGTAGGGACGGCGTACCTTGTGAACTACATTCGAATCAAGGCCAAAGCTTTGAGTCACTAGTTTTTGGCGTAATATGCAACCTGCTAGAAATACGAGAAACGAAGAGAATGGTCGAACGTTTCAACGGCACATTCAATAAACACCTGGCCAAGATGGTTGACGAAAACCAAAGGGACTGGGACCGACACATCCCATTATTCTTGATGGCGTATAGAGCTGCCGAATATGCACCGGCGGGCGAAGCCCCAGCCAAAGTCATTTTTGGAAAAAAAAAATCAGAAGACTCCCTGAGAAATCCCAAACGATCTCGGAGTACGCAAGTGGGCTAAGGCAATGTTTGAACCGGATACATCGGACGGTGCGAAAACACTTCGAATCGACTGCTGACCACACGAAGACCATATATGATCTAAAGGCAAATTATACTGGCTTCCAGCAAGATGATATTGTTGTTGCAACTATTAATAACATCATGATAAATAAACGGATGTACTCAAGAGCACAAGAATCGACCAAGCATGATCAATATCTGAAAGTTATGTCACTGCGGGGTATTTAGAATTGCTCGAATATTCCAGGTAGTTCTCGCCAGGAAATTGGGCAATATACGAGAAATTAATTGAATGATTATAGACCCTATATAAAGCTGAGCTGAATAAATGGGGAACAATAGAAAACCTGCGATACTACGAACTGCATTAAGTGTGGAGTGCGAATTAAAAGCGATATTGATATTTAAGACAGTTGAAATAAAAAATAAATTTCATAGAACGAGGTAAGCCAACATCCTCAGCACTTTTTTTTGATAATCCAAAAATTGGTAAGAGGTCATAGATAATATATATATGTATATATATATATATATATATATATATATGTATATATATATAGAAATATATATATATATATATATATATATATATATATATATATATATATATATATATATATGAATATATATATGTATATATATATATATATATATATATATATATATATATATATATATATATATATATATATATATATGTATATATATATATATACATGTATATATATATATATATATATATATATATATATATATATATATATATATATATGCATATGTTTGCACATAAATACATATACATATATATATATATATATATATATATATATATATATATATATATATATATATATATATATATATATATATATATATATATATATATGAATATATATATGTATATATATATATATATATATATATATATATATATGTATATATATATATACATGTATATATATATATATATATATATATATATATATATATATATATATATATATATATGCATATGTTTGCACATAAATACATATATATATATATATATATATATATATATATATATATATATATATATACATATATATATATATATATATATATATATATATATACATATATATATATATATATATATATATATATATATATATATATATATATATGTATATATACATATATATATACATATATATGTATATATATATATATATATATATATATATATATATATATATATATATATAGTTAGACAAAAAAGTCTCCGTACGGTGCTTATTTTTCTGTATAAGTAAGAATACCGTTCAGATATATCAATATTTTTTTTATCTTAGTAATTAATATGTTTTCTATAAACTTATAATTACAAGATACAACAAAAACAATAAAAACTTATCCATTCGTTTCGATATAGTAGTTCTAACTGGTAAATTTATCAACATTTAACATCAAAAAAGTCTCCGTACGATATTACATCTTAATAAAATTATATACTTCGCTTTAATGACTGCTGTCAATCGTCTGGGCATCGAAGAGACTAGTTTGGATGTTATTTCGGATCCTTTAGAGTTCCATTCTTCCTGGAGTTTAGCTTTAAGCTGTTGCCGGTTTTTTATTGCGTGTTTGCGTACTCTACGCTCCAATTCATCCCATAAATGTTCTATTGGGTTTAGGTCGGGTGATTGTGGTGGACTGTGTAGTTGGTTCGGTACATATATAGTAGCCATTCCTTAACAATCATTGATGTATGCTTAGGATCGTTGTCTTGTTGGAAAATGAAATCACTTTCCATGCCTAAAGCTGATATGCTTTCGCGCAAACTCGTTCTAAGAATGTTTACGTAATCCCACCAGCCCATTGTGCTCTCAATGATGTGCAATTTTCCAACTCCTGAAGCTGCCATACACCCCCAAACCATTACATTACCACCGCCATGCTTGACTGTTGGAATTAGATTTTTGCAATTGAGTTCCTCATCTGCTTTGCGCCAAACTTTTCCCTTGCCATCTGATCCAAATATGTTGAATTTACTCTCGTCGGAAAATACAACTCGATTCCAGAAATAACCGTCCTTATTTTGGTGCATTTTCGCAAAGTCTAATCTCTTCTTGCGATTAAGTTTTGAGACCAATGGCTTTCACCTTGGCTTCGACCATGGAAATTACTTTCCCGTAGAACATTTCTAATGGTTTCATCACTTACCGTTAAATTGAAGTCTTTTCTGACCTCGTCTGCTATTTTACATGCGCTGATTCTAGTATTATCTTTTATTTTTCTTACTATTGACCGCCGCGCTACATCACTTAAACTTTTTGGCCGTCCCGAACGGGGCTTACTTTTGAACGAGCCGGTTTCTCCATATTGCTTAATAACATGTTGGAAACTTGACTTACCCTTTAACCCATCGACTTGCCTTCGCAATAAAGCTTTATGATCAATTTCCTCGTATCTTCACAAATTTCTTTACTCATGGTGGAGTATTAGATTTTCTGAAGTTGATACAAATCTGCACGCGGCTGAAACTATACTAGCTGTACTCCAGGAAAAATTGTGAACTCTTTTTTGTGCAAAGCATTGTTTACATAGTACATAGCTATGTAAACAATGCTTTGCACAAAAAAGAGTTCACAATTTTTCCTGGAGTGCAAAGCATTGTTTAACAAATTTCGTACGGAGACTTTTTGATATAAAATTTTGTAAATTTCACTAAATTGAATTACTATATATTAAGAAAAGGATAAATTCCTGCATTTACCCCTGAACTTTGTTACAAAAGAGCTGTAGAAAAGATTGCAATCATTAAAGTAAAAAAATATTGAATTACATGAAAGATGTTCATAAAAATCAAGAAAAAGTAGGGTCGTACGGAGACTTTTTTGTCAAACTGTATACAATACATATAAATACATATGCATATATATATATATATATATATATATATATATATATATATATATATATATATATATATATATATATATATAAATATATATATATATATATATATATATATATATATATATATATATATATATATATATATATATATATATATATATATATATATATATATATATATATATCTATATATATCTATAAATATATATATACATATATATATATATATATAAATATATATATATATATATATATATATATATATATATATATATATATATGTATGTATATGTATATATATATATGTATATATATATATATATATGTATATATATATATATATATATATATATGTATATATATATATATATATATATATATATATATATATGTATATATATATATATATATATATATATATATATATATATATATTTATACGAGTATATATATTTATATATATACACACATATATATATATATATATATGTATATATATACATATATATATATATATATATATATATATATATATATATATATATATATATATATATATATATATATATATATAAAATAAAATGATTCAACATGGAATGCTTTATTGTCGCCACTCTTGGTTAATTTATACTAACATTTTGCATTTAGTGCATAAATTCTTTGGCTAGCGCGTGGAAAGAATTATTGCCATCTCAAGCAAGTTCAATATTCTTTGATTGAACTTTAATTGAATTACAAATTGCTTGAGGTGGCAGTAATTTCACATTTGGGTTATTGAACTTGAAATAATGCTTAGACAGTACAATATACATTTGAAATATTTTAATGTTAATGCAAGTATCGATTACAGGAATGAATTTTTTAATTAAATGAACCGTACGTTAAATGAACTGAACTTAGACCTAATTAATCTTAACATAACCGCCCACCAAGAGCCGTCAGGATCTTAAATTCGGTGCTTGTCATACCAGGTGGTGAATGAGGACGGTGGTGATGTACAGTTGATTACTTTAGATTTATTTCGGATGCACCAGTACGTGAGGATAATGATGAGTGTAATGCTGGTTAATCCAGTCAAGGTGATGGAGATGGTCGACAGTGTTGGATGGGATTTAATGCTTTTCCAGTGAATTTCGTCAATTTTTGTGTCCAGCTCATCTTGTTCGGTAATTAGAGATGAAAACGACTCTGAGTGCATGATGACCTTTGAAATGTTTAGCAGCTTGATTTCTGTATGTTGCAGCGTTGTGTTCAGCTTTAGCCCAGTTGGTGAGAGGTATGTCGGGAACGTGCGTCCAGTGTGGTGTTGGTCAGCTATAAGGATGAATTCTTCAGCTTGAAGTTGGCAGTCTTGGGTGAGTTTAATTGTTCCCGTTCCATTGATTTGTAAATCTTTCCTTACACCTTGGCAAACTGTGTGCACATGTACCGGTTGAGGTGTGACAAATAACCAGGTGTTGGTCGATATCAGTTGCTGTAAGATTAGTGATGTTATCCGGAAGGACCTTTGTGGACAAACAGGCTGGTCATGTAGGTTGTACAACTCCTTTATTATGCAGTTACTCTTGGCTCTCATATCCGTTAGTGTTGCACTGGAAAGAAGATACGTTCCAGAAGTTAGTTCAGATACTTTTTCTAAGTTGATGGTGGTTACCTCGAAATAAACTTGATCATGATAGTTGATTCCTAAAATCAAGTTAGGGATGCAGAATGCGGTGAATAACGTAGGTTTCTGTTGAACAGGAATTGCAGTGGCCTTAATTAGATCAAATCTGTGGTTGTCGATAATTGGCAAGTATCCGTGAATTTTAATACTGCTTTGACAAGAATCAATTGTCAATTTTTTAGTAGTCGAGTGCACAATTGTGAGATGGGCTGGTAGTAATGCTTGTGTATTTTGTATGGAGGCCTAAAGGTCTGCGAATTTGATGCATTCTAGTATTCCTTCCTTTGTATTGACAGCCATTAAAATATTGCTATATTTCAAATCCACTTCCTTGATGAAATTGATGGCACGCTGATACGTACCTAAGAACTGAATGTTGACTTGATTTGAGTCAACTGCGGAGTACCAGGTTTTTGATTCATTTATCTGCTCGAGTCCGTTTCTTAATTGGTTTGAGAATCGTTCAAGTTGCTGGTTTATTCTGCTTGAAGTTGTATTCATTTTTTTCGTAAGTTGAAGTGATATCTTTCCTTGATGGTTGAGTAAGGTTTTAAGTGTCTCTTGATTTGCGGATAAATTCTGAACATCCGTGATGATTTCATCATTCACTCCAAAGACCGCTGTGAGCATTTGCCCAAATATTCCGCGTTTCGTTCGAGTGTGTTTAAAGCGCAACAGGTTGATTTTTTGCCGGGTGTCCTTGATAGTGTCTGAGATGTGGTGAACTAGGTCCCAGCAGTGAACCTTTTCGGTAGTTTGTCTGCCCTTAGAACACATAGAATACAAACTGGAATTAATGCTTCGCATATTCATCTCATCTGTTGTTAGATCAGAGAGTGGAAGTTCGATATTGAGTTGTAAGGTGCCTCGAAGTACATTAGCCTGGGCCAACTTGTTCTATGTACATACCGCCATCCAGATTTGTAACATTAGTATCCGATAATGTAGGCGATGGTAAAACTCCAAGGACAAAAAGCGTTGTAAGTAGGACTGCTGATAGTCTAGAAGGTTGGTTTTTTGCAGTCTTTTTCCTGTTTTCCACACCGGTTTCTTGTTCTGATGGTCGCTTTGTTGCTGCTTTCAGCGGTAAGTTTCTTATGTTGGTTGATTTCAGGGTTATTTCTGCTGGTTGTTGATCTTCCATGTTAAATGGTAGTTTGCAAATTTCGACTATAGGACGTAGTTTAATAGTTTCATTTAACTTGAGAGACACCGTTCGAACTAAACCGTCTAGTCCTGGGTGCGTTGCTACAATCCTTGCTAACGGCCACTGCATCGATGGAATATTGTCCGTTTTTACCAACACCAATTCACCTACGGTCGGATTATTTTGTTTTTCAACCCACTTAGATCTGTGCTGCAAGCGTTGCAGGTATCCTTCTGTCCATCTTTGCCAAAAGGACTGCTTCATTTGTTGGACCAAGTGCCATCTCTTCAGCAAAGTGTAGTTCGTTACACTAGGATCATCCTTGACTTCAAATAGGTTATCTCCAGTGAGGAAGTGGCCTGGGGTTAGTGCAGCCATATCGTTCGGGTTGTCACTTACTAAAAAAGTTTGAGCCGCAATCACTGTAGATGACTTTGCATTTTCCACGTCTCGCAATGAACCGTTTGATAGCCGCAATACATGCGCTGGATGTTAGATCGGACACAAGCTCGAGATGAAAGACCTTTGTAGCCATGCACACGAACACTGCTATATATGCCTTAGTCGTTTTGGCGCCTCTGCCCCCATTCCATTTAACAGTGATTGGTCCAGCATAGTCGATTCTAGTGTTCAGGAAAGGTTTTTCGAGTTGTACTCTAGAAGCCAGTAAGTTGCCCATTAGTTGAATCATGGGCCTAGCCGTCATCTTGAAACACGTCATGCATTCCCGCAACACCTTTTCACGGCCGTATGTCCTGATATTATCCAATACTTGAGCCGTAGAGTAGACAGCGTCAATTGACTACCACCATGTAAGGTTTGCTTATGAGCTTGTCGTATCAAAAGTGTTGCTAAAGGTCCCTTTGGGATAATAGCAGGATGTTTGGCTATGTCTCCGATGAGTGCCTCGTATATGCGGCCGCCCACCCTGAGGACTCCGTCAACGTCAATCCATGGTGATAGGGCTTTAATACGACTACTTTTCGGAACTCTGTCGGTTTTAGCTATATGGTGGATATCCTCTTTGAATGTATGATTCTGCGTTATTCTAATACAGGTGTTAGTAGCTTCCTTGAGGTCAGCTTCTGACAAATTTCTTAAACGTTTTATGTTGGGGCGTCTGGTATTAAAGACGAAACGCCAGCATAACGCAATAATTCTCTGTAATTTATGGAACGATGAATACCTGTTTAATATTGTCAGCTGTTCTTCTGTCGGGGCAATTAAGGATGTTAATTTTGCTTCTTCTTCTCCTTCATCGCTCGTAACTTGTACCATAGGAGGCATTCGGATAATGCGTGCATTGCGCCGAGTTGGTCCATTCTACCAAAGTGTTGAGGTAATAAGTTCCTCCGGATACATTCCCCTTGATGCAATATCTGCTGGATTATCGTGAGTGCTTACATGATTCCAGCGTTCGGCTGAGCTATTTTGCTGAATGATACTCACTCGGTTGGCAACGTAGACCTTCCATTTAGCGGCAGGACTCCGTATCCATGAGAGGACTACGGTTGAATCTGTCCAATAATATCTAGAAACGTTGCTCCATTTGCGCGCCTTGATGACTTCAGCCATAAGTTTCACCAACAAAATGGCTCCATTCATCTCCATCCTCGGTATCGATTGTATCTTCACTGGTGCCACCTTTGATTTTGCTGCTAGTAATGTAACCTTGGTTGACGTTGTAGTCACTACTCGGATATATACAGCAGCAGCGTAGGCTGTTGATGATGCATCACAAAACCCATGAAGCTCGACCTGATTAGACGGGCTGAAGTCTATCCATCGATTTATCCTAAGATTTTCCACCGCCGGTAGTTGTTGTCGCAGTTGTATCCACTCTTTTATCAACGTTGGATCTATTGAATCATCCCAACCTTTTTCTGCAAGCCACAACTTCTGCATTGTTGTTTTCCCTATGGTTGTAGCCAACCTATTGGATCGAACAATTTGGCCACATCTGCCAGTATGGTGCGTTTTGTCAGTATTTTCTCGTTGGCTGGCCTTATAATACTGAATGAGAATACGTCGGAGGCTGGATGCCATTGAATGCTAAGCGTTTTTATCTGCTCAGTTGATGCTATGTTAAGGGGAAGCTGTGTCTCCCTTTCTGAGACTGGAATACGTTCTAACAGTTTTGTATAGTTGGATGACCACTTCCTTAAATGGAATCCGCCTTTCCTTAGAAGATTTTGAGGATCAGTCTGTAGCTGTAGAAGATCTTCTAGGTTATCCGAACCAGTGAGTACATCATCAACGTAGAAATCGTTTGTCAATGTTTGCGCAGTTTGAGGAAATGAGTCATACTCATCCGCAGCTAACTGGTGAAGTGTGCGTATCGCGAGATATGGTGCACAGGCCGTTCCGTAAGTGAACGTGCCTAACTGATAGTGTTGAATTGGTTCACTTTGGTTGAACCGCCACAAGATTCGTTGGAAATGTTGGTCTTTCTCGTGCACAGATTTGCCGATACATCTTCTCAATGTCGGCTGCAATGACGTACTTATATTGCCTCCACCACATTAGAAGATGTAATAAGTTTCCCTGGATAGTGTGGCCAGAATGCAGAAGATCATTTAAGGATTTACCTTTGGAACCCTTTTGCGACGCGTTGAATACTACCCTTAATTTCGTGGTACTGCTGGTTTCTTTCACCACAGCATGATGCAGTAGGTAATATGCCGTAGTCATCTTTATTCGGTCTACAGGTACTCTGGACATGTGGCCTAAATCCATGTATTCTAGCATAAAACTCCGATACTGTTCATAAAGTGCTGGATTTTGTATCAGCCGACGCTCCAACTGTCTGAATCTTATGTGTGCAATCTTTCGCGTGTCACCAATGTCAGAATGAGGATCCAGATTATTTTTAAATGGAAGGCCAACAGAATATCTTCCTGTTGGGTGCCGCTAAACAGTTTGTTTGTTGTGAGCTTCATTTTCTTTCTCTTCAGTTGTAAGATGTTTAATTGCTGGAAGCTCCTCTGTTTCCCAAAATCGTCACAGAGTTTCTTCAAGACCTTGGTAGGCGACAAATGCACGTAACGATGAAGAGGATTTGCATGGTACTGTTCCGAACAACAACCATCCAAGTTTGGTCTTCTGGGCGTATGACTTCCCGGGTAGAAGTCCTGGCAGCAATAGTTGGTCATAAAGATCTGCTCCAATGAGGACATCTACGGTCGATGGTTCGTTAAATCGAGGATCTGCCAGGTCGCCAACTGTCAATCCCTGTGGAATTATTAAAGGAATTTCAGTACATGGTAATGGTGCAGTTATGGTTGTAAGAATGAGTGGCGCGAATAGAATCTCCTCGTTATGTCCATATTCAGATTTAACGACAGCGCGTAGTTTAGTTTCTCCCTTTGACATTACATTTTCAACAGCTCCTATGCCACTAATCTTAAATTTTGCCCCAGTGCGTTTAGCCTGTAGAAGTTGCATTGCTGCCTCACTGATGAAGGATCGTTGGGCTCCAGAGTCGAGCAATGCTCGGAATGTTACACATTCTCCGTCTGGACGGCATATTCGTATATATGCGGTTGCAAGCAAAACGTCATTTTGTTTTATGTAAGCACCGTGGCCTTGCACAATTGACGCACCTGGTGATTTTTTCTGCAATGGACTTTCTGAGCTTTATGTGTGCAGCAGCGTATTGTGTCTTTTTCCGCAGAGCTTACACCCGTGTGTCGAAGTACATTTGTTGGCTCTGTGTTGACCAAAGCAGTTGAAACATAGGTTGGAATCTTTGATCACTTCTCGTCTTGCTTGAATTGTAGCTTGTTTGAATGAGTTGCATTCAAAAAGCTTGTGTTGAGCCTTGCACATTGGGCAGGAAGCTTTCGTATTCACTTGAGTAGTGTTTGCTTTCACCGTCTTTGGTTTCACCTTCCCAATTGACAAAGCCCCCAGTATTGAAAATATTTATTTCAGGAAATCCAGAAACTGTTGTAACGAAGGGATTTCACTCGACTCGGAAATTGTTCTTTGCCATTCCTTCCTTGAGTCTTCGTCAAGCTTTTGGTTGAGCATGAAGACAGTTGTTAAGATGAATGAATCCGCCTTCAAGGTATGGATGCCTGCAAGTAGCTGGTGGTTCATTGTATCCAGCATACGTCGAAGGCGTGATAGCTCATTGCGTGTGCAATGGTCGATGTTGAAAAGGCGTTGCATTATTTCCTGAGCTATAATGCGGTGGTTGTTATATCGCTCACATAGAAGGTTTCATGCCGGATCATAATTTCCCTCGATAATGGTGAGATGATTAATGAGCTGCTCGGCTTCTCCGCGAAGAGCACTTCTAAGGTATTGGAATTTTTGTACCTTTGTCAGTTGAGCATTTTTGTGTACCATGCTTTCGAACAAGTCATGGAATGCAAACCAGTCAATGTAACTACCACTGAACGATGTAATTCGGATCCTCTCCAGTTTTACAGAATCCGGTGCGGGCGATGTTGTAGCAACAGACGCATATCCATTAATTCTAGACTGGAAAACCGTGAGATAATCCATAACTCAGTCCTCCAACCACTCGAACTCTGTAGAATATTGCGAAAGCTGGTCAGCCTTCTCCCTTAACCGGTTACATTCTGCCTCATGTTGTTCTTCACATCTCTCCCATAATGCCTTTAGTCTTTCAATCCTAGTTTGGAAGTAGGCGAGACTGTATCGTGACTCGCTGTCCTTCTTAAAATTGGTGATCAATCTCTGGATTTGCTTGATGGTTGTCTCTTGGGTACTCATACTGGTGTGCTACTTAGTACTGTTGCAGAATTCTGAATGGCCTTTCCCAAACCCGTTCAAGTGCCAACTTCCCTTGTTCCCAATGCTAAGTCTCCCTTTGATGTGAATTTGATACGCAACTTTTCAAAGTACAAATCCTCCTAGGATTGATTCGGTACCTTGCTTACAGCGCCAAGTTGTTACCTCAAATTGTTCGTCCAAGTATGGCTGAAATTGACGTCCTCTAGAGGCTAATTCCTCCTGATTAAGATTTGTATGCAAATTTTACGCCGTACAAATCCTCCTAATATTGATTTGGCACCTTGCTTACAGCGCCAAGTTGCTAATTCTAATTGTTTCTCCAAGTATGACTGAAATTGAAGTCCTCTAGAAGCTGTCTCCTCCTGATTGTACTTGTATGGAAACTTTACGTGGTGCAAATCCTCCTAGTATTGATTCACCACTTTGTTCCCAGCGCCAACTTGCTACCGCTGATTAATTGTCCCAAAATTGAAGTACTCTAGAAGTTGTCTCCTTCTGCTCTAAGAATCCTTTTTCCACTTGACTCCTGACTCCTTCTAGAATCCGGCTCGACGGACCAAATGTTCCAGCTTTGAAAAGACAATAAAACGCTTATTAAAATGATTCAACATGGAATGCTTTATTGTCGCCACTCTTGGTTAATTTATACTAACTTTTTGCATTCAGTGCATAAATTCTTTGGCTAGCGCGTGGAAAGAATTATTGCCATCTCAAGCAAGTTCAATATTCTTTGATTGAACTTTAATTGAATTGCAATTTGCTTGAGGTGGCAGTAATTTCACATTTGGATTATTGAACTTGAAATAATGCTTTGACAGTGCAATACACATTTGAAATATTTTAATGTTAATGCAAGTATCGATTACAAGAACGAATTTTTTAATTAAATGAATCGTAGGGTAAATGAACTGAACTTAGACCTAATTAATCTTAGCATATATATATATACATATATATATATATATATATATATATATATATATATATATATATATATATATATGTATATATATACATATACATATACATATATATATATATATATATATATATATATATATATATATATATATATATATATATATATAGATATATTTATATATATTGTGTATATTTATATGTATTTATATATATACATATATATATATATATATATATATATATATATATATATATATATATATATATAGATATATATATATATATATATATATATATATATATATATATATATATATATATATATAAATATATATATATATATATATATATATATATATATATCTATACATATATATATATATATATTTTTTTTCTTTAAAAGCCGTCGGGCCTTGCTTAGTTGTGTGAGCAGACGCGTTTCGACTACTTTGAGTCATCTTCAGTGTCTAAAGGATGTGTTGAAGGGAGCGACTTTATATAGTCGTAGGATGGGTAATTAGCGAATAGGTAATTAGCGGATGGGTAATTAGCGGATGGGTAATTAGCGGATGGGTAATTAGTGGATGGGTAATGAGGTCAGGAAGTAACTTACTCAATTATGCCACGTAGGGGGATATTATGTTTTTGTTTTTTTGCTTGTTGGCTGTCCGTTTGTTCTGTTTCATCTCGTTTCCGTTTTCGTCTAAGAGTGTGGTCTAGGACTGAGAAAATTGCGTCGGAATTGGTAACAAGTTGTTCGTTGATAATGTCACCGTCTGTCTTTCTATGTTTATAAATTTCAAGCCTTTCTAGGATGTCAAGTCTTGGTCCTTTGTTTTGTTTGTGTAGCAATTTCATAGAGTTTGTCATAGCATCAGGCTCATGTGCGTGGTTTTGAAGGTGCGTCGCATAATTGGAGTCTGCCTTGTTGTATACGAAAGATCGTAGGTGCTCTTTGTATCTTGTCGTTAGTTTTCGTGTTGTCCTTCCTATATATACCATGTCGCAGTCCTTGCATGTCAGTTTGTATATGCCGCTGCCTTCGTATATCGATGTGTCATTCAGTTTTGGCTTCAGTTTGTTTCCAATGTTGTTGTTCGTTTTGAATGCAGTTTGCAATTTGTATTTCTTAAGGAAGTTTGATAGTTTGTATGTCTCTTTTCCTACGTATGTTAACGATACCCACTGTTGGTCGTTCTTATGAGTTTCCGTCGGTTGGCGTTCCTGTTTTTGTTTGTACTGTGTGACTAGTTTGTCAATGTCGCATTGTTTGTATCCGTTATTATTAGCTATTCTGTAAATGTTATTTAGTTCGTTGGAGTAGTTAGTAGGAGTCATGGGGATGGAGTGAAGCCTCTGCACCATTGATCTGTACGCTGCTAGCTTATGTTGTGCGGGGTGGTTAGATGTTTCATGTATGGTATGATCAGTTGTGGTTGGTTTTCTGTATATTTTGTAGTCCAATCGTGTTTGTTCACGTGTCACAGTTAGGTCCATATAGTTGAGTTGTCCGTTTGTTTCTTTTTCCATAGTGAACTTTATATTCGGGTGAATTTCATTCATATAGGCAAGTAGTTCGTCTTGTTTATTTTCTTGTGAGTCAATAACAATGAAACAGTCATCTACATATCGTCTGTAAAATATTACATTGAATCTTTTGACAACTTTGGGTATAAAGACTTCTTCCAAAGATTGTAAGAATATTTCTGACATTATTGAGGACATTGGATGTCCCATACCCAGACCGTCTTTGGCAATGTATGTGTTGCTATTGAACTTAAAATAGTTCTGTTTGATTGTGGTCTTTATGAGATTGAGTATTTGATCTGTGAATCGTCGGCTGTTGTTGAATGAAAGTTTTTCTTTTAGTATGGCCAGTGTTTCATCGACAGGGATAGACGTATAGAGGTTGGTGATGTCTAATGATAAAAGTTGACAATTTTCAGTCAATTTTAAAGAAGTGGTAGAATTTGCTAGCTCGCGGCTGTTCTTTAATGCGTATTTGTCGTCAAGGTGCACGACATCAGCCATTATCGTTGCCAAGTACCGTGCTAATTGGTATGCAGGAGCTGGGCGGTAGTTGACGACAGGACGGATAGGAATATTGGGTTTGTGGAGCTTAGGTTGTGCTTTAAGGGGTGGTGTGCATGGATTTGGGTTTATGTAGCGTTGCTTAGTATTAGGAGGAATAATTAGTGGGGATTGTATAATGGCGGTACGTAAGTCCGCTTGGAACCTATTGGTGGGGTCTTTGTTTACCAGTTTGTAGCCGTTGGCGTTAATGAAGTCTATTGTTTTTTGTACATAGTCCGTTGTTCTTAGGATCACCGTTGTATGTCCTTTGTCAGCCTTCGTCACTGTTAGTAGGTTATCCGTTAGCTTTGTCTGAATGTGTCTTAATATCTTATGGTCTTCGTGGAAATCCGTTTTGTTTATGCTAGTGCGTATTTTTTGTAGTATGTCTACTGCAGTATGTCTTGCATGTGTCTGTTGTTCCTGCGGCAGTTTGTTAATGGCTAGTTCAGTGTCGATTACTAGTTGTTCTAGGTCTTTGTTGCGGTTTGTATTATGTAAGTTGTGTTTCAGTCCCTTATTTAATAGCTCCATTTCTTGTGTCGTAAAAGGCGTATCTGATAGGTTTACAGTCCGTGGATAGAAAGTTCTGTTCGCTGGTGTGGTCATTTTGTTTTGTTTTTTCATCAATTTGTCAAGTTTTTTCGTCATGGTCTCATATTTAGTTTTGAGCTGAATATCAATGTTTTGCCTCACGTCATTATAAAACTGTAGAAAGTTTTCAGTTTGTATAGTGTTAGTTAATTGTAAGTGTGAGTGTAGTAGTTGTCGGTTGATTTCGTCCTTTTTTATGTACAGTGTTCTTATTTCGTTTTTAATGCGGAGCATCTGTGCGCTACGTTGTGTGTTACGTGCAGCGATTGTGTTTTGTTTTATCACGATTCTTGCAAATGCTGGTGTAATGTTGTTTTTCAAGCACTGTTTGTTGAACCATATGTTTGCTATTGTTTGATGAAGTTTTAAGGTAAGGTATTGGAATGAACGCAACAGTTTTGCCTGGCTGGCAGTGTTGTAGTCAATAACTTTGTTTATTTGATATCCGCAGGCCAATCCTCTTTTTTCTTTAAAAGCCGTCGGGCCTTGCTTAGTTGTGTGAGCAGACGCGTTTCGACTACTTTGAGTCATCTTCAGTGTCTAAAGGATGTGTTGAAGGGAGCGACTTTATATAGTCGTAGGATGGGTAATTAGCGAATAGGTAATTAGCGGATGGGTAATTAGCGGATGGGTAATTAGCGGATGGGTAATTAGTGGATGGGTAATGAGGTCAGGAAGTAACTTACTCAATTATGCCACGTAGGGGGATATTATGTTTTTGTTTTTTTGCTTGTTGGCTGTCCGTTTGTTCTGTTTCATCTCGTTTCCGTTTTCGTCTAAGAGTGTGGTCTAGGACTGAGAAAATTGCGTCGGAATTGGTAACAAGTTGTTCGTTGATAATGTCACCGTCTGTCTTTCTATGTTTATAAATTTCAAGCCTTTCTAGGATGTCAAGTCTTGGTCCTTTGTTTTGTTTGTGTAGCAATTTCATAGAGTTTGTCATAGCATCAGGCTCATGTGCGTGGTTTTGAAGGTGCGTCGCATAATTGGAGTCTGCCTTGTTGTATACGAAAGATCGTAGGTGCTCTTTGTATCTTGTCGTTAGTTTTCGTGTTGTCCTTCCTATATATACCATGTCGCAGTCCTTGCATGTCAGTTTGTATATGCCGCTGCCTTCGTATATCGATGTGTCATTCAGTTTTGGCTTCAGTTTGTTTCCAATGTTGTTGTTCGTTTTGAATGCAGTTTGCAATTTGTATTTCTTAAGGAAGTTTGATAGTTTGTATGTCTCTTTTCCTACGTATGTTAACGATACCCACTGTTGGTCGTTCTTATGAGTTTCCGTCGGTTGGCGTTCCTGTTTTTGTTTGTACTGTGTGACTAGTTTGTCAATGTCGCATTGTTTGTATCCGTTATTATTAGCTATTCTGTAAATGTTATTTAGTTCGTTGGAGTAGTTAGTAGGAGTCATGGGGATGGAGTGAAGCCTCTGCACCATTGATCTGTACGCTGCTAGCTTATGTTGTGCGGGGTGGTTAGATGTTTCATGTATGGTATGATCAGTTGTGGTTGGTTTTCTGTATATTTTGTAGTCCAATCGTGTTTGTTCACGTGTCACAGTTAGGTCCATATAGTTGAGTTGTCCGTTTGTTTCTTTTTCCATAGTGAACTTTATATTCGGGTGAATTTCATTCATATAGGCAAGTAGTTCGTCTTGTTTATTTTCTTGTGAGTCAATAACAATGAAACAGTCATCTACATATCGTCTGTAAAATATTACATTGAATCTTTTGACAACTTTGGGTATAAAGACTTCTTCCAAAGATTGTAAGAATATTTCTGACATTATTGAGGACATTGGATGTCCCATACCCAGACCGTCTTTGGCAATGTATGTGTTGCTATTGAACTTAAAATAGTTCTGTTTGATTGTGGTCTTTATGAGATTGAGTATTTGATCTGTGAATCGTCGGCTGTTGTTGAATGAAAGTTTTTCTTTTAGTATGGCCAGTGTTTCATCGACAGGGATAGACGTATAGAGGTTGGTGATGTCTAATGATAAAAGTTGACAATTTTCAGTCAATTTTAAAGAAGTGGTAGAATTTGCTAGCTCGCGGCTGTTCTTTAATGCGTATTTGTCGTCAAGGTGCACGACATCAGCCATTATCGTTGCCAAGTACCGTGCTAATTGGTATGCAGGAGCTGGGCGGTAGTTGACGACAGGACGGATAGGAATATTGGGTTTGTGGAGCTTAGGTTGTGCTTTAAGGGGTGGTGTGCATGGATTTGGGTTTATGTAGCGTTGCTTAGTATTAGGAGGAATAATTAGTGGGGATTGTATAATGGCGGTACGTAAGTCCGCTTGGAACCTATTGGTGGGGTCTTTGTTTACCAGTTTGTAGCCGTTGGCGTTAATGAAGTCTATTGTTTTTTGTACATAGTCCGTTGTTCTTAGGATCACCGTTGTATGTCCTTTGTCAGCCTTCGTCACTGTTAGTAGGTTATCCGTTAGCTTTGTCTGAATGTGTCTTAATATCTTATGGTCTTCGTGGAAATCCGTTTTGTTTATGCTAGTGCGTATTTTTTGTAGTATGTCTACTGCAGTATGTCTTGCATGTGTCTGTTGTTCCTGCGGCAGTTTGTTAATGGCTAGTTCAGTGTCGATTACTAGTTGTTCTAGGTCTTTGTTGCGGTTTGTATTATGTAAGTTGTGTTTCAGTCCCTTATTTAATAGCTCCATTTCTTGTGTCGTAAAAGGCGTATCTGATAGGTTTACAGTCCGTGGATAGAAAGTTCTGTTCGCTGGTGTGGTCATTTTGTTTTGTTTTTTCATCAATTTGTCAAGTTTTTTCGTCATGGTCTCATATTTAGTTTTGAGCTGAATATATATATATATATATATAAATATATATACATATATATATATATATATATATATATATATATATATATATATTTAAATATATATATATATATATATATATATATATATATATATATATATATATATATATATATATATATATATATATATATATAAACATCAAGTGAGCCCCGCAATCAAGAAATTAACTTGAAAAGATCCTTCACGGCCGTAACACTCGTTTACGTTTATTCGATTCCCATCGCCTCCGTTTTCAATTAATTATGGCACATAATTTTCATGAATCTTCATCCAAATGATATCCTATAGTTAAAAGAAAGCTCTACTATGCATTTTCATGTTCATCTTTGAAGTTATGATCAGTTATAGAAGGAAAAGTATCGTCTTTTTAAGTCGCGACTCTCGTCGGTTTTTAGTATGAAAAGTAACGAATCAATTTTCAAATCGCGATTAACTCTCTAATTTTCAATCGCTCAATCCTTATTATTTCTTCGGGGTATTTTATAAATTCTATGTGTAACATTTACGTCTTAGGATGCAAGAAAGATGTTTTAACAAGAGAAAAACATCCTGAAATTTTCCCCAATGAAAATGTGCTAAGCCATGTTGAATTGTATTT
>OZ017738.1:289293937-289333937 GCA_963969285.1 Odontomyia ornata
TGTATATATATATATATATATATATATATATATATATATATATATATATATATATCTCTTCTTCTTCGTAGCGGGCTGTAGCCTTTTGGGCCTTCGCTTAGTGATAGTTAGAGTATCTCATTATCATGAGCTAATGTATCGGCAGTCCACAAGGTGATATGATCATTATCACGCTTTGGCTGTGTGTTCGTCCACCCAGCTGCGATACGTTCTGATTTTTAAACCAGCACGTATCATAACTGAACAGGCTTATAGTTCGTCCGAAGAACCACTCGAACTAAATCTCGTTGACGCCAACGAAACTTGAACCAGAGACCTTCGGCTCGCGGGCTTAATGCTCTAACCACTAAGCCACGCGGGCTACTCTATATATATATATATATATATATATATATATATATATATATATATATATATATATATATATATATATATATATATATATATATATATATATATATATTTATATAAATATATATATATATATATATATATATATATATACATATATATTTATATAAATATATATATATTTTATATAAATATATATATATATATATATATATATATATATATATATATATATATATATATATATATTTATATATATATATATATATATATATATATATATATATATATATATATATATATATATATATATATATATATATATATATACAGTCTTCCACAAAAGTCAAGGTACAGAGAATCGGTAACTGAAAATTGTATTACTGAATCAATATTTTTATTTGAAAACCAAAAGTTATGAAATGGTAATAATACGAGTTCTGTTTAATTTAAGTTTTCATAAATTTAAAGGGATTCGGCAATAATGATCATTGAAGACAATAATTTTTTGTTGGCAATGTCTCTTTTCTACTCCACAAAAGTCTTGGTACAGTTGCAGAAAATGCCCTGTTATTTGTAAAAAGGGGAATCCCCCAAGTTCATATTATCAGAGTGAGTTAACAACCGTAGGCCGCTGTCTTTAATATCGCGTCCGTATTCGTGGTGTATCTTTTATTTAATAAAATTTTTAAAAAATGAGTCGAAAGGAGTTGAGTATTAAGGAGCGTGAAATAATTATTAATCTGCATTCAAATCAGAGCAAATCATATTCTGAAATAGCTGAACTAGTGTTGCGAAGTCGGTCAACCATTCAAAAAGTCATAAATCGATTTAAGCAGGAAAATAGAGTGGAAAATGTGCCCCGAACAGGTCGTCCATCTAAACTAAGTGCAAAGGACAAGAGAAAAATTTCGCGAATGATAAAACAAGATCCATTTCTAAGCTGTAGAAAAATCTGCGATGTCCTTGGAATTAATGATAAGAAGGAGGTTAGCGCAGAAACTGTGCGTAGAGCTGTCGTAGAAGCTGGATTTTCATCTCGTACGCCTAGAAGAAAACCTCTTGTAAGTTCCATAAACAAACAAAAAAGAATAACATTTGCAAAAGCATAACCAATAACACTTTGGGATAATGTTTTATTTTCGGATGAGTCTAAATTTTGTATATTTGGTGTAAATGGGCATAAGAGGGTCTGGCGAAAAGTAGGAGAAGCATTTAATCCCAAGAACACTATTAAAACAGTAAAACATCGAATCGGTGGTGTTATGGTTTGGGGTTGCATGGCTGCTGCTGGAGTTGGAAATCTGACATTCATCGAAAATACTATGGATCAGAACTCTTATTTAGAGATTCTACGAAACAACATGAAACAAAGTGCAGCCAAATTAGGTATGCGAGAAGATTTCTTGTTTCAACAGGACAATGACCCTAAGCACACTGCGCATAAAGTTCGAATGTGGCTATTTTACAATACTCGCATGCTTGCTACACCGCCTCAAAGCCCTGATTTGAACCCTATAGAGTATCTTTGGAATGAGCTTGAGACAAAAATCCGAAAAAGAGTGATATCAAGCAAGGCGCAGCTTAAGGATGCTATATTGGAGGAGTGGGCCAGAATCAGCAGCGAATTTACTAAAAAATTGGTATATTCTATGCCTAAAAGACTGAAGTCAGTAATTCAGATGAAAGGATATCCGACAAAATATTAAGAAAAGTATAATTCAAATAACTATGCAAGACTATAATTACAATTTGTATCATTTTTCTTTAGGTGTACCATGACTTTTGTGGACTTCATTCATTGACTTTCCAACACATCATATGTAATAATATATTAATACGACAGAATTTTCGTTTTGTTTTACATGAATTTAAAGTGTAATGATTACAGTTGAAGTAATACCAAAAAAATTTTATCACTATAGGTTTTTTAAATAAAAATATCAAACAATTTTCATGATATTTATCACTGTACCTTGACTTTTGTGGAAGACTGTATATATATATATATATATATATATATATATATATATATATATATATATATATATATATATATATATATATATATATGTATGTATATATATGTATATACACTTGCTAGAAAAAGTATCCGTACTTGCAAGATAACAAAGTTATCGTTGTATTAAAAAGGATATCTCCACTTAATTTGCATGCGTCCCTATTTAATATGATCAAATCTGCACTTTTGCATGATTTCCAGTATGTTTCATACTACTTACTGTTTAAAAAGACTTGAAACAAAATCAATTTATAGTAACACAATAGACCAGAAAAAGTATACGTACAGAACAAACCGAGGGATTCCCTGTGTTACGCGATGACATATTCAGATGCATATTAATGTTTTTAGGTCCGATAAGAGTTTTACTTTAAGTTGTGAAAGGTTTAAAAGTGACTGCAGTTTTTTTAAATTTTATGTGCACTAGAATACATAATGCCGACCAAAATTAGCAAAATCAGTGTGAGGAGAGGAAAATTATGCTGAAACTTAAGAGTGAACGGATAACTAACCGCAAAATTGGTCAAATACTAGGCAGAACTCACTACTTTGTCCAGGAAGTGGAGAATACATTTAATACAACTGGTTTAATTATGTCAAAGCCTCGTTGTGGTCGACCCTCCATACTGACTGAACGAACGCGAAAAAATAAACGTTTTGCAAGCAGTTAAAAAGAATCCTTGAGTAACTGCTTCCCAAATATTACAAATATAAAAAGACTCTTTTGGCAAGGTTCCCCATGATGATTCCATCCGGAAAATACTTAAGAGAGATGTATATCGCTCACGCATAGCATATGAGAAGCCATACATTTTGGAATTGAACATGAAGAAACGTGTGGAATTCGCAAAAAATATATAAACTCTGACGAAAGCAAATTTCGCATTTTTGGCGTTAAAGGAAGAAAGTTAGTTTGGCAGAAGAGGTTGTGTGATGGTCTGGGGGTGTATGGCGGCAGAAGGAGTTGGCCAACTTGTGTTTATAGAATCAACTATGGATCAATACGGTTACCTTAATATTTTGAAGGCGAATTTGAAGCAAAGCGTTCAGCAGTTGAGGCTTGGTGACGATTTCTGGTTCCAGCAAGATAATGATCCCAAGCACACAGTCCACTATCTTAAGCTTTGGCTGCTCTACAACACAAAACATCAACTGTGTACTCTGCCCCAATCCCCAGACCTTTATTCTATTGAGCATTTGTGGGAGTTGTTGGAGCACAGGATCTTGGAGCACAGGATCTTTCAGCACAGCATAACCTCGAAGGAAATGCTGTAAACGTCATCGTCAATAAACGGGGCAAAATTAACAGGCAGGACACTGCCAAATTTGTTCAATCCATGCAAAATCGACTTAAGGAGGTCCTTAAGAGAAAAGCTTATCCGAGAAGCTATTAAGCCCTGATATGTAATAAAATATTTGAATATTTCAAATTAATTTTGTCATGTACGGATACTTTTTCTGGTTCGTATAAGTGAGGCTTTCTTGTTTTTATTTTGTAACTTCTAGTTTTTAATTAAACTATCTTTTCTATAAATTTTTCCTGTGGAAGAAATACCACAGGACAAAATTTATAGAAACGATAGTTTAATTAATGAATAAACTTTGTTGCTTCAGTATTTATATGTAGCAGCTTTCTATAACATGAATTCCCTAATATGTTGCTTTCTTTTGATACTTTTTCTGGCAAGTGCATATACGTGAAGGGATTTTTTTGGCTTAAATAATTCAATTTTGATTCGAACATTCGCTATGATCACGAGCTTTCGACTGACGCGAACGTGTGCTTTACTCCGCCGACTTCTAATACTCTTTTTACGTGTTTGCTCGAAGTTTATCCTTACAGCGTCGGTATTCTTACAACTCGGTAGTCATATCGATCATTTTTCCAAATAGTGCGCGAGTGTATTTCCTTCTGTTTTTTAAACATTTCAACTTTTCCGTGCGCTTAAGTAAACAATATTCATTTTCTTTGTTTGGTAGCTTGCGGAGCCGTATTTTGTTCTTGACTAAAGTGCTCTTCTTAGATCTTAGAGACCCCTGTTGTTCTTTTTATCATTTGAGCTTCTTACCTAAGACTCATACCGGATGTGCATCGAGCTTGCTGCGCTGCTTTCAACTTTTGTAGTGCCACCTGTATAATTTTCTTTTCCTGCTTTATCGTGTATTCGTGGTCACCTTATACACATACCTTAGTGTATCTACGCCCTCAACAAATAGTATACTAGTTCGCTATTGTTTAGTGGTTCGTGCTAAAGGTCTGCTATTTTCGGTTTGTGTTTGCGATTACCAAGAGTGCTTACGTTTCATATACTTTACACATATCTTATATTGTGATCAATTCTTGCGAATTATTCGTAAGTCTCTTACTTTTCCTTTTTATTAGACAATTCTTTTTTTTGGACATTATTTTATTGGACAATTTTTATAATTATATTTATTTGGTCATTATAATCTTATAATTGAACATGGCAAATTGTTTGGCTCCTTCCTGCATTGATAAGCAGGACAAAACACCCATTATTACATGTGGTGGCCTTTGCGGTCTGACTTTCCATGCAAACTGTGCAGATTTATCCAACGCGATCGCGGACAGCATTAACAACCCGAACTTCAGTCTTTATTGGCTGTGTCTAAAGTGCCGTGGTTCTCCTATGTTATCGCTCGTGGATAAGTTGAACCAAACGCGAACAATAATCGATAACTTAGCCATTGGGTTCAATTTGCTGCGCGACCAGCTGGACTCAGCGCGGGAAGAAATATATTTTCTTAGCCAGCATGCCAGAGTTGATCTGCCTCCTTCATCGACTTCCGATGTAAACCTTGCTGGCCCCTCAAGTGCGGCCAACACGACTTCAAATAATTTGAAACCATAACAAGAAGCAGACGAGCGCTTCAATCTAATGGTTCAACCTCTGGAGAATCATCGCCATCCCGGAACAACACCGAAACTTTAAGTTCGCCTAGAGTTGCAGCGAATGATAATTCAATTAAACCTGGCAACCTCATTTCTCTCCGTATGCTCCTTCACCCAATTCAATACTAGTGCAAAATCCAATAATAAACTTCTTGACCTTGTTTTTTCCAACTTGACAGCCTCTTCTCTTGTTTGGCATCCACCTCACTCTCACCGTTCATTAAGCCAGATCCTCACCATCCACCTCTCATTTTGGAGCTTTCTATCTCATCTCCACCTTTGCCTAGAAATACATCACCTTGCCGCTATAACTTTTTAAAAGCGGATCTTCGCAGCATAGATTCTCATATTAACGCAGTTAACTGGTGTTCTTTTTTCAGCAACCTAAACCTTGAAGAGTGCGTTGATAAGTTCTATCTGTTTCTCTCATCCTTAATCACTCAATTCACTCCTTTGTTTCCCCCAAGGAGGCCTAAAGATGCTCCTTGGTTTAACCCAGATGTTGCCAAAGCCATTAAGGTGAAGGATACACCCCGAAGAAAATTCCTCTCACGTGGTCTTTCTAATGACCTTGCCGCTTACAAGCAGAAACGAGCTGACGCTAAGAAAATTGCAAAGCTTGCTCTTCGTGCTTACGTCAATCATGTCGAAGTTTCACTTGAATCAAATCAAACTCACGCTTTCTGATCTTATGTCAAATCTCTAAAGAGCTCTCATCATACATCAGCTACTTTCAGCTACGATGGCATTACATCATCTACCCCTCAGGAGTCCTGTAAACTTTTTGCTTCTTTCTTTTCTTCCTTTTTCCGCACTTCAAATACTTCTCCTTCTTTCTACTCTTCTTCTTCTTCCTTTTCTTCTCCCGCGCTTCGTACCAATCCCTTGCAGGTTGAACTGCTCTTAAGGAGTCTTGATACTAGTACCGGTGGTGGCCCAGACGGCACTCCAAATTCCTTGCAAAATCACTATCCTCGTCTCTTTGTGTTCCTCTTTCAATTATTTATAATTTGAGCTTAGCTACAAGGACTTTCCCCTCCCAGTGGTAAATTGCCCATATTCTTCCTATCTTCAAATCTGGGGATCGCAATTCCGTTTGCAACTATCGTCCGATATCTCTCCTTCCCTGTTTTGGCAAAATCCTTGAAAAGATCGTTCTCGATACTCTGTTTCCCCTTATACTTCCATCCCTAGCAGAACAACAACATGGTTTTGTCAGAGGTAGATCTACTCTCACTAACTTGCTTTCTTTTACACACCACATTGCTGCAGCCCTTGACCGTTAGCAACAAATAGACGTTATTTTCTCGGATTTTTCTAAAGCGTTTGATTCTGTAGATCATGCACTTTTATTTCAGAAATTAAAATATTTTCAAATTCCTGATTTCCTGTACTCCTGGCTTCTATCCTATATTTGGGATCGTCGTTGTATTGTCACTGTTGACTCCTGCTTCTCCTCTAGATTTTAACCCAGCTCAGGTATACCGCAAGGATCCATAATTGGCCCAATTTTATTCCTACTATTTGTCAATGATCTTCCCTCTGTTATCACTTCTCCCTCCCTGCTTTATGCTGACGACTTTAAGATCTTTCGGGTAATTGACTCACAATGTGATGTTGATACCTTGCAAAGTGACCTACTGCGTCTAAGTGAATGGTGCAAATCAAACCATCGCTCCTTGAATGTCTCCAAATACCACCAGATGACATTCTCCTGTAAAAAAATCCTTTTCTCTCCACTATAGCCTCGTTGGAACCCCTTTGTGCAGTATAACTTCATTTAAGGATCTTGGTGTGGTGTTTGATTGTAAATTAAAGTTTGACCTCCACCTAGCCCAAGTCATCAACAAAGCCTCCCGCCTTTCAGGGTTCATTTTAAGATCGGCTTCCTCGTTTCAGCATATCGCCTCCTGTGTGTGCCTTTACCTTTCACTTGTTCGCAGTGACCTGGAATACTGCTCCCAAATATGAAGCCCTCACCACAGGAATCCTATTGATGCTATTGAATCGGTTCAACGCAGATTCACACGGTCTTTTTTTGTCAAATTCAACCTCCCTTATGTCCCCTATAGTGACCGTCTTCGTACTTTGAAACTCCCTTCCCTTGAATCTAGACGATGCTTTCTTGATGAATGCATCTTGTGCAAGCTTTATCACGGTCACTTACCCCAAACTCTATGCAATCACATTCAAACATTGAACACTAGTCGCCTTAATAGATCTTCCGATCAATTCCTTGTTCCCTTTGCACGCACTAACACCTTCTTCCACTCTCCCTTACTACGCTTGCCCCGTTTGCATAACCAGCTATGTCTTGGTCCTCTACCACAGTCGCTTGCCACCTTTAAAACCTGCCTTAAAAGGAAAATTTACAACTACAATTATTAATCTTGGTCATCTTTATAACTAACTCTCTCTCTTTATTTCCTTTTTCTTGGATTCCTTTTTTTCACTTTCCTTCATACGTACATTTCCACTAATTTCATATGTATATTTCCTTTAATATGAGCGTTAGTTCTAATTTTTACACAACATGTAATTGGACTTCTGTCTGTTTGTTGATACTTAAATAAATAAATAAATGTACCTATATATATACAGGGTCTGAATAATAAGTAACCGGACTGACCTGAGGAAATTTTTTATTGGCAAAATATGTACAATTTTTCTTAAGAAATCTCCAAAGTAGTCCCCATTGGAGTTGATAACACGCTGATACCGGATTTTCCGATCCCCGAACGCTCCCTGGAAGTCGGCAACCTCGATGCTATCTAGAGCCCTCGTCGTAGCACGTTGAACGATTTCCAGAGTCCCCGACCGCGTCCCCTTAAGGTGTCTCTTGATCTTGGGGAACAGATAAAAGTCCGCTGGTGCCATATCCGGGCTATAAGGAGGCTGTGGCAACGTTGCCCTCGACTGTTTGGCCAACTGCTCGGTGACGAGCAGGCAGGTGTGCGACGGAGCATTGTCGTGATGGAGGATCCACGAATCGGAAATCTCCGGACGGACTCGGCGAACCCGGGCGGTTAGTCGACGGAGCACCTCTCTGTAGTACTGGCCGTTTACAGTTTGGCCGGGTGGCACAAACTCTTTATGAACAATGCCTTTCACGTCAAAGAAAGCAATGAGCATCGACTTCACCTTCGATTTGCTCATGCGCACTTTTTTAGGTGGTGGTGACGCCGGTGTGTGCCACTGCTAACTCTGCCGCTTCGTCTCAGGATCGTATTCGAAAACCCACGTCTCGTCTTTTGTAATAACGTGGTTAAAAAACTCTGAATCGGTTGCTCGATCGTACGCTCCATTTTCACTCCGACGACGTAACTGAACACGCACTCCGCTCTCGCTCGATGCTATCTCTCCAAGCACTTGGAGGTAACTACTACAGCCCAATTCCCTTTAACTAGACCCCCACCACCATTACAGCACCAGATACCGGTTAGCAGACGCTTTGACGGCGCGGGGCAGGCCCAGTCCGGTTACTTATTATACTGTCCCTGTATTATATACTTAACATATATAGGGTTTTCCATTAGGGACATAACAATTTTGTACCTTTATATGAACGCACCCTTAAACTTTTTCAATGAACTGTCAATGTCAAAACGTTAGGTGAAGTCAAAGATTTCATCATAATAAAGTTCATGAACCAGCAACGTTTGGAAATTATTAAAAATTACTAGCGAAATTCTGAGTCAATGGTCGCAACTTTAACTTTAGAGCAAAAAATCGTCCCACCTGACAGGCTGTGCGTTCTATAGGGGATAAGTTGGAGTACAAATTTTTACTATTAGACGTTCCGGTGCCAAAAAACGTCGTTCCGCTCGAAGCGAAGGAAATATTCAAGCCGTAAGTGCATCGAACCAAAATGAGCCATATCAGTCGATTCCACATTGTTCTCAAGAATTGGGCATCGCTCAAATGACACTGTAACGTATTTTGCTAAAATATCTTGGCCTACATTGTATCAATATCAAATTGATTCAAGAACTAAAGCCACTTGACCATTCGAAACGTCGAAACTTCTCCAATTGGGCTCTGACAAAGCTTGAAGAAAATGAAGAATTTTATCAGACAATCATCTTCAGCAATGAAGCTCATTTTTGGCTCAATTGCTTTGTTAATAAGCAAAATATGCGTTATTTGTCAGCAACAAACTCACATGTGCTTCTTGAGACACCGTTGCATCCGCGAAAAAAAATACTATTCAGTGCGGTTTTCATGCTGGAGGTGTGATTGGGCCGTATTGTTTCGTAGGTGAAAACGACTGTTACCGCTAATGGAAAGTGCTATCTTGTTATGTTGAAAGATTATTTGTGGCCAGAGTTCGATAAACTTGACAGCAGCGATATTTGGCTTCAACAAGAGCATGCCACTAGTCACAGTATTTATATATATAAACATAAAGTTAGCTCCGCAATCAATCTCAAGAAATTTACTTAAAAAGATCCTGCTCAAACGTATCTCTCGTTCACGTGTCTTCGATACCCATCGCCTTCGTTTTCAGTTAACTATGACATATAATTGTCATGAAAGCTTCATGAAAATTATATCCTGTAGTTCAATGAAAACTCGACTATGCATTTTCATGTTTATCTTTAAAGTTATGATCAGTTATGGAAGGAAAAGTATCATCATTTTAGGTTGCGAGGTCTTTAATATGGAAATCACTAATTTTAGATTTCTGAGGATTTAATGTATAATATTATCCAGGAAGTAACGAATCAACTCTATAATTTGCAATTACTCAATCCTTAGTATTTCTTCTGGGAATTTTATAAATTCTGTGTGCAACATTTACGTCTAAGGATGTAAGAAAGATCCTTTACTATGTTTATAAGTAAGCAAAGAATGAATGCGGAAGAGAAAAGCATCCTAAAATTTTCCCTCTAAATATTGTTGAATTGTATTAATGCATCATTTACAATTTATTTATTCGTTATTTCCGGTAGAAATTATTGACTAAAATGTACCCTTTATGCAGAAAATTAAGGATACTGATCATTTTTATCATCGGTCGCCAAAGGATTCCTTGAAGAATGCCAAATAATTGGCACTACTCGTACAAAAGATCATTTAAATTTAATTTTTCGACATCAATGTATCATATTGCACTGTTGATATCTATAGATTCCTTGATAGGGATACAACTCTGTACCGATACATTTTAGTTCAACATGTTGTCCTTCATTTGAAACCTCTACTATCAAAATCCTTCCACGGTTCGACCAGTTACGAGTATGGTGAAAAATCGGGGTGAAAGTCGGAAAATTTTTAATTTCACGGTAAAAGTCCTTTACCATTACTTGAATTTCTTATCCTTTAAATGGGACCTAACTGGAAGAAAGACGTATCATTTACCGAAAACAGAACTCTTCTACATATCTCTGTTTAAAAGTTATGCTTGAACATACATAAAAAAGTAACAACAACAAAAATATGCGTGATGAATTGATAACCTTCTTTCTTTTGGAAGTAGGTTAAATTAGCGATTCACAAGAATAACATTTCATAGTATGCAAAAATATGCAAACTATATTTAAAGTCAATTAGACAGAAAAAAAGTGCAAAGTATGTAAACTTCCTGACTCACTGTTTTAATATCAAAACAAATTAGAGGTAAATGACCATTAAATGCAATGTAAGACAATTACAGGTAAGTGCACTTGAGAGTCTTAAGAAATAGGTAAGTAAACATTACTCATTGTGCGTATAAACATCGTCCCTCGCGTTGATTGTATATTTAACTCCACAGTGAAATCCGAATTTGCTTGTTGTCTTTGGCGGGGTGTTGGCTTCGTTTTGTACCTACAAGGACAGTTTTGCTGGTTCCATATGAAGAAACATGTTTAAAGGACGCCGAATAGTAGTGCCAAGTATCCAATCTTCAAATGATGGGTCGTGTGAAGCTGAATCATATTAGGCAGCTCAACCAGTTGTTCGTCCCTCACAAGGCGTTGCAGGGCAAGTAATTCCTCTACGAGTAGGTACGGGTGTTGCTGGGTACATTGTGCCAAGTTTAATGATTACTGGCTGCGGTGGTGTAGCATTCTCGAGTTTGCAAAATTTTGAATATCGCGACGAAAAGTAGCTTGTAAGCATTCGATATTGCTGAAAAGTTGCGTGGTTATGTTAATTTCACAACCTGGGTCTATTGAAAGTAGCCCAGACTCTTTGAGCGTTACTTCAAGTCTTCTTCGTTGACAGGTGGCAGTAGCACGTCTACAGGTCCTTGATGAAACGATCCATAAATTTTCATGAAATAACTTGATCCATACAGTACTAGCTTCTATTTGTCTAAACTCACAACAGCAACGATCCAATTTGTTGGAAAGACTTGTTTCGCAAGCACAAAGGCCTGCTTCTTGTTGGGCACCTGCACATAAAAAATGTCTACCACTAATGATGGCACAAGTGGTTAAGTCATTCTGCGTCAGCGGAGAATGTTGATCTCTGTGTGAGTTAATCGCAAGGAATGGAGCACAAGATTTTATGGCGACAAAAGTGTCGTTAATTGTACATGGTAGAGGAATGGTTCTTAGAAGGTCGAATTGGCTCTGGTCGATCAATGGTAATTGTGCGTCCAAAATTACGTGATCACCTGTAATTATGCCACTTACTGTTATCACTTTGGATAATTGCACAACATCATCTTGATCTACTGGCACAACATCATCCTGCAACTTCTCTACTGAGCTGCTCTGGGAATAACAGCAAGGGATTCGTTCTACCATGATGTGTGTCTATCAATTTATCTGCGATCACTGACTGTATACGGTGCAAGTTTAATACAACCATTGTCATTTGAACTGAAAGCGATGTGAGAAGCTGATAGATTTTCAGTGGGTTTGTTCTGTCGCTATTGTCGTTAACCCGATTCAGTATAAGACTCAATTGGTCATTAATCGTATTAAATTTTTCCGTAGTAGCAATCTGATCCTGTCGTTGAGTCAATGATTGAGGCTTGATTTTTGAACAATGCCAATAGAGATTATTCATTTTCTCGCACAACGCCTATCGTGTGGACCATTTCGTCTGCATATGCTGGATCAAGTACACCAAATAGTGAATTAGCTACGTTCCCAAATACGTTCAGTGGTCTTTTTTTATGTCGTTTAGGAATAGGCTGCTATCTGCCTTCAGCCCTTTTTAGTGTGCTCAAATTTATTCACTATTTGAAAGGATGTGCTTTTTTGGTGCAATTGATAGCATGAATGTCGGAATGTTAGCGTTGCTTTCACAATTGATTCAATTTGGTCTTAAATCATAGTAAACTATGAGCTTTCTCTCACTTGTGATGAGTCTGATTCTGCCAAAATCTTGATAGTACTGGTATATACCAGGGTTATTATATACTATGAACTATGCCAAAAGTATCGTCGAAAGTAGTTCTCCATTGGGGATCAATTTCTTTCTTGGTTGGTATGTTTCTCGATTTTCCTATTCTTGGTCTTCACTCTGATGCTCCGATGTGGTATTTTTTCACCTCAAAGGAACCTTCTTCTAGCGGTGTGGGTGCAAAACGGTGAATTATCCGTCGGAAGATACCTTTTGCTATTTTTACGTCTGCTGCTCGTACCAATCCATCATCTCCTTCATATGTTTAAAGAATTCTTCCTAATGGCGTTTTTGTACTGTGCCCTCTATTTATGTCTCTATTACTATTCGCTCAGATACTTGAGTTATCATTGGTTCCAAAAAACTTATTTTGTCCACGTTGCTTCCTTCCACCTTTTGGCTAAGCTTTGGTGTGTTGGCTGGGCATGTGGGTCAACTTGGACAGTGAGAGGCTCACCTAAAAGGAAGTGTCCAGGAGTTGGTGCGCTTAAGTCGTTCGGATCTGCAGACATTGGCGTAAGAGGTCTCGAGTTTAACACCGCTGCTAGCTTAATTAGAACTGTTTTAAGCTCTTCGTATGTAAGAGATGTTTTGGAAATGATTGGCACTACGACTTTTCTCGCTGATTTCACGGTGGCTTCCCAGAGTCCTCCGAAATGAAGTGCTCTTGGAAGAATGAAATGGAAACTTATACCCTTTTTGCAGCATGTTTCAATAATTTCTGCCTGCGCCTTATCAGAGCGAATCATCAATGTTAGCTCATTCAATTAATTTTGTGCACCCACGAAATTGGTAGCATTATCGCAATCCAAATGCTGGCAGTGTCCTTGCCATCCGATAAACGTTTTTAAAGCCCACAGGAAGGCGTCAGTTGTCAAATCACCTACAAGCTCCAAATGTACAGCCTTAGTTGTAAAACAGCAAAACACAGCAATGTATGTTAAACCTTCTGTCGTTTCCTACCTCTTAATTTGAAGTGAGTCAAAACTGGTCCACAAAAGTCTACGGCACTGTTTATAAATGGTCTTGCTGGTTGCACTATAGAAGATGGTAAGCTCTCCATCATCTGGAATAATAGCTTCGGTTTTGTTCTTTTGTGACGAACGCAATGTTGAATCACAGATGGTGCTAATGACTTGCCTTTCAATGGCCAAAACCGCTGTTTTGCAGTTGCTAACAGTTCTTGGGGGCCGCAATGAAGGTAATATGAAATTTTGCGATTGAATCGAAGAATGGAATAAGCACCTGGTGTTTAGCATCCTATAAAAGATTCGAGGTTTCTAAGCGACCGCCAACTCGAATGGCTTCTCGTTCATCTAGGAAAGGTGACAGATTGCTTATGGTACTGCCCTTGTTAACTTGACACTTCTTTTTCAGCTGGTATATATAGCAAAACTTGATTTCTGCGTGTTACGTATGATTACACATATAGAGCTTCATCTTGCTCACAAAGCCATATTAAGATACATGTTGAACGCTGAATACGTTTTTGCTAGGTATCGTTTCATATACGCCATAATACGCTACAACTTCTTCATAGAATTCCCATGATTAATCTTGTAGATTATTTCATCTTCATCCATAGACGTTGCTAGCGATATTTGAACGACTTAAGATCTTTTACTTTCAGGATCATTTTCAAAGTGCTAGCCTTTCACAAATGAGGGCGGCCATAAATACTCGCTTCCGTATAAAAAGAAGGGTCCATAGTACCACAAACCACATGATTTGAGTTTTCCTGGCTCTAAGTCACATGAAAATACATCAGCTGGACTTTTTTTCGAAGGAGCATGCCACCATTACTGTAGCAGTGACAGTCCTTGGATCTTACTGATCTTCTTTGCCATGAAGAGTTTCGAATGTGATGAATCTGAATTAATCCATGCTAGAACAATTTCAGAACCAATCTAAAAAAGGTTCGAGTTTCTTCGAGCCGCATGTCTGCTTTCACGCGAGCAACCAAGTGAGCAGATAGGGTTGCAGCGCATGGTTCAAGTCGTGGCAGTGTCTAACGTTGAAATGGAGCTACTCTAGCGGATATATACTGCAGCTCCATAGGCTTGTTCAGATGTATCAGAAAATGAGTGGATTTAAAGTGCTTTTGGTTTCTCGTGTGAAAGAATCTATGTTGTATGTTGTTTTCATCCAGTCCCTTCGCAGGTCAGAAAGAAGCTCTCCATCCGAGTCAATGCTGCGTTTCCAAATTTTTGTACAAGAATTTTTGCAGTGACAACTACTGGAGACCTCAGTCCAAAACAGTCAAATAAACAAGCTATTTCGGATGTCACAATGCATTTGGTAATATGTTCTGCGTGGTCTACTTTGGTCTTGACTCTGAACTGAGCAGTTCTGGGCAACGACGCGAGCCCTGAAGTTTTAACTTTCGCTTGTTCCTGCTTGTTCCAAAATAAGTTGCAATAGATTCTGCATGACGATAGCCTGTATCAGACCATTGAAACCAGCCATGCTGTCATCAACGTAAAAGTTATGCAGGAGAATTTGAGCCCTTAGTGAATTGGTGGTGATGTTCTCATGTGCCAGTTTCTGAAGGCATTTAATAGCTAAATATGAAGGAGGCCTACTTCTGTATGTTAGCGTCAGCAGTTGGTAACATTTTATGTCTGCCTGTGGATTGCTTCTCCATAAAATCAGTTGGAACATGCAATCATTTTCTTCAACGAAAATTTGCCGGTACATTTTCCGTATATCCGTATGAAGTTTGACTCCGAGTTGTCAACTTCTTCCAACTTCCAAAATCATTCTATCAAACACTTGATTTCACGTTCACACTCACTGTTAATCCCGCAAGTTGCAGACATTGATGATACATATTGGAGTTTGCCACTAACAACCCATCCGAGTATTTTGAAGGATGGGAAGGTTTAAATCCATCCGTATTTGCTCCTCGAGTAAACACTGGTGGTTAAATTTGGCTCCAATTAAAACATCAAACCTATCTGGCGGTTAAAGTTGGGATCTGCTACTGCAAATTTACTGGGCATTGCCCATGATGACATATCCAGTAGCTGTGTTGATTGCATCGATATTATATAAGGCAACTCAAATGCTTCGAGTCGCATCGAAAAATCTGCAATTCTTGATTGGATTGCCACATTGACGCGCTGGATATTGTCATTATTTCGCTTGCCTATGCCTTCGATGCAAAGAGATGTGTTTGTAGGTGACATTTCAAATTTTTTCAACAGTCTTTCAGTCACTAAGTTGACCTGAAATCCGGAACCTAAAACTGGTCTGCACTCCAATACTTGGCCATTACAGTCTGTTAAGTAAGAGCGTGTCCAGCATAATTTTGAAAAAGTTTATTTAACAACAGTTTTTGACTTATACATACACTAAATATATTCTAAGGTAACGCGCTTTCGGTTGAATAGTGAGTCCAATCATCACCAGCATCAATTATTGCTTGGCATCTCCGAGACATACTTTCCACTAAATTTTCGGCGTATTCGAGGGATACGCCTTCCAAATGAGTGGAATTTTTCGGGAGAGCTGCTTCAAACTATAAACACGTTTTTCATGGAGCTTCTGCTTCATGTAGTCCCAGACGTTGACTTCAACTGAATTTTTTTTCAAACCGCCAAAGACAGAGGTTCTCTCTACCGATCAAAAAAATCCCCGTTGGCAGCACCAGCCGGAAAGGTAAATTTCTCGTATGTAGCGTAAAGTTTCGAAAGAGAATTTTGTTTGCCTACTACTCAACTTCTTTCTGCAATTTTCGTAGTACCACATGGGTATTTATTAACATTAAAAAAAATCTGGCCACGTTCGTTTTTAGAGACCTTTTATCGGGGCGCAAATATTTTGCTAATTAAATTGAGTTGCACGCGTATGGATTACATATTGAAAATCGGCGGATCAGGAATTGTTGTAAACATATAAATTCCGGTTCCGCCCTTCTCGCATTTGCTGTTTATATATTTCACAGTGGTAACCACACAAAGGCTTAAATAGCTCGAATAGTTAATTTCAAAAGATTTCCATAAAAGTTTAATCAGCACTTGCATTGCCATTAATATATACATTTTCAATTTTTTTCTGAACTATGAGGGCCGTCATTTCGATTTTTATTGAAATCGGCTGCTAAAAATATTAAGCTGTAAATTTTCGACTGTTTTATTTGTCATTCGATTTGCATAATTAAATTAAATTAACTTGCCTTAATAACTTATAATTTCAAGTTTCAACGGAATCTGTTGAGAACGTTGGCTGCTAGAGGGCTACAGAAATAAAAAACATTGTATGCCACCCCCCTGTATGGGGAGACCCGCCTGTGTGGGGAGACCCCCCTTAAATACCTTAAAATATTTTCTTGCACTGCAAATTTCAAGAGGCACCACTTTTGACCTACGTAGAAAATTTCCTCATTCTAGCACATGTGGTTTGCGAGAAAATTTGTTATGACGCACGAACAAACGGGCGGACGGACGGACAGACAGACAAGTCGTGATTTTATAATTTTTTAGGGTATTGTTAAAAATATTTTACAATATCTTAAAAATGATCTGGTTTATAAGTTCTTTCAAGTAAAGTCATTTAGAACGTTTCCATGAAAAATATTCATTATTTCTGTTGGCACTAAAATAGCGAATTGCGCTTGCCTTCAGACCTTTGGGGGCCGTCATTTTGAATGTATGCATTTGATTTTGGATTATTTTAAATCTTTGTATGCTAGGACCTCATCAATCAATGTACTATCTCGATCAAATAGGAGTTTCACTCCAGACAGGGCAAAATAATTCAATTTTTAAAGAAAATGGCAGCTAAACTTTTTCATTTTTCATTCAATTTTAATAATTTCCTGTAAAATACAAGAACATAGTACAGATATTCATAATCTCAAGTTTCATCAAAATCCGTTGGAAAATGTGACCGCTAGAGGGCCACAAAAACATGAAAAAAAAGCATATTTAAACGGCCGCCATTTTGAAATTTGCACATGCATGATCACCAAAATATCACAGACTGTAGGTGTAAGTAATGTCTATCTTGAAACCAGTTTTTTACGTAATTCTTTAGATACTTATAATTTCTATCAAACTACCGAACTTCATGAAAATCTGTTGAAAGCTTTGACCACTATTACAACAAAATTTTGCACGTTTTTCGACCTTTGAGCGGCCGCCATTTTGTTTCTGTCATACCGACTTTGGATTTTTTATTGTGAGATTCATCACGTACATCAATGAACCTTTGTACCAAATTTCATCCAAATCGGAGCTATACTTTTGTCAGAACAGAAATCATGATTTTTCGTCTAAAATGGCCGCCATTTTGTTTTTACCCGGCCGATATAGCTGGTTCACGAACTAAACCGAGATAATTACCCAATACACCTTTTCTGAAAATTTGGTGAAAATCGAAGCAAAATTGCAACCTCTAGCGTGGTCACAAATTTCGTTATATCCCATATATATATATATATATATATATATATATATATATATATATATATATATATATATATATATATATATATATATATATATATATATATATATATATATATATATCTATATATATATATGATGCTCTCCGCAATAGGTAAATTTCTCTCGAGAAATTTACCTAATAAATTTCTCTCGAGAAATTTACCTAAAATTTGAATTCGATATAATTCAGTGATAGCAAGCTATGCTGAACACGCTCTTACTTAACAGACTGTATTTGCTATTACGGTGATTTTAGCTGTGCCTAATAGAACATAGCTCCGATGTTTCTGTTCACATCCTGCAATTTGCAGAGTTGTTAATGGTGCAGTGTTGCAGATTAAGGGCTCATTATCAACTGATGCAAGAGTAATATGTTGGTTTTTGAAGCTTTTGGCTCCTACATCATGATCTGTTGTTATATCTGGTTCTTCTACCAAGTGATGTAATGAATTTTGCTTTCGGCTACATTTCAAAGAGTCAAAGTCAAAGAGTGCATGAATTAGTCTTATGACCAGGTTTCAAACAGTTCAAGTATAGTTCTATTTCTGAACAAATCGCAGCCAGCTCGTGGGTGACAACTGTAAAAGCTTTCCGCAACTGAATAATGGGTGGTTACTCTTGTTGCAAAATTTCCAAGTACTATCTTTCACGCTACTTATTACAACTAATGATACCGTTCTGCTGCTATGAGGTCTATCCTTTGACCTTATGCCTCAATGACTGAAATCTGTTTTCCAGAAACTTCAAGAATTCTTAAAGGGTTTGGTTTTCTTTTGGATTCGTAAGTGATTGCTCATATAATGTATGGGTTTGTCGATTCAACTTTTTTATCAACAAATATAATATTGACGGATCCCATGTTGATGTACCTATCTCTAAATTGCCAAGTGCTAGCATGCTTTCACGTGTTACATCATACAAACTTTTACCCGCAGCTGCTGTTGGCTTGTCGGACAACATATTGGATTGACCCAATAATTTTTGGATGAGAGCTGGAGTTAGCACTCCCTTATTGTTATATCGGTCCTGTAACAGATTTCAGGCTATGTTATAAACGGTGGCTCAACCGTAACGCACGTTGTTAATTGTGAGTCACACCTTTTGGTCAGCATAATCGACCAAATGTGTCCACAATCGGGAGAATCGTGCCCAAATTTCAGCGAACCGGTTGTGTGGGAAATGTGAGATCACCTGTGCATACTGGCCCAGTCTGTTCTGCGGAAAATATTGCTGTTGTTCACGATAGTATGGCAGAACCATTTAACATCTCACGAACAATTGAACACCTCACCAACAATTGAACACCTCACGAACATAACCGATGCGAATTTTGAATGAAGATTTGAATTTACACGCTTACAAGGTTCAATTGACTCAAGAGCTGAAGCCTACTGACCAATATGCCGAATGGTTAGTCTAACAGACAGAAGAAAATGGTGACTTTACAAAGAAAATCATCTTCAGTGACGAGGCTCGCTTTCACCTCAGTGGATTCGTTAACAAGCAGAATTGCCGCATTTGGGCAAATGAGAATCCACGAGTGATTATTGAAAAGCCGGTGCATCCACAAAGAGTGACTGGTATGGTTAATGCGCTGAGGGCGTCGTCGGGCTGTACTTCTTCGAAAATGAGGACGGTCAAGCAGTTACCGTGAATGGTGTTCGCTATTGCAAGATGATAACGGACTTCTTGTGGCCAGAAATTGAGGCTATTAACCTGGGTGGTATGTAGTTCCAGCAGAATGGTGCCACTTGCCACACAGCCAACGAAACAATGGCCCTTTTGCGCGAGAAATTCAATGGCTGCGTTATCTTACGTTGTGAAGATGTTAATTGGCCACCACGATCATGTGATTTGACACATTAACAACATTGAACCTCATTTATGTCTCTGAGTTATTAAAAATATGGACCATAGGATAGAAGTATGCCACCGTAGCCGTGGCGAGCATTTGGGCAATATTTTGTAGCACACATAATTGTCATAGATTCTTCTATTATAATAAAAGATATTAACATAATTCTCTGAAAACTTTTTGTTATATTTACTATGAACATCGTGCGTTTTGGTTGGACCACCCTCTATAATTTTTAATTCAGTATTGCTTGACAAATCATCATAGAAAGACTTACACTACAACAATGTATCCAAATTTTGCAGCTTATTACGAAAATCAGCGTTCTCTGAGAAATGTTTTTCGTGCTCTTACGAGAAGAACAACTTATGGTGTGTCTATTTGACCTACCGAAACCACTATAGTCAAAACCATCCGTTTACGTTTTGGACCAGTAAATTTGACGCCTAGATTGTGTGATATCACACCTTTAGGTTATTTTCTTTGAGGTTACATGAAGTCTCTGCTCTTCAAGCATCAGTCAGCTTCAATCGACGCTCTGGAAGCCAACATTACTCGTGTCATTCGCGAAATACCGGTCGCTATGCTGGAACGCGTCGTCCGAAATTAATCCCTCAGGTGAACCATTTACGGCGTAGCCGCTAAACAAAATAATCTTTAAAGTAAAAGTAAATTTTTACTACAGAATTCAACTTTATAAATAATGAATAAATTAAAAGCCAAACCTCATAATGAATCACACTATATATATACGGATATATATATATATATATATATATATATATATATATATATATATATATATTATATATATATATATATATATATATATATATATATATATATGTATATATATATATACATATATATATATATATATATATATATATATATATATATATATATATATATAGATATATATATATATATATATATATATATATATATATATATATATATATATATATATATATAGATATATGTACACACATATATATATATATATATATATATATATATATATAGATATATGTACACACATATATATATATATATATATATATATATATAGATATATGTACACACATATATATATATATATATATATATATATATATATATATATATATTGTAAATAAATAATAAGTGTAGGGGTGAAACGTTACAAGATAAGCGTTGGACGCCTTCCTGCTTGCTTTTTGCAGCGAAGATTTTTATCAATTATAAGTTTAAGAATTTATAGAATGCCGACACAAGTGTGGAATGGCTTTCAGTCTGTAACTATCCTATTCTTAGATGGTATAGACAAGATAGACGAAGTTGACATTTGAGTGAATCCCTTTTAATGGAAGCCATGCAGAACTGCACTCACACAATGGTAAAACATGCATATTTCAGACCATGATTTATCACGGAAATACTTTTAACGTCATGCAGATTATGCTGAATTCATGCAGATTATGCTGATCGATTTATCCTTTTCGATTGAAACAAAATTCACTGAGAGCAAGAAGAATTACGAAATTTATTCCTGAAGGACGTTTCCATTGCATAAGTAATCAAAGTTATTGCTAAGGTCTGTCGTCTAGGTAGCTCAGGAGAATTGCATTTTTCTATTTTATTTTAGATCATATTCGTACATAATTTTAACAGGAATTCCTAAAATAAATTTCGAATAATTTTTTTCAGTAAATATTTATAAAAATGAAGGGAATGCATTATAGTGAATTCTAAAATGTAAATTGTTGTGGCGAAAAAGACTATTTTCCATCATGAAAGCAAACTTCATCAATGTTTCATGATATTTATGGCGTTCGAGTTTTAGTTTCGATTAAATGCTTTCAAAGTCAAAGTCAAAAGCGCTTTATTCAATACTAATCGTTCTAAATTTTAAAAGAATATAAAACAAATTCCAAACAATAACAATACAAAAACTTTATGGCCCAAATGGCTCTCTTAATTTATACGTTATCAGTTAAGCACATTTCATAAAAAAAAAACCATAGCAAATTCAAATTAATTAAGATTATTACAAATTTTATGATTCGATTGGAAAAAGGAGAAAAAAACCAACCAACACTATTCCAAAATTATTTATAATTCTAACACAACAGTGAACTTTAATTCTACACCTAATATGTTATAACCTAATTCTAATAAAAATGCAATCAAAAAACTTTATCTTATACTAAAATATTCTATCGCAATATTTCTAACCTACGCGTTTAACCTTATCTCTAAACATATTAAAACAAGCATAACATACGAGGTGTGTTCAAAAAGTATCGCGAATTTTGAATTTTCGCGGGTTACGTATATTCGAATTTCGATTTTTTTGTGGCGTTATGTTGGTACTCATTCTGTCAATTATGCCGACAAGCTCGGCCATTTTGAATGTTCACTTAATTGGTGATAGCTGCTTTACTTGCACGTGTTTTCAATCGTCTTCGATTTTTCTTATTCAAAAAAATGGATCAAAGAACGTGTATCAAATTTTGTGTGAAAAACGAAATTAAGTGCGCGGATGCATTCCGAATGTTGACTGTGGCATACGGAGAAGCTACCTTGGACCGAAGCAACGTTTATCGGTGGTACAAAATGTTTTTAGAAGGCCGAGAAGATGTGAACGACGAAGAGCGTGCCGGACGCCCGAGCACTTCAACAACAGACGAAAAAATTAATGAAGTGGAGAAAATGGTATTGGCCAATCGTCCAATCACCGTTAGAGAAGTTGCTGAGGACCTAAACATATCGATTGGCTCGTGCCATTCGATTTTTATCAACGATTTGGGCATGAGACGGGTCGCCGCGAAATTCGTACCAAAATTGCTCAATTGCGACCAAAAACAGCAACGCATGAACATTGCTAATGAGATGTTAAACTCTGTCCGCGACGAACCAAATTTGCTCCAGAGGGTCATAACTGGTGACGAATCGTGGGTTTATGGTTATGACGTGGAAACCAATGTTCAATCATCTCAATGGAAGCTGCCGCATGAACCAAGACCGCTATGCGCAATTTGCGCGAAGCAATCCGCCTGAAACGCCCGGATTTGTGGGAGAACAAAAATTGGCTTTTGCACCACGATAACGCCCCTGCTCACACATCGTTGCTTGTGCGCGACTTTTTGGCCAAAAACAACACACTGATGATGCCGCAGCCACCGTATTCCCCAGATCTGGCCCCCTGTGACTTTTTCTTGTTTCCTAAACTGAAGAGGCCCATGAAAGGACGACGTTACGCTACGCTTGACGAGATAAAGACGGCATCGAAGGAGGAGCTGAACAAGATTAAAAAAAATGATTTTTTGAAGTGCTTCGAAGATTGGAAAAACCGTTGGCACAAGTGTATCTCATGGGGATTACCATGAAGGGGAAAAAATAGATATTCATGAATAAATAAATAATTTTTGAAAAAAAAAACAAAATTCGTGATATTTTTTGAACACACCTCGTATACCTAACATATCCCTAATTTAATGTAGCAATAATGAGTTGAAACTCAAAAACTAAGTAATGAAAAACAGAAAAACTGAAAATAAACACGAGTAATCTAGACATTGTTTTTCAGCCACCAATCCCTAGATTGCTCTCTCTCAGCTCGACCAGCTTCAACAAATATAGCAAATGAGTATTCCCATTGGAATTGTTGGTCTCGTGAACTCAAATTCAGAGGATATTTTATCGATTCATATCCAAATACACGAATGCTTCTGGAGGAACGAAGCCAGTAGCGAGGCAAGTCGCAATATACCCGTCTGTAGGGTGGAACGGCTGTGAAATCCAAGGATTTTCACTCACAGTTACAGATCTTGCGATATGATTCCGAACAAGTTTCAATATGAAGATATCGATTCTTGTCACTTGAGCAGTTTGATTAATTTTTTTGTTCAAAATATAGTACTTCCAATCCGTCTCAGGTTTTCTGTAAGGACCAATGCATGCACGAAGACAACTTTTAATTTTTTCAGAGTACTAGCACTCTGGTTGTACCAAATTTGACATCCATATGTCAAAACTGGTCTAACCAGAGTCTTGTAACAGATAATTTTGACCTTTTGATCGATGTGTTTGGGATGAAAGAATCTTCGTAGGGCCATAACTACTTTTTATGCCTTACTGGGCATGATTTTGACATGTTCAGTATAGTACAGATACTGATCGAGATGAATACCGAGGTATCGAACGCAGATTTATGTGGAACCCGTTCTGAACTACCCTTGCCAGCCATGATGTGGACATCCTTCCAATAACGTTTCAGATCTTGACTGACCCCCTGCAGCGTTGTCCGAAACAAAATTGTTTCGCGTTTGTGAGCATTGATTTTCATTCGCCAATTGTCGGTATAGAGCTGCACATTATTAAAAAAGTTTTGAAGATTGATCTAAACGATTCGATTTTTTTGTGGCGTTATGTTGGTACTCATTCTGTCAATTATGCCGACAAGCTCGGCCATTTTGAATGTTCACTTAATTGGTGATAGCTGCTTTACTTGCACGTGTTTTCAATCGTCTTCGATTTTTCTTATTCAAAAAAATGGATCAAAGAACGTGTATCAAATTTTGTGTGAAAAACGAAATTAAGTGCGCGGATGCATTCCGAATGTTGACTGTGGCATACGGAGAAGCTACCTTGGACCGAAGCAACGTTTATCGGTGGTACAAAATGTTTTTAGAAGGCCGAGAAGATGTGAACGACGAAGAGCGTGCCGGACGCCCGAGCACTTCAACAACAGACGAAAAAATTAATGAAGTGGAGAAAATGGTATTGGCCAATCGTCCAATCACCGTTAGAGAAGTTGCTGAGGACCTAAACATATCGATTGGCTCGTGCCATTCGATTTTTATCAACGATTTGGGCATGAGACGGGTCGCCGCGAAATTCGTACCAAAATTGCTCAATTGCGACCAAAAACAGCAACGCATGAACATTGCTAATGAGATGTTAAACTCTGTCCGCGACGAACCAAATTTGCTCCAGAGGGTCATAACTGGTGACGAATCGTGGGTTTATGGTTATGACGTGGAAACCAATGTTCAATCATCTCAATGGAAGCTGCCGCATGAACCAAGACCGCTATGCGCAATTTGCGCGAAGCAATCCGCCTGAAACGCCCGGATTTGTGGGAGAACAAAAATTGGCTTTTGCACCACGATAACGCCCCTGCTCACACATCGTTGCTTGTGCGCGACTTTTTGGCCAAAAACAACACACTGATGATGCCGCAGCCACCGTATTCCCCAGATCTGGCCCCCTGTGACTTTTTCTTGTTTCCTAAACTGAAGAGGCCCATGAAAGGACGACGTTACGCTACGCTTGACGAGATAAAGACGGCATCGAAGGAGGAGCTGAACAAGATTAAAAAAAATGATTTTTTGAAGTGCTTCGAAGATTGGAAAAACCGTTGGCACAAGTGTATCTCATGGGGATTACCATGAAGGGGAAAAAATAGATATTCATGAATAAATAAATAATTTTTGAAAAAAAAAACAAAATTCGTGATATTTTTTGAACACACCTCGTATACCTAACATATCCCTAATTTAATGTAGCAATAATGAGTTGAAACTCAAAAACTAAGTAATGAAAAACAGAAAAACTGAAAATAAACACGAGTAATCTAGACATTGTTTTTCAGCCACCAATCCCTAGATTGCTCTCTCTCAGCTCGACCAGCTTCAACAAATATAGCAAATGAGTATTCCCATTGGAATTGTTGGTCTCGTGAACTCAAATTCAGAGGATATTTTATCGATTCATATCCAAATACACGAATGCTTCTGGAGGAACGAAGCCAGTAGCGAGGCAAGTCGCAATATACCCGTCTGTAGGGTGGAACGGCTGTGAAATCCAAGGATTTTCACTCACAGTTACAGATCTTGCGATATGATTCCGAACAAGTTTCAATATGAAGATATCGATTCTTGTCACTTTAGCAGTTTGATTAATTTTTTTGTTCAAAATATAGTACTTCCAATCCGTCTCAGGTTTTCTGTAAGGACCAATGCATGCACGAAGACAACTTTTAATTTTTTCAGAGTACTAGCACTCTGGTTGTACCAAATTTGACATCCATATGTCAAAACTGGTCTAACCAGAGTCTTGTAACAGATAATTTTGACCTTTTGATCGATGTGTTTGGGATGAAAGAATCTTCGTAGGGCCATAACTACTTTTTATGCCTTACTGGGCATGATTTTGACATGTTCAGTATAGTACAGATACTGATCGAGATGAATACCGAGGTATCGAACGCAGATTTATGTGGAACCCGTTCTGAACTACCCTTGCCAGCCATGATGTGGACATCCTTCCAATAACGTTTCAGATCTTGACTGACCCCCTGCAGCGTTGTCCGAAACAAAATTGTTTCGCGTTTGTGAGCATTGATTTTCATTCGCCAATTGTCGGTATAGAGCTGCACATTATTAAAAAAGTTTTGAAGATTGCTCTAAACAATTGTAGCTTTTCGGTCTGCCGTATAGATGATCAGATCATCAGCAAACGCTACCAATGATCGCGTTGACGAGACGTTAAAATCAAAGCTATTTATTAGCTTGCGAATGAATATTGAGAAGAGCAGAGGCGCAGTAACCGTTCCTGGTTGTAGACCATTCAAAACCTTGAACTCGTACATTGTTGTCAAATTTCCTGCAGTTACAACAATTGATTTCCCGTATAACATATTGCACATCATGGTGACAAGGTGTCTGGGGAACCTGTCTTGAAGAAGTATAAAAACTAGTCCATCTAACCACACCGTATCGAAGGCTTTCTCCATATCAATGAGACATGCTCCAACACATTCTCTGTTGTTTACTTTCCAACAGATGTCTGAGGTTACTTTCGTTATTGCATGTATGGTCGAATGCCTGGCACGAAAACCAAATTGGCGATTCGGCATCAACTCATATTCTTCAATGTGGGCGTTTAATGCTTTGTTTAGTATCATTTAAAATGCCTTGCTGATGTTAGGCAGCAAGCTGATTGGGCAATAGCTTTTAGGGCATGAAGATTGTTTTCTTTTCTTCAAGATCGGAAATACCTTAGCCTTTTTCCACTCATTTGGGAAAAATGAATTGCTCAACATGTTGTTGAACAATATGCAATAATTCCTAATAACAACCTCAGGCAAATGATGAAGAACTACATTTGGAATACCATGAGTACCACATGATTTCTTGTTGTTTATCCGGCAAAATATGAAACACAAGTCTTCATTGCTGTCAAAATAATCAATGAGATTTAAGCTCAGTATGAGGTCAGATGTTAATGTTTCATTGAAATGAAGAATTGACTGGCCGTTCAGGCTTGATTTGAAGTCGGAAAGTTTTGACATCAAGATTCGATACCTTCACTTGAGACTTCTTGTGGAATATACTATACACTTTCGCAAAAACGCCTTCTGGGTCCTGTGGGCTAATACCCCTCCATTTTTTCGCCCATTGATTGCTAAAATCACTCTTGAAGTCTGAACGGATTAAGTTCCCGACATTCTTCAGGTGTAATTTCAACAAAGCCAACGAGGGATGGTTTTAGTCCAAAAATCGTCGATAAATATTGTTGACGCGTGTGAGAAGAAGGCTTTTTAATCTTTACAACCTTGCAATGGTTGGTGTTTTATATCCTTCCATATTCTTTCGATGTTTAATCTTGGGAATCACTTTCCCAATCGTTCCCAACGTCAGCTTCTCTAACTTCGACAAATAGAGATCTATTTCATCGTTAGTTAGATTACTGTCATTAGGAACCATTGAGCATGCATTGCCATTATCAGAAGAGGACATTGCTTCTGGAACTCTCGATTGAATTTCTTTTGAAACTTTCCCCAGTCTGTTTTTTTGAAATTCAACCGATAAATTTGATGTTGAGCTGGAATGAGGAAGAGGTTATTGATTTCCATTACGATTGCATTATGGTCGCAATCATAACGAAGCACCTGCAGTTTCCTTTGAGGACTATTAAAACTGAGCAAAATAGATATCCAAATATGAATTTGCCCTAGGGCATGTTGGGAACTATTCAATTTAGTTTTCTGTTATCCACGATTTCGGGAATACACCTATTGGATTATGGGTGGCGTTCAGTCATTCAGGTCACCAGCAAGAATATAATAACTATGCATCCTGTTCAATTCGAGTATTTCAAATAAGGAATTGAGCTCCTCCTTGAACTTGAGAACATTTCGACCAGTTGCATAGGCAGAGATAACAAAGAGGTTATCCCCACCTGGCAGTGAGACTTTGATAACGGACACTTCAAGAGATTCAAACCTTTTGAATTCGACTTTTTCAATATTTTGGAAACGATAGGGTCTTCGAACCAATATCCATGTGCCACCTTCCCCATCACAGTTTACTCTATTGTTTCTTACGAATTCAAAATCCTAGAATGTTATGGAGTAACATGAATTGAGGTGGGTTTCAGTGAGAAGCATGATGTCAGGCTTTTGCTTAACAATAAACTCAAGGAGATAATCACGTCAATGTATAGTAACAATGGAATTGACGTTGATCAAGATGAATGAATCCTTTCCATAGAAATGTGACTGGATAACAAGTTATTTTGAGGTATGTTAGCCTAAACCTATGAATAAGTACTACAGAAAGCCCGATATAGCACATATACAGTGTGTATGAGTGAAGTAAAATCAAACGGAGGAGAAGTTATATGACAAGGACAGCGTATATAGGAAGAAAAGAAACATAGAATGGGTTACTAATGTCATTTTGGCTGTTCTACTGATAAGTGTCAGGTAACAAGTGTAAACAAATCGCGAAAATGAATTAAAACTTACGTTAATTTGTGAATTTTGTTTGATTATCGCGTCGTGAATTCGGGAAACATACGAAAGTTGCAAAGCATGGTATGCATTTGAAATCAGCTTCAATTATCGGTGCTCATAATTGACAGTTAAAAAGAAATAGTGGAAAATAAAGTGGTTCGTGAAGAAGTGCAAAAAATATTAATCGCTCGCTAGCGAAAATTCACATTTTAGATAACAATAATAATGAAATTAATTAATTAACATGTCTCTCTTTGCATGCCGTGAATTTTGTAAATTTAAATGAGCCACGCACTTAATTATCACTGTTTAAAATTGATGGTGCTAATTTTTGTTTACGTTTCGGAATTGAATGTCAAGCCATATTAAGTGACATAAAATCTTGGCCCTCCAAATCAGTGGCGGCATCAAAAACATCATTATCTTAAGAGGATTCTAGGTATGTATATTAATTAATTTTGCTGTTATTTTCAGTAATTTTTCTTAATGAAAAAACTTATATTTATTTCAGCTTTCCGATCAATAAATAAAATATATCAAGATGATCCTCTTACCTAAAAAGAATCTCGGTATTCTTGCTTCAAATTTAAGTGAAATATATACATATATGCGTATATATATATATATATATATATATATATATATATATATATATATATATATATATGTATATATGTATACATATGTACACGGAGAAAAAAGAGCAGGCCAAACCAAAAAAAAACACATCAAATGAATTGTTTTTACGTTTGAAAATCGCCAATAGTGGAAATCTTTGAATTGAAAAACTGCTTGCATTTGATTTGAATGTTGTATACTTTGCTTACAAACGTTCGAATCTTCGAATCAAAAAAATTAGACTTTTGATAGAAAAACAAAAATTAAGCTATTTGTGTTGAAGTTAAACACTTTTGTTTTGAATGCCTTCAATCAATGTCTAAAAAGTTTATTACAATAGATCAGGTAGTTGAACGAATAGTACGAATTTTTGTATTGAAAAACTCATTTTGTTTGATTTAATATTCAGTTCTTTCACCCTGTACTTTTAAATGAAAAAATGTTCAAATAAAAAATTAAGTGTTTGAGAGAAAATCAAAAGCGACGCATTTCGAAGCAAAACACAGGCTGTTGAATGAACAAATTAACATTTTAACACAAATAAAATTCAGACATTTGTTTCAAAAAAAGATGGCTTTTATTTCAAATTAGTTTTTATCGAAGTATAATAATTTACCGTGAAGAGTTACATAAAACGACTTAATTATATATGCAACAGTATCAAACTTATTGCTGAAACCAGAACTAGAATATAATAATATAAGGTTGAAAACCTTTCTAAACGAATAGTGTGTATCCTTAGGATATTCAAATACAAGTAAAATATTCTTCATTCATTTTTCACAAAAATTATGTGAACGTTTTTCTTAAAGAGTTCTTTTATGTTTTTAATGAACCAGAGCTAAGTTAATGATTCCTTCATAAACATTATACATAAAAAACCAACATCATATTTAATTCATTATATTAAATGCGTAGAAGGTTACACACATTGAACACTGATTTATTTAACATTTTTGCTGTCACTTTTTAGGAATCAATAATTTTTTGGAGTTAGTATAACATCTTATAATTATAAATCATAAATCAATATGTGTTAGTTACAAAAGTGGTTTTTGATTTATGATAAATCAAACTTAAGTAATCTATTATAACAAAAACTACTATTACTTTATAGTAGTGGCAAAGAAATATAACATCCTTTTAAATGCAATATGTTGATTAATGATTAAAAATATAAGCAAAACATTTTCTGTGATAATCTAATGTCAGCAAGACAATTTAAATATCCCCAAAATTACCAGAACAATATAAAATGAGATAAACGTCTTTCCTAAAATAGCTACTTTGCGTTTTTAATAAACTAAAGGGAAATAAATGTGATTTTAAGGAATTCATTATTAGGGTGCGTACAAAGTATTGAAAAATGAACATTGATTCGTTTAGCGTTTTAGTTATTACTTCTCAGTCATTAATTATTTGACTAAGAATAACACCTAGTAATTTTGAATAATATAGCCATAATAACATTTGCTGATTAAATTTTATTTTATAATAAAATAAAGCTAAGTAGTTTAATGGAAAAAAATTACAAAGTTAACACACAGCAAAATAATATAGTATAGCTTCATTTCAAATATATTTATTTGATTAATGATTTAAAAAAATATCAGAAAAACATTCTCATTGAATATAAGTAAAACATTCTTACTGTTCCCAACATTACATAAACGATAAGAAATCAGATCAATCTCTTTGTTTTAAATATTAATTTATGTTTTCAGCACATCAAACCTAAGAAAATGATCCTTGAATATACATTATACATGAAAATCAACATCTTGTTGAATTCATTTCTTCAGATGCGAAGAAAGTTGTAAAAATTAAAAATTGAATTATTTAACATTTGAGATATCACTTTTTGATGATTTTTACTTAACTTAGTACTACGTCTATATATTCCAAACAAAATTTAGATTATTTGAAGATATCATTACTTAATTTAGTACACTTATTCCTACAAAATTTTATTTCTTATAAACCCCATTCCATTTTTCATATTATAAACATGTAATGGTGAGCTTGTGAAGTACTCCATTTCGAAAATTAGTTGTGAATCTATGGCATGGCCCACTTCATAACTCTGGTAATGTACATTAAATTGTTTTATTAAAATTTCGTTACATATTACGAACACCTTGTTTCTTGTATTTACAACAAATCCGAGTATTTTATAAGCTTTCAGAACATTTGATGCAAGCACTGATAAGTACATTTGTTTTTAGGGTTTTGTACTAAAATACAAAACCCTATTGCAATCACGACCTGTGTCCGTCTGTCCGTCCGTCCGTCCGTCCGTCCGTCCGTCCGTCCGTCCGTCTGTATGTCACAGCACTTTTTCTCCGAAACTATAGAAGCTACAGCCATGAAACTTTGTGGAAAGGTCAGAAGTGATGACCTCTTGAAAGTTCAATGTTGGGAAAAATTTTCAAAGGGGTTTAAGGGGGGTCTCCCCATATAGGGAAGTGACCCCCCTAAAAAAAATTTTCACCATTGGTAGTCGAGTAGGGTGTCATTGGAAAGGTCTCATCAAGATCTTTTCAAAACAAGTCTGTAAATTGCCTTACAAGTACCGAGGGGGGGCAGGGGAAGGGGAAATGTACGAACTTTTCGCGTACCCCCCCCTCGCGATTGGACACCTTTCATCCGAAAAATCTGAAAAAAATCATGGATGTAGGCCTTAATGAGTACACCAACAACAAATACACGAGAAGTCGAAATTCACTCAACTTTGTTAGTAATAGTATGATTTATTGATTTTATGTTTTCTTAAATAAAATCTAGACGGTACCCTTAAATTCAATAAGATTTAGCACACAGATGACTATTTATAAGATTGACCTTCTCTGCAAGTTTCATAAAGATCGAATAATATTTAACGAAGTTATAGTGATTTGAATTTTCCTGCATTACTATGGAACAATATGCCCTGTATTACTATGGAAACATATGGCTATGGAGCCATATGCGCTTTTTACCGACTTAGAAACTACAGCTTTGCTAGGATTTGCGTGAAAATTTCAGGAATGATGAGTATCATGAAGATGAGTATATACAATTGAAACAAGTCGGAAAGGCACGAGAGAGCTCCTAGCAAAAGGGCTTTGTAACCATTCTAAGATTCTAAAGAACAGGCCATGAATCGATGATTACAGTAGAGAGGAGTGGCCACTGAAAAAAAATTTCATGAAAGGTAGTCGATATGAGTATCAACTGAAAGTTCTCTATGAGAGCTTTTCAAAACAGTTCTTAAACTGACAGTTTTTGCTTCTGTGGGGGCATAGGTGGGGGGGAATACATGAAAAATGTGTTTCCTCCCTCGCGAATGGACACCCGTGATCTTAAAAAATCTGAAATAATTATCAAGGAAGATATTTGTGGGTATAACTATAACAAATACCTCAGAAGTCAAAATTCTTTCAACTCTGCTAATAATAGTATGATCCTCGAACATGACATCTTTCTTGATTTTATTAGTTACTGGGTACTGCATTTTGTAAGTTGAGTACAAAACCCTTCTGACACGAGCATAGGTCTGTCTACCCAACTTGTTTATAGCTATTACCTGTGCAGGTTACACTATCAGGAATGTAAACATTATAATCATCAACTACATTATAAAACGATTTATTTATAACATTAGGTATACACTCCACATTTATCAACGGTGTTTTTTCAAAATTTACGTTGGGTGTAAATCCATTATTGTCTAAAACAAAATTTGTAAAATTCAGAGATGCCTTTATTGCCAAAGAATATGCGATATTGCGTCTTGATGTAATTGATCGTGCATATTGTTTGAACATTTTATATTTTGCTTCAAATCGGAAGCACCAAAGGTACTTAGGAGGACCACTATTAGAAATTACTGTTGGATAATGAATTAAAAAGTGGTGTTTGGGCTTCAAATTCCCAAATAATTCAATATATAGCTTGTGATGTTTTTCAATGATATTTCGCAGCATAAGGAGATCGCTTTCAGAAAATTCTGAAGACAAACTTTTGTCAATGAGTTCCACTAATGAACAAAATAGCTGCCAATACTAATTCCCTTCATCGATTAGATCACCAATAAGTAGTGGCAAAAAATGCACAAAGTGTCTAATTTCCTTGGCGGACTTTCCGAACACATTCTTTTGCAAATGTTTCAATTGAATCGGATTGGACAAATTATCTATTTCTGTGATTCCATACGAAAACATTTTTTTCCTATAGTTAAGTGTTTCAAGTGAAAATATGTTTTGTTCAATAAATTTTAGCAATATTTGACATACTTCATAGTTACAAATACCTTCAAAGATATGCATCATATCTACAGAAAAATTTTCAACCACGTGAAATGAAGGTATTGTATTAATTATACTCTGTTCTTTGATTCTAGTCAGTTTGAAGTTATTTACTGTTATATCTGCTTCATACTGTTCCTGATTTCTCATCATGCTTGAAAATTCCGCAACATCTGATCTTAAACATAGTTTAGACTTACTACATAAACGGCAATATTTGTTTGTATTAAACGATTTTACAAATCCCAATAGGGTTTTTACTCCCAGATTATCTCCTAGAACAAGACCAAGAAGGAAGTGTACTTTTCTCTTTACTCCCAAAACTGAAATTTCTATTCCCTCATTTTCCAAAGATTTTATTTGTTCTTTCAAAAAATAAAGCGAACAATCGGTGCCATGGGCTGATATATATTTGCTTTTAATGAAGCCAGCCGTAAAAATATAGTCGAGATTAGATAAAAAATGGGACGGGATAGTTGGAAGCGAAAAGTAAATTCCACAGAGAGAATTTTGTGCAGAATGGCTTCCCAGAGGATTATTTACTTCAAAGTCGTCAGTAAAAAGGAAAAATGGAATGATTAGTTTGTCAGACCCAAGAATTTTTCTTTATTTTTCAAAAAGCGCACCATTGACGAAATTAGAAAAATTTGCATTTGATTTCAGCTTTCGCGTATTTTGAATAGTTGTTTCTAAAACGTCAGGAAGCTCAAAAACTTTCCTGAACAGGAATTGCAAAAGTAAGAAGTAGCCTTTCATATTAACCTCGGCCAAAATAGGCGTACCACTTATTCGAGTCTCGAGTATTTCATTGCTAATAGTATATGCTATTGGAGGCAAAAATAAATCTTTTTCTTGCATAAAATGTTGATACTTATATTCGGTTTTAATATTTGCAAATGGATCTGAACAAGTGCTTAAAATGCTTTGACATCCTTCTTTTTGAACTAACAAGCCATTGTGCTGCAAAGTTTCCATAATGTTTGAACATAATTCTGATATTCTGTTTTGTATTATTATAACATCTTTCCTACTCATATTTTATTTGGCATAAAATTCAGAAGACAACTTTAAAGTCATTTCATGAAGCATTCCCAAAGGATGCTTTTCTACAACCGGGATAATAGAAATCAGCTCAGACGACTTCTGTGTTGTTGACATTGAAATCTTATTTTGGTTTGCCGAACTACATTGAATCAAAGAAAGATCAAAAATTGGGTTTTCAGAGGATCCACTGGCTAAACAGTCAGATTTAGAGGATTTTTACAGTTCCTATGCGTACAAATTAAATGTTTCCTAAATGATTTCCGATTTGAAAAAGTTTGGTTACAACCAGGTTGTCCGCAATTATAAGTATCTACAGTGTTCATATTGTGTTTTTTTTTCAAATGTTCTATAAGATCAAGAGCAACCTTGAACAAAAGTTTGCATAGTTTGCAAAAGTACATATTAAATTTTGTTACAAAATCTGGTATAACCAATTAAGTAATACCTAGGGCTTTATAATATGGTACACATTCATGCAGAACCAGTTTTTTTAAATTTTTTAATTTTTGAAATTTGCGGGAATTTTCTTTCTTCGGGGTTGCGAAACTTAAAAAAGTACCTTTGGAAAAAAACCCAAACACCTGAGCAATGCTTAGGGTATTCTAAATTGAAAACTTGGAATATTTTGAAACATGTATCAATAGAAGTGATAAATTTCTCAAACTTTAGCCTTTGGCCATCAAAATACACATAAAATTCTTTAAGTAACGTTAAGGACGTACGTACGACTATTAAAATTGGTTGTAGTGTAATTTTTTCCTCATAAAATTTGCACCTGAGTTCTTCAAGTGAATTCCTCAGGTCATCGATAGTTTGCACGTGAAGGATTAATGAATCTTTTGCTTCCTTGATGGTAGTTTTCCTTTTTTGTGGATGACATCTTCAGTTTCTTTCACCAACCTCCTCGAAGGTATGATAACCGCATTCAATAAAAGTGTTACTACACAATCGAAGGAGTCTATAAATAAGATTAATGAACACAATGTTTTTCAATAAAAGTATTTCTACCTTCGTTAGAACATTTTTGCAAATTCGCAACAAGCTCGAGAGATTCTTTATCACGTATCCTGTCAGAGAAGGACGGAACTATTTTTTGTTTAAAGTCAATCCACTTTTCAAACAAGTTATTTTCTACTCCTGGGTGTTTTGTCATAAAATCGATATTTATCTGAAAGTCAAGTGCAAAAATATATATATATATTATACAAAGCAAATTAAACTTTAATCAAATGTTTTAGTAATTTTTGCAAATATTAATAATTATTATTGTCAGTACTTGCAAGTTTGGGGCCCATTTGAGCATGCCGGTAAAGAGGCTGTTCCCGCAATATTTCCTGCTCCGTTGAAGCATAAGTCTGAATTTTAGAACAACGATAAGAAGAAGTGATAGTCCATCTATCCACAACTTCATCCATTGGTTGACTATTGTATTTCAACCAAGATTGAGTACTGTACAAAATGGTTTCATCAACCTCCGTTGATACGCTAATTGTGCTTATGCTACTTTCTGTAGTTTCTGAGATTGAACCTAGTACACGCAATTTTTTCAACTTGGATTTTAAGTTGAAGTACCTATCATGAAGTTTGCCGCCGGGTCTCTTGTTATTTGAATTTCTGTGAACGTAATATGTTTCCAGAAAAAAAATCTTGTAAATTTTCCGTTGAGCAAATTTAAGGCAAACTTACGGTATTTTCTCCAGGAAAAGTTTCGCAAATTTTTTTACTTAAATTCTTCAAGATACTAACGGATAGTTTATCATGCGTCGCTACTAACGAATCTACAAGCGCATTTGTTATATCCTGTTGATCAACAGGGGAAGGATTTTTGCTACGGGAATAGTACTCAATGGCATTTTTTCCTTTAGCGGTTTTTTTTAAGATATTTTCAATATTAACATCAAGAATTGTATCGCATGAAAAAGATGAGTTGGATGAAATGCTTGGCAGTTCTTCTATCCATTGCAGCACATCGGAGCTAACTGGTTCTGTGCTAGTTATCTCAAACAAGTAGGGTTATATATCAGTTCACGTAATCTCTGCGTAACGCATGTAAAACCATTCCAATGTTAACATATGAAGGTAACATTAAAAAAGTACAAAATATATGAAACTACAGATTTCGGAGTGGAATAAATGCAACTTATTTCTTTCAAGAAAAGCCATAAAATAGAAACATTTCGGCTTTAATTTAAAGTTTTCACTGGCAAATCAGGTTTTTACCTCACTTTTTCTCCAGCAAGTTAGTTTTTCTCTAAATTTTGCCTTCAGACCTATTTGCGAAAATGATGGGAACAACTGTTATATATCGTCATCATTTAAATACACCAACTCATCCATGCTTATGTCGGCTTCTAAAAATATAAAGAGCGTAAAGACAATACTTTTTTTTTAACTTTAAAGAGTATGCCTTTTAATGTTGCATACAAACATTCCAGATTCCATTATTTTAGCAAGTCATTAAGTGGGACATCCACTACTTGATTTTCAAGTAGGATGAGTATTTCGTGTCGATTAACCATTTTAAGTATTGTAGAATACACCTGTTAGAATACTGAAAAAAGGTGGCCCTTATTTTGCTTTGACTAGCATATGTATAATCAACTTCTGTTTTAGAATTTGTTTTTAACAGTTGTGGCTATCGGTGAGTTATGTGCATTTATTGCTTCTATTGAAAACGATATATGTTAAATTTGTTTGTTTCTAAAAGATATAGGAGTCTATGTCTTTTGGTTAAATTGTGGATATGACAATTCAAAAATTTTATTAATAAGTTTTTAATAGTACCAATTTTAACAGAAATTGTACGGCTTGAGAAAAGGCGCATATAACATCCAGAAAAAGTTTTCTTTTTATATTGTTCTAAGAGAATACTTCCATCCTAATGTATTCCTTATATTTTAAGTTCAACAATGGCTTCTTTCACAAATCAATGGACTACCAATGGACCTTTTCATTTCACCTACTTAGTAGATTTTTTCACAAGACATTGAAGAGGAATTTACAGTATAAAAAATACATATCTTATTATTATCGATATGGTGATGACTCTTTCATTATTATTATTAAAAATAAGTTATAAATACTAAAGACACACTTAAAAAATCACACCCGAGATCTAAATTTACGTAACCGTTTTTTGATTTAGTCCATTTATAGGAATCATGACGGGAGTATTAGCTTGGATGTATATAAAAAGAAAATTTTTCCTGTACGGTATACTCGTATACATTTTTCCCAAGCAATTCAATTTCTGTTAAAATTGGAACAATTAAAAATATTATTAATAAATTTTTAAATTATCAGACCCACAATTTCATCAATAATAGGTATCATATATCTTTTATCAACAAGCAAATTAAATATATTGTTTTCGATAGAAATAGTAATAACGATGACGACCACAACAGTAAAAACAATAGTGCTAAAACAGATTTTGATTACGGTAAAATATTTGTTTTTCAATATACTCATATACACTTTTAAAAATTAATTGGAATTGAATCCAGGTTTCAGTTTTCTTTTTAAATTAAATAATATTATAAAATTCCTGAAAACCTCTTTCGAATAAATACAAATGTAGTGTATTAAACGAACTGTGAAAGTTGTGATGAAATGATTACAAAATCACAAAATCGTGTTCTTCCAGAGTGTTAGTGCGAAAAGTCCTTAGTATATGAGATATTGGAGAATAAATTGACCAGATATTCCAAGAAATTTGTGTGCTGCGAAACTCCATGTGAAGTTCCCAAAATCACCACTACATAAAAGGGCAGTAGCAATTTGACATTTGCAGTGTATTAACCAATTATTAACAAGAAAGAAAATTAAAAAAAGTGCAAAAAACCACCTACACTTGATCTACCTGTCACAAGGCTCCAGCCGTAATTCACTCGAAAAACATTTTGCACTTTCTTTGATTGGCTCTTTTGTTAATATCGGGCAAATAAAGCACGCAAATTTCTTGAAATATATGGTCACTTTATTATTCAATACAATATAACTAACGGCTTCTCACACAAACACTCAAAACAGACACATCGTGAGTTTTTGCTAAAGCAAAATAAAATGTTTGAAGCTCAATCCATTCCAAGTCAAGTATGTCTGGCGATGAATTGTGAAGCAATATTGTTAGAGCAAAACTGTTATGCCTATTTGCGCAAGCACATAGACATGCAGGCTATAACAAAATTTCATCATCCCACTTTGTTAATTACAACACTATTAAATTCAATTTCGTTACTTTGGAACGAATGTGATAGGTATCCCTACTTTTTCAAGATTTGATGCCATTTGATTGGGCTTGATGTTAAAAGATTTACAAAGTAAAAAAATTTACACCAAGCCCGTTTGAATGGCATCAAAATCTCAAGAAGCCATGAATATGTCATTCGTGCAGAAATTACAAAATTGAATTTTGTTATGTTAAATCCAATTTTGTTGCAGCCTGCATGCCCCTGCAATAGCGCAAATGAGGATAGCAGTTCAAAAATCAGATCAAATACTCACTTTAATTATATTATTTATTTTCACTTTTACACACAACACTCAACAAAAACAATTGTAGTCAGACTTCAACTGACTTGCGTGATCACTGCATAGCAAACCGTCAAAAACTCGTTCTAACTTCGGCACAATCAGCATTCAGCACAAATACATTAACATTCAAAACAAACGGAAATTTGCTGATGATAACACAATATTATGTTGTAAGGCTAGAATAAACAAAACGAACGCGATCTTTCTGTTCGGAGAATATGAGACGGCAATTAAAATGTTGATTGTAGAGGAGTTCAAAGCAAAAACGATTTAACTGAATAAATTCATGTTTCTCCTGAAATTTTCATTTTTCACAATGAACATTATCCATTTAATATGAAAATTTTTGACTTTTACATTGAACAAATATTTTATCATTTCAATTACTTTTTCAAATACTTTTTCATTTCTCATATTTGAACATGTTATTCAATCTGAATATATTTCTATTGCGTTGACGTTTTTCCTTTTGTTTCGAATTAATTTTTTATAAATACGCATTCAAACGCGCTCAATATTCAATTTAACAACCAGGACTTCTCTCAGTATATATACGAGGTGTGTTCAAAACATATCGCGAATTTTGTTTTTTTTCAAAAATTATTTATTTATTCATGAATATCTATTTTGTCCCCTTCCCCATGAGATATTATACACTTGTGCCAACGGTTTTTCCAATCTTCGAAGCACTTCAAAAAATCATTTTTTTTAATCTTGTTCAGCTCCTCCTTCGATGCCGTCTTTATCTCGTCAAGCGTAGCGTAACGTCGTCCTTTCATGGGCCTCTTCAGTTTAGGAAA
>OZ017738.1:289338937-289363937 GCA_963969285.1 Odontomyia ornata
TCCGGTCCCAACTTGTCAATTTCTACCTGCCAGTAGCCACTCTTGAGATCGAGTGTAGAAAACCATTTTGCGTCGGCTAAAGTGTCCATGATGTCATCGATGCGTGGAACTGGGTAGCTATCTTTCTTAGTGACGCCGTCAAGCTGCCTATCGTCGACACAAAAACGAGTGCTACCATCCTTTTTCTTTACTATAACTACTGGCGCGGCCCATGGACTGACAGAAGGTTCAATAACGTCTTGTTTGTCCGGGATCAGCGCGCTCACTTCTCCTTGTTTGGCTATAGGGAGACGTCAAATTGGCTTGGCTCCCTGTGTATCTATGACGTGAGTTACCATACTCGCTCGGCCTTGGTCATCCGGGCTTGTTGAGAAGATGTCACTGTACTTGGTGACCAGATCAGAGGCTCGTTTGAATAGCTGCATTGGCAATTTGACCTGATTCAATATGGCAGACGTGGACTTCCGGGCTTTGTCTGTGTCTTGCCTCCTTTTCCAATGATGGTCGTGAGTGGCTTCCAAAGAGGTGATGGTGGAAACAGGCTGGCAGCTGCCGATGACTTCTCCCGCTTTGATGCTCGAGGTTGAGTCGGCGGTGTTAAGGACTCTAACTGGCACATATCCGTTCCTTAAAGATCTTGCAAGGCTTCGTCCTACAATCAAACTGCGCAACGCCGATGTCTTCGTTGGCTCTATCAGATAAGATCGGTGGTCTCCAGAATCACCACCAAGCTTGGCCCATACAATGCTTCCGGAAGAATTCGGTACATCAGTGTCAGTACATACCACTACATTCATCTTGGGAATTTGGACGCTGGGATCCTCCATCAGTACTTCTACATTCTGCGATTTCAATGCACGTTTGCCCAAATCCAACGTGATTCCATGTGGTCGCAGAGAATCCATTCCGAGAATGCAGCCATCCATAATGTTCGCGACCAGAAAATTATGTTGGAACATAAGGTCTCCCAACTGTATCTGAAGGTTGACCACTCCATGAACAGGTGCAGTTTCTCCCGTAGCTGTTCGGTGTGAGAAAAGTCTGCCCTTCTGAAGTTGTGGCTGTCTAACTAGGTCTGGTCGGATAATTGATCGGGTTGCACCAGTGTCGATTGTTATTGTGCAGTGTTCTCCGTCAACTTGACCCGGAAGGCAAAAGTCCGCATCTCCACGATGTAGTCTTGATGGTGGTGCTGGGGACGTCGATCCTCCTAGCCAACGTCCGCCTGACGAAGTTGGCCCCTTCGGTTTCATGGGCTTCCATTCTAAGCTCCTGAATCGGTCTGGATCTCCACCACCCTGGACAATAGCTCCGTCTTCTTCCCTTCTTGCAGTTTCTTTGCAGGTGCCCTTTTTCCCCGCAATTCCACATCTAGGCGCACCATTCACCTGCAGCTCTCGCTCAATTCCCACGCGCTCACACCTGCAATCATCTGCCACTACCTTGCGAACCCGGGCAGTGGTACGGGTCACATTTTTCGCTGCCTCAAAATTTAAACTATAAGCCAATGCATCCTTGACTGTTTGCTTTTGAGCTAAACGCACAGCTTGCTGCAATTCCTGGTCTTCTAACGCGCTGATGAATGCTTCTGTTGCTGCGTCGTCTTGATGCTCCTGGTCGTACGCTGGGTAAGCCAAAAGTGCCAGTCGCTCAACCTCTTGGGCTAGCTGCTGTAAGGTTTCGCCAGACTTCTGCATCCGATTCCGTAGCTGTGCCCGATAAATTTGCTTCAGATGGGCGCCTCCATAACGCATGTCGAGCGCATTCAATATAGCAGCCGGGTTTTTTTTTTTTTGTGGTAGGGAGGTGAAGGCATTTATACCCGCCGAGTCTGGCAGTGTGGGACTCCCATGGAGGATACCTTTTGACTACACACTAAATACCTCCCCTGTCAATCTGAGAACCTAGCCTGGAACCGTTTGACACATTACTTCGGGCCAGTTCTCGTTTTATTACGCCGTGGGGCGCCTTCAAGCTGGGGAGTCCCTTTCCTAGCGGCAGGGGAGAGGGGAAGAGGAATTGCCAGAAGAGCGATCCCCCAGCCCCAGTGCCTCCGGCTGCTGTGAGTCCCTTTTATATTTTAGGACTGCCCGAGCATAATGTGCCACCTGGTTCCATTTGTCAACCGATTCGAGCATCACCGCAACTATATTATCCGGGGTGAGCTCTCCCGTCTCCCTGTAGAGTTCCCTTCGCAGCCTGGCCCATTTGGTACACGCAAAAAATGTGTGACAGGCATTGTCCTATTCTCCTGGGCAAAACCGACAATCGGGAGACCGTGACTTGCCGATCTTGTGCAGGTAAGACTGAAAACATCCGTGCCCGCTCAAAAGCTGGGTCATATAGAAGTCAGTCTCACCATGCCTTCGATTTAGCCACGGTCTCACATCCGGGATGAGGCGCGCAGTCCACCTTCCCTTCGTGCAATTCCTCCAAGACTGCTGCCAATCGTTTAGCGAGTGTTTTCGCTCCTCGCGGACAACCATCTCCCTCGCATCCTCGTTTCGGCGCAGGTAAATAGCGCGGTGCTCTCTAGCAAGGAGGGCGACAGGTATCACGCCTGCAATCACTCTCACCGCCGAGTCGGAGACTGTTGGATACGAAGATGCAATTCTCAGTGCTCCTCTTCTCTGTACCTGTGCCAATCGTTTTCGGTATACCTCCTTGCTGAGAGCATCGCCCCATACCTCTGCTCCGTACATTAGCACTGACCCTACAGCACTCATCAAGAGGCGTCTTCTTGATGGGCTGGGTCCCCCTACGTTGGCCATAAGTCGACTCAGAGCCGATATTCCCGAAGCAGCCTTCTCAGCCATTGCCCTGATTTGCTCAGAGAAACTCATCTTCGAGTCGATCAGTAGCCCCAGGTACTACACCGCTGGCTTCGATTCGATCTGTATATCTCCAATACTGATCATCCTTACTCTAGGGATTCTCTTTTTTGTCAAGATGACCACTTCGGTTTTCTCCAGTGCTAAACTGAGCCCGCGAGCAGTCATCCAGTCCCTTACTCGGCGCATTAGCATACCTAGCCTAAGTTGCGCTTGTTCAACGGTGCGTCCGGCGACCAGAGCCACAACATCATCCGCATAGCCGACCAAGCGCGACTCATCTGGCATCTCAAGTCTCAGTGGCCCGTCGTAAGACACGTTCCACAGATAGATCCCTGGGCAACACCCGATGTAATTTCCATCCTTCGTTGGCCCTGTGTCGTATCGTAGAGCAGGCTTTGGTCCTTTAGGTAGTTCCTCAAAAGCCGCATTAGATATTCTGGAACTTGAAAAGAGTTTTCCAGCGTGTCCAGAATATCCACCCATCTAGCGGAGTTGAAGGCATTCCTGACGTCGAGTGTCACCAACAGGACGATCCGTCGCTTGGTGCGACTATATGCCTCTGCCTTTTGGACCGCGTTCACCACCTCTGGAATCGCATCAATGGTAGAACGTCCTGCTCTAAAGCCGTACTGCCGAGGAGATAGGTCCCCAGCAGCACGAATCGCGTCAGTGAGTCTTCCCTTGATGAGTTTCTCTAGCACTTTCCCAGCCGTGTCTAGCATGCATAACGGGCGGTATGCAGACGGCGATTCGGGATTTCCCTTCCCCTTGCTGACCAGCACGAGCCTCGCCACCTTCCATCGTACCGGGAAAACCCCGTCCCGTAGGCAAGCGTTGAATGTGCTGAGCAGCAAGTCAGGACAATGGTAATAGACGAGCTGCAAAACCTCAGCTGGAACACCATCTGGACCTGGAGCCTTCCTCGCTTTCAGGGAGAGGACTGCCTCCTCCAGTTCCAGCTGTGTGAAGAGTGCTGTTTCACCATGGACAGTGTCAACACGGACGGAATAGGCGGGGAAGAGTCCCCGCACTATCGCGTCCATCGTTCCCGCGTCATGTATACAAGGCTTCCGTAGGGCACCAAGTTTCCCCATGACCAGCTTGTAGCCAAGGCCCCACGGATCCCTATTTACATCGTCCACGAGGTCTTGCCAGCATCGGACCTTGCTCTTGTTAATAAGCCTGCGAAGATATTTCCTGCCGGACCTGTATGCTGCTAGCCTAGTGTCTGCCTCCTCCCGTGTTTGCGCCCGCTGGGCCTCTCGCCGAAATTTGTGACACTCGCTTCTTTGTTCGGCGATCTCGTTTGACCACCAGTATACTGGAGGCTTACCATGTCGGGGTCTCCGACGGGGCATGGAAGACTCGCAAGCAGCTATGATGGTACTCATAGTTGAGTTCACCAAGTCCTTGGCTGTAGGCCCTCCACTCCCTGGTGGAGCTCCCAGCAACGGTGCGCCTGCCGTAAGCGCGTCAGCAAACCTCAACATCCATCCTCCCAGTCCTCCATCCGAGGATTGAAGTTTGGGCATATGCACGCAGAGTGGCACTGTCGTGAATCTCAACAGCTATATACTGGTGATCACTAGCCGAGTAGTCCTCTAGTACTCGCCAGTTGTGTACTCTGGGTACCAGGGACTCCGAAGTGAGTGTCACATCGGGTATGGTTCCTACGCAACCCCAGCGGCGGAAAGTAGAGGTGTTACCAGTCTTTAGGACAAAAGGCGCTGTTCTGGCCGCCATGTCCAAGATTTGCTTTCCCCTTGGGTCGGATTGTGGCATACCCCATTCAATGGCTCTAGCGTTAAAGTCTCCCCCGACCAGCATGTGGCCCTCTGTGTTCGAGACAGCGTCCTCCAGGGCATCGAGTTTGGTTCGAAAAGATCGCATTGCCTCGTTAGGCGTCAGATAAACACTGAAATATGTTATCCCTGAACATCGCACCCACACAAAACCATCCCCGCGTCCATGGCCTTGCACCTGAAGGCGGGCGCTGTCTCGAACCCAGATGGCCGAGGTACCAGATTTGTCAGGGTACCACGCTTGCGAGTCCTTGTTATGATGTTGCTCGCTCAGCAACAGGAGGTCAGCTTTCTTATCCCTCGCAAACTGCTCAAGTAGGTCCTGGGCGTTTGTGCTTCGGTGCAAATTGACCTGCAGGATACGGATCATTTGAGTATCGATTTGGCTTTAGTTAGGGCCTCCTTGAAAACCCAGCATCTCCCTGTCCCCGGCTCATGTTTGAGGTCGCCGGGTGCTAGCTTAGCATCCTTGCAAAGAATGCATTTTGCCTCGTTCGTGCACTCCTTTCTTTTGTGCCCCGTTTCACCACATTTGTAGCACAGAGATCTCCTGTCGGGTCCCCTACAGCCATACGCGGTGTCCGTATTCGAAGCATCTGAAGCAGCGGATAGGGATCGCTCTTCTCCGTATCCTGCAGATCACCCAACCTATCTTAATTTTGCCCTTCGCCAGGATTTGCTGGGCGTCTTTATCAGCTAGTTCGACAATAGCCATGCGTTGCCCCCTGGTGTTTTCACGTGTCAATCTTGCCTTGACTTCACTTAAGCTGGGGAACTCCCTCCTAATGGCATCCTCTACTTCAGCTTTGTCCGTGACGCAGTCGAGGTCCCTGATTTCCAGGGTGGCCATTGGTACGAGCGAGGCAGCCGGGTTTGAGTGTAAATCAACAGCCGGGTTTGAGTGTAAATCAACGGGGATAGTCTGCAAGAGTTCGGCAGCTGGGCCCCTTAGAGCAAAAATTAATGCAGTTGCTCGTTCTTGCTCATTCCAGTGATTTGCCTTGTCGGCGACTTCAAACTGGGTTTTGTAAATACTCCACACCGTTTGCCCATCGAATATTGGTGCTTTCACATTTCAGGACGAGCTTTGCACTGCGGTTGTAAGCGGGGCTGTCGAGGTGGTTACTACTGCCTTTGCTGCTTCCAATTCCTTTTTCATGTTTTCCATCTCATTGTTGATTCTCTCCTCGACCTGGCTGACCTTTTCCTCTACCTGGTAAACCTTTTCCTCGACCTGGTCAACCTTTTCCTCGACGCCTTTAATTTGTTTGTTGAGACTACCGAGCTCCGCTTTTATTTCGGTTGACTGTTTCTCCAGCTTCTGTGTGACGTCTGCCTTGATTTCGAACGCTTGTTGGTCTAGCTTCACTGATTGTTCATCTAAACTAGATGACTGTTTACTTAGCTTCACAGATAAATTGGATGACTGTTGTCGCTGCTCTTGCTGCATCAGCATCAGCATTTGCATCAGCGCATTTTCTGATTCCTTTGGTTTTGGTGTTTCTGCTTCACCACCTTCGGCGCCTTTTTCTGCATCTGAGGGCTCACCCACCATGGTAAATTCATTAATTTTTCAATGTTAGCTTGGTGGTATTTTTATTATTTCGACTTATTTTTTTTTCAACAGTTTCCATGTTAAATTCCACTATTGTGCACTTTAAAAATGTTTAAATGTTTTCACTTTTCGAAATTTTCTATCCCACTTCTGACACCATTGTCGCGTGTTTCGGTTCGCGGCCAATACTTTAATGTTCCGGGAAACTGAAAACGCAATGTCTTTTAAATTAAATTAAAAGAGTTTATTTTATTTGTCAAAAATGCACAATCACTTCTCTAACAATTTAACAACTTTAATTTTCACTATTAAAATTCTACCTTCCACTTGTCCATAAATTTCTATCGCAATTGTCTACTAAAATCACTTCACACTCGAACAATCAATATCGCCTGTACCTCGCGTATCGCAGTGATGATATGATCCCCCCATTCATTCAGCTCGCCTTTATATAGGGTCTCTAATCATTCAACTCAGTTCTCGTACATTGATGAATAAGCGGGAACATTCCAGCAGCGTAATGAATGGGCAGTGACTCACTTTCAGATGTTGATAATGCTTGTTGGGTTCTCGTAGTTTCGAGTAAATTCATTTGCTGATGTTCTTAATGATTGTGAAAACAATTGCGACAGTAGCTCGCAGAATTATTTGCGCATGTAACAGTATATACATAGATATATATACATATATATTTATTTATCTATATACAAATATATATGTTTATATATATACATATATGTATACAGGGTGCGTAGGTATTTGAGAGTACAATTGATTAGCTTGTATTTTTAACAAAATTCAATGAAATTTCAAGGATTTTTTATACAACGTTGAATTAATATATGGCTTTAAAGTTATTTAATAAAATCGCCATTAGCTCCAATAACCTCTTCAATTCGGGTCCGGAAAGGATTACATGCCCGCATCAAATGCTCATATTGACCATAACGGCACTAATAGCAGTCTTCAGCGAAGAAGTGATATTATGAGGACGCTAATTGGTCTCATGCTTAACTACGCCCCATCCCTTATAATCCAAAGTATTAAGGTCTGGGGAGCTAGGTGGCCATAGGTTCGGTGTTATGTGGGCATGAAAATTTTCTGCCATCCGATCTTGTGCCGCCATCGCTTTATGTGAAGGAGCAGAGTCTTGTTAAAAAATGTATGGTCTGCCTCTGCTTACATTGTCTATCCAGGGTTTCACTACCGCCTCCGAAACCTCGATGTATGCAACAGAATTCACTCGGTCCTTGAGTAAAAAAGTGTGGTGGCATAACATGTCCTTCGTTGCTGACAACACCTAAAACCATATCAGTGGCTGGAAATTTTGTGTGCGTAACAACAGAAACCTCCGTAGGATTTGAACATAGCCATCTATCATTTCTGCCATTGGTCTTTTGATCCTGGTCAAAATTTTTTCCGCCGGGAAAAAACCATAACATTTTGGACGCCTCAGGGTATTTGATTTTGTTTAAAAGACGTTTTGACCGGAGAACTCTCTGTTCCCGTATTCGTTCCGACATGAACTGTCCTCTGCGCATCACGTAAGACTTATACCGAAGGTCTTCGTGGACAACTCTACGAATAAGCGCTCAGAAACATGAGGCTTACTCGCAAGGACCCCCCTTTGATTTTGAAGGGTCCTCGTCTATGATCGCTTGCACTTGCTCTAAAAATTCTGCAGGTCGGACAGTGTCAGAACGTTGTTCGCGCTGTTTGCATTTTGCAACCGATTCTGTATCGCCACCTGATGCATCCAATTCACGGCGGACCTTATACAGGAATGAACGGGCGCAATTAAGAAAATAAGAGATCTCTAAGCCTGTATGGTTCGCACATATAGCGACGATGACAGCATGTCTCTTCATTTCTTGAGTGATGATGACGTCCACCATTTCTTATCTGAAAAAGAAAAAAAATAAATAAAAAATTCGCTAAGTTATAGTCAAATTGATGCATGCATGACCTCAAATACCGTACGCACCCTGTATAGATAACATATATATATATATATATATATATATATATATATATATATATATATATGTATATATATATATATATATATGTATGTATATATATATGTATGTATATATATATATATATATATATATATATATATATATATATATATATATATATATATATATATATACTCGTATATATATATATATATATATATATATATATATGTATATATATATATATATATATATATATATATATATATATATATATATATATATATATATTATATATATATATATATATATATATTTATATATATATATATATATATATATATATATATATATATATATATATATATATTTATATGTATTGTTTATATAGAATCTGTTTTCAGATTAATTTTTCCTTAGCATTCCTCACGCTAATTTTAAATCTAAATAATTTTGCCCCTGTTCAAAATAACTTTATTCCTTATGGTACTGAATGCACCAATATTAAAAGCATCTTTTACTGAAACTAAACAAATTTTACTACGCGTGAAGGGGAATAATGGGCTTCTTGTAGTACCTATTCATAGGCCTAAACGTTGAAAAACGAGATTGATTTTTCGAGCTTGTTTATTTATTTTTTCTGAAAGAAATTCAAGCTGTTGGTAAATTTTGAGAAGCAGCTCATTATTGTCACTTACATTATTTATTTTATTCACATTGTTGTCTGCTGGTCCTCTAGCAGCAAGTGCAAATGATACTCTGGGTTTGATGAAATTGGAAGATAACACATCGCGTTGTACTTGGGTTTGTTTTGGAGAAAAATTGACTTTTGCATCTTGATACTGAGGGCATCCTCGATATGATGCTGATTGACCAAATATACCGCAGTAAACACAATATACGCAACAACACAGCCATAGTGCATGGCACAATTGGCAGCCAAACGACCGAATCTTTGGCACCTGTAACACTGGTTGATCTCAGTTTTTTGGAGGCGCCCAAACCTCACAACTCTAAAGCTCATGTACCTTACCTTTTGGAGGGCACTCGGACTGCTTTCGTTTGAAATTTGGACCAAATAAAAAGGTAATATTTTACCTTCAACAGTTGATCTACTTGTAGCAAAATTTTTAACATGGATTTGATAGCTTGTGCTGCTTCCTGCAACATTTCAAGGAGATCAACTGTATTGTCCCCACAATCCAAGCCCTTCAATAGGAAGCACTGATGTTTTCCGCATTACGCGTTTATGTGAAGTGGGGAGCTTTTACACTACTAGAAGCATCTTTCGCCAGCTTGAAATTAGCCAATGTTTTTGTCTTAATTGTGAGTTTATCAGCGGTCACTCTCTTAACTTCGAAATTGTCGATCTTATGTTCGACTGCCAAAAGCCGAACCATATCCCCTCCACGCCGCCTAAAGACATTAATCGGAGGAACTTTCTCATTTATCTTATAATTTTTAATAGGAGAACCAGCAGACACACTGGTTGGCTTCTTCTCCTTCAACTTATTTTTTGATTTTAAATCTTAAATAAAATTATTGCTACGATCATTAATATTACCTATGTTATCTTGGCACTCCATCTCAGTATGCATTTCGTCTTTCATCGCAGCAAGTACTGTATAGTAGTTGCTGCTGTCGTTTGCTCTTCTGCACCTAGTATGTTTTCATCATCATGAATTGATGTCTTTTTCGTATCTTATAATATTGCTTTATATGTTTGAGCCTTTTGCATGGCTACCGTTTTTTCGTTCGTCTTGTCTGTTGTTGCTTCCTTTTTTTCATTCTTCTTATTTGTTATCGCTTCTTCTTTGCTGGACGTATTCTGTGGCTTCATCACTTTTGTTTTGTTCACTTTAATGTCTGGATCATTTCCTCCAAATTTAGTATTCGGAGTTTCATCTCATCATTTTGTTTAGTAACTCTCTGGTTGCTCTTTCGTATTCCTCACTTGAAAGCGTAATACGCCGTGCTCACTGCTGTCTTGGTCGTTTTACCGCTTCATGATTTTTTCATTCGTCGCATTAGAAATGCCTGGCCTTGGGTCTCCCAGTGGTAGGAAGCCGTCGGGCTCCTCCATACCCCCGGTGAAAAAATGTTTCTTTTTTTTGACTTTTTTGAGACTTTCTCGCAAGTTAAATCTAGATACTTGATAAATTGTTCGAATATTTCAACGGTGTGATAAATTTTTTTTAAATTACTTTCTAATTGGCATTTTAAAAATTATTTTAATTTTTCAAAAATAATTGACAGGAGCGTTTAAAAACACGTCTATACGCCACGACTGCTGGACGTAGAAAAAGATTAAATGCTTTCTTTACAAAGCAAACACGGCTAAACATTTTTTCAACTACATTATGTTTATTATACAGAAATTAATTAATATTGTCTCCAGGGGAGCAGAAAAGATTCCATCTAGTACTAAACAACGCCATCAAATACTTTTACGAAATCTTCACTTCTTATTGGATATTTTAACTATTTTTATAACCATAACTATACGTACTTGGTACTGAGTGTAATTTACTTTTCAATCCGCTTTTGAGGACTTATAGTTATCAATTTCATGAGTGTATATTTTGTTGACTATGACCGAAAGTAATGTACAGCTCAACCATTGCAAACAAATTTTTTGCTCACAAATTCGCTGTATTATCATTTCAAAATATATTGTAATCAACAAATGGTTAAAGCCAGGAAAAGTTAAATTTCTGTAAATCTTTACGACAAAAATTATTATTTTGTTCTATTCTGCTGAATTAAAGGCGACCATTTGGATAAGGAAAAAAATGTCTCGTTTTTATAGCATTTTCAATTAGTTTTTGTAGAGCCGTATCATAGACGATTCATCTGCATTGTAATCAAAATCCCAAAATTTGAGTATATGACTAGGCATCAATTCACATTTTAGGAAATGTCTTGGTTAAATTCTTTTGAAATTTTTTTTGGGCCTGAGAATTAGAGCTTATTCAAATGTTACTTTCCAACTAGGACCATTCCACTTGTTCAAAACAAGATTTTGCCATACGCGTATGTGTTATAGCAGCTATTTATGTTAGGCGAAAATTCAGTGGGTATTATGGTACCGATGTAAATTACAAAGATTTATTTTTTGTGAATAATTAAGGCAAAAAACATTCAGAAAAAGTAAAGCGCAGGTAAAATTTATGTAAATAATCAAAGTTAAACCTTTTTTCCTAGTAAGCTCTAATTTAAATTTCTCATTTAAAACTATGAGGGTTCACAAAAATATATCAACCAGTAAAAATTATATCGTTTACTTTTTTATCTTGTTCGAGCGTTATGAAGCTGTGTATATTGTATATACTAAGATGGAAAATAATTGATTAAGCATTTGTAATATAGAACTGTTAGTAATGCTTTAAACAGCATTCTCATAATAATACTCGTATATTGGCATTTGAAGTATATTTTCCTTAAGTTTTACAAATTTGAAGGCATACAGTAATGATGCTTGCATTGCTGAAAAAAGGTGCTTAATGTGAGACTTGAACCTATGCCATTATTTTTAGGCCTAATGAGTTGCTCTCTGAAGTAAACAATGAATAAATTGCCATGGTAACAATTAGTGTAAGCAACTGCACTCTCATACGTCAAAAGCAGCGTATCGTTAATTTTTTTTCACTAAAGGCGCTTATGCCATTGAAGTCAAAATAAATCGTTTTAGTTATTTTTCTCAATAAAAACAAGTTAACCTACAATATGTGGATAAAAAGAATGATTTAATTCAAGAAAACTTTTATGACATGCACAAAAAACATTTTTGCTTTAAAAGAACTCCATTTTAACCAGCCAACATTATGTTCCAACATTACTAAAATCCTTAACTGACCTGAATCTTAAATGTATTTTGGAAATTCATCTTATCTGAAAATTTGGAGAAGTACACAATTGAGCAGCGCGTTAAGGTTATTGAAGCCTTTTACGAAAATGGGCGTTCAAATCAAAATGCATTTCGTGGACTTCGTGATTTTTTAGGGTATTGTAAAATCATTTTACAATACCCTACTAAAATCGCTTCCTGTCCGCCGTCTGTCCGTCCCTCCGTGTGTCACACCACTTTTTCTCGCAAACTACATAAGCTAGTAACATAAGATTTTGTAAGTAGGTGTAAAGTGATGCCCTCTTCAAAGTTTCATCACAAAAAAAATTGTAAGGTGTTCAAGGGGGGTCTCCCTATATAGGGGAGTGGCCCCGAAAAAAAAGTTTCTTCGCATGTAGGCAATATGGGTATCAAATGAAAGGTCTTGATAAGAACTTTTCAAAACAGGTCTTGAAATGACAAATTTTGCTTTGAGGGGTGCAGGGGAAAGGGAAACATACGAAAATTTTGTGTTTCACCCGAAAAATCAGAAAAAAATCACAGTACAATAGTACATTTTATAAATTTTACGGTTTTCCCTATAAAATCAAAATGGGGCTCTCAAATTTCATAAACACTACAATTTAAGTTTCTTGGAAGCAACTTTATGTATTCTGAAAATTTCACAATAATCGAATAATAAACAGCTTTGTTATAGCCGATTGAATATTTAACAATTACAACAACATTAACAGGTGATACTAGGGAGATACACGTTTGCAACGGATCTAGCCACTATAAATATGTAGAAATTTGGATAAAAATTTTAGAAATGGGTTTATAATAATGATGTGTTATCATGACTAATTAAACGACGGGGTCAAAACACTTGAAGCAAAATGGTTTGGAGTTTAAACTCATAATAACCATAATAATTTTTCGAACTCAACTTATGGAATCTGTATATTTGTCAAGTTTTGGTATGCAGAATATATTGTTTGATTTACTAATTGTTTTACAATACCCTTCTAGCAGGAGCACTCTTTTGCTACTCCAACTTGTTTGGTCAGCATTATCGATCAAAAGTATCCACAATCGGGAGAATTGTGCCCAAATTTCAGCAAACCGGGTCGGTAGGAAATGTGAAATCACCTGTGCATGCTGGACCAGTCCGTTCTGCGGAAAATATTGCTGTTGTTCACGATAGTATGGCAGAACCATTGAACAACTCACGAACAATTGAACACCTCACCAACAATTGAACACGTCACGAACATCACTGATGCGAATTTTGGATAAAGATTTGCATTTGCACGCTTACAATTTCCGTTATTCATCTTATCTGATAATTTGGAGAAGATTCAATCAAAATTGCAGCGTCTGGTTCGATGGATGTATTGTAGTAGAAAAATCATATATGATTGCTGTAATCGGAGGGGATTCAAATGGCTATAACGTCGGTAAATTTAATTGAAACTTACAGAATAAAATGATATCTTAAAGAACTACTTAAATTGTTGATTTCATACAATTTAATGATACTAATACAGTATTACTGACGAAAATGTTAAATCCTACTACTATTATCCAAGTTTAATGAATTTCAACCTCGAAGTTATTTGTTATTGGATCTAACTCGATGATTTTTAAGGGCTTTCTGAAAGAAATTTTGAAAAAAAACCTACTAGTTTCCCGTCCTATCTGTCTATCCGTTCGCTTGTTCATTTGCCCGTTCGTCCGTCCATCTGTCCGTCTATCTGTGCGTCACAAGAAATTTTTTCCGAAACTATAGAAGCTACAAACCTCAAGCTTTGTGGAAAGGTCAGAAGTGGTGGTGAAGAGGGTCCCCCTCATAACATAGTGGTCCTTAACAAATTTTTTTATTAAAAGTACTCGAGTAAGGTATCAAATGAAAGATATTACTACCAGGGGGAAGTAAAATGCGCGAACAATATTTGTTTCCCCTCCCCTAATGATTGTACAACTTTAAATTTTCCCCCAAAACCGAAACAGCGCCCTTAAACTTCTTAAATATAGGTTGATATAATACCGTTATGTCTACAAAATTTCATGGAAATCTAATCAAAATCAAGTGAGTTATCACCGTTTCAATTGTATAGAATTACGAAAACAATAACAACTGTTGATAGTTAATATATATTTCAAATCGACCAAGGCACTCTTATTTTCTTCGGATTTTCATGAAGATTTATGGAATAGTGGTTGAATATGTTCAATGAGCCAAGCATTCCGAAAAATTATTTAACATGGAAATAAATCACGGCTGTTATGTGCTTATGCATGAACATGAACGATTTCTTAAACAAGTATTGGGTGAACAATTCAAATCATCGATTCATGGCATCAGAAAGCTTCATTCGAACCTTGAAATGGTTACAAAGCTCTTCTGATAGAAGCTCCCTCCTGCCTCCTCAACTTGTTGTACTTATGAGTTTTAAATGTCGGTACTCATCTTCAGTTATTCATTGAACTGAATCAAGTGTTTAAAGCATGCACCTTAAACGTTGAAGTTTGGAAAAAATAACTCAAAATTATTCAATCTTCTCATTTAAAACAGCAAGTTTTTTGTTTTACGGTTACTGATGCCACTAAGTGAACCAATTCTTAAGGGTATTCATGATACCTATATTCCTGAGACTTTTATGCAAATCCTAGCAAATCTGTGGTATCTGAGACGGTGAAAAGCACATATTATTTCATAGGCATATGGATCCATAGTAATACAGCGCATATTGTTCCATAGTAATACAAAAAAATTCAAACCGCTATAACTTCGTTAAATATCATTCGATCTTTGTGAATCTTACAAAACAGGTCAATCTTATAAAAAGTTATTTGTGAATTTAAAGGTACCGTTAAGATTTTATTCAAGAAAATGTAAAATCGATAAATTATACTATTACTAACAAAGTTGAGTGAATTTCGACTTCTCAAGTGTTTGTTGTTATTGTACTCATAAAGGCCTACATTTTAAGATTTTTCAATCCAATCCAATCGCAAGGGGGGTACGTGAAAAGTTCGTACATTTCCCCTTCTCCTGCCTCCCACAGTACTGATAAGGCAATTTTAAGACTTATTTTGAAAAGATCCCGTTGAGGCCTTTCCAACGACACCCTACTTGACTACCAAAACTGAAAAAAAAATGTTTAAGAGTCACCTCTCTATACAAAGGGCCCCCTTAAAGCCCTTTCAAAAATTGTTCACCCTTGAACTTTCAAGAAATCACCGCTTGCGACCTTTTTAAAAAGTTTTATGGCTATAGCTTCTATAGTTTCGGAGAAAATGTGCTGGAACATACAGACGAACGGACGGACATAGGTCGTCATTGCAATAGGGTTTTGTATTTTAGTACAAAACCCTTAAAAATATTAGTGCTAGTAAATTTTTTTAGTTTTTCATGATTTTGTTTAGATTTATATCTTTTATCCTTAACTAATTTAATAATATCTGTTTTAAGCGTAAATTCAATGACATCTCTTGGCGTTACTGAATAGTTCCGGATAGAATTCTATTGATGATCGAGGTGTCTCTTTCCATGCACGGATTCAACAAATTTCGTATACGTAAATGCACTTCCCCAATCTTTATTTACACCTTATCAAAGACCCTATTAGTAAAACAATCCCATGGAAGCGATTACACTCCCTTAGCAAAAGGATATACCTCCGCAATCAATCAATTCAAAGACCAGTGATCAGACTTGAATATTATTTTCACCAAACTGTGCACATGGAAATTAATATAACCTAATCGCCTACAAACTATACTTAATATTATATTGCCAGATGTTGAATCTACTAGGACTAAAAATGTACTAGAGTTGGCCATATTGACATATGAGCTGACGTTTGATGGACATATGATGTATGTTTACATTGTGGGTGGAGTACATTACACCACTCATATTTGTTTTAATTTTAAAGTTTTTTGAATACTTATCGTTTTCTCTTCATTACTTTATTTCATTTTTTTTCTGATGAATCAACATTACGTCGATATTATTTATTTTAATAATGAAAAATCATTCATCATTCCGGCCTACGAAATTTTTGTGTAAATATCCATTCATTATAAAGTACTTTTTTTTCATTTACAAGTAATACAGCTTTAGTTCAGTAAGTTTTTTTGTTTTTATTGATTAAATTGTTTTTATTTTGAATAAATTTGTGGCGTTCTTTTAAACATTTAATCTTAAATTTGATTTTGTCAATGCGTCAATATTGTAGCGTGTCCGTTAATTGTTCTTGGTTTTATTTTTTTCTCTACATTACCATCACCGGTGTGTATCTAAGTGTGATGGCCTGAGGAGAATTAGTGCACACGTCGAAACCACCTTCTTCTAACATTTTTCTTCTCTAATAATTTTTCAGAAAAATTATTATTCAAAATATGCAACTCATTTATATGTAGCTGCAAACAATTCCATAAAAAGTAATTTAAAAAGCTATCGGAGCCATCCGAAAGAGTGATCGATATCCGCGCGACGTTAGATAAAGCTTCAAATGTAGAGCAAATTTGTCGTATAGATTTACATTAAATTGATGTGAAAAGGGTGAAATGATCCAATTAAAAAGTTTAGCTAATACAGGTTTTTGTTTTATTTTTCATTTTTGCTCCCCTCCCTAACTAAAATTAGATTTTTTATTTAAAAAGTGGAAAGATATTAAGTTAAATGCAAACCTCATACTAAGTTTAATTCAACTACAAATTAAATTTAAAATTTCAACATTTAAACTCTTCTCAAATCATTTACGTATGTAGGTATTCTTTTTGTATTGTGAAAATATAAACAAAGCTATCAAATATTCGTAAGAAACATACAAGGGTGGTCTGAAAAGTACTTAGCCTACAAAAAAAACCAAAATTTTGGGAAAGTGGCAAATTATTTCTCAATATAATCTCCTCTTAGCTTGATTCACTTGATCCGGCGATGCTACAACTTTTTTACCCCGTCTGAAAAATACATTTTCTTGCGGTCTACCAAGTAGGCCTCCGTGGTGGCGATGAACTGAAATTTCTGCCCGGCGAGTGACTAATTCAAGTTTGGAAACAAAAAGAAGCTGCACGGGGCTAAATCTGGAGAATCCGGTAGATGGGGTGGCAGTTTGTAGCACAATTCGACCAATTTGTCCATGGCGATGGCAAATGTGTAAGCCTGTGCATTTTGATGGTGGAAGAGCACTTTTTTTCTCCCCAAATTTGCCCAATAATTTGGCATAGTAGAGCTATGTGACCGTTTTGCTCACCTCCAGGTAGTCGACGCAGATCACACCATACAAATCCCAGAAAATAGTGGCCATCACCTTCCCGGCCGATAGGACAGTCTTCGCCTGAAGTCCACTGTTACGACTGCTCCTTGGTCTTTGGTGTGTATCAGTGAATCCATGATGTGTCGATGCTTAAATAGCGTCAAACACTGCTCTGAAGTGGTTTCATGTTTGTCTTTGTTGTCCAGAGTGAGTAAACGTGGCACTTATTGCACCAACAGCTTTCTCATGTCCAAAATTTCATTCAGGATATGACCCACGCGGTCTTTTGAGATGCCTGCTGGCAGCTATCTCGCGCACTTTCAATCTTTGATCTGCCAATATGAGCTCGTGGATTTTTGTCACGTTATCCTCTGCGGTAGTCGTTTTCAGCGCACATGGGCGTGGTTCATCAAAAACCGACGTGAAACTACGTTGAAACTTGTTAAACCAATTTTTTACAGTCGCCATTGCAGGAGCAGAGTCATGGTACATAGTATCCAAACGCTCTTTGATTTCGCTGCGACCAATATTGGTCTTGCTTCGTTTTTCTAAAATCCACGGAGCCGCCCGCTTCCACACGCGATCAAAACCAAAAAATGAGTCTGATTCTGCTGAAATTTTGACAGTAGCATCTACAAAAAGGTCCTACATGATAGTGAATCTGTCTTGCGACAGTGGCACTCTCAGGCGGTGAGGCTAGGTACTTATCAGACCGCCCTCGTATAATGGATATTTCAGGAATTCAAATCAGTATCAGCTATAGTGACTTGTTCTTTTATAATCTAGACCATTCCTTTTCAAAAGATGAGATACACTTTTAATTGTAGACTATATCATTTCTTTCTTCTTTTCCAATCGTAGCTTTGTTTAAGATTAAGAAATACTCTTTAATGAGTTACATGTTTATTATGATATATTGTTATAAATTTGTTTGGTATTATTGCGTCGAATTCTTTTCCAAGGATTTTATCTATCATTTTCATTGGTACCTTATTTTTCAGCTTATAGCTTTCTTCTTCTACACTGCAAATATTTTTAAATTTTTCGTTTGTACTCTTCTTGAACATTTTATTAACTTTTCCTTATTTGAAACTAGTTCCATAAAATTTTCACTGCATGTTATGGCTGGTCCATTTCTTCTATCTTCATCTGTATTAAATTGTTGGTTTTCCCCTATTAAATATTACACTTTTTCAGTGTTTACATTAATTGGTAAGAACTTATAGCCGTAAATATAAATATCTGATACTGTTTGAAAGAATGAATGCTATATAGATGACGGAGTAAGCAGGGGAAGTGGAAAACACGAAAAAAATGTGTCCTCCCTCGTGATTGAACACCTGTGGACCGAAAAAATCATGTAAGTATAATAGTTCTCCATGAGTACAACAACGAAAAATACCTGAGAAGTTGAAATTCGCTAAACTTTGTTAGTAATGGTATTGCTTGCGTCGGGACTCTTTTATCCCGGCCAAATTCAAAACTTCAATCGCGTTGTATTGAAAAACAAAGTTGTTTATTTTAAAGTCCTCCAAGGACTAAACTATATTCAAATTTTGTAATGTACTCGGTTATTAATAGCAAGTTTAAATTTATTTGGACAACTTTTCTAACCATCGATCGCGACTGCCAACTGAAGACTGGCCGCGCAAAATTATACAACTCTAACGCCAAACAAAATGCAACATAATTGCTGCAAATCATATCCATTCATGCAAAAAGTGCACACGCACGCACGGACGATCCCACGATTTGAGCTGACCGTGCGTACATGTGCACTCATCGTATGAAGCCACAGCACGATACGATCATAGCATCATTTGCAATGTGCAATGTTCGCACAATGCAAATGATACCATTCAATGTATGCACATGTGGACGTTACATAAATGATGGGCGGCCATGAAGTCGATACGGGCAATGAAATCCTCATATCGGTTTCATGGCAATTTGCGACGCGATACTGACCCACAGCAAATATTGTTGCAATAAAAATTGCATAACAAATTTTGAATTCAACATCTACCCCAGCTCCTCCAGTGTGTGTGGTAAGCTGTGATGTCGGCGAAGCGGTATAGGTTTCCTGGGTTGTGGTTGGCACCGTCCATCTCTTGATCTGCACCAGAGGTAGATGATGAGCCCAGCAAGCGCAATGAGGCTCAGATATCCGATGGTATATTGATGTACGTCGTGAGCATCAATGGGATTATCCCTGAACAAATCTCGGGCTTGTAGTTGACTTCGCAGTGCGTCGATTTCCGTGAATTGTGTCTTGAATTGTGCAGGATGGTTGCGGAATAGTGTGTAGATTGGGTTGGTGTCTTTCATGTGGTAATGTGCTCTTGAGTGCTGCGTTTTTATGGTGCTCTCATGGAGACAATGACCCTGAATTGTCACTACAGCAGATTTTAGGGTGCAATCTGGCGCCAACTGCAGAACCCCAGACCCTTGCAGCATCAGTGTAGTCGTATTACCACTGCATATGATGCAACCATCCTGTTGCGGAATAGTGTGTAGATTGGGTTGGTGTCTTTCATGTGGTAATGTGCTCTTGAGTGCTGCGTTTTTATGGTGCTCTCATGGAGACAATGACCCTGAATTGTCACTACAGCAGATTTTAGGGTGCAATCTGGCGCCAACTGCAGAACCCCAGACCCTTGCAGCATCAGTGTAGTCGTATTACCACTGCATATGATGTGAGCAACGACGCGATTTGTGAAGGCATAAACCCACTCGTTCGAGTACGGAATGTTGGTCCAGGAAAAGGTGGCAGGCAACTCAATCAGGTGACACTCGGCAGCGGACGGCATTCCTTTCAACAACGTCAGCTCACACGTGCTCATGTTGGCCTCCTTGTGGTACAGTGGATGTGACTGTCCGCAGATGTGGGTGTCCGGCACCACCCAGCTACAAGCCGAATACTCCGCTTCGCTTAATGGATAGTATAGATCGTGATGTGGGCTGATGATGAGATAGGGCGATGTAGGCAGTATAGCAATGAGGCGATCATGTCTTTCAATGGGCATAGGTATCACTCGATACAGTTCAAATGTTGATGTATCAACGAGCGGAATCCTTAGATCAAACATGATAAACTCGGCCTTCACCTTGGCCTTGATGGACGTTAATTTGAATAGCTTCAAAAAATTCTCTCGGGCCATCGGCAGGCGTTGATCTTTGGGCAGATGATCCCTGATATGTGTCATCTCCGAACTTAGCTGTGGTTGTGATAGCAGCAGCGGATTAAAGTTCCCAAGTTGGGTATCCGTTACGATGTCCATGATGGATGACTGAATTCGCTGCAGTTCGAGAGTGGTTAGGTTCAGGTGAAATGACAATGTAGTGATCAAGCTTGTGACTCCTCCATGAGTTCCCGCTGGTTGAAGAGCTCTGACCTCATTGGAGAGTTTAGCCAGCTCCTGCTATATCGCTGTGAATCTTTTCTGGGTCATTTTTCGTTTTTTTCTGAGGATATTCAACGTTGAGTCTATAATCGAAGTTTGGTTCTTCAGCAGGGAGTGCAGCGTATTTTGATCCCCTTGCACAGCCTTGATGGTTTGGGATACCTGGTTGGCGTAGTCGTTATCTAGGTCACCACATAAGGATCTAGCGAAGCCGCCCACGGAATTTATCGCTCCTCTCTTGGCTCTGATCTTCAACATCTGGCTTACGCTGGAAAGCTGATCTCTCCAGTGATGGAAATGTTCAATCAAGTACGAGCAGTCAGTCTGGTGGGATTCCCGATCGCATAGCTGTTGCAACAAAGTTGTACCATTTAGCAGCATATCTAACTCTATCCAATACGGTGCCGGATCATAATAAACCAATATCTTCCACTCGCTTGATGACAAAAACGCATGGTCTAGTGGCTGAAAGTGCAAGCCGGGTTGGGTGCCAGTTGACGTCACTTTGATACGGTTGGTCATCACTAGAGGAATCAGCAGACAAGTCAACAGCAGTGAAAAAATTGAAGTCCTCTTTCTTCTCGGATAATTAATTGGTTGGCGATTGATGAGGGCGACTGTTTGAGATTCCACACCAGAAGATGGTTGAGCCTCCAGTTCGGGTTCTACTTCTTTGGATGGTGTGTTCTCCAGCACTGGCAACGGAGCCAGCCGGGGAATGGGCCGTCTCGCCATTCTTTTAGCGGTTTTTATATCAGCCACTCTAACGTAGCCGTCTGCCCCTTCGTGAGTTTGTACGATGCATCCCATCGGCCATCTCATGATGGGTGTGTTGTCTTCCTTCACGATAACTATTGTTCCGAGAACCACGTTTGGTTGGATCTGTCGCCACTTGACCCGATGTTGGAGCTGTGACAGGTACTCACGCGGCCATCGATGCCAGAACTCGCTTCTGAGTTGATTTAGACGCCTTCATCGAGCACAGAGACTGCTGGTGACTGGCTCCGCTTCAACATCCACCATAGCCGTGAGTGGCTCTCCGATGAGGAAGTGTCCCGGAGTAAGCGCTGCCAAGTCATTAGGGTCATCGGACATCGAGATTAAGGGTCTCGAATTGAGGATGGCCTCCACTCCAACCACCAGGGTATGCAGCTCCTCATAAGTGAGTGTAGCCGATGAAGTGTCTCGGAGGAGCAAATTCTTAGCCAACTTGAACGCGGCTTCCTATAATCCACCAAAGTGAGGTGCACGAGGTGGGATTAAGTGGAAATCTATTCCTTGGGTACTGCATGAGCTGATCACCTTGTGCTGAGCCTCTGCTGAGTAGAGCGATGAAGACAATTTGCGTAGTTGATTGTGCACACCCACAAAACTGGTAGCATTGTCACAGTACAGGTCCCTGCGGTGTCCTCGTCTCCCGATGAAATGCCGCAAGGCACCGATGAAAGCGTCAGTTCTGAGATCGATCACCAATTCCAAATGAACGGCCTTGATGGCGAAGCAACAAAAGATAGCGATGTAACCTTTCTGCGGCCGCACACCTCTGCCACGGTAGTGAATTAGCAGGGCCCGCAAAGATTGACTCCTGCGGTAATGAAAGATCAGGCAGGTCGTATACGAGGACCAGAAAGACTTTCCAGAATTTGGTCGAACAGCTGTGGCTCGCTCGAACAAACCGCACGCATCGTCGCACAATTGATCCTGCCAGCTGCTTCCCTTCGACAGGCCAGAAGCGTTGTCTTGTCATGGCAAGCAGCACCTGAGCTCGAAGATGGCAGTTGTCGCGATGGATATCTGTCATCAGCAATCTTGTAACCGAATTCGTGTACGGCAGCAGCATCGGATGCTTGGTCATGAAAGGGAGCTGCGAAGCCTCCAGCTTTCCGCCGACGCGCAGGATTCCGTCTGAATCTAGAAAAGGAGCCAGCCCTGACAGTGGGCTAATTTTGTTGACTTGCCTCTTGAGTTGAATATCCCGTAAGTCCTCGCGGAAGTCGTCTTGTTGAATGCATTTCACTATGACTACCAGGGCTCTGGAAAGTTCTTGACTTGTGACTGCTGGATTGCGAACTTTGGGAAGCTGAGCGTTTGGTCTGCCACGCTCCACAAAACGCAGCACGTAGGCTACTACCCGTTTCAGCCTTCGGAAAGAGTTGCCGTGTTGAACCTCGTGCATGAAATGAATGTTCGCCTTGGCTGCCGTTAGTTTGGTTGCCTTGTTTCGCTTTTTTCCAACTCACAGGATCCTTTATGCTTGAACTCGGGCGGCCACTCCGCCTCGAATCTGCTCAGGAAAGTCGGTCCATGTAACCATAGCTCGCAACCACCTGGTTCAGCTGGGGCCAAACCACGGGATACGATGTCGGCAGGATTGTCTCGTGAAGCAACGTGACGCCATTGGTTTGATCTCGACAGCAATTGAATAATCGAGACACGATTTGCAACGAAGGTGTTATAGGACGAGGCAATAGAGTTGATCCACGCTAACACAATTTCAGCATCCGACCACAAGACATGGAAGACATCCGTTCGCTTGAGTGCCTTTTTGACTCGCTTTGTCAGTTCTGCTCCCAGCTTTGCAGCACACAGTTCCAGCCGGGGAACCGTTAGCACTTTAATTGGGGCTACCCTTGATTTCGCACACAGCGGCCGGACACTAACTTGACCACTCCTTGATGTTGAGCGGACGTATATAGCGGCACCATATGCCTTCCCGGAGGCATCACAGAAGGTATGTAGCTGCAACTGGGCTGGCTTCTCGCAGGTGCTAACGTGTCTGCTGGTAGCTCGCTGCGAAACTGGGCCCACTGTGCGTGGATCCCGCCTGGCAAGGCTGCGTCCCAGTCCAGATCCAAATGCCACAATGCCTGCAGGAACAACTTGGCGGTCACAACAACTAGTGCCAGGATGCCCAATGGATCGAACATCCTGGCGATACCTCAGCGAGGTCTAGATTGATGTGGATTTGATATTCGTTCGCTTTCGGTAGCCAAATTACTCCCAAAATTTTGATGTACCTTTCCGATAGACCACAGAAGTCCAGTTGGACCTGCTGGTCCTCAGCTTTGATTGGTTGCAGAAGGCTAGGATGATTCGCGCACCACTTGCACAAATGCATGCCGGCACTCGCAAGTATTTTGCGCAACTCACTCTGCTTCTGAATTGCCTCCGTCAATGTGTCAGCCCCAGTCATGACGTCATCTATGTAGAAGTCATTGTGCAATGCTTGGCTGCCCAAAGGAGCTTGATGCCGTTCTGCTTGAGCTAGGACTTGAAGTCACTTGGTTGCGAGATATAGGGCAGAGGTTGTGCCGTACGTCACGCTCTTCAATTGATAATAACGCCAAGGCTGAGATGGACTAGTTCTCCAAACCACTACATGAAACTTGCAATCGTCGAGGTGAAGCACTATTTGCCGATACATTTTTTCAATGTCGGCCGTGAAGACAAAGCGTGGCATGCGGAAGTGGAACAAAATTGCAAACAGATCATCCTGAATCATTGGTCCGGTGGGTGAAAGATCGTTCAAGGAAATGTTCGTGGCCGTTTTGCTAGACGCGTCGAAGCCCACTTTCAATCGGGTGGTATTACTATAATGTGGTTCCCTGGCTGTTGACCACTTGATTTCTTCCATGTGCCCAAGTCGTTCGTACTTGTTCATAAATTCTGCGTACTGTAACTTCAGCTCGGGATTCCTTTCCAGCTTGCGTTCGATTGCAATGAATCTGCGTATGGCAACGTCCTGCGACTTGCCCAGCATTCCAGAGCCCTTGTTGAAATGAAGTCGAACCATGAAACGACTGTCCGACTCCCATTGCGTTGTCTGTACAAAGTGACCTTCGCAAGCGCTTTCAGTGGTTGTAAATTTGTGTGTTGATCTGGCACTTCTTCCACCTCCCAGAAACGTTTAATGGTCTCGCACGAATTGGTGTCTTCTGCCAGGATTCCACAGGTAACTGATGAAGTTTCAGGGTTGCTGACCCTGTAGTTTGTAGTTTTGGCGGTTTAAATTTTCAGTGTTACAGCATGGCTATTGAGCAATGTGCGCTTTCAATCGACTCAGATACTACAGACTTATTAGGATTTGCATGAACATTTCAGAAAAGATGTACGAGGGCGGTTCGAATATGATCGAGACAAATGCTCTTATATGTTTATTTATTATCGAAAAATTTACAGTTATTCTAGGTACTCCCTTTACAAGTTGCGCATTTTGTCCATCTTTCTGAAAGCTTTTTGATGCCAGTATTGAAGAATTTCTTGAGCAACTTGGACAGCCATGTGCGCATGATCTCCAAGGGCTTCTTTCGGTGGCCAAACCATGTGGTATTCGCAGGATGATAAATGC
>OZ017738.1:289368937-289398937 GCA_963969285.1 Odontomyia ornata
GTAGATCAAAACTTCCCGTAAATGCTGCTTTGTGGGCACAAAACTTGACATATTGAGAGCCAAAAAAACTATGTTGTTTACACTCCGGGCAAATGACACATACTGAAAATGAAAGCTATGGAATAAGGTTATCACATGAATATTGTTTCAGTATTGTCTGATGGGTATATTCCGAACTACGCCATCTGTTGTCAATCCCGTATTACTAATTTGCGCTCCCAATATATATATATATATATATATATATATATATATATATATATATATATATATATATATATATATATATATACATATATATATCTCTATACATATATATATGTATATACACACACACACACACACACACACACACACACACACACACACACACATATATATATATATATATATATATATATATATATATATATATATATATATATATATATATATATATATATATGTATATATATGTATATATATATATATATGTCTGTTTGTTTATATCTATGCATATATATATATATATATAAGTATATATATATATATATATATATATAGATATATATATATATATATATATATATATATATATATATATATATATATATATATATATATATATATATATATATTGTTCACGAATTGACTCTGTTGTCAATACGGGTCAGTTTCGTTTGATTGTTCTTTAATAACCACAGCACTTGAACTGGGATATTAATGGTGAATCGCGTTTTCAGGGATAATTACGGCACTTGTAACCGTATTATCTTGAAGCTTATTTGAAAGGAGTAAAACCTTTTAATATTCACGGCACTTATTACCGCAATATTAATTTAGCACTGGTTATTGCAGCGGAGTGAATTGTTTTAATATCCGCGGTACTTCTCACCACGATATTAATTTCGAACTTGCTTTTAACCAAGAAACAAAAAGACTGTTGAATGAGGGTTAAAGACTGACTAATTTATTTTGATTACAATTCTTTGTATACAGATATGTTACTTACTCACTAGCATAAGCATAAACGAAATTCCCACGTCGTCAGCAGAATGCATCTTCACCTTGACTACCTGGCAGTCTAGGTGTCGCATAGCCAAAATGCAATGCGAGAAAAGACGTGCACGAGCACGAGTAATTGTAAACATGAACTTGGCTCAATAGTAAATATAATAGTAAATATGAACTTGACTTAGTTCATTTTGCTGACGACGCGTCTAGTTATTTGCGTGAAAAATGCTTCAAAGCAATTAAATATTTACTTGGCCGTGTGAATTAGCAAGATAGTTAATTGATGACGATGAAAGATTAGGTTGGTGTTGATAATGAACATTCTCCCCGAGTTGAACGTCGTTCAATATCATGGCTGTATTCTTGTACGCCCGGGGTGCTGGAATAGGCTTCTGCTTGCGGCTGCTGTTTTAGCACTTCCAGAATGCACCACTCATAATGACCAGGATTAGTATGATTGATACGTTACTGGGGATGGCGTTATACGACACGGATTGGTGACTCGTATTGGTTGGGAACTCAAAGGTTTCCTTACGAAGGGTCTGTTGTAAATTATTCAGCAAATTTCGTTGTGGTTGATACTCCTCGTCGTCTCCAGGAAGTAAAATGGTTGGAATAGGTGATAGGATTTCAGTCACAATATTTCTGCCTTTGAATGAGCTATTTACTTGACTGGAGACGACTTTGCGCCCCGAAACGGTAACTGAATCGTGTTTCATCACGCAATCTGGTTCCAGAGTGAGTATTCCGGCTCCGTCTAGTTGGAGCTTAAAATTTTGGTTTCCGCATACCGCTTGCAATCGCATCTGTTCAGTTAACCCAAAAATCCATTTATTTTTGTCAGCAAGTTGCATCGTGGTGTGTTTCAGCGGGGTGACTTCAGTTTGACAAGTTTGCGTAGACTCAGCTGTCAACAGGTTCATTTCACAAGATGAAAATTGCGCGCCAGTGTGATATACAAGACCGGCTTTGTCGCACAGAAGGGACTGATCCTCTATGGTTAAGCATTTATTAAGCTGGGCTTCAGTCATTGTGAAGTAGGTGTCTTGGTGAGCATTAACAGCGAGCAGCTTGGTAGACAACTTCATTGAAACCAGCGTTTTATTAACTATTACGGGTATGGGTGTCAAGTTGAATAATTGGTAGTTGCGTTTGTTAGTAAGAGGTATTCTTACTGTAAATATGACGTAGTTATCCATGATTCTTCCAGCAGTCTTCATCAATCGGTACAATATCAAAACATCGTCGTCGTAACCAGGTAGATGCGATCCTGTAAGTAATGTGCCCTTTATATTTTTCAGCTCTTCATGAAGCTGTTGGGGTGATAATAGTAGAGGACTTAAAGTTCCGTGATGAGCATCGGTCAACACATCAATGGTAGTTGATTGAATGTGGTGCAAATTGGCGCTCATTGCTACCAGCTGAAGACAGAGAGTGGTCATTGTTTGGAAAATCCTTTGCTAGGTATCTTCCGTGTCATTCGCGTCTATCCTATGTAGTATCAAGTTGATTTTTTGTTCAATTCTGCAAAATTTTTGTTGAGCGCTTGTTTGGTCGATCTTTATCAAGTTGATTGTCGAATCTACAACTAATGTTTGATTTCTTAGCAACTTCATTAAATGGTGTTGATCGGCTTTAACGTTGTTGATAGTAGCAGACATTTCCTCTGCATTTTTCGAGTCCAGCACTCCAAACAATGAGTTCGCGAGATACCCCACTACATTGAGTGCACCTCGTTTCATTCTCTTCATCGTGAGTGAGCTATTATCGAGTTTAAGTTCGCGTTGGTCTTGCTCAAATTGAAGCAGCAGGTGTTCACAATTTGATTGATGTATCGTCAGGTCGCATAAGCACTGTAAAACCGTTGTTGCATTCGAAAAGGACGTCATTTCATCCCAGTACGGAGATAAGTCATAGCACACTATGATTTTCCATTCATCCGTGACATGAAAAATTGTCCCAATGTTCTCAAAGTTGACTCCGAATGTGTTGTTGAATCGTTGTGCTTCAAATTTGGCTGGATTGGCGTAACTAGTAGGCATTAATAGGCAAGCGAATAACGTTGTGAGTAATGCTCCACGGCTGAGTTTCTTCCTTTTGCTGGGTGTTCCTTCACTTTGAGGATTTTTATCGCTAGAACAGTGTTGTTTTCGACGAGGTTGAGGATCCTTGACAGCGGTGGTTGGAGCCTGCTTTCGCGTCTCTTCATCAATTTCCGCGCTAGAATTCGCAATTTCTGGGAAGGTTGCGGATTCTGTGGGTAATGGTGCGAGCCTATGTATGGGCCTGGTCAAGATGCTGTTTTCATTTTTGAGGTCAACAACTCGAACAAATCCATCATTGCCTTTGTACGTGCGGATTATTCGGCCAAGAGTAACAATTGTATCGATTGGAACGTTTGTCATTGCCTTTTTCCATCCGTAACGGTTTTGTAGAAGATGCAGGTACTCCATAGACCATCTTTGCCAAAACTCGCGTTTGATGCTGTTTATTTCTTGCCAGGCTGATAGCAGTCCGCTCTTCTTGCTCTCTGCACTACAGTCAATTTGAGCAGTTAGTGGTTCGCCAATCAGGAAATGCCCCGGTATTGTTGCGGTTAGGTCATTCCACGTCAAGCACTCGTTCCGTGTAGACGTGTTTTTAATCGCTCCTGTCATTAATTTTAAAAATTAATTAATTTTTCGCAAAAGTCAGTTTCAAACAATTGCAATGTTTTTTTACGAGCCAGTCAAAAGCAAATTTTGATTTTATTGGGAAAACCATCACCGTCAAATTATTCGAGCATTTATCGAATACCTGAAATTCATTTCCTGAAGAAATATCAAAAGTGGAAATACGTTCAAGGGAAGTCCCGGTCTGAGAACATTCCCTCTAGTCTCGCTGCAAAAGCAACGAGATGGAGGAGCCCGATGGCATCAATCAGAAGGATCATGCCCATCGCCAATGATGACTGGCGAAAAAAAGCTTAAAAGAAGTTACGAGAATAAAGCAGAAAAACCGACAATCCTATCGGTTATCGAAATCGAGCAGCTTATCCAAGAAAAAGAGAAAGTTGAAAAAATCGAAAAAGGAAATGAAGAACTCAAGCTTCGAGCTAAATCGTTAGAAGCACTTGTTGGAACGTTAACGTTCAACAAAGATAAAGAAACCAAGAAAGGCCGACAAGCAAACTCAAAATCTGAAGACAAGAAAACTGATAAGCCACAGGAAGAAGCTAATCAAGAGGATGTCCTCAGCGCAGGAGGTGCAAACGACAGCAGAAATTACTATGCAGCGCTAGCTGGTCTTGAAGAAACGATGAATGTTGAAGAAGACACAGGTAAAACGTCTAAGTTAGATAATGATTTCATTGAATACCTTAAAATTAAAAATCCGGAGAAAAAACCAAAAGGTTTGTCTGCTGGTCCGTCTGCTGGTCCGTCCGTTAAGATTAATGAAAAAAAAAGAAAAAGTCCCACCAATCAATGTATTTGGGCAAACGGGCAAAGATATGGTTCGGCTTTTGGCAGCCGAAAATAAGCTAAAAGATTTTCAGATAAAAAGAGTCAATGCCGATAAATTGACAATAAGGACTAAGTCGCTGGTTGATTTCCAGGCAACAAAAAATGCCTTAAATTCTGGAGATGTTCCGCATTTCACGTACACCCCGAAAAGCGAAAAGAACCAAACCTTTTTATTGAAGGGTCTGGACTGTGGTGAGGACACAGTCGATCTCCTTCAGGTGCTCCAAGAAGCTGCACCAGAAATACAATTTATTTCAGTTAAAAACTTTGCAACGAGAAGATCAATTGCGGAGCGCAAAAACTTTCCTCACTACTTAGTCCAGATTTCCAGCAAAAGTAGTTCGAGTGCCCTGCAGAAAATACGGTACTTGAACTTCCGCGTGGTGAGGTGGGAACGCCTCCAGAAAAGTGAGGTCAACCAGTGGTACAGGTGTCAAAGATTCGGGCATTCGGCTGCCAATTGCGCCATGAAATATAGGTGTGTTAAATGCAAAGACATTCATGCTCCCGGCGAGTGCAAATTGGCTCAGGCGGAGCCAAAAGGAAAACTATATTGTGTGAACTGTCATCCAGCATCATATCGAGGATGCCCCCGGTATCAAGATGCAAAGGTTAAAGTCACTCCGAAACAAAGTCAAGCACACCGCAGTGTAATACCTACCAACTTCATCAAGCCCGGGGTGTCATTTGCACTTGCCGCGAGAGATCCAGCAGACAATGTAAATAAAATAAATAATGTAAGTGGCAATAATGAGCTGCTCCTTAAAATTTATCAGCAATTAAATTCCTTATCGGAGCGAACCGATAAACAAGATTGGAAAATTAACATTGATTTTCAGCGTTTAGGGCTTTGATTTTCAGCGTTTAGGGCTTTCAAATGTTGTCCGTTTAGGGCTTTCAAATGTTGTCCTCCAGCCACATTCCCACGGATAGGATTCGTCTCATCTCGATCAACGTCAACTCCATTGTTACTTTACATCGGCGTGATTATCTCCTTGAATTCATTGCCAGACAAAAGCCTGACATCGTGCTTCACACCGAAACCCACCTCAGTTCATGGCACTCCATGAGATTCAAGGATTTTGAGTTCGTAAGAAACGATAGGGTAACAGGTGAGGGGGAGGTGGCACCGGGATATTGGTTCGAAGACCCTATTGTTTCCAAAATATTAAAAAAGTCAAATTCAAAAGCTTTGAATCTCTTGAAGTGTCCGTTATCAAAATCTCACTGCCAGGTGGGGATAACCTCTTCGCTATCTCTGCCTATGCAACTGGTGGAACTGTTCTCAAGCTCAAAGAGGAGCTCAATTCCTTGTTCGAAATACTCGAATTGAACAGGCTGCATAACTATTATATTCTTGCTGGTGACCTGAACGCCAAGCATACATCATGGCTGAACGCCACCAATAATCCAAGAGGTGTATTCCTGAAATCGTGGATTACAGAGAACCAAATTGAATACAGGTGCAATCTATATGGGTCGGAGTTCCCAACATACCCTAGGACAAATTCATATTTGGACCTTTGCATTGCTGACGCAAGACTTGAATTCAGCTTTAATAGTCCTCAACGGAAACTGCAGGTGCTTCGTTATGATAGCGACCATAACGCAATCGTAATGGAAATCAATCATCAAAGGGATGATCGCTTCCTCATTCCAATTCAACATGAAAATCATCGGTTGAATTTCAAAAAACAGACTGGGGAAAGTTTCAAAAGAAATTCAATCGAGAGTTCCAGAAGCAATGTCCCCCTTCTGATGGTGGCAACTCTTGCTCAATGGTTCCTAATGACAGGAATCTAACTAACGATGAAATAGATGTCTACTTGCCGAAGTTAGAGAAGCTGACGTTGGAAACGATTGAGAAAGTAATTCTCAAGATAAAACATCGAAACAATATGGAAAGATATGAAACACCAACCATCGCAAGGTTGAAAAGATTGAAAAGCCTTCTTCCCACACGCGTCAACAATATTTATCGGCAATTTTTGGATTACAACCATCCCTCGTTGGCTTTGTTGAAATTACATCGGAAGAATGTCCGGAACTTAATCCGGTCATACTTCAGGAGTGAGGTCAGCAATCAATGGGCGGAAAAATTGAGGGGTATCAGCCCACAGGACCCAGACGGCGTGTTTGCGAAAGTGAAAAGCATATTCCGCAAGAAGTCTCGAGTGAAGGTATCGAATCTTGAAGTCACTAGTGATGAGATAAATCTTCTCGATAGTACTGGTATCGAAATTGATAGTACGCCTCCGGATAGAAATGGAAGCAGGATTATTTTTGAAGGATTGGATAAACTTGCCCTGATTGGAACACATTTTGAATTGGTTCATCTACCAAACCCTGAGAGAGGGAATGAAATATTTTCAGAGGTCGTTGAAGCAAAATTTTCCGACTTCAAATCAAGCCTGAACGGCCAATCAACTCTTCATTTCAATGAAACATTAACATCTGACCTCATACCGAGCTTGAATCTTATTGATTATTTTGTCAGCTATGAAGACTTGTGTTTCATATTTCGCAGGATAAACAACAAGAAATCATGTGGTACTGATGGTATTCCAAATGTAGTTCTCCGACATTTGCCGGAGGTCGCTATTCGGAATTATTGCATATTGTTCAATAACATGTTGAGCAATTCATATTTCCCAAATGAGTGGAAAAGGGCTAAGGTATTTCCGATCTTGAAGAAACGAAAAGAATCTTCATTCCCCAAAAGCTATCGCCCAATCAGCTTGCTGCCTAACATCAGCAAGGTGTTTGAAGTGATACTCAACAGAGCATTAAACGCCCACATTGAGGAAAATGAGTTGATGCCGAATTGCCAATTTGGTTTTCGTGCCAGGCATTCGACCACACATGCAATAACAAAAGCAACCTCAGACATCTGTTGGAACCTAAATGATAGACAATGTGTTGGAGCATGTCTCATTGATATGGAGAAAGCCTTCGATACGGTGTGGTTAGATGGACTAGTTTTTAAACTCCTTCAGGACAAGTTCCCCAGACACCTTGTCGCCATGATGTGCAATATGTTATACGGGAAATCGTTTGTTGTAACTGATGGAAATCTGACGACAAGGCGCGAGTTCAAGGTCTTGAATGGTCTACAGCAGGGAACAGTTACTGTGCCTCTACTCTTCTCAATCTTCATTCGCAAGCTATTGAACGGCTTTGATTTTAACGTCTCGCCAACGTGATCTTTGGTAGCGTTTGCTGATGATCTGATCATCTATACGGCAGACCGAAAAGCTACAATAGTTCAGAGCAATCTCCAAAAAATGTTCTATGATGTACAGCTGTACACTGTCAATTGGCGAATGAAAATCAATGCTCAAAAGTGTGAAACAATCTTGTTTCGGACAACGCTGCAGGGGGTCAGTCAAGACCTGAAAAGTAATTGGAAAGATTTCCACATCATGGCTGGTGAGGGTAGTCTTGAACGGGTTCCACATAAATCCTGTGTTCGATACCTCGGTGGTTATCTCGATCAGTATCTGTACTATACTGAACATGTGAAAATCATGCTCAGTAAGGCACTTAAAGTAGTCATGGCCCTTCGAAAGCTCTTTCATTCCAGATACATTGATCAAAAGGTCAAAATTATCTGTTACAAGACACTGGTTAGACCAGTTTTGACATATGGATGTCAGATCTGGTACAACCAGAGCGCTGGTGCTATGGAAAAATTAAGAGTTTTCGAAAGGAAATTTCTGGTTTGTACAGAAAGCCTGAGACGGATTGGAAACATTATATATCGAATAGAAGAATTTATCAAACTGCTGAAGTGAAGATAGTCGATACCTTCATATTGAAGCTTCTTCGGAATCATATCGCAAGATCTGTGACTGTGAGTGAAAACCCTTGGATTTCACAGCCGTTCCACCCTACAGACGGGTATATAGCGACTTGCCTCGCTACTGGCTTCATTCCTCCAGAAGCATTCGTGTATTTGGACATGAATCGATATGTTTTTGATTCTGACGGCGTCCCAATCATATATCACATATATCGACGGGCCACCGATAAGAAAATAAAATATCCTCCGAATTTGAGTTCATGAGACCAACAGTTCCAATGGAGATACTCGTTTGCTAGATTCGTTGAAGCTGATCGAGTTGAGACGGGGCAATCTGGGTATTGGTGGCTGAATGACAATGTCTAAATTATTCGTGTTTATTTTCAGTTTTGGTGTTTTTCGTTATTTAGTTTTTGAGTTTCAGCTCATTATTGCTACATTTAGTGTTATTGCTTATTTTTGTTAAAAATTAGGTATAGGCTAGGTTTATATTATGTTTATTATATTAGGTTAGAGATAAGGTTTAACGCTTAGGTTAAAAACATTGTTATAGATTTTTTATAGTATAAGATAAAGTTTTTAATTGCATTTATTAGAATTAAGTTAAAACATATTAGGTGTAGGATCAAAGTTCACTGTAGTGTTAAGATGATAACTAATTTTAGAATAGTTTTGGTTGGTTTTTTCTCCTTTTTCCAATTGAATTGTAAAAATATGTGATAATCTTCATTGATTTGAATTTGTTATAGTTTATTTTTTAATGTGTTTAGTGATAACGTACATATTTATAGAGAGCCATTTGGGCCATTAAGTTTTTTATTGTTATTGTTTGGATTTTGCTTTATATTCTTTTAAAATTTATAACGATTAGTATTAAATTGAGGGCTTTTGACTTTGACTTTGATGCGGTTAGGTCATTGGGGTCAGATGAAAGTGGCGTCAGTGGCCTCGAATTAAGGATTGCATCGATCTCCACTAGAACGGTTAATAACGTTTCGTGCGGTAGGGATGATGGTTCAATCGTTTTCTTCATCAATTCCTTGGCGGATTTCACAGCGGCTTCCCAGATCCCACCAAAATATGTGGCTCTTGGGGGTATGAAATGAAAGTCGATGCCCTTCTCACTGCATTGGTTGGTAATTGTGTTTTGAGCTGAGTCCGAATAAATTGACGTTGAAATTTCTTGCATTTGGTTTCTCGCGCCAACAAAGTTTGTTGCATTATCGCAATAGATTATCTGATAGTGGCCGCGCCTTCCAATGAACCTTTTGAGGGCGCCTAAAAAGGCTTCGGTGGACAAATTGGACACCAGCTCCAAATGCACAGCCTTGGTCGTGTTAAGTATCTTGCAACGAACGTTGCAACCTCAACTGCCTGGAGTAAATATTACCACAACGCTACACCCTATGTATAGCGTTGATACTTGTAAAGGAAGCAAAGCACTGTACCTACTACCGAACGAACACCTTCCTCCAGTATAAACTAATCTTCCTTCTTTTAATGCACATTTATTTAATTTCAAATATTCGTACAGATTATTTTGGGCATGTTGGCGATCCAGACGAAGACGAGTTTCTCGCTAATTCTTTAAGCCGCTGCTGGCTCTTGAACTCAGCCTCCAGTTGCCGATACTGCCGCTTAAAACTCTCCCGCTCAGCCGAAGTGACCGCAACTCGTGCCAGCCTTCGCAGGTCGCTTGCTTGGCGCCGGTATGCAACTATTCGGCCGCCTTGTTGTCGCTTCTCGGGTTTTGGCTCAGGTGGTGGGCTGCAACGCCTCGCTGTTCGAGCGCGGTATTCCTCGATCGTCAGTGGTCGCGGGCCTGCCGTGGGCGATGCTTCAATAGCCTGCTCCAATGCCGGACGGTCCGTCGGCATAACAGATGATACCCTCTGCGTGTCCGGGACTTCGGAGTTGTTGGTGTTCGCTTGTCCGCTGCTTGCCTCTGCGGGTCTGGGACTTCGAAGTTGTTGGTGTTCACTTGTCCGCTGCTTGGCTTTCCTTTGTATATTCAGCACGACGAGGCCTTGATCGCTTTTCGCTATTCCTGGCGGAAGCCTTGGAAGTGGTATTGTTCGGGCATACGCCTTGAACAAGCTACTCAACGATTAAGACACCATTGTTGGAACCACCAGGTTCTTTTATACTCGAAGATAGCCTACTTTTAATTGATTTATTGATTATCAAGCAAAATAATGGTTTCAATTTAGTTCATTCAAACATTTCAGAACCCCGACAATCTCTTCCTCCGTAGCTGCTACAGCTATAACGTGAAAGCTCCCGTCTTTGCCACGCCCACTTTTCGCTCTTAACAGTAAATTTCTCTTTTGAGACTCGGCTCGGTACATTAAACATGCCGAAGATTTTGTGTGTACACGCGAGTCGAGGTTTTGTGTTTCAATGCAAGTGCAAGTTAGACACACCTCTTTCATGCATGTGTAATTAATTGTGATAAGCGAAATATCAGGCAACTCGTGACTTTATCAAAGAGAGGGAGTCATAATAAGTAAAGTAGCATGCAACTAGAGAAATAGCATGCAATAAGTATATCGCATGTGACCTATAACATTACTATCCTGCCGAAAAAGATTGAGCACGAATGGCTTGGAGAGCCTAGTCGTGATAGGGTCCAGAAATGTTTCTCTTCTAGTAGTTAAATTCAAATTACATTTTCCTTGCATATTATGTTGCTTGATAAACGTTAAATTCTTGTTTTCTTTTAAATATATCGCTTATCGACTCTGTACAAGTTCTCCTTATACTTTTGATTTAAATTACCCTTTTTTTTGTTTTAATTTATTAATCTTATTTCTTTTAATTACATTATAGTATTCAAAATTAAGTATTCTTATGTTCAAAGTTCTTTCATATGTATACATTTTCAATTTAATTTTATAGTGGTCTATTGCTTTGTTGATAAAGTTCCTTATTTTACTTAAACTACTTTGTTCCATCTGATTTAGATTGTATTTGATGCTTATTTTTTTTATCTTTTATATTCAGTTACAATTTTCTTCTTTTCCTAGACAACATTTTTCTTTCTTATAAATGTGGATAACCGGCCAGATATATATTTACTTTTTAGTTTCGAATATTTTTTTATATTTCATTCCTTATGTACAATACATTTTACACACGTAATAAATAAAGATATATTGAACTACAGTAACTAGTATGTATTTTTTTTCCTTTAATAAATTTCCTTCACACATTTTTTTACATCTTTGCATACATTTACTTATTTATGGGTAATTGAATAGCCTTATATTTACAACTCAGTTTCCAATCTTTCTGATAGTACATTATCTCGCCTTAATTTTAAATATCTTTTACTTAATCAAACTTTACGTACATATTTTTTCTATTTAATAAATATAAATATTGACGTACAGTAATTAGCATGCATTTATTATTTATAAATCTTCGCTTCATTTTCTCTTTACATTATTTTTCTTTACAATCGTATTTACCTGTTTATGAGTAATTAAACAGCATTATATTTATTTCTCAGTTTCCAATATTTCTGATATTATGTACTTTGCTTCGTTTAATTAATAATTGTCCTTTACTCAATCAAATTTATGTACATACTTAAACTTATGTTGTTTCTTCTATGCGAGAAATAATTAATTAGTAATTAGCATGCACTTTAAATAATTTTTTTTTGCATTTTGTTTCTTAATATTTCCTGATTTGCATCATTTTGTCTTCTAACTTTTATTTCATAAAGATCTTCTTCTTCTTCAATTATTTATATTTATAATAGTATATACTTCTTTCATAAAATTTCCTTACTATATTCCTCTTGCAATTGTATTTACCTAATATTTTTGGATTAACAGCATTACATTCTTTTGAATCTCTATTTTTAAATCAATTTATCTTTAACGTTTCCCATAACGAGAAGCTTTCATGGTAAGCTTCTGGTTATGACATCATTCATCATTGATGTTTAAATTATTTATTAGTATTTTGGGTGGGGAATCGGATTGGCATGGTAATTAACATGCAAAGGGTTTGGCATAGCGCCATTTTATCCGCACTTCATTGCATAGGTAATATGATCCTGGCTGACCATCCACCCAATCATATGCAGATTGTCAGCACGATCGGGTACGATCATAAAAACTTCGAGTGATTGGTGCTACCTACTAAATTGAATTGTTCGGCTACCAGAAAAGCTTTTGCAGCTCATATATGGATACAGAAAAATTATTCACGGACTTTCGCTTCTATCTGCACGTATGTACATGCATGTAGCTTGGCGACGATGCGTGTAGCTCTAGCTGCTGAACTCAATTCAGTGCACTCAATGCAGTCAGTGCGGATGCACGGCAAATTTATGCGCTGACAAAATCATTTGATGTGTGGGCTCCGTGGGGAATTTTTAAATGGGAAAAATTAGTATTTTTTAGTTAATATATTTTTTTTTTGTTTGTTAGACTAATTGAAAGGATCGGGCTGAGAATATGTTGGGGCTACCGTGATTTTTTCTAAAACAGTTTGTGGTGGAATCTCTTTTGTTGTCATCCGCTCCTCACGAAGATTGAGGGTAATATTAGAACTTGATGGCTGACTTGTGTTGCTGTTTCCTGAATGTTTGGGCGCTGTGGATGACCTTTGACAGCGAAACAACACAAAGCGAACAATTAAATATGCTACTACCGCAAGTATAAAAAGTGCTACAATTGACGTAGATAGTTGGGTTACCTGCATATGCTTTCTACTAATTTCCTTGAATTTTATTTGGTCCAATTTAGAGTATATTTCAGTCAGGGAATGCGTCCCACTTTGAAATATCTTACTTCCATCTTTAGGTGGTACTAATTGTAGGGAATTATTAGGATGACTCACTGAAAGGGTTGAAAGATTGAGGTTAAATAGCTCGTTATCAAACTCGGGGAAGAAAGGTGGATGTTGAATTTTAAAATCATGCGTACTTTCCACCTGATGCGGTATAAGTAGCTCGTTGAATTGCATATTGCAGGGCTGAATAACAGACAGGATCCCTTGTCCACTAAGAGTATGAGTTGTGATATTGTTGTCACACTGCACATGAACGGGTGTGATGGTTGGGAAAAAATATAGCCAACTATTAGGTTTATTCAATTTGATTAGAACATTGCAAGGAGATACATCTATTCGAAGAGGAAAATTAACTTTTTCCTGATAGGGATTATACAGCAACGAAATAATTTCATTTTGTGCGGGTGGGGAACGGATTATTGGGACAGTAAGGGGCATAACGTATAGGTCTCCCGGCTCAGGGTGACTAATCTTTTTAAAACTCTGCGCGTTTATAGACGTTAATAATAGGAATTGTTGTGATGGTATATGGCTTGCTATGTGAGTGTAACCAATCTCGGGCACTAGCGTGTATGTTTTATTAGTGCTAACAGGAAAAATATGTATTTGCAGCCTTGGCAATTGAAATAGTGGAAGTCCTATGACTACTATGAGTTTATCCTTTAACCGATAATAATGTAAACTTGCGGACTGAGTTAATACTTGCTCACAAAACTCCGGACAATTATTGCCGGTTTTAACGTAAACTTCCCGAAGTTTTCTGGTAGATATAAGAAGAGGATGTATTCTATTGTTATTGGTTGCTACCACGATATCTACTAACGTTCGCTGCCTTGCTTCGATTTCCAATATTTGTGCAAGCAGGGTGGTAATGATTTGATTTTTCCGTTCACTTACTAACAAAGCATTAGTTGCATTTTCAATATCGCGAATCTGCATTGCTAATTGGCGCTGCCTATCTATAACGTGTGCTAATGGTTTGTGAAGTTCCTCCAAAGAAGTCTTTACAACGCTTATTCTCTGCTTCTCCAAGTTCACTAGCTGCACTTCGTTTTTTTCCACCTGCCCAAGCCTACTATATAGCTCCTGCTCATTTTCGTTGTCCATAGTCCCAAACAAAAAATGCATGGTTCGTCCCAAACCGTCGAATAAGGATCTTTTTGATCTTCGCGGCACCAAGGATTCCTGAAGAGTTTCGGAGCGGAGTTTTAGGTTTTCTACTAACACATGCATATGCCAGTCCTGATCCTTGCATTCTGTGTTGTTAAAAGAACAAAGTAGTTGCACCAAGTGCTCTGCTCGCTCCGCAAGGTCTATTTGCGTCCGAATTTCTCCAAGGTTTAGTTCCATTACAATGCTTCAAGAGCTATAATAACAAAGGAGTTCACCTACGTCTTCAAATAAAACTCCCGAATTGCTAACTGGTGTAATAGTGAATGGTACCGCTTCGATTCGGGCAATAACTGCGGCGAGGATTAAAAGTGTGGTTATCGAACGTTGCGCCATTTCTAAATGATCAAAATCGTAAAAAAAAAATGAAAATAAATATACAAAATTGTTTATTCATGATAAAGTTTTAATCTATTGTTGTGAACGTTAACCAACTTTTTGCCTATCGCAATCGTGGTGTTGACCGGTGACGTTATTTTTTTCACTATGTGAGGGCCTAACCATACCTGTACTAACTTGTGCTTTCTATTTTCATTCCTCAAGAGTACCTTATCCCCCAAACGGAAAGATACTGGCCTCATCTTTTTGTCATACTGCTCTTTAGACTTTATTTTACTCGAGAATAAGTTCTGTCGGGCTATCGAATGCATTTTTTGTAGTTTATATCTGAGGCTATAGTAATAATTCTCATGGTTATATAAAGGTTCAGGATCTTTTTTGAAGTTAGATGGTATATCTGCCGTGAAACCAAATAAACAATCCATAGGTGTCAATTTGGTACTATCGTGTACACTATTATTATACACAAACGCGGCAGTCCTTAAAAAGTGGTCCCAAGTGTTTGGATTTTCATCCACAGCTGTACGTAAGTACTCTACTAGAGGACGATTGGCCCTTTCCAGAGCTCCGTTGGATTGTGGATGGTACGCAGTGGTCTGCAGTTTCCTGACATGGAGTAATTTACAAACTTGTTTGAATAAATCGCTGGTGAAATTTGTACCCTGGTCCGTATCTACCTGTTTCGGTATTCTATACCTTGTAATAATTTCCTCAAAGAAAATCTGGGCTACAGTTTCCGCTTCCGCGTTGGGCATCGCATACCAATCAACAAATTTTGTTAGATTATCCTGGAAAGTGAGAATATACTTATTGCCTAAAGAGGTTTCGATTAAAGGGCCTACGATGTCCAGGTATATTTTGTCGAAAGGTTTATCAGCTATGTCTGTAATGACCATGGGCATACGGTGCTGAAGACTGCTCTTCATCACTTGACACTTCTTGCATTTTTTTATATAAGACTTGATGTCTTGCAACATCTGATTCCATCTAAAATGCTTCTTGAGTTTTTTATATGTTTTTGAAACTCCCTGATGACCACCGAAAGCGGAATCATGATACTCGTGTAATACAGCCTTAACTTGCTCGGGAGTATGTAATAGAGTAATGTTATCTAGTCCTGTAGTTTCCGACTGTATACCAAGAGGACAGGCTGACTCTACTGGCAACTCATCTATCTCGATACTAACCCGTTCTGGGTGAGCCACCGGGTGGGTTGTCTGTGAGAGAGAGAGATCAGCTGGAGGTAGCTGGTTTTCTTCTTTCTGAACTTCTGAATCCTTTTTCCTGGACCGGGTGGTGACATTACACTGGCGCACCTGTTCCGTACCTTCCACTGTCTCCGCAGGAATCCTACTGAGAGCGTCAGCGTTCGTGTTATACTTACCAGGTTTGTATTCTATCCGGTAATCAAACTCTGATAGCTTGTGATGAAATCTAACCAAACGTGTAGTAGGGTCTTTTACATTGAAGACCCCTTTTAGAGGTTTATGATCTGTGAACACCGTGAACTGCCGACCTAAAAGGTAACAGCGAAAGTTGCGTGCTGCCCATACTATTGCTAGTAGTTCCCTCTCGATGGTAGAATAATTCTGCTCTGCCTTATTTAGGGTACGGCTGGCATAGGCTATTGGTTTATCCTTACCTATCTCCCCCTGGGATAATACCGCACCCAGTGCTTCTTTACTTGCATCTGTGGTTAGGTTGAAAGGCTGACTAAAATCGGGGTAGGCTAGCAATGGTGGTTGAACCAAAGCGGCTTTAAGAAGCTGGAATGCTTCATTACACTTTTCCGTCCAGGTATATTTTACATCCTTTCTAAGCAAGTTTGTAAGGGGTTTAGCTATTTTCGAAAAGTTAGGAATGGATTTGCGGTAGTAGTTTACCAAACCCAGGAAAGACTGCAACCGTTTTACAGTGGTGGGTACTGGAAAATCTCGAACGCAGCTAGTCTTGCTAGGATCTGGCCGAGCACCAGTTTGAGAACAGATATGACCCGAATAGACGACTTCGGGACGTAGGAATTGACATTTCTCTGGCTGCAACTTTAAATTGTTTTCCCTGAGGCGATAAAAAAGTCTCCTGAGTCTGCCAATATGTTCGTGTAGGTTCTTTCCGTATACTACTACATCGTCCAAATACACGAAACAATCAATACCCTGGAGGCCAGTCAAGATGTGATTCATTAACCTCTGAAAAGTAGCTGGCGCTCCCTTCAGCCCAAATGGCATACGCTTGAATTCATAATGCCCATAACTCGTGCTGAACGCTGTCTTGGACCGGTCCCTGGGCTGAACAAGGACTTGATGGTAGCCACTAGCTAAATCAAGTGTGCTGAAATAGCGTGAATGTCCAAGTTGGTCCAGGATGTCTTCAATACGAGGCAGAGGGAATGCATCCCCTATGGTTTTATCATTCAACCGCCTAAAGTCGACAACTACGCGCCATTTCTTCTTACCATCAACTCCAGCCTTTTTTGGCACTACCAAAAGAGGAGAGTTCCAAGGGCTTTTACTAGGCTGGACAATATCATTGTCCAACATCTCTTTTAACTGCTCGTTAATTATTTCCTTTTGGGGCTGAGCCAGCCTATACATTTTCTGGTTGATAGGTGCTTGATTGGCCACCAAAGGTATTTCATGCTGAATAGCATTCGTATGTGTGAGTTTGTCGCCTGATAAGAAAAATATGTCGTTGAATTCTTGACAAAGCTGCGTTATAGCTCCCTTTTCCTCGGGATTCAGGTGTTCATATAATATCAGTTCTTTTTCAAGTTGTGAGTTTCTTTCAGTATCAGCATGCCTTGTAGAATTGATCGGAGAATGCCGGGAATTGAATTTGAAACCTGGTTCCACCGACCTGGACACAACCCCTACTCGTTCCATTTGAATTCGCGGTTTTACAATAGGAGCTACAGTAGGGCCTGTTGACCCTTTCTCTTCAGTTAACTCCTGAACATGGTATTTTGTGACTGCTTCGAGTGTCAGATCAACATGGGTTATTGTGATGGGGATACTGTTAGCGTTGAGCATGCCAATGAATACCCTGCAAGGGCTCAGCAAGGAGTTAGCTAGGAAAACTCTATCACAAACCTCTTGCGATTGACAAAGCATCTCATGGGGTAATTTTAATGGGACTTCCACTATTTGTTGGGTACGGGGGTGTAATGTGATGGCCTTCTCTAAAGTAACCCTGTGTCTGCCATCCTCCATGTCCCTAGTGGGTATTACGTCCCTTGGGTTTTGTCGTGAATCTGCGGGTACTTCAGGAGTCACGCGTGCCTGCCCCTCACGAGGGTCTGGATCCGCGCTCTTCGACACCACTTGGCAACTCCGCTGCTCCTGTGTCCCATCCCCTGGCAGGGATAATGGGAATGAAAACTCCTCAGGGTTGATTTCCGTGCGAGGAAATCGAAGAGTTTGTCCAGGACCTTCCACGTTACAGTGTTTAGCTAAAAAGTCGTTTCCCAATAACCCATCATCGGCTACCCCAGGTATCTCATCCACTACATGAAAATTACAGAAAAGGGGAGTGGGAAAATCAAATCTTCCTAAAATAGTACCTAATGTTTCTCCTCGACCAAACGGACATTGCAGTGTTATTTTCTGACGAAAGTTAATATTTCCTGCTTTTATGGCAGATTTTTTTATTAAGCTAACCTCTGCGCCTGTGTCAATTGTGAGCCTAGTCCTAATTTCTATGCCTATATCTATGGGTAGGGATGCGGAAAACAGTTTGGATCCACCACGAGCGGTGCCCAGTTCAATTCTAATTAGAGTCGAGTCGGGGATTTTCGGCTCGACTTTTTCTCGTTTCCCGCTTTAGAACTCTCCCATTTCAATTTTTGGTAACAGTCTCCCACTTGATGACCTTGCCGGCCACAGAAATCACAAATTACCGACATATGATACACTTGTGGACCATTATCTTGTTTCGGTGTGGCAGCGGTTGCATTGCAGTCTCTTAGATCATGTCCATACTTCTTACAAGTGGGGCAGAAAGGAGAGTTCTTCCGCTTTAGGCATTCGGAATACGTATGTCCAGATAAAGGCAAAAGTTACACGTGAACTTAGATGGCTTTTTACGCACCTCTGAATGGTCTGGACTAGTTATTACCTTTTCGGCCTGCGGTTGAAAGGATGGTATAAGAGGATTAAGTGCCATGGTGGTTTGGCTGGTTGGATAGCTAAAACTGGGTTGCTCATGAATCCACTGAACATGGTGGGCTCCTTGTTGCATCTTTTCCATATCCAAGGCTTTGGGTATGAGGTCCTCAAACGTTATCTTCTCCAGTGGCAGCAGGTACTGGCGTAAGTATGGATTCGTAACGCCACCCTTGAGGGATGTTATAGCAAAGTCCTCCAATTGTTGATTTAATACGTTGGCTGCTTCCTTTCCGTATTTGAGCCCTGCCGCTTCCTGACAACGCTTTAGCAGTTGCCGCAGCCGGGATGTGTAAGCAGTAAGAGTCTCTATAGGAGACTGCTTGGCCGTAGCCAACCCAATAACTAACTCCTGATAAGTTTCCCGTGGTAGGTATAACCTGTTCAGGAGCTCCTCTGCTGCTTCAAGTGTTGTCGGGCAACTTGAAGAAATTAATTGATAAGCTTCACCTCGTAGCCTGGTAGGGAAAATTTGCATGAATGCAGCTTGCTCTAGTTTGTTTAAGCATTGCCAAACCTGCCTACTGCATCCTAAAAAGGTCTGCAACTCGTACACGATGGTGGGACTCGGGGCGCCAGAGAACAATGGGATCATCTGTCCTATTAGTTTGGCCACTTTCATGTAGTCGGCCATTTCGTTCGAACTCTCGTCTACCATGGATTGAGTAGCAAAAAAGGAGGTATTTCCTGATTTTAGAGAAATTTTCCAATCTTGTGAAGTAATTAATCGATCAACTGATTGCGATACGTGGTCAAAACGGCCTGTTGGGTTTTGCGAGGTTCCGCGGAACTGATTTATCTCGTTCTTAAATTCTTCCGTTTTTTCACGAAACTTGTCTATGAATTGGATCCGTTTGATATTTATTTCTTCTAAAGTTTTGGTAATACTTTGAATTGTTTCCAGTTCTTGAAGGGCAGAATCTCGCAGAACCTGTGCTCTGGTTATCTGGTTCGATTCGTCAAAGGACTCAGACTTACTTCTTTGAGGTTGTAATACCTTTCCGCTTCGTAGCACTACTCCGCTGGTTTTACCTGAAGGCGTCGAATGATGGAACAAGTCATCAACGTTGAATGTTTTGTCAGTCATATGCTCCTTACTCTTAGAGTTTTTTTTCACTTTCAAACTGCCTTTATACACTTTAATCAAAAATTAAATTTCCCCGTTTATTCGGTTACCCGCACCAAGAGCTCACTTGTTATATTGCAGTCTCTGTTTTTATGTTAATTAAAATTATTTCACTGTAATTTAAATGTGATTATTAATATTTTATAACAACGGATTAGTTTAGACTGGAGTACCTCAAGGCATGTTCGTGGTAGAGTGTGCTTTTCGAAAAATAAGATGTTTAGAAACCTCACTCTCAAGCAATAATTAATAAAGGTTCGAATGCCGGTTGATGTTCCCATCACTTAATTTGCTATACAGACGCTATCACTGTTATCTAAGCAAAACCGGTATCCTACCGGCTGCGCCAAAATGTTAAGTATCTTGCAACGAATGTTGCAACCTCAACTGCCTGGAGTAAATATTACCACAACGCTACACCCTATGTATAGCGTTGATACCTGTAAAGGAAGCAAAGCACTGTACCTACTACCGAACGAACACCTTCCTCCAGTATAAACTAATCTTCCTTCTTTTAATGCACATTTATTTAATTTCAAATATTCGTACAGATTATTCTGGGCATGTTGGCGATCCAGACGAAGACGAGTTTCTCGCTAATTCTTTAAGCCGCTGCTGGCTCTTGAACTCAGCCTCCAGTTGCCGATACTGCCGCTTAAAACTCTCCCGCTCAGCCGAAGTGACCGCAACTCGTGCCAGCCTTCGCAGGTCGCTTGCTTGGCGCCGATATGCAACTATTCGGCCGCCTCGTTGTCGCTTCTCGGGTTTTGGCTCAGGTGGTGGGCTGCAACGCCTCGCTGTTCGAGCGCGGTATTCCTCGATCGTCAGTGGTCGTGGGCCTGCCGTGGGCGATGCTTCAATAGCCTGCTCCAATGCCGGATGGTCCGTCGGCATAACAGATGATTCCCTCTGCGTGTCCGGGACTTCGGAGTTGTTGGTGTTCGCTTGTCTGCTGCTTGCCTCTGCGGGTCTGGGACTTCGAAGTTGTTGGTGTTCGCTTGTCCGCTGCTTGGCTTCCCTTTGTATGTTCAGCACGACGAGGCCTTGATCGCTTTTCGCTATTCCTGGCGGAAGCCTTGGAAGTGGTATTGTTCGGGCATACGCCTTGAACAAGCTACTCAACGATTAAGACACCATTGTTGGAACCACCAGGTTCTTTTATACTCGAAGATAGCCTACTTTTAATTGATTTATTGATTATCAAGCAAAATAATGGTTTCAATTTAGTTCATTCAAACATTTCAGAACCCCGACAATCTCCTCCTCCGTAGCTGCTACAGCTATAACGCGAAAGCTCCCGTCTTTGCCACGCCCACTTTTCGCTCTTAACAGTAAGTTTCTCTTTTGAGACTCGGCTCGGTACATTAAACATGCCGAAGATTTTGTGTGTACACGCGAGTCGAGGTTTTGTGTTTCAATGCAAGTGCAAGTTAGACACACCTCTTTCATGCATGTGTAATTAATTGTGATAAGCGAAATATCAGGCAACTCGTGACTTTATCAAAGAGAGGGAGTCATGATAAGTAAAGTAGCATGCAACTAGAGAAATAGCATGCAATAAGTATATCGCATGTGACCTATAGCAGTCGCAAAACAACAAAAAACTGCAATGTAAGTCGTTTGTGGCCTTTTTCCTCTGATTTGAAAATGGTAGTATACGGGGCCGCAAAAATCAACGCCGGTGTTAATGAATGGTCGTCCAGATTGTACCCTTGGTGCTGGTAAATTACCCATTATTTGGGAGAGTAACTTTGGATTGGCTTGAGTACATTTTACGCATTTGTGTACGATTGATCTCGCTAAGGTCTTGCATTTGATGGGCCAAAATTTATATTTTGTAATAGCTTCAAGACCTTGGGGCCCCACGAGTGAGTGCTTAGGATGGATGTCCTTGACTATTAATCTTGTTATATTGTCCAAGTATGGCAGTAACATAGGGTGTTTTGCCTCAAAAGGTAAATTGGCAGCATCCAATCTTCCTCCAAATCTTAAAATGCCGTGCTCGTCTAAGAATGGGGTGAGGTTGCTCAATGGGCTCGATTTGTGCAACTGATGATGCTGCTGCAGGTTGTGGATCTCAGATTTGAAATCCTCTGATTGTATTGCCTTGACGATGATGCGTAGTGCTTGCTGCTTCTCCAACTGGGTTAATGCTAGAGTCGGACTTAAATTCTCTGAGGTTCGCTTCTTGCATCGGTTTATGAACCGTAGAACATAACCAGTTATCCGTAACAATCTGCCAAACGAGTTTTTGTGTCCGATTTCGAAAATGAAGTTGGTTGAAGTCGTAGCTGCTAGGGATTCACTGAGGTTGCGTGCGCTTCGCAAGCAGCTGGCCACTCCTTTTCGCTGCCGTGTAGGAAAATCGGACCGCGAAACCATAAACCGTAGGTTTTGAATTGGCTCGGTGCTATGGGTCGCGTTTAAATGTCTGCTGGGGTTTTTTTTTGTTTCTACGTGCCGCCACTGCTCCGGATTTGAAAGCTCATGAATTGTGCCAATGCGGTTGGCAACAAAGGTGTGAAAGCCTGATGATTGCGATTGTATCCAGGATAAAACTATTTGAGAGTCAGTCGAATAATAAGTTGGAATGTCAGTCATGTTGAGAATCTGTTTGATTCTATCTGCCAGCTCTGCAGCCAATTTTGCTCCACAAAGCCTGGGAAGGATGATCGTCTTGATGGGTGCTACATGTGATTTAGCACATAGTAATCGAACAACGATGACGTTATCCTGCTTGACAGAACGTATATATGCGGCAGCACCAAAAGTTTCAGTTGAGGCATCGGCAAATATGTGAAGCTGTCTTGACTTTGGTAGGCTGTGGGAGTACATGTGTCGTGGTATAACGAAAGATTGTCCATCGTGTCTGCATTTCATAGCAGCATCCCAGTCCAGCTTTAGTTTCCAAATAGCTTGAAGTTGTATTTTTGCGGTCGTTACGATTGGGGCTAAGAATCCTAGAGGGTCGAATATGCTGAATATGTCCGACGCAACGGAGCGTTTTTTGTATGTATTTTAACTGTTCGTAGCCAATTTAATTTTGTAGATATCAGATGTTGGTGACTAAGTCAAACCTAGGGTTTTGATGAAATCATCACTGCTTGCATTGAAGTTGTGGCACAGCTGAATGTCTTGAGGCGGAATTTGATCTAGTAGGCGTTTGTCATTCGCGCACCATTTCCTTAGGTTGAATCCAGCTTGGGACAGTAGGGCTTTGAGTTCTGATTGGGTTTTCAATAATTCCGGCAAGCTGTTGCTTCCAGTCATGATGTCATCGACGTAACAATTTTGAATTTTCTGACTGATTTTTAAGAGCTAGATCCACTAAACATTTAGTCCCTAAATACGATGCTGGTCGCGTCCCATATGTTACGGTGTTCAATTGATACTGTTTCATTGGTTCTTCAGGAGAGCGTCTTCAAAGATTAGCTGGAAGCTTCTTTGTTCTGGGTTGATGCTGACCTGCCGATACATTTTCTCAATATCTGCTGTTAGGACGCATCAATATTGTCTGAACCGTAGTAATATCGAAAAAAAGATCTTGTTGAACTGTAGGACCAGCATGCAGGATATCATTGAGCGCTACATTGGAAGTTGTTTTCGCCGATGCATCGAAAACTACCCGCACTTTGGTTGTGACACTGTCTGGCTTGGTGACGCAGTGATGAGGAAGGTAGTAATGTATGCTGGGAACTACAGTGATTTCTTCCATGTGACCCAGAGCTAAATACTCATCCATGAATTTAACATATTCTCGCTGTAAGTCGGGCTGACGTGCTAGTTTGCGTTCCAAACTATAAAACCTTCGCAAGGCCATGTCCTTCGATTCGCCCAACGTGGATGGATCAGTAGTGAAGGGTGTAATGAATCATGCGACGCCGCTAGCGGCCACTACTAACACACATTGCTGCTAGGTGGCTTGTCATTTCACGTTGGTTGTGACGAGCGCACATTTCACGTCAATTTTTTCGTGGGATGTCAAGGTGAAGTGACAGCCACGTGGCAGTGGAGAGTGTGAGTGGTGGCCGTCACGCAAGAGCGGTCGGCGATTTTCTTTGACAATTTCGCGGCTGCTATCTACTCGTAAGCAAAATAAAGTGATTCTTGGTGTAGTTGCAAAATATAATTCCATACTTAGAACAATGTGGAAAATCGACGAAATTAATTTAAGCGGCATATTTAGTTAAGCTCAGCATACCAGAAGTAGGAAGTGTGTGAGCGGATACAAAGGTATGATGTTCAGTTCGATCCAAATTATAATCAAATCTAAATAAATGCATCCAACACAGTCGCCATCGTCGCAAGCTGCATACCTTCAATTCCAATCAGCTCTTAAGGCATCCGTTCATCACTAAATGGACGAATGTGGACCGCCTTCGTCAGAGCTGCAGAGACACAATCCATCAATAACGGATTACAGTTGTGTATTGAGCCATTAAGATCTCTTGATCAAGAAAATGATGAACATTTGGACTTAGCGTTAGAAACACTTGCTAAACCTGAAGGCTTAAAGACGGTTGATACTCACGTCTGGAGATTATTTACCGGTGTTTTGTTGAATCGGCTATCAGGGGTACGTAGAAGATATTTGATTGTACTCTAAATGAACAATCTGCCACCAAATTGTTGAGCATCACATCAAAATTAGATAGATTGTATGATACATTAGCTATTTTCATCCAAGCAGTTCATACTCCTACCATACATATCATTTTGCTGACAGACCTCAAAGTGCTAGAGCAGTGTTATACATTTTTTTTAAAATAGCATTAATAATGTTCCTGCCCGCTTTGGTGAGGGCTCAACTGTTATATTTGGGAATTGCCAGAAAATTCAACAAAAAAACCATTGATATCATTTCAAATAACATTCATATATTTGTACATAAAAATGACATAAACTATGACGATATTAATCCATTATCTCTGGGTTTATGCTCCGTGGGTAAGTTTATATTTCTCGTGGATGTTAAAATAACTGCCGACACTTGGAAGTGCATTTCAGAACTAAGTAACGAGTGTTGCACTTTTGTCAAAAATAATAATATTCCCATTCCATGGATTAGTTTCCCAGTTGATTTCCTTTGCGATGAAATTTATCAGAGTATTTTGATAATTTTAGAAAACACAACAGATGATGATTTGCAATCTTATACCAAGATTGAAAGGATACTTAAAATCAATTCCTTCTACTTGAAAGTTGTAACGAAATTCACTTCTGACTTTACGCATCAATTTTTCGATGGATATGAGCCATTTGTGAAACTTTGCGTTCTTTTAACGAGTTGCCAGAAAACGTCATAAACTCAAAAGTGGGACAAAACTTCAAGCAGTACCTGACAGTAGAGGTGAATGCTCTTCTCACTGAAATATTCAAAAGTACTGGCTTTGGAAATGCCCTCTGTAATTTCGAAATAGTGGATTCTCAGATATTCCATGCATTTTGCTTACTTTCAATGGAAGTTTTAGAACAAATAATTATATCACCGGAATTATCAGTTGCCGAAGTATATTTTCACAGCAAGAAAGTTACAATTGTCAGCAAACTTTTGAAAGAAATCGGGCTTTTAAGAATTCCCTTCAATAAGACCAACAAATTTCAATCCTATCCTCATTTTAATTCAGAGGTAATCAGTACATATACGTGAAATAAAAAGCATATAAATATTAAATATTGTACACCAAAACAGCACAAAAAGAACTTCCTAAACGAAAAAACACGATAAATTTTAAAATCCAGTCAAATATAAGACAACCCTATTTCCTTACTTAATTATTAGATAGAATTATTAAAATAAAGTATTAGGGATATTTATGTATATAAAAAGGATATAAGTAACTATAAGCAATTTATCAATCCTATCCTACTTAAATTAAGGACTATTTGTTAATCCGAATTATTTGTTTTATTTATTCGTATGATGAGTTAAAATTAACAAACGCCATTGATTCAAGCAAGCTTACTTTAATCAACACGGAATTGAAAATTGAAAAGAATAAACTTCCATAACTTTGACTTTTTAATAAATTTAACTCAACAAGTAAATAAGAAAGAAACAATTCATTTCAGCTGGGAAAATTTTAATTACTTGTTAAATTTATTTATTTTCCTATCCAAACAATTAATATCTAAACATAAAACTTATTAATCGCATTGAAAACGCGCAAATGATTCTTTTATTTTTTTTATTGCGAAATTTTTGTAGATTCGGATTCGGGAGTATCTAAAGGTTATAACAATCACAAACTTTGTGTAAGGTACTTAATTTTTTTTCTTAGAACAATAGTGTTAAATGAATATGGGAAAATTAAAAGCAATCGATTAAGAAGAAATTAAAACATAACAAGGAGCATTTATACAAGTAGAGGTTTAATGCTTTTTGAAAAACAAAAGAGGTTAACAATAAAATGAATTGCTAAACATTAAAACAGTATTTTCCTTTCCAGTGGTCCTTCCTTTCAGCGGAAAATAGAGTGCATGGTAAGTATGCCGTCGCGAGGGTAGGGTTTGAGAAAATCCGCTGAGGTCGGTTTCGCGTCGCGTGCGGTACGCGGCGCCTTTTTATAAGCGTAGCTTTCGTCGGGTTGAGTTAGCGTAGTATATTTTTCGGTACCACGTCGGAAATTCGGGAACGCGAAGTAAAGATTAGATTTTTGGCCTTTGACTGGTTGTATGAAGAAATACGGAGTAACGTAAAGTAGGTTTCCTCTCCTTATGATTGTGTTTTGTGACGCGTTTGGAAACGGGCATTTATTGGTGGCTGAAAATTGTAGATGAGCGTAATCCATTTGGAGACCCGCGACTGAAATCCTCTCCGATCTAGCTGGCCGACAAGCAGCCACCGCAAAAATGGATTACGGTGCACGGATTGGTTGACCGGTTGGTACCATCCGTTGGCACTACTCAGACTTAACGTCTAGAACCGATGAGAAGTCGGTTCCTCGTTCGGATCAAGACTTTAAAATCATTACAAGGGTAAGGAAACTTCATATCTACCGTCTGCGTTGTGCTTCGTCCATCGGGCAAAATGAGCTTCGCATAGCTTTTCACTTGGAGATAAGTGTTGCTTGCTTTGCGGCAAATTGTCCAGGTTCCAAAATCGCTCGACTTGTTGTGAAATTGCATTATCTTGAATGCCTACTCCGCAGGTAATATTATCACTGCTTGTTCCGCCTATGCATCCACCAACGATCCAACCAAATGCCGTGTTTTGAAGAGTGGGAAGGTTCTCGCCCAATTTTATCTGGCCTATTGATAGGAGTTGATAGTAAAATTCTACTCCCAGCAACAAGTCTATCTTGTCCGGCCGATAGAAGTGAGGATCAGCCAGTTTTATGTTGTTGGGGATTCTCCAATCACTCACGTTGATCTCTATTGATGGCTGTTGAGATATTCTGCGAGGAATTTCATGAGCCTCCACTCTTGTCGTGAATGCCGTGATCTGTGATTTTAGCAGAAAATTAACTCTTGCTGTTGAGTGCTGACGCCCATTTCCAATGCCAAATATTTTAGGATTGCTCGAATCTTTGATCAATTTAAGCTTCTGGTATACTCGCACTGACAGCAGATTTACTTGGGACTCTGAATCCAAAACAGCTCTACATGTTGTATTGGCGCCATCATTTCCTTGAATTGTAACTATCACTATACTAAGCATCATGTATTTCGCTTGTGGTTTCAATATACCCGTTGCTAAGGACGATGCTTCGCCTTCCTGCCTAATCGAAATACCTTGCTTCGTGGTGGACGCTGAGGTTTCAAATTTCGGCCGTTGAGCTGCTTTCTTTCCTGCTGCATCTTACTTCTTGTCGAGGTGTAGTAACGTATTGTGTTTTTTGGAACAATGTCTGCAAGTTCCCCTCGTGCAATTCTTTGACGCATGGTCTGCTTGTAGGCAGTTAACGCATTTCGAGTGCTTTTGAATAAGCTTGAGTCGATTTTCCGGGGTTAAGGTCAGGAGAGTTTTGCACACAAAAAGTGGGTGTGATGCGTTGCAAGCAATACAGTTATTGTTGGTCACAGCAGTTAAAGACTTTGCGGATGCTGAGCGTTTTTTGTCCTCTGCCTTGGGTTTGGAGCCGAGCGCTTCCAGGGATTGAAATCTGTTTTCTAAGAAACTCAAGAGCCCTTTGATGGTTTGAAGTTGTCTTGGATGAGCTAATGACTGCTCATACAGCACGTGTGTAGTTTTGTTCAGCTTGCGTATGAGTATAAATAACAACAAAGGATCCCATCCTGTGGTTGAGATTCCGACATTCTCCAATCCTTTTAAACATTCCCGTGTTATATCGTGGAGTGAGCTGACTCAATCGTGTGAGATGATTAACCAAGTAAATTCGACAATAGCGCATTTGCAATTAATCTCGGATTCTCGTAGCATTCCTTGAGGATCTGCCATGCTGCAGATTAATTTTCATTGGATAATGGCAAGTGCTTTATTAAATTTTCAGCTTCCTCTGATAGGTTGGCCCGAAGATACCACAATTTTTCACATGGTGAAATATCCTGTTTGTGAACCACTTCGGAAAACAGGTCGTAGAACTGACGCCAATTTAAATAGTTTCCATCGAACTTCGGAATTTCTATTTTAGGTAGCTTTATTTTCATGCTACTATCGCATCTCAAAGTTAGTAGTTTATGGGTATCTGCTGTGGTCCACTTGGCTGGAGATGGCCAGTCAGTGAAACGTCCCGGTAAGAACTTGGTTCTGCCAACTAAAAACCCCTTGACGTCATAACCAAGTGATTCAGGATCATCAACTACTGCGCATATTTGATGGTGTAAAGCTTCGAGTTGCTGCCAGTACTCGGAGACGGGTTGCTTTTGCACTTGATAGAAGGCTGTTGATTGTCCAGAAAGTGTTTCCGCCTACCTCTGTAGAACGTGGTCTAACTGCCTCCCTGATCGTGTTGGCCTTTCTCAGCAGCTGGCGTATAGGATTATCCCTAGCTGAATCACTCTCTTGAGTAATGGGTGCCTTCCTTGCATCGAGGTTTGACGATGGCGTCTGGATTTGTGTGGATGCCTTCCTGGCTTCAATGGTTGATGAAAGTATCTGAATTTGTGCCTCAAACAACTCCTTGTATTTTAAATGAAGTGACGCAATGGAAGTGTAGTAATCGCTGATAAAATAGCCGTCCTGACTTTCAACCGTCAGGATGGTTCCTGATCTCCATATCGGTAGACTCGAACTGCTCCCATGCCTCTTCCAGCCGCCGCAATCACTCTTGATAATAATCAAAAGTCTTACGCTGTGCCGGATCCTTCCCCACGTTTGAGATGATCCCCTGAATTTCCTTTCCAGTTACCTCCTGTTCGGCGATGAGCTTCTCCATGTTGAAGCTATTCGGATCCGTTTGAATCTGAAGATTGCGAATACGGGAACGTGGAATGTGGAACGAGATGTGTCCTTGAACTCGAGGAGTGAGATGAGTCCTGTCACGGTCGCCAAATGTTCACGAATTGACTCTTTTGTCAATACGGGTCAAATTCGTTTGATTGTTCTTTAATAACCACAGCACTTGAACTGGGATATTAATGGTGAATCGCGTTTTCAGGGATAATTACGGCACTTGTAACCGTATTATCTTGAAGTTTATTTGAAAGGAGTAAAACCTTTTAATATTCACGGCACTTGTTACCGCAATATTAATTTAGCACTGATTATTGCAGCGGAGTGAATTGTTTTAATATCCGCGGTACTTGTCACCACGATATTAATTTCGAACTTTCTTTTAACCAAGAAACAAAAAGACTGTTGAATGAGGGTTAAAGACTGACTAATTTATTTTGATTACAATTCTTTGTATACAGATATGTTACTTACTCACTAGCATAAGCATAAACGAAATTCCCACGTCGTCAGCAGAATGCATCTTCACCTTGACTACCTGGCAGTCTAGGTGTCGCATAGCCAAAATGCAATGCGAGAAAAGACGTGCACGAGCACGAGTAATATAATAGTAAATATGAACTTGACTTAGTTCATTCTGCTGACGACGCGTCTAGTTATTTGCGTGAAAAATGTTTCAAAGCAATTAAATATTTACTTGGCCTTGTGAACTAGGAAGATAGTTAATTGATGACGATGAAAGATTA
>OZ017738.1:289403937-289456437 GCA_963969285.1 Odontomyia ornata
GCTGGAATTGCGGAGAAAAGGGGCACCTGCAAAAAGACTGCAACAAGCGAAGAAAACCGAGCTATTGTCAAGCGGGTGCAGCCAGGAGAAGCCTAGACCGAGTCCGGAGTCCAGAATGGAAGCCCTTCAAGCTGAGGGGTCGGGAAGCATGTAAGAGCCAACTTCGTGGGGCAGAGGTTGGCTAGGAGGATTGACGTCCCCAGCAACTCCGTCACCGTGTCAAGACTACATCGTGGAGAAGCAGACTTATGCCTTCCGGGTCAAATTGCCCCATAACAATCGACACTGGTGCAACCCGATCGATTATCCGACCAGACCTAGTGAGGCAACAACTTCACAAGGGCAGGATTTTCTCACTATGGACAGCTACGGGAGAAACTGCACTTGTCTATGAAGAGGTCAACCTCCAGATACAGTGGGAAAACCTTGCGTTCCGACATAATTTTCTGATCGCAAACATTATATATGACTGCATTCTTGGAATGGATTTTCTGCGACCACATGGAACCACGTTGGATTTGGGCAAACGGGTATTGAAATGGCAGAATGTAGAAGTACTGATGGAGGATCCCAGCGTCCAAACTCCCAAGATGAATGTTATAGTATGTACCGACACTAATGTACCGAATTCTTCCGAAAATATTGTATGGGCCAAGCTTGATGGTGATTCTGGAGACCACCGATCTTATCTGATAGAGCCAACGAAGACGTCCGCATTGCGCAGTTTGATTGTAGGACGAAGCCTTGTAAGATCCATAAGGAACGGATATGTGCCGGTTAGAGTCCATAACACCGCAGACTCAACCACGAACATCAAAGCGGGAGAAGTCATCGGCAGCTGCCAGCCTGTTTCCACCATCACCTCCTTGGAAGCCACTCACGACCATCATTGGAAAAGGAGGCAAGGCGCAGACAAAGCCCAGGAATCCACGTCTGCAATATTGAAGCAGTTCAAATTGCCAGTGCAGCTATTCAAGCGAGCCTCTGATCTGGTCACCAAGTACAGTGACATCTTCTCAACAAGCCCGGATGACCAAGGCCGAACGAGTATGGTAACTCACGTCATAAATACACAGGGAGCCAAGCCGATTTGACAAGCGCCGAGACGCCTTCCTATAGCCAAACAAGGAGAAGTGAGTGGACTGATCTCGGACATGGAAAAACAAGGCGTTATCGAACCTTCTGTCAGTCCATGGGCCGCGCCAGTAGTTATAGTAAAGAAAAAGGATGGTAGCACTCGTTTTTGTGTCGACGATAGGCAGCTTGACGGCGTCACTAAGAAAGATAGTTACCCACTCCCACGCATCGATGACATCATGGACACTTTAGCCGACGCAAAAAGGTTTTCTACACTCGATCTCAAGAGTGGCTACTGGCAGATAGAAATCAACAAGAAGGACCGAGAGGAAACCGCATTTTCAGTTAGGACCGGGTTGTGGCAATTTGTGGTGATGCCATTTAGGCTTTGCAATGCTCCAGCCACTTTCGAATGCCTGATGGAATACGTGCTACGTGGCCTCACCTGGAAAACCTGCTTGGTGTACCTAGATGACATCATTGTAATCGGGAGAAAGTTCGAAGAGCATATTCGGAACTTAGAAGAGGTTTTATCCCGATTGCAAGTGGCGAATTTGAAACTTAGTCCCAACAAGTGTACCCTTTTCGCAGCTGAATAGAAGGGGTCAAAATAGACCTTCCGAAAATTGAAGCCGTGAAAAGCTGGCCAACACCAAAAAACAAGCGCCAACTACGAAGTTTTCTGGGTCTGGCAACCTACTATCGAAGATTCATCAAAGACTTTGCCAAAATAGCTAAGTGTCTCCATCAGTTAACCGAAAAAAATTGTCCGTATGTCTGGAATGAACAATGCCAGGCAGCCTTTGAGACCTTGAAAGAGAAGCTGTGTGAAACCCGGAAAAATGTTTGTAGTTGACACCGATGCGAGCAACGGCGGTATTGGAGCTGTACTCTCCCAGCAGATCGATGGCGAAGAAAGAGTCCGCTCGTATAACAGTCCTGTTCTCTCAAAAAGTGAGAGGAACTACTGCGTGACCAGGAAGGAGCTATTGGCTATAATAGAGGCAACCAAGCAGTTCCACAAGTACCTATATGGCCAAAAATTTGTTCTTCGAACGGACCATGCATCGCTAAGATAGCAACTTAACTTCAAAAGCCCCGAGGGACAAGTTGCGAGATGGATCGAAAGATTGCAGTAAAACGACTACGAAATTGTTCATCGGAAGGGCGGAATTCATGGAAATGCTGACGCCCTATCTCGTCGTCCATGTCCACCTAATTTTAAGCATTGCCGACGGATTGAAGAAAAGGAGCCACCCGTTGATCTGCAATTGGTAACGGCCGAATCCGATAAAGGTTGGTCTCCGGAGGAGATTCGAAACGCCCAGTTAGCCGATGCAGACATCGGACCATTGCTCGCGTGGAAGGAGCCAACTGGGCGACCTGAGTGGAAAGACGTTTCAATGCATGACGCAACCCTGAAAAGCTATTGGGCACAATGAAACTCCCTTCAAGTGGAGGATGGCATACTCAGGCGGAAATGAGAAACGGTGGATGGCAGCTCCTATAGGATGCAAACTATACTTCCCAAAGGCCGAATCCACGATGTGATTTAGGAAATGCATGAAGGATCCTCGGGAGGCCACCTTGGTGTTAACAAGACCTTAGCGAAATTGCGGGAACGGTTTTACTGGCTCCACGCTCGAGAAGACGTAGAGGACTGATGCCGTTGATGCACAATTTGCGCTTCCGTCAAAGGTCCAAAGTGACGACTGAGGGGACAAATGCAAACCTACAACGTGGGCGTACCGTTTGAAAGGATTGCTGTTGACATCGCAGGACCCTTTCCTGAATCCGAATGGGGAAATCGATACACGCTGGTTGTGGCCAATTATTTCACCAGTGGCCCGAGATCTACCCCCTTCCCAACCAGGATGCAACTACCGTAGCTGAACAGCTAGTATTAAATGGGGTCAGTAGGTACGGCGCTCCCTGCGAACTACATTCGGATCAAGGCCGAAACATTGAGTCAAAAGTTTTTGGCGAAATGTGCGAACTACTGCAAATATAGAAAACGATAGAGTGGTCGAACGTTTCAACGGCACGCTCAGTAAACACCTGGCCAAGATGATTGACGAGAACCAAAGGGACTGGGACCGACATATCCCACTATTTTTGATGGCGTACAGAGCTGCCGAACATGCATCGACGGAACAAGCTCCAGCCAAAGTCATTTTTGGAAAGACTATTCATCTGCCAGCTGATATAAAGTTCGGGACACCCCCTGAGAAACACCAAACGATCTCGGAGTACGCAAGTGAGCTAAGACAACGGTTGAACCAGATACATCGGACAGTGCAAAAACACCTCGAATCAGCTACTAACCGCATGAAGACCAGGTATGATCTAAAGGCTAATTCTACTGGCTTGTAGCAATATGACTTGATCTGGCTATATAACCCACAGCGATGGAAGAGTAGGTCTCCAAAGTTGCAGCATAATTTGGAGGGACCATACCGGGTTACAAAGCGAATCAACGACGTCGTATATCGCATACAGGAATACCGTAACATCTAGGGAGAATTGACTACAACTGGCGACACATCTTTTCGGGGCGAACAGAACTGAGGTGGGGGCAGTGTGACATGCACGAATAATTCTGCAAGCTACTGTTGCAATTGTTTTCACAACCATTGAGAACCTAATGATCAGCAAAGTGAATTTACTCGATACCACGAGAACACACCAAGCCTGATCAACATCTGAAAGTGACGTCACTCCATTCATTAAGCTGCTCGAATATACTAGGTACCTCTCGGCAGAACGGTTCGACACCCTATATAAAGGCGAGCTGAATGAATGGGGGGATCATTCATTACAACCGCGATAATAAAAACTGCGATAGAGTGGAGCGCGAGGTAAAGGTGATATTGATTGAGTGATTGTGAAGTGATTTTAGAAGACAATCGCAATAGAAATTTCTGGACAAGTGGAAGTTAGACTTTTAATAGTGGAATTAAAAATTGTGCATTTTTTTAAATAAACTCTTTTAAACTTAATTGAGAAGGACATTGCGTTTTCACTTTCCCGGAACATTAAAATTACTGGCCGCGAATCAAAACACGCGACCATATATATATATATATATATATATATATATATATATATATATATATATATATATATATATATATATATATATATATATATATATATATATATATATATATATATATATATATATATATATATATATATATATATATATATATATATATACAGATATATATATATATATATATATATATATATATATATTTACATATTTTTATATATATATATATATATATATAAATATATATGTATATATGTATATATAATATATATATATATATATATATATATATATATATATATATATATATATATAGATATAGATATGTAGAAATATATATATATATATATATTTATTTATTTATTTATTTATGTTGCCATTAATAGAGTTACCTCTAATACAAATGGTGAAGTATACTAAGAAACACACAAAATAAACAAATTAGTAAACTAATAAGTTTTTGTTTAAGTAAATAAAAAGAACGAGGAAAAGGACAAAGTTGTAGACGATCATGATTGCGAGGTAGCCTTAGCAGTGGACAATGGAAGTACGGGTTAATCCGAGCAAAAGTTACAAGAAAGATACTAGCATTTCTACCCGAGCGCAGAATTAGCCTATAATAAATTCGAGAATCAAGATTTGTATCCGTAAGGCGGTTACATATTTTAAAGAGTAGACATTCATCAAGTATCAATCTGCGAATTTCAAGAGAAGGAATCTGAAGGAAGGACAGGCGATTCTCGTAGGTCGCATAAGGGATTTTGAGTTTGAAAAATAGAAAACGGGTGAACTTCCTCTGGACAGATTCAAGGAGAACAATCAGATAATCATTGTGAGGTGAACAAATTTGGGAACAATATTCAAGAAGAGAACGTACGACAGACTTAGGGTTAGAAAAAATAGAAGTATGCCTAAGAACAAAACCCGAAACACGGGAAGCTCTAGTGACTAAGTTTATAAAGTGAAGGTTAAATTTGAGCTTTGGGTCGAAGATAACCCCTAAGTCTTTCACCTGATCCACTACTGTTAGAGGAGTTTGATTCAGTAAATAGGAATTGGATATTGATGAACTTTTCAACGAAAACGACATTTTATGGCATTTTGGTACATTTGAATTCAAAAGGTTAGCCTTACACCAAGAAAACAGAGATAACAGATCGTTTTGGAGAATATGACAGTCAGCAGGCGAGTTGATTTCTCTGTAGATCTTCAAATCATCCGCAAATAAGAGACAGGAAGAGTTAAACACTGGTGGGAGATCATTGATAAACATGGTGAAAAGGAACGGACCTAAGATGGAACCTTGTGGAACTCCAGAGCAGGGATGAAATGACTTAGAAACTGAGTCATCAATGACAACTTGGCATGTTCTAGAAGCTAGGTATGAAGTTAACCATGACAAAACGGAGCCACTCACACCATAATGCTGCAATTTGCAAATAAGAATGTCATGGTTGACAGTGTCAAATGCCTTAGAGAAATCAGTGTAGATAGTATCCACTTGAAGACTGTCATTTAAGACTACCGCCACAGTGTCAGTAAGTTCCAAGAGATTGGTTATGGTAGAACTATTTGGCACAAAACCATGCTGCTCAGCAGCTATTTGGAAACAAAGAGAAGAATAGAGCTCTAGGTGGACAATTCGTTCTAAAATTTTAGAAAAGGATGAAAGTTTTGAGATAGGGCGGCAATTCTCCACCATGGTCGGGTCACCACTTTTGTTATATATGCATATATGTTTATATATAGTATATATATATATACAGAGGTGGCCAAAAGTGATCGGACAATACAAGAAACAAGCAATAAAATACTTTTACGAGCATAAGCTTTGAAATGAAATAAAAATTTTTCCCTTATATAAAAGTTACTTGTATTCTCAATTAATTGCACAAAAAAATAAAACAGAAATAAAAAGATTTTCACAAGAAAATTAACAACTAATTCAAATTCACATTGCATCAAGTGGACAAAAGTAATCGGACATTTTGAAAAGTGTGAAATTAGTCATTGAAGTTTGGAGCAATTCTTTTCTTTTCATTTCCGAGTTTAAAAGGGAATTCCCCTAATTATATGTTGATATGTGTTTTTCTGATATCAGTCATTTACTTGCCAGTTTTAAGTGAAGAAAGTTAAACATGGCTAAGAATCGCAAAGAAACCGGTATACATGAAAGAAAAGTTATAATAAAGTTGTATAAAGAGAATAAATCCTTTTCTGAAATATCAAAAATAATTGGAAGAAGTCGTTCGACAGTTTTCGATATCGTGAAACGGTTCAGAAAAAATAATCAGGTGGAAAACGAAATTAGGAGTGGTCGACCATGTAAACTAACAGAGACAGACGCACGAAAAATCTTATGAATTGTTCAAAAGAATTCGACTACAACGTCCAGAAGTATTAGGGATCAATTAGCAGATGTAAATGGTACCAATGTTAGTGCCCGGACTATTCGTAGAGCTCTCAGCCGTGCTGGTTATCAAGCGAGAGTACCTCGAAAGAAACCACTAATTAGCAAAGTTAATAAGAAGAAAAGATTATGCTTTGCAAAAGAATTTAAAAGCAAGCCGCTCGACTTTTGGACTCGTATAATATTCTCTGATGAGAGTAAGTTTAATATCTACCACTCCGACGGCAGGTTGTTGGTGTGGAGAACTCAAAATAGTGAGCTTCATCCCAAAAACATTCAACATACAGTAAAACACGGAGGTGGCTGTGTAATGGTCTGGGGTTGCATGGCTGCCAACGGTGTAGGAGAACTTGTTTTCATTGACGAAGCTATGGACAAACTAGGTTACTTGTCGATTTTGAAAGAAAATTTGAAAAAAAGTGCACAAAAATTGGGTCTTGATGGTCATTATTTGTTCCAGCAAGATAATGACCCAAAGCATACAGCTCATGATGTTCGTATGTGGCTCCTTTTCAACACTCCTGGTCAATTAAAAACACCACCGCAATCCCCAGACCTAAATCCCATCGAACATCTTTGGGATCATCTGGATAAAAAAATAAGGAACCATCACATTACTAATAAAAGTCAACTGAAGACGGTGTTATTAGAAGAATGGGACAACATTACTCCGGACGTTACCCGTAAGTTGGTACAGTCTATGCCCAATAGGTTAACAGAAGTTATAAAACAAAAAGGATACGCAACTAGATATTAAAAGCCTATGTTCTAATGGAATCATCAGAAAGAAAAGTATTACAATTGAACGTCCGATTACTTTTGTCCACTTGATGCAATGTGAATTTGAATTAGTTGTTAATTTTCTTGTGTAAATCTTTTTATTTCTGTTTTATTTTTTTGTGCAATTAATTGAGAATACAAGTAACTTTTATGTAAGGGAAAAATTTTAATTTCATTTCAAAGCTTATGCTCGTAAAAGTATTTTATTGCTTGTTTCTTGTATTGTCCGATCACTTTTGGCCACCTCTGTATATATATATATATATATATATATATATATATATATATATATATATATATATATATATATATATATATATATATATATATATATATATATATATATATATATACGAGTATATATATATATATATATTTGTGTATATAAAATATATTTATATAAATATATATATATATATATATATATATATATATATATATATATATATATATATATATATATATATATATATATATATATATATTGGATAGTATTGAGCTTTTTTTGTCACTAGTTGGTGTTCGTTGTCATATACACACAAAGCTAATCAGATTGCGTCAAACCGAACTGCGTTGGAAAGGTGATATTCCAGTCTACAATCTTCAAATGGATAGTTTTGTATTTCGTCGTTCGTGTCAAAAGTTGTATTCATTTAAAAATGAGTCAAATTTCTGAAAAAATTCGTTATATTTTCCAATATCACTACGATCAAGGTGAGAATGCATCGCAGGCTCATGGAAAAATTTGTGTTGTCTATTGTCAAGATACTTTAGCAAAAACCTTAGCCAAGAGATGTTTCACTAGCTTTCGTTGTGGAAATTTTGATGTCAAAGATGCACCTCGCTCAGGTTGACTAATCACTGAAAAAGTCTATCAAATCTTACAAAAAATTGAAGAAGACTGACGCGCAACAGCCATGACTTTGCTAAGGAACTGAATATCCATCACCAAACAGTTTTGAACCATTCGTGTAAGGCTGGATACACAAAGAAGCTCGACGTTTGGGTGCCGCATGAATTAACACAAAAAAATTTGATTCCATTTGCGAAATGCTAATAAAATGCAACGAAACCGAGCCTTTTTTGAAGCAAATCATTACGAGCGACGAAAAATGGGTAAGATACGATAATGCCATCTTTGATGACCTGGCAAAAATTGACAGAGTTTGGCTGAGAAGTTTTGATGCATCCACTGTATAGTCCAGACCTTGCACCATCTGACCATCATTTGCTTCAGTATCTGCAAAACTTTCTTGATGAAAAGCAGTTCACCTCAAAAAGGGACTGTGAAAATGACTTGGTCAAGTTTTTGGCCGATAAACCATAGAAGTTCTACACAGATGGAATAATGGCTGTACCCAAAAAATGGCAAAAACTCATAGATAATAACGAACAATATGTACTTAAATAGAAATCATTTTAAATAAAAAGAAATATTCAATCGAAAAATGACAAAAATATGCTCAATACTTTTTAGAATATCCAATATAAAAAATCATATATATGTTATATTTATTTATTCGCGATATGACGAAATTTATAAACACGGTGAAGGTCAATGTTTTGGATATCTGTCTTTACGTATATAAATATATCCATGTGTCGGAACATTTTCCTTCTGGAAACCGATCTCCCGGACTCCAGATATTTTATATTGAAAAGAAAAGTCGGTATATTTTCCTTTATTACTGAAGATTTAATGTGGTAAAAATTTAAAATATGAATCTAAGCACTGGTAAAATTAATTAAAGAAAATGAAACATCCACGTTGGCGTCTGACTTGTTGTGGATTGTGTAATATAGTACACTTGAATAGCTGGTTACGCTTTTTGTCGCAACTGTTTAAATCAATATTTAGTGGAGATGGGAACGGTAGCTCCAGATACACTCGCTGTGTTTGCTAGTGTTGCTGATGCTGCTGTTTTTGAAATATCTGATTATTTTTGAGCGACTGCCATTGCATAGGATAAGGAAAAATAGCTTATTGCTAGGTTTGTCCATGCAGAGACGCTACACTTATGTTCAGCGTAGTGTTTCGCTACATTCACTTTACTCCCGCCGTTGAGAGTAACGCGATCAACAAGAAATTTGCATAAGAAGTTTAGTTAATTTTTTTTGAAGTTATATCAGCTTTGAGTGTGTCTTTGCCATCTATGAGTAATGGTGCCAGCCTTCTAACAGCATGAATAACTTCATCATTTGATGTTATTAGGCTCACTGTGCGAATCACTCATTCATGTCCTGGTTGTGCTTCTAAAACGTGTCCGAGTTTTCATTGGAGAGGCGGAACGGTTTCCTTACAAATTATAACAATGTCAGAAATTAACCAGATTGCAACAAGCAATTCAAAAAAACCGGCCAGAATTGATCAATAGAAAGGGCGTTGTCTTCCCTCATGACAATGCCAGACCACACACATCTTTGATGACCCGGCAAAAATTGACAGAGCTTGGCTGGAAGGTTTTGATTCATCCACCGTAAAGTCCAGACCTTGCACCATCAGACTTTCGTAACGAAAAGAAATTCACTTCCAAAAGCGACGGTGCAAGTTTATCGCCGATAAACCACAGAAGTTCTACACAGATGGAATAATGGCTCTACCGCAAAAATGGCAAAAGATCATAGATTATAATGGACAATATGTACTTAAATAAAATCCATTTTAAATAAAAGAAATATTCAATCGAAAAATGACAAACAAGGCGCAATGCTTTCTGGACTAACCAATATTTATGCAATGCATGTATATAAATATATATATATATATATATATATATATATATATATATATATATATATATATATATATGTATATTTATATATATATATATATATATATATATATATATATATATATATAGATATATCATGCTTGGTCGATTCTTCCGCTTTCAAGTACATTCATGATATATATATATATGCATGATATATATATGCATAAATATATAAGTACATATATATTGTTACATGTACAAATAATTCTGCGACCTAATGTCGCGATTGTTTTCACATCCATTAAGAACATCATGATCAACAAAAGAATGTACTCGAAAGCGAAAGAATCCACCAAGCATGATCAACATCTGAAAGTGACGTCACTGCACTTGCTCGAATATTCCAGGTAGCTCTCGCCAGAACATTCGCCACTGTACGAGAAATGGATTAGAGACCCTACATAAATGGACTAGAGACCCTACATAAAGCCGAGCTGAATGAATGGGGGGATTGTTACAACCACGATTTAGTAAAACTACGATAGTGAGGAGTTCGAATTAAAAGCGATATTGATTGTGAAGTGATAGACAGTTGAAGTAAAAATTGATAGACAAGTTGTAAAATAGTGAAATCAATTATTGTGCACAGTGGTTTCAAGAAGTGAGAAAGGAAGCTTTGAAAGTGAAAACTTTTATCCATTGTGCACAACAGTGAAATCTAACGAGGAAACTGGTGGAAAAATAGCTGAAACAATAAAAATGCCGGGAAACTTAAAACTAAAAATTAATGAATTGAGCATATCGGAGCTTAAGGAGGAATTTGAACATCGAAGTCTGGCTGGTACAAAGGCCATACTGTTTGCACGCTTGCGTGACGCGATCGAGTCAGAGTGCACGTATCTGGATACGGCTGAGCCCTCAGGCGCGGAAAAATGTGCAGAAGGTGGAGAAGTAGAAAGTCAAAGGAACCTGAAAATGTGCTGATGCAAATGTTGATGTTGATGCAGCAAGATCAGTGACAACAAAACTTCGAAATCAAGCCAGACATCACACAGAAGCTTAATTAACAATCAGCGAAGCTAAACGAACAATGAGCGAAGCTAAATGAACAATCAGTTAAGCTAAATGAACAACCAGCAAAGCTAAATGAACAATCAGCGAAGCTGGACCAACAGGCGATCGAAATCAAGGCAGATTGCTACCGAAATAAAAGAGGAGCTCAGTGGTCTGAACAAACAAATTAAATGCGTTGAGGAAAAGATTTACCAGGTCTACGAAAAGGTCAGTCAGGTTGGGAAGAGAATCAACAATGGAATGGAAAAAGTGAAAAAGGACTTGGAAGCAGCGAAGGCAGTAGTAACCACTTCTCCAGCCCCGCTTACAACCGCAGCACAAAGGTCATCCAGAATGTGAAAGCACCAATATTCGACGGGCAAACCGCCTGGAGCATTTACAAAACCCAGTTTGAAGTCACCGCTAGAGCAAATCACTGGAATGAGCAGGAACGAGCAACTGCATTAATTCTAGCTCTAAGAGGCCCACCCGCCGAGCTGTTGCAGATGATCCCCGTTGAGTTGCCCTCAAACCCGGCTGTTATAATGAATGCGCTCAACATGCGTTATGGAGACGATCATCTGAAGCAAATTTACCTTTCACAGCTACAGCATTGGATGCAGAAGTCTGGCGAAACCTTACAGCAGCTAGCCCAAGACATTGAGCGACTGGCACTTTTGTCTTACCCAGCTTACGACCCAGAACATCAAGATGATGCAGTGCCAGAAGCATTCATCAGTGCATTAAAGGACCAGAAATTGCAACAAGCCATGCGTTTAGTTAAGAACGCATTGGCTTATAGTCTGAGCTTTGAGGCAGCGAAAAATGTAAGTCGTACCACTTCCCGAGTTCGCAAAGTAGTGACAGTTGAGTGTAGGTGTGAGCGCGTGAAAATTAAACGAGAGCCACGGGAAAATGGTGCGCCTAGATGCTGGCATTGCGGTGAGAAAGGAAACCTGCAAGGAGATTGCAAGAAGCGAAGAAAACCGAGCTATTGTCCAGGATGGAGTGATCCAGACCAAGTCAGGAGCCCAGAATGGAAGCCTTTCAAACTGCCGGGGTCAACTTCGTGGGGCAAAGGTTGGCTAGGAGGAGCGTCATCCCCGGTACTACCATCACCGTGTCAAGACTACATCGTAGAGAAGCAGATTTGTGCCTTCTGGGTCAAGTTAACGGAGAACATTGCACCATAACAATCGACACTGGTGCAACCCGGTCGATTATCTGACCAGACCTAGTGAGACAACAACTACTTCACAAGGGCAGGATTTTCTAACTACGGAAGAAACTGCACCTGTCAATGGAGTGGTCAATCTCCAGATACAGAGGGGAGACCTTGCGTTCCGACATAATTTTCTGGTCGCGAACATTATGGACGACTGCATTGTCGCAATGGATTTTCTCTGCGACCACATGGAATCACGTTGGACTTGGGCAAACGGGTATTGGAAGGGCAGAATGTCAAAGTAATCCTAGCGTCTAAACTCTCAAGATGAATGTTATAGTATGCACCAACACTAATGTACCGAATTCTTCCAAAAGCATTTGTAGTGAAGAAGGTAATTTCAAAGTCCGTGAAGGACTGCAGCGATGGTCTGCTGCCTCGGCAGAAGAATGTGTCAGTATTTGCCGAGAATGCCCTTGTCTGGGGACGCGTGAATGCGCTGGCAGGCTAGCATTGCGGTGTCGTGGGGCATTCACGAATTTCTGGGGTCGAGAAAAGCAAGGCGACCGAAGTCGCAAAAATCGTAGGCAACTGCACCATTGCAACTGACTTGTTCATGGAACAAGAGAAACAAGTAAAAAGAAGTGGAAGCCGGGTGACCTCGTCCTTACCCGGAGAGGCTCATGGCCCACAAATGAGGGAGAGGGGCAACCGGGTGCTGATGGAGCCCCCGCGCACCCACCCAACTGGATCAAAATCCATAATTGTTGCAGTGGCCAGGTATTTCTATTTTGAGTGGAAAACTCATTCAAATTAACTTGCTTGAGCCTTCCCATCAGATGAGAAGTACCCCGGTGACCAATTTATGCCATAGACTCATGCAATTCGATTACATAATCACATGTTATAAAGAGGTTAATATGTACCCGGCGGCTGGCTCATGTTTGATGGTGTGAGCCTGCCACCGTACCGGGTCCTTTACCCAGTCCGGCAAATCAAAATGGAAAGACCCAAGGGTTAGTTTTAATGCAACATTGTTTTTTTATTTACTATCATTAAATTCTGATGATGATTAAGACATTTGCGGAAAAGCTCACAACCTACTTTTACAGTTTTAATTTCACTTTTCTCTATTCTAGTGGATGCGACCAATTTTCAGCAACAAAATTTACAGAATTTTTGTTTTTCAAGAAGGGTTCCCTATTTACTTCTGATTTGAAAATTCTATATAGGTAATAAAATTTCCCAGCAAATTGGGAATGTCAATTAGCAGGCCTGCAATCACATTTGATGACTGATTCTTTCAGATTTACAGAGATTAATGTAAGTTAGCAAATAGTTTCGAGTGTAACAAAACATCATCGTTATTACTGTTCATAAAATCTACTGAATTAATAGACAACCGCTAAAAAATCCTCTACAAAAATAGTTAACTGCTCTATGTTATGAGCTAAGAGCAAGTAATTAGGAATTGGTAGCACCCAGAACCGAAAATTTCTGGACAAATATGACACAGCAAATGAGTCTCTAATTCAGCTGATAGAGGTTTTTGTAAGTGAACAATGTTGTTTCAAGTCATTTCTCCATTTGCTTCATTAATTACTTGAACTCTCACTTGGACCAATATAATTTTTTTTTTACACAATTCTGATCTCAGTTTAGTCTTTTGTTAAAGTCTTATTGAAAGAACAATTTAAATTTACTTTGGTAACTCACTCAATAAAACGTCTACTCGAGTATGATTGATTTCTCGATACAAATTCATTACGAACGGAACACGACTAATTTGTTTCTTTTCTGTTTGTCCTCCTTCTATGCTTTTATTTTCCGAATACTCCTTTGATCATAAATAACCCACTAGTAAATTTCCGTGCCTTGCCCTCGATGCTTAAGCAATGCGCTCGCACAACAATCGTCTACTTAATCCCAACATTGCTTCACATCCTTGATTACTAAGTAAATAACCGATATGTTGCGCTCATTGACATGATAGGTTACGGGTGGCAACTGGAGATTGATTTTTTCAATTCTATTACACGGCCACTTTGAATGCGTCCCGTTTTCCTCGTAATATTCCGCTGCTCTGACCTTCCTCTGCCCAGCCCCGCGCCATTCACAACATCCCCCTATTCTAAACATACCTTTCCCAGCTAAATTGTACAGTTGTCCAAGCCGATAGGGAAGTTATACGTTCTAAAAATAGTTATCGGCACTTTACCATTGGAAGATGGGCACGATTTAGTCATCACGGGTGCACAATCATAATCCTATTGATCACACTCCGCATCCACGCACGAGCAAGAGACGGAATTTGACCACTTTCTAGGCCACACTAATACCAAGTCGATCACGATACAATCTACAATCAAGTATCTATTTAGAATCCCCGCTAAAACAAGCCGCAGAACAACAGAAAAATCGGGAGAAAAGATATCTGTACTGCACTTCACACTAATATCGGGCTTAACGCCGAATCTCTAATTTACTCGCTAACTAGTATCAGAACCGCAAAACTGTATTCCGAAGTTATATGTACTAATCATCACCCCGAACCGCCGCGGCGTCCACGCTGCTGCACAATCTCGAGCAGACTGCCGTTCACGGGCTGCACACAATTTCCATTCCGATGAGCGGAATCGAGAATTTGTAGTTTCCATGCTTTCTAGTCATAACCGGATTTTCTATATGGGAATGATTTCTGGTTGTGTAGTGTATAACTTGATCTGGGATAAATTATGCATGAATTTCTTTTAACCCTTTCCCGGCGCCGAGTTCTAATCGAGCAGTTTTAGTTATGCGGAACATACAAAAAATATAAAATCTATAAATTGGCATAAATAAAATTTAAATTCTACATGAAATTATCAAATAATTTAAAGTAATAAAATGGTAAATTTAACTAACTGCTCGATTACTACAGGGCAGCTAATTTTCTCGCGATCCCAAGGCGACGAGGATTGCGAAGAAGGATCTGAAGGATCTTTCATTATAGCATGGGTTGTCTTTAGCGTCGGAATATGGAGTGACGAACAATAAAAGAAAACAAAATTGGCAGACGGACGGACTGATACGTATAGTTGTGTTTTGCCTGAAGAATACAAACCTTGCGTGTTTTGAAACTTTGTGCGGACGGACAGAACAGACGTGGCTAATTATCTATCGGCGCAGGTCTTTTGCGTGGTATATCCCAAATTCTTTTCCCGATGGGTCCGTTATCATATAGCGATTGGGTCCCACTACCTTCTGTATACGGCTTTTCAAGAAGCGCAGACCCAGCTTGGCGTTGTAATGCCCAGCGGCGTCACTTTGGCGGAAATCGCGCCGGAAAACCTCATCAGATTGTACTGCGCCTCATTTGCACATCCCGCGGCCTTAATCTTCCGTCCGATTTGTTGGCGGAGGTCTCCTTTTGGGGCTCCAGCGCAACGACGCGGTCTCCCAAACACTTTAATTGCCGTAACAGCCGGTATGATTTACCATGACAAATCATGTGCTGTCCGAAGGTGGCAAAGTAAGGTGTGACACCGGTGACGAAATGATACGATGACCGCAGGGCGCATGTGATGGCGGACAATCTGCGGTCCCAATCTTTTTGAGATGGGTGGATGAAGAACGGATCGCGGCCAACAATGTGCGATTCAACCATTCGGAGGCGTTAGACTGAGGGGAGTATACGGGCGTCAGTTGGTGTTCAATGCCATACTGCTCGAGTAGGCTCTTAAACTGCCGAGACCGGAACTGTACTCCGTTGTCCGAGTACACACTCTCTGGAACCCCGAACACGTGGAATACCCGACTCTCTAAGAATTTCACGGTGGATGGAGTCGTGAACTTACGAATAGGTTCCACCATTGGGAATTTCGAGAGCTGGTCTAGAACAACTCTCCGGGGTGTCCCATGGATGATCGAGGATATGGACCGAGTAGATCTATGTATAGACGTTGGAATACGCGTTCTGCGACGTTGAGTTGACCCATAGGAGGTCAAAGGGGCTAGTTGGGCGCTTTAGTGCCTTTACAGGTCTCACAGGCGCTCACGTAGTCTTTGACCTGAGATGCCATTTTAGGCCAAAAGAAGTATTTCTTGAGTGGCCGTAACGTCCGACCGTAACCTCCGTGGGCACTTAAAGGATGGTCATGTGCGCGGAGGATCAGATGTTGTGTCATTTCCTCCGGTACCCAGAGTTTCCAGGACTCTTCTTCCTGCCATGGATCACCAGTGGCGTATTCATTTCGTCTATACACGTAGCCGTCTATCACTTTCAAATCAGGCAGCTGCGATTGTTGGGTCGCGATGGTTTGCCTCAACTCTTTGTAGCTGTCTGATTCGAAATGTGGGCTGTCCGAATCTATCTCGATGGGGTCCTCGTCATTTATTGTCAATTCGGCTCCCTCTGTGGAAAACATTCGTGAGAGAGTGTCGGATACGATGTTCTGGGTCCCTTTCCGATGTTTGATGGAAAACTTGAACCCTTGCAGTTTAAGAGCCCATCTGGCTAGGCGTCCATGTAAATCTGCCTGGTTCATCAACCATTGTAGCGAAGCGTGGTCCGTGATGATCTCGAATCGGTGGCCCTCGATATAGGCTCGGAATTTCTTCACAGCCATTACCGCTGCGAAACATTCCTGCTCGGACACGGTATAGTTCCTTTGGGCCGAGTTCAGCTTATTGGACATGAAGGCGATGGGAGCTTCTTCTCCCTCATCGGTCAATTGCACCAGCACGGCTCCAACTCCATGTTGACTTGCGTCACAATGAATGGAGAAGGGCTTCGTAAAGTCGGGGCTGTGCAAGACTGGAGCTGAAGTTCGGGCTTGCTTTAGCTCTTCAAATGCCTTTCGGCTGGGCTCGGTCCAAATGAACTTCCCTTTCCGCAGCATGTCTGACAAGGGTGCTGAAACTGTTGCATAATTTCGAACAAACCTTCGGTACCAACCGCACACACCAAGGAAACGTCGTAGCTTCTTAACTGTTTTTGGTAAGGGGAACTCATCAATCGAACGTGTTTTGTCTGGATCCGTTTTGATAGTGCCATGTCCTATGACATGTCCTAGGTATCGGACTTCTTTCATGACAAACTTACTTTTCTGTACGTTGATGGTGAGTCCCGCCTTACTGATGTGCAGGGCTACTTCTTGCAGGAGTAGGAGGTGTTGGCCGAACGTTTCCGCGATGAGTAAAAGATCATCCAGGTACACGAACACTTGGTGTTTCAGATGAGGTGGGATGACTTTGTCCATCAGCCGGGTCATCGTTTGCGGCGCGTTACACAGGCCAAAGGGCATTGTGACGAACTGATATAATGGTCGTCCAGGCACTGTGAAGGCGGTCTTATCCCTCGACCCCTCATCGAGTGGGATTTGCCAGAAGGCGTCTTTTAGGTCGAGACTGGTAATATAATTGGCTTTCAGCAGTCTCCCTAGTATTCCATCGATGAGTGGAAGAGGGTACGCGTCCTTGATCGTGACCGCATTTACCTTACGGGCATCTAGACAAAGGCGGACTTTACCTGGCTTCACCAACAAGGTTACCGGTGAGGACCAGGCACTTTGGGACTCCTCTATGACCCCCAACTCGAGCATCCTACCCAGCTCCGCATACACCAACTTCTCCATGGCCGGTGAGATGGCATAGTGTCTCTGCTTAATTGGCTTACTATTGCCAACGTCGATTACGTGGTGGTGGTGATGCCAAGGCCTTGGGTAGCGTAAGATGGAAAAGCAGCGATGGAGGCTTCCAGGCGTTGCCGTTGGTTAGGCGTCAGTTCATGCCTATCGGGAATATAAGTGAGTTCGTTGACAAATCTGGTATTTAAAGACAAATCTGTGAATAAATCGGAGGCCAATCCAAAACGAAGGACAAAATCGACGCCAAGGTACACATTCTGAGTCAGGGACGGGATAATGTAGAAAGTGTTTGGTGCCATCAGCTGTACTGATTTCAAGGCGCCAGGGCTTAATCAAGGTAGGATATTCATGGAGCACCTTCGAGCCAAAGCTCGAGGCAAGACAACTGATACTGGCACCCGTGTCGATCAATGCAAACACGGTTTCGCCCAACACTTTAATTGGATGGTAAGGTCTGATCTCATTCTCAGCAACCTCCGAGATGTTACAAAAGTTTAGGGTTTGACGGCAGGTGCGCACTCTCTTGCGGAAATTCCGCCAACGACGGGTTGACCATTTTGTCTTGCGCGGGCGAGAAGTGACTTCTTTGGAAGCAAATATTCGCTCTCGAGCCACCCGATATTCCAGCAGTTGAACATGATAAGGTTTTAGAATGCGTATTTGAGGCTGCCGGGGTTCTTCTGGCAGTGACTGTGGTAGTCGCTTCAATATTGTCGTAGGCGAGGCCTTCAGAAGAGAGTAACCATCCGCAGTTATAGCGGTCATGGCTGGTGGGTTGAGCAGCTGGCTGGGGAGCTACTGCGGGGGATTCGAGTACCACTGAGGCGGTCGGGTACTCTTTCGGCCGTTTTTTTGCGTGGCACATTCAAGGCAATCCGGAAAGTAGGTGTCTGGCTTACCGCAACCGTAGCAGAAAACCTTACGCTCTGCTTGACATGAAATAAACCGGTGTGCGGTTTGATTGCAATTCCAGCAGGTCGTGAGGCTTCCCACCGCTGCTACAGCAAGCTGGTCCCGATCCATATCTTCCTCCAGATTTATGGTGGTATATTCTGGGGCCGCTTCCGCGATTCCGCGCCGAGGACCCGTCCTAGCTAGCAAGTAGGGCCGTTCCTGGAGGTCTTCCTCAACCCCCTCCAGGCGACTCACAGTCCTCAGCAGTGCCTCTATACTCTGCGGATCTGAGTCCACGATATGGCGGCGATGCTCTGGCCTTAAATTGCGCCTTAGCACCCGCAGCAGTTGGGTGGAAGACATCGGCTCTGACAACTGGTCATTCAGCCGAAGGATATCGGCTCGATATTGATGAAAGGGCTCGTCCGGACGCTGCCATCTGGCATGGATCTTGTCCAGGACCCTTTCGTCCATATCGATCGTAGGGTACTCCATGCGGAGTACCTCCTTCAGCCGTGATCAGCGTATAGATGGTGGAGCCGAATGAATTCGCCAATATGACTCAAGTGCTGCCCCCCTAAGCAGCATTGGCAAGTATCCTGCCAGCGCCGTGTGGTCTCCTGCCAACATTTGCTCAATCAGCGACTCCACCCGACCAATGAAAACCTCCACAGTTATGGTGTTGGGTTCCCCGCTGAAATGCAGATTCGAGTCCTGTATGATGTTGGGAATCTGCGTCGGCTTCAGCCGATACGTAGCGTGTGGATGGAGGCGTTGGTCCGGAGGAGCCACTGGAGCCTGAGTTGGTGGCGGTGCTTGGCTCAGTCGGGGCCAGTACACTGGAGCCAACGGATTCATTGCCACACCGGGCCGGATTCTTTCGGGATCGCGCCGCGTGTCTACCGGAAAATCCCAGGGATTTAACTCTGAATCCCACATCGGAGGCGTTCTTGGACGAGGTGGTATTGGATCTTCCTTCTTGTTTTCCAGCGTGGCTACCCGGGTGGTCAAGCCTTGCATAAGTGCCATCAGATCTTGTAGGACGGTCGCCTCTACAGCCACGGTGGGTCTCGGCCCTTCCGCAGGCGGCACTGCTTCGGCTCGGCCCATTAAATCAGGCTCATCAGCCGCTGTTGGAACCTGATCCCGCCGGTCCTTTGGTTTGGTCACCGCCCCTTGAGCAGCTGGAAGTCTAAGGGAGACCCGCTGACGTGGCTGGTTGTCGGCATAAAGGGCAAGTCCGGCTGACTAGTAAATGCTGGGTCACGCAGGCTTCGTGGAACTCATGTCCACACCCCAAAGTTTGTACGGACGTCCCGTCATTTCAAACTTGCTGGCAGATGACGCATAATGCCGTAGACCCTGCGTCCGAACGCAACCGGCGCTTGTCGGGCGTGCGTTTGGTAGACATTGCTGAAACAATTTATTATTAGTAAAGAAAAACTTAAGACTACAAATATATAACGTAAACACTATCAAAATGAATATATATAGATATATAAGAAAAATGTGGAAAATGACGTGAAATATATATAATTTCCAAGTGGCCGTCAGTGGTGAACTATAAACGAACCTCAAAAAAAACGTAAGGTATGAAAAGGTTTATCAAAAATTTACGTTATCAAAAAAAAAAATAATCGGTCTTTCCATTTCGTTTCTCTTCCCAAGTACGGACACCAATGGCACATTCCTCCTGTAGCGTCTCAGGGACTACTCTCTTGCGGCACCATAAGAATCAGGGTTCAGAAGTGCTCCCTCATCCGCAAGTTTTTACAAGTTACAACTTGTCAGTCCAGGGTTGAATTCTGACCCACAAGCAGCGCGTGTCTTGTCATGGATAGTCGTGGATTGGCTAATCAGCCAAACACATGAAATCAAGATCCATGTAGTGTAAGACACTCAGGTTTCACTTGGTTTGGGGAGCAGATCAGAATCCTCCGCAAAATAGATGTTGAAATAATAACTTCCGAATACAAACAGGGACTCATTTGGCCTTACTAGTCATACAATGATGGCAAACCACCAAAGTATAAATCAGAAGCAGGATCAAACGATATTGATGTCCAAAGATAACACACGTCCGGAAGTTACTAAGTTGCTGGGGCACGATTAGTGCAAAAGCCCTCGGTAGTTACCTACCCGCCAATAGTCTTAACACCTTGTAGGGACACCTAGAGACGATGGACTGTATTGTGCTCACGACTGATGATACAGCCGGGCATTTCGGGCCCCACGTTGGGCGCCATTTGTAGTGAAGAAGGTAATTTCAAAGTCCGTGAAGGACTGCAGCGATGGTCTGCTGCCTCGGCAGAAGAAGGTGTCAGTATCTGCCGAGAATGCCCTTATCTGGGGACGCGTGAATGCGCTGGCAGGCTAGCATTGCGGTGTCGTGGGGCGGGTTCATTCCCCCAGCACAAGGACCCACTACAAAGAATTTCGCATTCACGAATTTCTGGTGTCGAGAAAAGCAAGGCGACCGAAGTCGCAAAAATCGTAGGCAACTGCACCAGGGCAACTGACTTGTTCATGGAACAAGAGAAACAGGTAAAAATAAGTGGAAGCAGGGTGACCTCGTCCTTACTTGGAGAGGCTCATGGCCCACAAATGAGAGAGGGGCAACTGGGTGGTGATGGAGCCCCCGCGCACCCACCCAACCGGATCAAAATCCATAATTGTTGCAGTGGCCAGGTATTTCTCTTCTGAGTGGAAAACTCATACAAATTAACTTGCATGAGCCTTCCCATCAGATGAGAAGTACCCCGGTGACCAATTTATGCCATAGACTCATGCAATTCGATTACATAATCACATGTTATAAAGAGGTTAATATGTACCCGGCGGCTGGCTCATGTTTGATGGTGTGAGCCTGCCACCGTACCGGGTCCTATACCCGGTCTGGCAAATCAAAATGGAAAGACCCAAGCGTTAGTTTTAATGCAACATTATTTTTTATTTACTATCATTAAATTCTGATGATGATTAAGACATTTGCGGAAAAGCTCACAACCTACTTTTACAGTTTTAATTTCACTTTTCTCTATTCTAGTGGATGCGACCAATTTTCAGCAACAAAATTTACAGAATTTTTGTTTTTCAAGAAGGGTTCCCTATTTACTTCTGATTTGAAAATTCTATATAGGTAATAAAATTTCCCAGCAAATTGGGAGTGTCAATTAGCAGGCCTGCAATCACATTTGATGACTGATTCTTTCAGATTTACAGAGATTAATGTAAGTTAGCAAATAGTTTCGAGTGTAACAAAACATCATCGTTATTACTGTTCATAAAATCTGCTGAATTAATAGACAACCGCTAAAAAATCCTCTACAAAAATAGTTAACTGCTCTATGTTATGAGCTAAGAGCAAGTAATTAGGAATTGGTAGCACCCAGAACCGAAAATTTCTGGACAAATATGACACAGCAAATGAGTCTCTAATTCAGCTGATAGAGGTTTTTGTAAGTGAACAATGTTGTTTCAAGTCATTTCTCCATTTGCTTCATTAATTACTTGAACTCTCACTTGGACCAATATAATTTTTTTTTTTACACAATTCTGATCTCAGTTTAGTCTTTTGTTAAAGTCTTATTGAAAGAACAATTTAAATTTACTTTGGTAACTCACTCAATAAAACGTCTACTCGAGTATGATTGATTTCTCGATACAAATTCATTACGAACGGAACACGACTAATTTGTTTCTTTTCTGTTTGTCCTCCTTCTATGCTTTTATTTTCCGAATACTCCTTTGATCATAAATAACCCGCTAGTAAATTTCTGTGCCTTGCCCTCGATGCTTAAGCAATGCGCTCGCACAACAATCGTCTACTTAATCCCAACATTGCTTCACATCCTTGATTACTAAGTAAATAACCGATATGTTGCGCTCATTGACATGATAGGTTACGGGTGGCAACTGGAGATTGATTTTTTCAATTCTATTACACGGCCACTTTGAATGCGTCCCGTTTTCCTCGTAATATCCCGCTGCTCTGACCTTCCTCTGCCCAGCCCCGCGCCATTCACAATATCCCCCTATTCTAAACATACCATTTCCAGCTAAATTGTACAGCTGTCTAAGCCGATAGGGAAGTTATACGTTCCAAAATTAGTTACCGGCACTTTACCATTGGAAGATGGGCACGATTTAGTCATCACGGGTGCACAATCATAATCCTATTGATCACACTCCGCATCCACGCACGAGCAAGAGACGGAATTTGACCACTTTCTAGGCCACACTAATACCAAGTCGATCACGATACAATTTACAATCAAGTATCTATTTAGAATCCCCGCTAAAACAAGCCGCAGAACAACGGAAAAATCGGGAGAAAAGATATCTGTACTGCACTTCACACTAATATCGGGCTTAACGCTAAATCTCTAATTTACTCGCCAACTAGTATCAGAACCGCAAAACTGTATTCCGAAGTTATATGTACTAATCATCACCCCGAACCGCCGCGGCGTCCACGCTGGTGCGCAATCTCGAGCAGACTGCCGTTGACGAGCTGCACCCAATTCCCATTCCGATGAGCGGAATCGAGAATTTGTAATTTCCATGCTTTCTAGTCATAACCGGATTTTCTATATGGAAATGATTTCTGGTTGTGTAGTGTATAAGTTGATCTGGGATATATTATGCATGAATTTCCTTTAGCCCTTTGCCGGTGCCGAATTCTAATCGAGCAGTTTTAGTTATGCGGAATATACAAAAATATAAAACCTATAAATTGACATAAATAAAATTTAAATTCTACATGAAATTATCAAATAATTTAAAGTAACAAAATGGTAAATTTAACTAACTGCTCGATTACTACACATTGTATGGACCAAGCTTGATGGTGATTCAGGAGACCACCAATCTTATCTGATAGAGCCAACGAAGACATCGGCATTGCGCAGTTTGATTGTAGGACGAAGCCTTGTAAGATCTTTAAGGAACGGATATGTGCCAGTTAGAGTCCTTAACACCGCCGACTCAACCTCGAGCATCAAAGCGGGAGAAGTCATCGGCAGCTGCCAGCCTGTTTCCACCATCACCTCTTTGGAAGCCACTCACGACCATCATTGGAAAAGGAGGCAAGACACAGACAAAGCCCGGGAATCCACGTCTGCAATATTGAATCAGGTCAAATTGCCAGTGCAGCTATTCAAGCGAGCCTCTGATCTGGTCACCAAGTACAGTGACATCTTCTCAACAAGCCCAGATGATCAGACCGACAGAGTATTGTAACTCACGTCATAGATATACAGGGTGGGAAGCCAATCCGACAAGCACCGTGACGTCTTCATATAGCCAAACAAGAAAAAGTGAGTGCACTGATCTCGGACATGGAAAAACAAGGTGTTATCGAACTTTCTGTCAGTCCATGGACCGCGCCAGTAGTTCTAGTGAAGAAGAAGGATGGTAGCACTCGCTTCTGGTCGACCATAGGCAGCTTAACGACGTCACTAAGAAAGATAGTTACCCGCTTCCAAGCATCGACGACATCATGGACGCTTTAGCCGACGCAAAATGATTTTCTACACTCGATCTCAAGAGTGGCTACTGGCAGATAGAAATCGACAAGAAGGAAAGAGAGAGGACCATGTTTTCAGTTGGGATCGGATTGTGGCAATTCGTTGTGACGCCACTTGGGCTTTGTAATGCTCCGGCAACTTTCGAACACCTGATGGAATACGTGCTATGAGGCCTAACCTAGATGACATCATTGTTATCAGGAGAAAGTTCGAAGAGCATATGCGGAACTTAGAAGAGGCTTTCTCCCGATTGTGACTTGCGAATTCGAAACTTAGTCCCGACAAATGCACCCTTTTCGCAGCTGAAGTAAAATACCTGGGACACGTCGTATCAGCCCAAGGGGTCAAAACAGACCCTGGGAAAATTGAAGCCGTGAAAAGCTGGCTCTGGTGACCTACTATTAAAGATTCGTCCAAGACTTTGCCAAAATAGCTAAGTGTCTCCATCAGTTAACCATGAAAAATCGTCCGTATATCTGGAATGAACAATGCCAGGCAGCCTTTGAGACCTTGAAGGAGAAGCTGTGCGGAAAAATGTTTGTAGTTGACACCGATGCGAGCAACGGTGGGGTTGGAGCTGTACTTTCCCAGCAGATTGGTGGCGAAGAAAGAGTCCTTTCGTATTACAGTCGAGTTCTCTCAAAAAGTGAGACAAGTTGCGAGATGGATCGAAAGATTGCAGTCATACGACTACGAAATTGTTCATCGGAAGGGCGGAGTTCATGGAAATGCTGACGCCCTATCTCGCCGTCCATGTCCAGCTAACTGTAAGCATTGCCGACGGATTGTGGAAAAGAAGCCGCCCGTTGATCTGCGATTGATAACGGCCGAATTCGATGAAGGTTGTCATCGGAGGAGATTCGAAATGCCTAGTTAGCCGATGAAGACATCGGACCATTGCTCGTATGGAAGGAGACAACTGGGTGACCTGAGTGGAAGGATGTTCCGATGCATGGCACCACCCTGAAAAGTTATAAGTAAGTAAGTAAGTGAAATTTTCATTTTTTGCAAAGTAAATTGGTATCAAAAATTGTCTAGGTTAGCGATTAAGTATTATAAAAGAAATTAAGAACTTCTAATGAATCCTATGCAATTCCAAACGTAATACAAATGTTTCGATTTCATTTAATTTAATTTCAACTTCAGATAACAAGTTCCTAAGGAACTTGACGAATTCACAAGAAATTCACGCTTGTAGGAATTCACAAGAAGTAAATCTACGTAAAATTCCGGTTGAGAAAGGACGAGAGAACCCCTAGTCTCTCCAACCCATTGCGTCTATGATTCCGTATCCCAAACCCCCCAATTAAATGGTAGTAAATGCTCTCGGGGTCGCACATCGGGTTTACTGGCTCCCCAATAATGGGACATTAAATGCCGAGAAATGCTAATACCTGTAAATACATCTACAACTCTGCTACTAAATCCTACTTACACCTCCTTTGTGGTGACGTAAGAGGGTGAGGGCGAATCTTCCGCGCCTGATAACGGAATTAACATAATAAGCATGCTACCGGAATGGAAGTTGGGCGACCGGCTAAATCCCCGTCCCTAGAAAACCTTAAAATGTTTCGAAACCTGCAGATGGGCCTCAGAAAGGATTGGACTCACGGCAACGGCCTCGCAAACGAAAAAAGGACTATGGCATTGGATCCTGGAATGTCAGATTACTCAATTACCCTGGCGCTGTTAAAGACCTTTTACAACAGGCCAGCCAATATCAATCAAAAATATTGGCAATCCAGGAAACGAATTTGACTGGAAAAGACATTCAAGACATGAGATCACAGTTCGAGAGTTTGGAGTGGCTTTCATCGTGAATAAGGAGTTCAAATCGCACGTTATTGATTTTAAGCCAATAAACAAACGGTTGTGTGGGATCAGTATAAAAGCGAAATTTTTCTGATAAATGTTCACACGCCGACCAAAGAAAAAGACGAAGAAATGAAGGCAATGTTTTACAAGAACAGTCGGCTCATTGCCTACAAACGGCACAACAATAGTTCCGGGTGATTTCAACGCTAACTTTGGCAATGGGCTCTCTCATCGGGGAACGACTGCAGTATATAGCCTCCACGATGAAACAAATGACAACGGCCAGCGCCTGATTGACTTTGCTTATAGCGAAAATCTAGTCAAACGTTTGACTTGCTTCCCACATCAACGCACTCATAAAATGACCTGGCTATTGTCGGATGGCAACACACAAAACCAGATCTATCATGTTATGATCCAACAACGTTGGGCCTCGAGCATACTTGATGTCCGTACATACCGAGGGGCCAATTGTAGCTCAGATCATTACTTGATCATATTAACCTATCGATGTCGTATGTCAAAGGCATATTCGGCGAAGGCTAGCCCGCTACAAAAATTTAACACTGAAAGGCTCCAAGCGGCGTTTGTGGCCGAAAATTTCACGGAGACCCTCGACAACCAGCTGGCTCCCATCTTATCAAATGCATCGTTAAAGACGAGTAACGAGCTCTGGATGGAAGGGAAAATGGCTTTTAAGAACGTGGCAGAACAGACGATCGGACTTCAAGCCCAGCGCAAGACAAATGATTGGTTCGATGATGAGTGCCAGAATGACGATAAAAAGAATCAGTCGTACAAAGAATACATAGGCAGGAAAACCAGGACAAAGAGAGGACACTATGAAAATCTCAGAAGAGTAGCGAATAAGATAACAAGGATTAAGGAAATAAAATACTATGAAGACAAATTGAGAAGTATGATGTAAGTTTAACGAACAACAACAGAAAACAGGCATACAAAGTAGTGAAAAGCCTGAAACATGGTTATCAGCCCAAAACCTCGCTCTATCGTGATGATAGCGGCAATATCATCACTGATGAAACCAAGATTTAGGAAAGATGGACGTCATATTTCAAGAACTTCCTTAAACCTCCACACAGCTCCAGGACATCGGAGCCTACAGATGACTGCGGAGAGCTTCCATTGGCCCACCAACTCTAGAGCAAGTTCCTCAAATCCCAAAAGAAAAATAAAGCGCCGAGCATCGATGAGACTCCAGTGGAGCTCATCAAATATGGTGGCAGTAGTGTTCATGAAGTCATCCAGCACATTTGATAACAAGAACATATGCCAAAAGAATGGAGCCAATCAATTATATTCCCTATCCACACAAAAGGTGACAAGCTACAGTGCGAAAATTATAGAAGCATATCACTACTTTATACGGCGTATAAAATATTTTCAAAAATCTTAGAAAATAAAATCAGATCATACGCCAACAGTATTATTGGGGAGTATCAAAGTGTTTTTGGAGCAGGTAGATCGACAATATACCAACTATTCACAGTCAAGTAGGTGCTTAAAAAATGTTGGGAGTTCAACAAAAACGTACACCAAATTTTCGTTGACTTTAAGCAAGCATACGATATTATTGATCGTAACGTACTGTACCAAATAATGCTTGGTTTTGTCATCCGAGCCAAATCATTCCATCTTACCAAAATGACAATGACGTCAACAACCTCCCTAGTCCCCATCAATAACCAACTCACCGATGCCTTTGACACAAATATCGGACTAAAGCAGGGAGATGGGCTGGCCCCATCGCTATTCAATTTGGCTCTGGAGTACGTCATACGGAAGCTACCTATCGATACGTGAGATACATTACCATACAAGTCGACCCAAGTATTTTTTTTTCACAGCCATTAACAACTGCCAAAGAACTCTTCCTGTAACTCTACAACGAAGCAAAAGAAGTAGGGCTACAAATCAATGAAAATAAAACAAAGCTCATAACGCAGTCGAGGAAAAATACCCCAAATACACAAAATACCACACTCGGCGAGTACAGTTTCAAAAATGTTAGCGAATTTCTGTATTTAGGCGCCAAAATAACGTAAATGGGCAATGAAAGAGAAGAAATACGCCGAAGAATACAGCTCGCAAATAAAATATTTTATTCAGTATTGACGATCTTGAAGACCAGCTCCATACATAGGAAAACAAAGCTCCAAGTATACAAATCTGTGATAAGAACTATATTATGCTATGGGCGTGAAACATGGACCCTAACCCAAGCATCCGCAAATATATTGAACGCCTTTGAGCGACCGAAGCAAAGCTACACGGGGATCAATGGCAAATTCGATACAAGCGTGAGTTGTATGAAATTTTTGACGAACCGGAGGCCTCAACGATTATAAGACTGCGGAAACTGCAATGGACTGAACACATGAATCGTATGGACGGACATCGGATACCCGAAAAGGTATTCGTTGGGAGAACTCAAGGCCGGAGACCAGTGGGGAAACCGATGAAACGCTGGTATGACTCGGTCAATGAAGACAGTTCATCGCCGCTCGGATATCGGAATTGGAGGACGCGGTCAATGGACCGAGACAGTTGGAGGCGCTATTCGCAGGAAGCGAAGGCCCGAGAGGGGCTGTAGTGCTATGAAGAAGAAAAAAAAATTTCAGAATTCAAAGGGAATTTACAGCACTCTTATTTTCTTCGGATGTTCATGAAAATTTAAGGAAAAGTGGTTTTCTAGAACATCCAAAACATTCACATATTAACTACTTATCTTTGAAAGGAAACATCTATAGATCCTTTTCGACTATGATTTTTACATGTAGGCACTACACATTTCACTTTGAAATTGTAAATTAATTTCACAGTATCACACGTTAAAGTCATTCGAATCACAAAGCACAATAGCATGTTTAAACAGTTGGAATGAATTCAGCTCGTGAACACTTTTCACAGTTTTAATATCAGATACAATTCGCGACGAAACTTGCAATTTGCCGTTTTGGCGTCCAATCAGTGAGCTTCTAAAACAAGAAAGTGAGCGGCAAGAGGCAGAGGGAAAGGAGATGACAGACGGATCCCTTGGAAGAGAGTAGAAACCGGTCGCATGTTCTCCTATCCGTTTTATATAAGCTGAACCCATCCAGTTCTTATTCATCTGAGCGAAACCTTGAAAATCCGTCAATAGCGTCCAACTAGGCTGTCATCTTTGGTGTTATGGCACAAGAGAGAATCCAAGAGTGCCAGCTCGTACCAGTTCAACGGCCCGGCACGAAATGTGCCTCTCATCTCTCCCCATATACTTTATATGGGACTGTGCCCCTATTTTCTTATTGCTCTGAGGACTGTACTAACCTACGAGTATCGTCCGGAGTTATATTGTTCCATTCTACGATTAACAACCTCTTCAGTTGTCTTTTACTGGTAATGTGATGGTTGCTTATTATTTATCAATTCGTTCCCAAAGATTTTCTACGGTATTTAGGTCTAGGGATTAGGATAGTGTTTTAATTGATCGGGAATGTTGAAAAAGAGTTATTTTTGAAAATCGCGCGCAGTACAAATTGGGTTATTTTCTTGCTGAAACAAACAATGATCATCAAAAGAGTATCTTTGTGCACTTTCTTAAAAATTATCTTTCACAATTGACAAGTTAACTAGTTTGGCCGTAATATATTGTCGCGTGTTATTGGTTCGCGGCCTATAATTTTAATGTTCCGGGAAAGTGAAAACGCAATGTCTTTTAATTTAAGTTAAAAGAATTTATTTAATTACAAAAATGCACAATAAACAATTTAACAATTTAACACTTTCACTAATTTTAATTTTCACTATGAAAAAAAATCTAACACTTGTCCATAAATTTCTTATCACAATTGTCTTCTAAATCACTTCGCACTCAAACAATCAATCGTCTTTACTTCGCGTTCCACTATGTCGCAGTTTTCTATCGCGGTTGTAATGAATGAATGAATCAATCCCCCCATTCATTCAGCTCGCCTTTATATAGGGTCTCTACCTATTCACCCATTTCTCGTACATTATCGAATGTTCTACCGAGAGGTACCTGGTAGATTCGAGCAAATTAATGAATGGAGTGACGTCACTTGCAGATGTTGATCATGCTTGTTGAGTTCTCGTGGGTTCGAGTAAATTCATTTGTTGACGTTGATTATGAAATCAATTGCGACAGCAGCTCGCAAAATTATTTGTACATGTAATTATTTGTACATGTAATTATTTGTACATGTAACACTGCCCCCACCTCAGTTCTTTTCGCCCCGAAAAGATGTGTCGCTATTTGTAGTCAATTCTCCCTGGGTGTAATATGGGGCAAGACGGTCCAGATGCACGATTTTCATTTTAGCTCTCAGCTTACGATGTTCCTGAATTCGGTATACGACGTCGTTGATTCGCTTTGTAACTCGGTATTGTCCCTCCCAATTATGTTGCAACTTTGGAGACCTACCCTTTCGCCGTTGCGGGTTATAAAGCCACACCAAGTCATCTTGCTGGAAGCCAGTAGAATTAGCCTTTAGATCATACCTGGTCTTCATGCGGTCAGTAGCCGATTCGAGGTGTTTTCGCACTGTCCGATGTATCTGGTTCAACCGTTGTCTTAGATCACTTGCGTACTCCGAGACCGTTTGGGGTTTCTCAGGGGGTGTTCCGAACTTTATATCGGCTGGCAAACGAAAAGTCTTTCCAAAAATGACTTTGGCTGGGGCTTGGCCCGTCGATGCATGTTCAGCGGCTCTATACGCCATTAAAAATAATGGGATATGTCGGTCCCAGTCCCTTTGGTTCTCGTCAACCATTTTGGCCAGGTGTTTATTGAGCGTGCCGTTGAAACGTTCGACCATTCCATCGGATTGGGGATGCAGCGGTGTTGTCCTCGTTTTCCGTATTCCGAGCAGCTCGCACATTTCGCCAAAAACTAGTGACTCAAAGTTTCGGCCTTGATCCGAATGTAGTTCGCTAGGTACGCCGTACCTACTGACCCAATTTAACACTAGCTGTTCGGCTACAGTAGTTGCTTCCTGGTTGGGAATGGGGTAGACCTCAGGCTACTTGCTGAAATAATCGGCTACAACCAGCATATATCGATTTCCCCAATCGGATTCAGGAAAGGGTCCTGCGATGTCAACAGCAATCCTTTCGAATGGCACGCCTACGTTATAGGTTTGCATTTGTCCTCTCAGTCGTCGCTTTGGGCCTTTGACGGAAGCGCAAATTGTGCATCTGCGACACCAGTCCTCTACGTCTTCTCGAGCGTGGAGCCAGTAGAACCTTTCCCGCAATTTCGCTAAGGTCTTGTTAACACCAAGGTGGCCTCCCGAGGATCCTTCATGCATTTCCTTAATCACATCGTGGATTCAGCTTTTGGGTAGTATAGTTTGCATCCTATAGGAGCTGCCATCCGCCGTTTCCCATTTCCGCTTGAGTACGCCACCCTCCACCTGTAGGGAGTTCCATTGTGCCCAATAGCTTTTCGGGGTTGCGCCATGCATCGAAACGTCCTTCCACTCCGGTCGCCCAGTTGTCTTCTTCCATACGAGCAATGGTCCGATGTCTTCATCGGCTAGCTGGGCATTTCGAATCTCCTCCGATGACCAACCTTCATCGAATTCCGCCGTTATCAGTCACAGATCAACGGGCGGTTCCTTTTCCTCAATCCGTCGGCAATGCTTGCAGTTAGCTGGACATGGATGACGAGATAGGCCGTCAGCAATTCCATGAACTCTGCCCTTGTGAAGCAGTTGGGGCCTCACTAGGTCTGGTCGGATCGTCGATCGGGTTGCACCAGTGTCGTTTGTTAGGGTGCATTGTTCTTCACCAACTTGACCAGGAAGGCATCTGTCTGCTTCTCCACGATGTTGCCTTGGCACGGGGCTGGGGATGTCGATACTCCTAGCCAACGTTCGCCCTATGAAGTTGGCCCTTGCAGTTTGATGGGCCTCCATTCTAGGCTCCTGACACGGTCTGGATCTCCACTACCCTGGACAATAGCTCCATCTTCTTCCCTTCTTGCAGTCTCTTTGCAGGTGCCCTTTTTCCCCGCAATTCCAGCATCTAGGCGCACCATTCACCTGCAGCTCTCACTCAATTCCCACGCGCTCACACCTGCAATTATCTGCCACAACCTCGCGAACCCGGGCAGTGGTACGGGTCACATTTTTGGCTGCCTCAAAATTTAGACTATAAGCCAATACATCCTTGACTGTTTGCTTTTGAGCTAACCGCACGGCTTGTTGCAATTCCTTGTCCTTTAAGGCGCTGATGAATGCTTCTGCTGCTACGTCATCTCGATGTTCTGGGTCGTACGCTGGGTAAGCCAAAAGTGCCAGTCGCTCAATGTCTTGTGCTAGCTGCTGCAAGGTTTCGCCAGACTTCTGCATCCGTTGCCTTAGCTGTACCCGGTAAATCTGCTTCAGATGATCGTCTCCATAACGCATGTCCAGCGCATTCATTATAGCAGCCGAGTTTGAATGCAGCTCAACGGGGATAGTCTGCAAAAGCTCGGCAGCTGGGCCTCTTAGAGCAAGAATCAGTGCAGTTGCTCGTTCCTGCTCATTCCAGTGATTTGCCCTCGCGGCTGCTTCAAACTGGATTTTGTAAATACTCCACACCGTTTGCCCATCGAATATTGGTGCTTGCACATTTCTGGATGTGCTTTGCGCTGCTGGTGAAGTGGTTGCTACTGCCTTCGCAGCTTCCAATTCTTTTTTCACTTTTTCCATCTCATGGTTCATTCTTTCTTCGACCTGGCTGACCTTTTCCTCGACCTGGTAAACCTTTTCTTCGACCTAGTCAACCTTTTCCTCGACGCCTTTAATTTGTTTGTTGAGACTACCGAGCTCCGCTTTTATTTCGGTTGACTGTTTCTCCAGCTTCTGTGTGATGCCTGCCTTGATGTCTGCTTTGATTTCGATTGCTTGTTGGTCTAGCTTCACTGATTGTTCATCTAGCTTCGTCGTTAAATTGGATGACTGTTGTCGCTGCTCTTGCTGCATCAGCATTAACATTTGCATCAGCGCATTTTCTGGTTCCTTTGTTATTTTTGTTTCTGCTTCACCACCTTCTGCGCCTTTTTCTTCATCTGAGGGCTCACCGGAATCCAGATACGCGCCTTCCGACTCGATCGCATCACGCAAGCGTGCAATCAGTATGGCTTTTGTACCTTGTGTGGCCAGGTTCCGCTGTTCCAACTCCTCCTTGAGCTCCGATATGGTCAATTCATTAATTTTTAATGTTTCTTTAAATTTTACTATTGTGCACTATAAAAATGTTCAAATTTTCACTTTCAAAATTTTTCTTTCGCACTCCTTGACAATATTTAAATTTATATTAATACTACAAGCCGTATGAACTATCCCCCGTTGATTTTTTCGTTTTGAAGCCTGAATGTAAAATGTCATAATTGATGCTACGTATCATATATGAGAACTTACACTGTCAAGGCCTCCCATAGATATCTTTGCTGCTGAAGAGCTTTAATCAACATTAATCTATAACTGGAAAATCATCATGACGACAACATACAAAACATTAAAAGATATCATGGGCTTCGGCAAAAGCATGTTCTAAAATAGTGGGGATTAAAATTTACATTAAAATTTAGTCTAAAAAATGCATACGCTCTCCGAATTCCGTTTAAATCCCACTAAAGTATTCGGATGACGATAATTGCTGATTTCGTCATTCCAGTCAAAGATTCGTGAAATTGACGGTGTTAAATGTAAAGTGTAGGCGACTAAATAACACTTACACTATCCAGGGCAATTGAACTATTCACCAAAACAGAAAGAATCATTTGATAACCACACTAAAACTAGAGGCATAGCTTAATTTCTGAATATGAATTCTGAAATCAAAATATGATAAATTGGCATTTTAATCAAGCATCAAATATACTTACATGTCCCAAAGTAGCAGTAGGGATATTAATATCTTCAACTCCACATCCAGTCTAAAAACGTATATTTTATTTTGAGTGAATATTAATTTAAAAATGGAAATCATAGTTTTTTTTGCAGTTGCAACATTTTACGGCGTACAAAGAAAACGTAGGTAGGAAAACCAGGACGAAGAAAGAACACTATGGAAATCTCAGAAGAGTGGCGAATAAGATAATTAGGATTAAGAAAAGAAAATACTATGACGGCCAATTGAGACGTGTAGATGTAAATTTAGCGAGCAATAACACAAGACAAGCACACAAAGTAGTGATAAGCCTGAAACGTGGTTATCAGCCCAAAACCACGCTCTGTCGTGCTGACATCGGCAATATCATCGCTGATGTAAACAAGATTAAGGAAAGCTGGGCATCATATTTCAAGAACCTCCTTAATCCTCCACACAGCTCAGAACATCGGAGCCTATAGATGTCTGCGGAGGGCTTCCATTGGCCCCACCAACTCTAGATGAAGTTAGTTCCAGCATCAAACCCCCCATAATAATAATAAAGCGCCGGGCATCGATGAGATTCCAGTGGAGCTCATCAAATATGGTGGCAGTAGTGTTCATAAGGCTATTCACGAAGTCATCCAGTAAATTCGGCAACAAGAACATTTGCCGAAAGAGTAGAGGCAATCAATTATATTCCCTATCCACACAAAAGGTGACAAGCTACAGTGCGATAATTATAGAGGCATATCACTACTTTGTACGGCGTATAAAATATTTTCAAAAATCTTAGAAAATAAAATCGGATCATACGCCAACAGTATTATTGGGGATGGTTTTAGGGCAGGTAGATCAACAACAGACCAATTGTTCTCAGTCAAATTGCTGGGAGTTCAACATAGACGTACACCAAATTTTCGTTGACTTCAAGCAAGCATACGACAGTATTGATCGTAACGTACCGTGACGTAAAGTACTGTACCAAATAATGCTTGGTTTTGTTATCCCAGCCAAATTAGTCCGTCTTACCAAAATGATGATGACGTCAACAACCTCCCAAGTCCGCATCGATAATCAACTCACCGATGCCTTTGACACAAATATCGGACTAAAGCAGGGAGATGGGCTGGCGCCATTGCTATTCAATTTGGCTCTGGAGTACGTCGTACGGAAGCTACTGTCGATACGCGAGATACATTACTATACAAGTCGAGCCAGATAGTGGCCTATGCGACGACATCAACATTCTGACATGGTCAATAACAACTGCCAAAGAACTCTTCCTGTAACTCGGCAGTGAAGCAAAACTAGTAGGGCTACAAATCAACGAAAATAAAACAAAGTTCGTGACGCAGTCGAGGAAAAATACCTCAAGTACATAAAATATCACACTTGGCAAATACAGTATCGAAAATGTTAGCAAATATGTGTATTTAGGCGCCAAAATAACGTAAACGGGCAATGAAAGAGGAGATATACGCCGAAGAATACAGCTCGCAAATAAAATATTTTATTCAGTATTGACGATCTTGAAGACCAGCTGCATACACAGGAGAACAAAGCTCCAAGTATACAAATCTGTGATAAGACCTGTGTTATGCTATGGGTGTGAAACATGGACCCTAACCTAAGCATCCACAAACATATTGAACGCCTTTGAGCGACGGGCCCTGAGGCGAATAATCGGGGCGAAGCTAGACGGGGACCAATGGCGAATTCGATACAACCATGAGCTGTATGAAATTTGTGACGATCCGGAGTTCTCAAGGATTACAAGACTGCGGAAGCTGCAATGAGCTGGACACATGAATCGTATAGACGAACAACGGATACCCAAGAAGATTTTCGTTGGGAGAACTGAAGGCCGGCGGCCAGTGGGGAAACCGAGGAAACGCTGGTCTGACTCAGTCAATGAAGAAGTTCATCGCTGCTCGGATTTCGGAATTGGAGGACGCGGTCAACGGACCGAAATAGTTGGAGGCGCTGTTTGCAGGAAGCGAAGGCCCGAAAGGGGCTGTAGTGCTAAGAAGAAGAACATTTTACGAATGTAATCTAGATGAACGATGTCGTCCTCTTTGGAATGAAACGTTTCACCCCTATTTATTTCGAGAATTCAATACGATTCCATTTTTATATTAATATCATTCGGAATTCTAAAATGATAAAAAATTATGATAAATTATAACCCTCTTAAAAAAGGTCTCGATTTCGTGCCGCTTCTGATTTAAGCCACCAGATTTGTGGTAAAATATAAAGTAATCAAAACAAAACATCGCAAATATTTTCGAACAGTTTTCTTCTAATTCATAACTTAAAAATACCAGAACAAAACTTTCTCGCGATTTCAAATTTTTACATAAAGCACGACTTTTCACTCGAACCACTATCGAAACTTGGGCAACATGGCACCGCACAACGAGTGGTCATTTGCTAATGTTTAAGTCACTTGTTTTAATAAAGTTTTACTATGTATCGATTGAAACTAGCCGAAACGGTAAGTATTGTGTTCACCACTGAAATATTTACTACAGTTTTCGAAAAAATCGCGAGAAGATGGAACTTTCCGCACATAGAACATAATCAATACACGTAGACGTAAACAAAACCTTGACGTTTCGAATGATTTTCCCTCTCCTCGCAAAAGCTGCCTCTAAAAGCAAAATATCGGAATTCACATACAGGGTTTTACACTGATGGACTAACTCCTTTTATCTTTTTCTCTTAGTGTAGGATCGTTTTTGACAATGTTTGTAATTTTTGTTTGGCTTTGCATGTCAATTTACATAGCCAGCAACCCCGGGTCAGAGCATATATACTAACTAGCACCTGCAATCGAGGAGCTGTCAAAATGAAAAGAGAGGCAAATAAACGTGTAAAAGATGGATTAAAGTTTACCATGTGTTGGTTCAATTGCTTGCAAATTCAAGTTTTTGTTTACCATACATATGCACTTTTAATCTAATTCTCTCTACTCCATAAGTACCGTAAGAAATAAAATTTGTTCTAGTTGCAGCTGCTATTTAGTAGATATGCTCTGCCCGGGTTTCGTATCCTCGAGGTTATTTTTTCTAAGCCGTTCACCAGCTCAAAAACTGTCAAGCGACTTCTTCCAGTTATTTTTAAGATTTGAAAAAGAATTTGTAGTTGAAAAGAAACTTTATTATAACGTTTCTATTATTTAAATACGTTCCTCTGAGATTTTGAGTCATGTTTAATTCTCTTGGCTTGAACGAACAAATGATCACTGCCAGCACAAAAACACAGATATACTTTGGGGAGCTCTTTTTAAATAATGAAATGAAAACAAAAGAATTGCTTCAAACTTCACATAATTATTTTCATTCTTTTCAAAACGTCTGATTATTTTTGCCCACCGGATGTTTTGTGAACTAGAACTATTTTTCCATTTTCTTGGAAAACTTTTTTTTGTTTTATTTTTGATGCAATTGATTGAAAATGTATAATAATTTAATGTGTCGGAAAATACTTCATTACATTTTTCAGCTCATGCTCGTAAAATCACCTTTTTTTGTTTCTTGTACCGTCCTACCACCTCTGGTCACCTCTGAATGTCATCAGAATATAACAAGCGGGGTGACGGCACTTTTCTGGCACCGGTACTATACGTCATCGACTCTTTGTGTGAACCGGCTCGTTTTAAATCTTAGTAATTTATTTGCCCTGAAAATCGACGCGAAAACATGCAGAAGATAGTTAATTTTAAGCTTGAAATCTGCTTCATAACAAATTTCAACAATATTGAATCGCGGCGAAGGGTTGTACCAAAAAATATGAGAAACAGCTGACTGTCAGGTTAAAAAATTAGAAAGAAGGGTTAACATTTTTTAATCTGACAATCAGCTGTTTCTCACATTCTTTTTGGTACAATCCTTCGAAGCCATTCAATCTTGTTCAAATTTGGGATGAAGCTGATTTCAAGCTTCAAATTAACTATCTTCTGCGTATTTTCGCGGCAATTTTCGGGGCAAATAAATTACTAGGAATGAAAACGAACCAATTTGCACCTAGAGACTGTGCCTGCGATGCGTATGCCCAATGTCAGGAAAGTGCCGGCACCCCTAACAAGCACCACTGATACGCATTCAAGCCAAGAGAAAAGTTTGGCGATGCCATATGTGTGTACGAAGAATTTCCGTTGTTTACACCGGCGACAACTTCTTTTGGGCTCTTTCACACGGGAATGGTAAAAACCCATATCCAAACAGGTCTCGCGCTTACGGCCTTATGTTTACACGTTGCATAGTTCAGCCAACCTATTTTTGTATACGATACACGTCTTGCGAGTGTATGTGTCAAAAGGATCATTTGATCGTTAAACGTCGTGCGGACAACATGAAAGCGAAGACAGAGAGATAAGCGATTGAGAATTGATGTTTTAGCCTTGAATTGTGCACGAGGTAACAAAAACTAGAATGAAAAATGTATTTTATGATTGTTAAAGTTTGTCGATTCAAACTTCTATTGGATTTATTAGAACCTCCGTGTTTTTCCGCTTTCTGAAAAATTTATTCCAAATTTGAATATCCATTTAAGTCGCATATTTTTCTTGTTGTGTTGTCAACTGGCATATTATAATGAGATTCTATGAAGATTATGCGTACTGTTAATTTTCTATGGATTTACAATAGGCAATTTAACTTTATTGAAATCGAGATATTCGTCGTGTTGTTTCCTGAAATTGAACATGGCCTTCGCTTTTATAAATTTATTGAATAACGCGTAGCTTCTCGCGTCAACGCATCCATTTTTGCACGCAAATTAAAGAAAGGCAATCGTTTCATGACGACCACCTTCTTCACCGAATGTTCAATTCGGAATGATCACCGGCGTTTGTGTATAAATTTCCCCCACCAAATGATCAACAAAATGCGTTTGTGTATGTGCGTTACGCTCGTTCACCCTACAAAATGTTGGCTTGTTTTTACCATCAGGTCCCCTCAATGCCTCTCACTCTTCTTGCCCATATAACCTGTTTAACGCTCACTTTTAACGCTGCGTCTGAAAAAGCCCTTTGACTATATTTTTACGTGTTGTTATTTAGAATCATGTAGCTACGCGATTCAGTACAGAGAAATTGTGCTCCATTGTGTAAGAGAAAGTAATAACTAGGCGATTCTTCGTTATCTTTCTGCCGAAAACTTTTTCTGTACCAATGATTGTGCAATGCTATTTGCGGGGCAGAAAGAGACCGAAAAGTCACCTATTCATTACTTTCTCTTTCACACTTTGAGCACAATTTCTCTATATCACATCATCGAATTTTTCAGGGCGTCTGGGTAATAATATTCCAACGTAAAGTCGTACAACACATTTTATATTTCTTGACAGATATTATGCTTATGTCTTAAGTTGGGTTTGAATCTCTGCTGTTTCGCTTTATGGTTTTATTTTTTCTTACAGGGTTGATGATTTCATTAAGTTCATTTGTTATAGGGAATTTGAGAAGTTAGCCAACTTAAACACCACCACCGGGAAACGTGGTATGAAGAATGCATCCTCAAGCCAAACTGGGATAAGAAACTTTACCATGTATTATACATAGTCCTAGTAAAGATAAAAATAAGAATAAATTCTAATGTTAATAGCGACAGTAGAGTAGACTTTAATTTCCTCAAGTTAAATTAATGCAGCTCAACTTAGATTAGTTAGGCTCGACGAAGTTCACGTTACCACTCCCGTATGTGCACGGTTGCTCCACAACGACATCATCTGTAATCAACAACCACGGAAAGAACGAGTCAAAAAGATGCGTGAGGAAGAAGTCTTCGTAGGAACCGACAAGATGGAGAAATTCATTGCAGGCAGCAGCAAAACACTTTGATCATGCAAATAAACATAATTACCCCAGTGGCTACACGAATCGTAACTTTCAAGGCGGAGGCAGACAAAAACAACGTGTTGGTGGTAGAAGAACTGGTGGTGAACATGATCTCCAAAACAATAAACACATTTGCAAACATCTAATTTGTACATAGTAACTTACTCAAGGCATGAACCCATAAGCCGAAGGTCCCAGGTTCAAATCTCGTTGAGAGCAACGTGATTTAGATCAGGGGATTTTTCTGACAGACTACGAGTGTTCACTTAGTGGTAATATGTACTGATTTAATCAGATCATATTATAGCATGGAGCATGGTACTGACCAAACCAACTCCCGAAAAAAATCAATACGGTCATGAAAATGAGATACTCAAACTATCTCTAAGCGAAGGCCCGAGAGGGGCTGTAGTGCTATAAAGAAGAAGAAGAACTTCTCAAGGTTGTGCTTAATATCTAAATATTTGCCCGTGTGTCTTTCGACAACTACTTATGGCCGAGAACAGGCAGCCGAATATCAATTTTTGCCTCAAACAGCGACTTGATACCTAGAAAAGAAGAAAAAAGGCACATAAATCGTGTTGTCCAAGGATAAAACATAAAACCACTACTTATCTGATAATACCGTCGCTCAGTGAAGTCCAGCCACTCAAAATCCTCGTAAACGGCAGCACTCAAATTGCATCGAACATAAACAATAACATCAATACTATACTTGTAGCCCGTCAAATGTCCGTCACAGTTGCAATTTCGAAAAATATCGACGACTCCGAATTTCGGAAACACCAGTTGAAGTGTGGTGAAAATTGCGATGGAATTGCTCGATTGCACGAGCCGGGTTACAATTTTTGCAAGAAAAGGAGAACTATAAGGTTCCCTCCGAAATTAGCGGTGCTCCGTTGGGAACGAGTTAACAAAAGGGCGAGGGAAAAAGGAAAAGCTCTCTTTTGTTATTCGAACGTGAAGTGGCTAAGGCAAAAAAAGTGTTTGTTCATAAAGAGTGCGGAGTTTCAAAAGAAATAGAAAAAAAGGAGAAGAAGGAAAAACCAGAATTAGGAAAATTGTTGTCTACTTCAATCACCACCGGGAGAAGGCAATGTTGCCCGGAAGGATAACAAACATCAATTGGCCATTGCACGAGTGCGACCCGAGAAGAGTGGGTGGAATCAGCGTAGGGTCTTTTTCGCCGTGCCGTCGACGACGGGAGTTCTACAAGGAGGCCTCCTTATTAGCTACGCTAGGTGACAGAGGTTAGTCAAAATTCTTAGGATTTTTGCTGATAAACTTTGTTTTATAAATAGTATAGAAAAGTTTGCTTCTTTTGCTTATGATTTCCACGAGTTCAAGTAAATCTCTTTCATATCAAGGAAACGGGTAGTATTTTTGTAATCAATTTATTTGGAAAATACAAAATTTGTTTTTCAGGAAGTGTAACGAGTTGGCTCGGGGAAATATCACGCGTGGGTGTACGTTAGTGAGGTTGATTCTTCGGTGGTGTTTGAGTGGCGAAGCGTTGGTTGGAGGAGATAGGGCCCACCCCGAGTATGATGTTTTGGGCGGTTTTTTCGTTGGAGGTGTGTTCGCGGAACAAGCTTCGGCAAACCGCCTTACTCGCTGGGCGGTCATGTCTGGGGCCTAGGCCAAAGCAGGGAGTTGACGCCCACTCCCGCCTGCGGTGAGCAAAGTCGGGACCGCAGGGCCCCCGTTGCCGAAGCACCCCAGTGGCTAGGGGTAAAAAATTGGCGCCCAACGTGGGGCAACTTTGGTTGAGTGCAGTTAGAACGTTTGTGCTTAATAGGTGGTGATAGCTCAGGCACTGAGATGCTGTAGGAAGATTTCCTTAATGAATCCATCGTTTGAAAAACAAAAGTGGATCCTGATAACTCAGCAAGACCAATTCCCTAGGAAGTTATAAATATTTCGGTCAAAATTAACGCGTGGAATATTGCGTGAAAAATAATATAAATTTCGAGTGGTCCGTGCATCAGTGAATTTAAAGTGAATGTGTCATTTTACGGGAGTGAAAAAAGAATCAGTGTAAAGTGACCCAAAACTAGAAGCAAAGCAAGTGTGAAGTGTGACGAATGGGTGCAATTTTTCCGAAAGGTGGTTTTACGCCCCGTTCGTAGTAATTATACGAAATAGTTTTTTATATGAATTTAATTTTGTCATTTCATACATATTGTCTGTGCTTGTAAAATAACACAAAAAAAACAAATTTCTTTCATTCCAAATCATTTAGTTGTTTCAATTACGTCATGTTTTATCAACAAGTTGGTTTAAGTGAAGATTTGTTTTATTTAAATATATCAAGAAAATAAAATGGCCAGTAAAATATTAATTGACAGGCTAAGCAAGGAGGAGCTTACCTATGAGCTGGCGACCCGAGGACAGCCAACTGGAACGGTGGCAGAGATGAGAAAAACTCTTCAAGACGCAGTGAGGGGTGAGAATTCGAAGAACATCTCACTGATTTTGACAAAGACATATCCTTTTTCGCCAGAGCAGGATCTAGAGGCAGTGAAGGAAAAACTCCAAGAAGTGAAGGCGCTGATTGCGGAATTGTCGGGAACTCCACAAACCTCGGACTTCCTAAAGATTAAGACTAATATTGCTTACGGCCTGCAGCAACTCGCGAACATAAAAACGGAAGATGAAGAACAGGAGAAGATGGAAAATAAGCTCAAGAGTCAATTAGCGGTGGCTATGAGCGCTTTGTTGGTGAAGGCTCGGGAGCATCCAAGACCGTCGTGGGCTGGGAAACCTTGAGAAGTCTGGGAGTTGAGAGGTTAGAGTCCACGTCGGCTAATATCAGGATAACGAATAATGCCAGTGTGGAGGTCACAGGTAGGGCGTTCATCCCTTTCACCTTACAGGGTCTGACGAATTGGATTACGGTGCTGATAATCCCGTCTCTGACCCATGAGGTTATCTTGGGCGTCGGTTTCATTCGGTGATCCGGGTTGATTGTGGCGTTAGGGCAAAACACGCAGAGCTTCCTGGATGCTACTGGAAGAAGGGGGGGAACAATTGCGCTCCCGGAGTCGGTTGTCCAAGACAGAGAGCCGAGCGTTAGGGATTCTTCTAAAAGAACAGTTTGACTTGATGGGGGCGGGTATCGGTTGCATGAGTTTGGTCGAGCACCTGATCAAAACTGAGTCGTTTCCAATTAAATAGCGGTACTATCCGGTATCTCCGGCGGTACAAAAACATATTGATGAGGAGCTGAACTCAATGCTAGAACAGGGTATTTGTGAGCCATCAGCTATTCCGTGGGCCTCGCTAATTCTGTTGGTTAGGAAGAAGGATGGAACCTTCCGATTTTGCGTAGACTACCGAAAACTGAACAAGACGGATGCCTTTCGGTCTGTAGAATGCACCGGCGACGTGGCAACGCCTGATTGACAGGGTTCTAGGACCAAACCTAGCAGCTTTTGTTTTTACATAACTCGGCGATATCATCGTGGTAACCCAGGATTCAAAAAGCATCTGAAGGTACTAGGGGAAATTCTCCGGAGGTTGTGATCTGCGGGTTTGAGAGTATTTAAGGAAAAACATGAGCTCTGCAGATGCCAGCTGAAGTATTAGGGTCATGTGGTGGATATAAACGGCCTGGACGTGGACCCGGACAAGGTCAAGTGCATGTTGGAAATCCCTCCTCCGCGTAACGTAAAGGTGGTTCGTCAGTTTTTAGGGATAGTGTCATGGTATGGGAGATTTACACCCGATTTCACTACGCCGATGACGCCTTTGACAAATCTCTTGAAGAAGAACGCCAAGTTTGACTGGTTGCAGGAATGCACCAAGGCGTTTAATTAAGTGAAGTTGAAGCTATCCACGCCACCAATCCTTACCTATAGGCTACTATACACGTTGCAAACAAACGCGTTGGAGCTGGGGCTGGGAGCAGTGCTGTCTCAACTACATCCTGATGCAGAGAAAATGGTCTGTTTTCTCAACCGGTCCTTGACCAAAGCGGAGAGGAGGTATTCCACGACCGAGAAGGAGTACCTGGCGGTTCTGTGGGCTGTAGAAAAAGCGAGAACATATGTAGAAGGTACTTAGTTTACGGTCATCACCGATCATTATTCACCAGTGTGGCTGAGTAGCTTTAAAGATCCAACGGGAAGATTGGCGAGATGGGCGGTCAGGTAGCAACGGTTCGATTTTGAGATCATACATCGAAAGGGTAAAGAACATTTAGTTCCAGATGTGCTGTCTAGAATATTGCCCTACCCTGCGGTGGCTTGCATGCAGTCTACGGACGCTTGGTACGGGGAAATGGTAACTAATATCGAGCAGAACCCGGAGCGTTACGAGGATTGGCGAGTGAATGTTGGGGAGATTAGGAAGCATTTGCCTGGTTCATACCCGGAATTAGAAGGAAATCAGGCACGGAAGAGGGTTATCCCTAACTCCGGTCAAAAAAAGATTCTTGTCTGGTGTCACGATAATGCTAAGGCAGGCCATATGGGGATCAGTGCCCAAAAATGGCAGCAGATTTAGAGCGCTATGTAAGGAGTAGCAAGGTGTGCCAGGCCAATAAATTCAAGAGGAAGGCACCAGTAGGACAGATAGTGTCACAAGGAACTTGTCTACAATACCCATGGGAGATGCTGTGCGTTGACCTGGTGGGTCCCCTACCACGTTTGAAATAATGTCATATCTACATTCTGGCAGTTATTGACTATGTCAGTAACTCAAAATAGAAAAAGACAGCTTCCTTTTAATTTGTGTATTTAATTTTTATTTTTCTTCTCGAAATCGATTTTCGACCGTAATCGTTCGGTCTTCTTCAGCGATTAATTTATTTTTAACTCACATTGCTGCTTATATACTAGCTATGTTTAACGAAATTTACTTTTGATCATTATAAGGTAATTAGGGAAATCTGCTTAAGCTATTAGGAAACGTAATTTACAAAAGGGGTAGTTATAAAAATATTATTTTTACAAGAATCAGAAGAGATATTATTATTTAATTAATTTAAATAGCCATAATCTGCAGTTTCCGTCATCCTGATTCATCAACTTTTTCCTTTCCCGGGTCATTTCCAGGCTTTCCATCACATCCAATTCAAGTATATCTCTAGCTTCCTTGCTGACTACAGCGTCCTCCATTGTTATTTCGTGTCCCTTCGTGATAATATGTTCCGCTACCGCCGACTTGAAATTCGAAGTTCTTACTTTCTTTCTTGCTGCTGCTGCTTTGCCTAGATGCTCCTTGATTCGCGTGCCGATGAGTCTTCCCGTTTGACCTATGTACACTTCTTCTTCGATGCGATAGATACCAGATTTTTCGTGTGGTTCGCGCTTATCTTTCGTTGATCCAAGAACGTTTTTGAGCTGGTTCTTGCTGCTTGATTCGATTAACCGTACAGAATTGAGTGGAGTTATTCGCCTCTTGATCCGATTGCTGATGCCTTCGTGATAAGTTAAAGCCTTCCAGGACGTTCTTTCGGTGTTCGCATTTGAAAATGTTGATCGTCCCTGACGCTGCCTATTTATCTGGATCTTCTGTGCCATTCTCCTAATTGTCGAGCCCTTGAAGCCGTTTAGTCTACCTGTCTCAATAATGTACCTCATCTCCCTTTCCTTAGCTTCCTTGCTTAGCGGCAAATCGAGCATTCTGTGGATCATGGCTCTGTATGGAGAAACCTTGATTTGCTGCGAATAATTCGATGTATTTGGAATCGTTCTCTGTGTGAGTTGCTTTTCGGTATACATCGAAAGTTATATTTGTTTGGATCCTCCTTACTACTATATCTAGGAATGATAGTTTACCGTCTTTCTCTTCCTCCATCGTGAATACTATATTCTTGTTGGCTCCATTCAGGTCAGCAAGTACCTTCTTCACGTCACTCCTTTTCACATATGCAAACACATCGTCCACATATCGGACCCAATGTTTTGGTAACTGGCCTTTCTCCTGCAGTCCGTCTTCTAGTTTCGTCATAAATATCTCGCCGAAGAATGATGAAAGCGGATTTCCCATCGCTATTCCACCTTTCGTCTTATACACGCAGCGAAACCCGTTATAATCTTTCTCCGCAAAATTAGCGCCTGAGTATGTCCGACCATTTAAGATCAATGAAAGAGTCTCTAGTTGAACTTTTAGGCTAGAGAATGAAAGCCGGAAGAAGTGCGGAGTATGTCATGCCAAAGACCTGAAACCCTACATAAAATTGGCCAAAGATCTTCGATGAGGGAGAAAAATGAATGGATCACAGGGAAGTTAAAATTTAACTACCAATGTGAATAAAGACAAAATATATATGAAATCCAAGAACTTGGGCATGGGTTAACAATCACAATGAAACATGGTTAGAGAAAATTAAGTGATGTACTTAGCAGATAGTTGGTTCATATATGGCACCCCGAGGTAATGGGTAGCATCAGTATTCTACTTTTTCTGCCGCTTCACCTTGGACCTTTCCGGGTTCTCTCTCTCACGTCGCGTCCGTTTTTTTTCTTGTTGATTTATTTGGTTGTTATTGGAGTCAGTCGAAAGTACCCAAAATGATGGACTTGCGTTTGTGAATGACTGGAAGGAACGTGTACTTACCAGGAGTCTATCGTATGCAGAGCGTTCTTATCGTTGATGGTCTCGTTAACTTCCGGTAACTTCTGTCAGGCTTCCTTTTCCCTTGTTTTTGTTTTAACTTTTTTGGCTCAATAAGGTTGACGCTTAAAGAGGAATAGGGCATCGACTGTTAGAACAAGCAAGTTACGCCTCGTTGCTATTAGAAATGGTCGGAGAGTTTCAGGAGAACTAATCATTTTAGCTCTCCGTACAAAATGGCTGGTTTGGTTTTGGGACTTGTTAGCTTAGGAGAGACCCGTAGCATTCGTGACTTGTTGGGAAATAATTGATTCAGGGAACGGTATGCATGAATTCAATAGATTGGTTGGTTCGAGGAAGCTGGAAGGTTGTTCCAGGCTAAGTTAGATTAGGGCAAGATGGTCATGGGTTTTCTATTTTATTTTTAGGTGATAGCGAATTGGTTGATTTTTGGAGCTAGTACCAGGAGAATAGGGCATAATATGTAAGCAGTTGATTAGGTGCTGGTAGTGTTAAATAATTGTAGTGGGTTTTCCTTTTCTATTATATTTTTAATTGATAGCAAATTGGTTCATTATGAAGCTAGTACCAGGAGATATAGAGTATAATATGCACGCAGGTGATTAGGTGTAGTTAGTGTTAAGAAATGGTGGTGGAACTCGAAACTTAGTTATGAACTCACTCTTTTCAGAGTCAGTAGCAGGTAATAGGGGGTTTAAAGTTGAGTTGATGATTTTTATTTTTTTCTTTCTTAACGGGTAGTACTAAGTAAATGTAGGGAATAAAGGGTAGACAGTAAGGCAATTTGGCTAGCCGTTAGACTTAGAGTAGCTATATATAACTTTAAATCCAGCAAAAGGTTTTATCTTATGTTAAGTTAATTATAGACGGCGTTGGTGGGCTAAGGATGGCGCAATAAATTTAGAAAATTTTTGGTTGAACTAGCTAGGCTGGCGTGATAAGCCACACATGAGTACCATAGGTGTGTTTATGTTTGCTGATAGAGGAAACTGTACTGTGAAGCTATATGGTAGCCTCTCAGATGCGAAAGAGTAGTGTATTTCTGAGAAATCCAATAAAAGCAGGGGGAATCGTTACGGGAAATTTGAGAAGTTAGCCAACTTAAACACCACTAAAACACCACCACCGGGAATCGTGGTACAAAGAATGCATCCTCGAGCCAAACTAGGATAGAAAACTTCACCATGCATTAAACATAGTCCTAGTAAAGTTAGAAATAAGAATGAATTCTGATGTTAATAGCTACAGTAGAGTAGACTTTAATTTCGTCAAGTTAAATGAATGCAGCTCAACTTAGATTAGTTAGGCTCGACGAAGTTCACGATACCACTCCCGTATGCGCACGGTTGCTCCACAACGATATCATCTGTAATCAACAACCACGGAAAGAACGAGTCAAAGGGATGCGTGAGGAAGAAATCTTCGTAGGAATCGACAAGATGAAGAAATTCATTGCAGGCAGCAGCAAAACACTTTGATCATGCAAATAAACATAATAACCCCAGTGGCTACACGAATCGTAACTTTCAAGGTGGATGCGGACCAAACGAATGTGTTGGTGGTAGAAGAACTGGTGGTGAACATGATTTCCAAAACAATAAACACATTTGCATACATCTAATTTGTACATAGTAACTTACTCAAGGTTGTGCTCCATATCTAACTATTTGCCCGTGTGTCCTTCGACAACTACTTATGGCCGAGAATAGGTAGCCGAATATCAATTTTCGCCACAAACAGCGACTTGATACCTAGAAAAGAAGAGAAAAGGCACATAAATTGTCTTGTCCAAGGATAAAACAAAAAAGCACTACTTATCTGATAATACCGTCGCTTAGTGAAGTCCAGCCACTCAAAATCCGCGTTAACGGCAGCACTCAAATTGCATCGAACATAAACAGTAACATCACGACTATACTTGTAGCCCTCAAATGTCCGTCACGGTGACAGTTCCGAAAAATATCTGCGACTCCGAATTTCGGAAATTGTGGTGAGAATTGCGATAGAACTGCCCGATCGCACGAACCGGGTTACAATTTTTACAAGAAAAGGATCGGTGCTTCATTGGGAACGAGTCAATGAAAGGGCGAAGGAAAAAGGAAAAACTCTCTTCTGTTATTCGAACGTGAAGTGGCTAAGGCAAAAAAAGTGTTTGTTCATAAAGGGTGCGGAGTTTCAAAAGAAATAGAAAAAAGGAGAAAAGGGAAAAAAAGAATTAAGAAAATTGTTGTCTACTTCAATCACCACCGGGAGAAGGCAAGGTTGCCTGGAAGGATAACAAACATCAATTGGCCACTGCTCGAGTGCTCTTCCATGAAAGTCTTAAAACGCATTTGGTCTTATATTATTCCCTCAGCTAGGCTGAGTATCATTTCATTATATGCTCTATGGATGATTGTTTTATTAAAATATTTTTCACTCTTGAAATGGTTTTTATATCCTTTAGTCCAAAACATCTGAGTTTTGTAATAGTTTATGGGTCTTTCTTCTTGTGCACTCTTCACATTGTAGCTACATTTGATTCGTTTTAGTTAAAAAATAATACTTTATTTCTAGCCTTGATAATGCATTTGCTATATAATTTTCCTTCGCTTGTATTTTTTGGTTTTTTAAAAAAGATCTTAAGGATATCCTATTAAAATTGGTACGTGCCCATCCATCCGTCCGTCTATCTGTCATTGCGTCACAGCAAGTTTTATCAGGAACTGTAGAAGCTAGTCATCAAATTTTGTGAGCAGCCCAGAATTTTTTGGTTTATGAAAGCTCCACTGTCCGAAAAATTTCAAAGCGATTTGACACCTGTGGACCGAAAAATCCAAAAAAATCATTTAGGTAATTCTCCATGAGTACAAAAACAAAAAATACCTGAAAAGTTGGGATTCGCTAAACTTTGTGAGTAATAGTATGATTTATCAATTTTACGTTTTCTTGTATAAAATTGGGAGATACTCTTAAATCTATTCAAATTTTACTTTTATATATGGCGACTTATAAAGCTAATAAACTATGAACGTTTTAGAAGAACCGGACAGTGTTTAACGTAGTTATGGCGGTTTAAATTTTCAGTATTAAAACAACGATACGTGGCTATTGAGCAATATGTGCGACTTAAACAGGATTTGCATAAAAATTTCAGGAAGGATGTATATCATGCGTATCGTCGAAAAATCACGGCTGTTTAAAATCAGAATATTGAGCAAATATAAGTTATTTTCCCCAGCTTCAGCATTGATAGTATAGTCTATTAACTTTTGATGAAATCATACATTTGACTCATGGGAGTAGTTTCATATGACTACAAAAATAACAAATACCTTAGAAGTTAAAATTCACTCAACTTTGTTAATAATAGCAGAGCTTGTAAATACAAAATTTTTCCGGTGAATTCATATGGGTGCCCTTAACTTTAAATTTAAGTAATCCAAGGACAGGTCCTTATAGTCTGGAAGTTTCAATAAAGTTAAAACGCATTCATGGAAGTGATAGCAATTTGAAAGTTCTCCGAGTAGAAGAAAAACAATGCACGATTTTTCTACCATTCGGATTTTCCATTGAACCAAACAATGCATTGGACTTTCTAATTTCGCGATAAAATGAATAATAAAAATATCTTTAAGATGTCATTCACTCAATAGTTGTTAGTGATATTGTAACAAAATGGCAGCAGGTTAAAATGGTGTTACAATACAATGGTTTTTCTTTTAAAGGGAGTATTCAATTTTTGTCGATGTCGTTGATGTTTTTCTTGAGTTTCATTATTTTTGTCTGCATATCGTACGCTGATTACAAAACCCTTATGACATGAGTATGGCTCTGTCTGACCAGCGTGTTATATGTTGGCGTAGTTTTTATGAACATATAAAATAAAAAAATAAAAGTTTTGCTTGAAAAGCTATCGGGTTTAGCTGTTGTGTGTGAGCAGGCGTGTTTTGATTCCTTTGATTCATCTCAGTGTCTAAAGGATGTGTAGAAAGAAATGACTTTTTGTGGGTAAAGGATAGACTAAGCAGGTAGGGCCTAGGGGTTAAGCCAGGTAGATATATTAGGCTTTTGTTTTTTTGGGTTGTTGGATATTCATTTTTTCTTATTCATATCGCTTCTGCTTTCGGCAGAGAGTGTGGTCTAGTACTGAGAAAATTGCGTTGGAGTTTGTAATAAGTCGTTTGTTGGTAATTTTAATTCCTGTCTTTCTATGTTTATGCGAGCGCTGTCCAGAAAGTAACAGAGGTTTTGAAATGAAAATTAAACAGCGTAAAATACAATTTTTATTATATGCTTTTTGGGGGTTAATTCTTAGATTATTCTTCTACATAATCACAATTTGAATTAAGAGATTTATATAACGTGGCACAAGCTTTTCAATACCCTATCTCTAGAAATCTTTTGAAATCGATACACCACTGCCTCACTCGGCATTCACTCATTATTGCTTGGCCATGCACATCAACAATCTGATGATCAATTTCAATCGGTTTGTGTGTTTTCACCAATGAAAACCTCATCACAGCTTGCACTTCACAATTGGCGAGATTTTCAATTGCAGCTCTCATTTGAACACTCCACTGTATACTAAGTACGATAGACACAACGCACAAGCTACCAGGGCTGATTGCATATTGAGTGTAGGAACATTCTGACATCAAGGTAGTGGCTCTAGCCACTGGCACTGCTCGCCAGGTCGTAACATCTGCTACTTTCTGGAAATCCCTAATATATTTTAAGTCTTTCTAGGATATCAAGTCTCGGTCCTTTGCTTTGTTTGTGTAACAATGTCATAAAGTTTGTCATATCGTTAGGCTTATATACGTGGTTATGTAGGTGCGTCGCGTAGATGGTGTTTGCCTTGTTGCGTAATAAAGATCGTTAGTGCTCCTCTTAATTTGTCATTAGTTTCCGTCTTGTCCTTCCTATATATACGATTCATATACGCCGCTGCTCTCTACATTGATTTGTCATTCAGTTTTGGTCTCAGTTTGTTCCCAACGTTGTTTTTAGTTTTGAATGCAGTTTACAGTTTGAATTGCCTAAGGAACTTTGATAGTTTGTAAGTTTCTTTGCCTACGTATGTTCACAAAACCCACAGTTGGTCATTCTTGTGCGTTTCAGTCAGTTTCCGTACCTACTTTTGCTTGTACCATGTAACAAGTTTGTCAATGTCAAGGTGCTCTTATCCGTTATTACTAGCTACTCTGTAAATGTTGTTTAGTTCATTGGAGTAGTTACTAGGAGTCATGGGGATGGAGTAAAGTTTTTGCACCATTGATTTATATGCTGCTAGTTTATATTGTGCGGGGTGGTTAGTTGTTACGTTTATGGTATAATCCTTTTTGGTTGGTTTTCTGTATATTTTGTAGTCTAGTCTTGTTTGTTCCCATATTACGGTTACGTCCACATATTTGAGTTATCCCTTTGTTAATTTTGTAATGACCAAATTTATATTCGGTTGTTTTTCATTCATATAAGTAAGTATATCGTCCTGTATGTTTGCTAGTGGGTCTATAATGATGAAACAGTCATCATCCACCTATCCACATTTTGGGTTTAAAGACTTCTTTCAGTTAATCTCAATAGCTTAAACTTTTTGCATAGGTTGAAAGTGATATGTCCTCAAAATTTAGGTCATATCAAACATTACCCTCGCCTCTAATACTGAAATGGACCTTAAAATTTTTTTTTATCAAAGATGATCGAGTGAGGTGTCAAACGAAACGTCTTGGTAAGAGCTTTTAGAATCTGGAACAAAAAAAGCAATTTGTGCATCAGAGGCCCCAGCGGGAGAAAAAGTGTACAGAAAATGCGTGTCACCCTCCCTAGTGATTGAACATCTTAGAGTCGAAAAATCTGAAAAGTCAAGGAGGCAGGCCTTTAGGAATACAGAGGCAACAAATAGCTCTCAATTTTAAATTCACTCAACTTGATTCATAATAGTATGATTTGTGAAATTTGCGTTTGCTCCATAATATGGAAAAACAACTCACCCCATGACATCGTAAACAGTTAGCTGCAAGCAAATGTACTTACCCTCAATCAACGGCCTTGCCAATAGGGAACTTCCATTTGGTTTACTGAGGCAGTAGACT
>OZ017738.1:289463937-289466437 GCA_963969285.1 Odontomyia ornata
GCGCAAATCGTACCTATACTTTGATCAGAGCAGGAACCACGGCTATTCTTCTATAACAGTCGCCAATTTGTTTATGCTTAACAAATTTGCATGATTAACGAAACTAGGCGAAATATTTAATATCTGAAAATTTGGCAATATTCGAAGCAAAATTTTTCATATGACCCTATATAAAGCTGAGCTGAATGAATGGAAGTATAGGTAAACCGCGATAGTAAAAACTGCCATAGTTGAAGGCGATATTGATTGCTAGTGAAGTAAAAGCTTTTCGTGATATATTTGAAGACATTGAAAACATAAATTGAAAGGACAAGTGAAAAGCAAACTAAAGTGTGATTTGTGAAATATTGAAGTTTATTACTGTGTATTTTTAATAAATAAACTCTTTTAACTTAATTTAAAAGACAATGCGTTTTCACTGTCCCGGAACATTAAAATTATCGGCCGCGAGCCGGAACACGCGACCATATATATAAAAATACAGGTATATATATATATATATATATATATATATATATATATATATATATATATATACATATATACATATATATACATACATTCATATATATACGTATATACATATATAATTCCCTCAGCTAGGCTGAGTATCATTTCATTATATGCTCTATGGATGATTGTTTTATTAAAATATTTTTCACTCTTGAAATGGTTTTTATATCCTTTAGTCCAAAACATCTGAGTTTTGTAATAGTTTATGGGTCTTTCTTCTTGTGCACTCTTCACATTGTAGCTACATTTGATTCGTTTTAGTTAAAAAAATAATACTTTATTTCTAGCCTTGATAATGCATTTGCTATATAATTTTCCTTCGCTTGTATTTTTTGGTTTTTTAAAAAAGATCTTAAGGATATCCTATTAAAATTGGTACGTGCCCATCCATCCGTCCGTCTATCTGTCATTGCGTCACAGCAAGTTTTATCAGGAACTGTAGAAGCTAGTCATCAAATTTTGTGAGCAGCCCAGAATTTTTTGGTTTATGAAAGCTCCACTGTCCGAAAAATTTCAAAGCGATTTGACACCTGTGGACCGAAAAATCCAAAAAAATCATTTAGGTAATTCTCCATGAGTACAAAAACAAAAAATACCTGAAAAGTTGGGATTCGCTAAACTTTGTGAGTAATAGTATGATTTATCAATTTTACGTTTTCTTGTATAAAATTGGGAGATACTCTTAAATCTATTCAAATTTTACTTTTATATATGGCGACTTATAAAGCTAATAAACTATGAACGTTTTAGAAGAACCGGACAGTGTTTAACGTAGTTATGGCGGTTTAAATTTTCAGTATTAAAACAACGATATGTGGCTATTGAGCAATATGTGCGACTTAAACAGGATTTGCATAAAAATTTCAGGAAGGATGTATATCATGCGTATCGTCGAAAAATCACGGCTGTTTAAAATCAGAATATTGAGCAAATATAAGTTATTTTCCCCAGCTTCAGCATTGATAGTATAGTCTATTAACTTTTGATGAAATCATACATTTGACTCATGGGAGTAGTTTCATATGACTACAAAAATAACAAATACCTTAGAAGTTAAAATTCACTCAACTTTGTTAATAATAGCAGAGCTTGTAAATACAAAATTTTTCCGGTGAATTCATATGGGTGCCCTTAACTTTAAATTTAAGTAATCCAAGGACAGGTCCTTATAGTCTGGAAGTTTCAATAAAGTTAAAACGCATTCATGGAAGTGATAGCAATTTGAAAGTTCTCCGAGTAGAAGAAAAACAATGCACGATTTTTCTACCATTCGGATTTTCCATTGAACCAAACAATGCATTGGACTTTCTAATTTCGCGATAAAATGAATAATAAAAATATCTTTAAGATGTCATTCACTCAATAGTTGTTAGTGATATTGTAACAAAATGGCAGCAGGTTAAAATGGTGTTACAATACAATGGTTTTTCTTTTAAAGGGAGTATTCAATTTTTGTCGATGTCGTTGATGTTTTTCTTGAGTTTCATTATTTTTGTCTGCATATCGTACGCTGATTACAAAACCCTTATCACATGAGTATGGCTCTGTCTGACCAGCGTGTTATATGTTGGCGTAGTTTTTATGAACATATAAAATAAAAAAATAAAAGTTTTGCTTGAAAAGCTATCGGGTTTAGCTGTTGTGTGTGAGCAGGCGTGTTTTGATTCCTTTGATTCATCTCAGTGTCTAAAGGATGTGTAGAAAGAAATGACTTTTTGTGGGTAAAGGATAGACTAAGCAGGTAGGGCCTAGGGGTTAAGCCAGGTAGATATATTAGGCTTTTGTTTTTTTGGGTTGTTGGATATTCATTTTTTCTTATTCATATCGCTTCTGCTTTCGGCAGAGAGTGTGGTCTAGTACTGAGAAAATTGCGTTGGAGTTTGTAATAAGTCGTTTGTTGGTAATTTTAATTCCTGTCTTTCTATGTTTATGCGAGCGCTGTCCAGAAAGTAACAGAGGTTTTGAAATGAAAATTAAACAGCGTAAA
>OZ017738.1:289476437-289553937 GCA_963969285.1 Odontomyia ornata
TACATACATATATATATATATATATATATATATATATATATATATATATATATATATATATATATATAATATATATACGAGTATATATATGTATGTGTGTATGTATACACATATATACCTGTTTATTATATATATATATATATATATATATATATATATATATATATATATATTTATATATATATATATATAAATATATATATATATATATATATATATATACATCTCTATATATATATATATATATATATATATATATATATATATATATATATATATATATATACGAGCATCTATATATATCTATTTCATTATATTGGGTGTACAAATTAATAACCTGAATTTGACGCTAGTTACGTATCCGTTCAGTTTTCCCTCAAAAGAAAAAACCGCAAACCTAAGCCGGAACGTGCAGACAATTTCCTCAAGTTTCTCACGCGAAAACGGAAATTGCTCGCCACATGCACTTGAATCAGCAGATTTACCTAAAAACTACAAAGTTCATTCTCACGCTGCATCAGCAGGTTACCTGCATAAAAATCATTTAGATACTTGGCTTCGCCCCCAGTACCGCGACGCGTAAGTCGAAACTCTGGTCGACTGAATATCTAAATTGTAAAATTATTGTTCAAAGTTTTAATGTGTTTTTTAATAAAAGTAATATTTGTGTATTGTAACCAAAGTGTGTCCCTACAGTGTGCTCCACTGTTTTTTTGCTCGTTTCCAGGGCAAACGTGCAAATGAAAGCTAACCAGACGTGTGAAAGTAACCACCTGTTGCAGCACTTCATGTGTTTAACTATGGGGGAAAAGAAAATATCGGAAAATTGATACACTTCACACTTATGAAACTCACCAAGGAGGAAGTGGCACTACTTTTTTCCCATCATTTGCTGAGCGAATACGATTAAAGAAAATATTGCAATTTTTACCGCCTGTTTTGGGGAAATACGACGCATGAACACACGAATTATTTCATACTCGCTGCTTCAAATCAAAACGCTGTATAAATCTCGCGATAGGATACTTTAAAGGCCACCGATTCGTATTCCTTCTTGGGAAAATTTATTCAATATTCCACCAACAAAGGGATTTTTCGCGACGCCTGAACGACAAAGAAGCCGAAAGATCTCGTGGTGGTTCACGGACAGAAATCAGTCATCTCACACTGTTCAACTAGTTAGCGAATTGTCTAAGGATGACAGATCTCTGTCGGGTATCGCTCTGAGGTATTGGAGATTATTGCACTCATCCAGGGGAATAGAGTGGACTCTATATAAACAAAAACATGCAAATATTCAATGTACATTCAAGATTTGCACTTTGAATATTCACATGCGTAAAAAAATTAACCCATCTAAATGTCTGCAACCCATTCATGAAATTTTTCATTGCAACGGCTCGTAAGAACATTGCGTACACTTTTGAGCTAGTTCATATGCATACAAACAAACTCAACCAGCAGCGCATGTACATATATTACATGTGAATGACCACGTGATAGGAATGAGAGATATACGGGTCATGGACGGATTGGGTGAAGATTCGATGCAATATTATGATATGACGATTGAATGGAATGTCAAGTCAAGGATGCGCATGCATTATGGTTAACGCAAAATTAATTCACCCAAATTAGGACGAAGAACTGTAAACATAGGCTAAGAAAATGCGTAATAAATTATACAATACAATTGGGTCATAAAATCATATATGACCTATAGCCGCTTAAATTTTTTGTATAAAATCGGTAAGCATTGGAAAATAAATAAGTAAGACTGCTATTCGCTGTGATTGGCAGCTCATACCCTTGTAGAAGCATTCATCGTGAGGAATTCTTTCCCAAGAAATTCACTACCGTTGCATACTGTTGCGTTAGAATATCTTTTTCTAAGAAAGAATGACATTCATGAGCTCCGGCTTCCGCCAACAATTTCTGCGGCAAAGTAGTCGCTTGGTTTAGTAATTTTGCAGTATCTTAGAAATTAACACAGGTGCCTTAACAATAATACTCCTTACTGCAACAATCAAGAAGAAGACGAAAGTAGCTTATTTCAGTAATTCAATGATGAGCTATGCAGATGTTAACACTAAGATTTAGTAAAAACAGTCAAATTTTGCATTTTTTTATTTTTAGCATAAAACTCCCCATTCTTTTTGAATGGGGGTAGACAGTTGAAAACTGTTCTCAACAAAGTATTGTATTCACGTTCGGTAAATTTTCGTGCAAAGAAAATCTCAATTGTATCATGGAAAGGACGATTACCGTTATAAAAAGTGTATTGTCACGACCGTGGTGCTGACTTTTCCTCATCATTGTTTATTATATCGGTGGGTTTCAATTATTAAAGATGCATGTAATGTTTTCCGTAATTTATAGTTACTCAAAATTTATATAGTAAAACACTGTTTCCACCCCAAAACTACAACTTTATTTAAAAGACGGATAAGGCGATTTCGAGAGTAACTTGCTCTCTTCTTCAGTCAATTGATACTAAAATCATTGGCAAAACAATTAGATCTTAAATGCTACAAGATTTTAAGGTACTGAAAGGTTTTAAGCAATCATAAAATTCAAAGACAAAACTTTAAAGAGATACCAGCGACCGAACATTAAATGAGATATTGAATGAAAGTACAATTAAAGGTACAAGAATAATGGAATATCTTAAGTTATTAACTAATTAGGGTGATCTCCGGTTCCTTTTAGCTGGTCTCTTAATTAACTTACTTCGATGGACTGTTTCCTTCGTCTGTGTTCATACGTGTTTGGGGGTCTTGCTGCATTATGTAGAGGCTCTCCCAATTGTCCAATGTATAAGGTCGGTTGACATATTTCAGGAGTTGAAGGCTATCGTTTCCTATGCTGTGTCCATTTTCAATTATAAGTACTGCTACTACAGATCGCACCGTATTGAGACCCCGCCTTTCCCCAGATTTCGCTTCTTTCATGTGTTCTTGGAATCATATAGTGATGAGTCGCTTGTAATTAAAATTATCATCATCATCATCATCGATTGCTCGATAGCCTGATTGAAATTGATCCGGTGTAATTTCGAATTTCTAGTAATTCAAAATTTAATTTTCTAGCCCTAATGTGAGGCGTCAAAATTAAGTTTGGAACTTTTGTGATCACATCGCTCACATCCCACTGAATGAAATTGCACCAAATCAATTTTATTACTAACACAATATCTCGTGCTGGGCACATCAAGTTTCATGTGTTAAAATGACTTTCTTCTACTTAAATCGAATAGCTATCAATTGTAACTTTACAACAGCAGTAGTTTTTGGCAGTGATGTACAGCTTGTAATTTGGTCTTCCTGGTATCAAGATGACCTTGATCAGGTCTTGATGATAAACTCTACTCCATCCAGGAAGTGACGGAAGTGTTGGATGCTCGTACAGATGGACACCATTTTGCGATCGTACGTGCTATAGTCATGACAGAAAATTCGAACGGCCCAAAGTGGGTGATTACTACTATTTTGGACGATCGCACTCACGGATGGGGATCTGATTCATTTTGATGAACACTTTAATGCAATGAAGTCCAGAAAATACATCCTCATATGCGGCATCGGCTACCAGTCCGGCAGTGTTATCATGTTAAGGTGACTATAATCACCGCAAGAGTGCCAAGAACCATCCTTTTTAGGCACTAGGTGCAGGGGGTTTCATTTCAAGCAAGTACGCCAATTCCGCTTTGGCTATGGCAAGTTTTACGATGGACAGTCTTCGAACTTTGTTGGCCACAGGAGGTCCCGAAGTGATGATGTGGTGTTTAATTACTTGGATGCTTTCAAACGGTTTGTAGTTGACGCTTGCTAATAAAGTAAACTGCTTCAATAACTGATAGTAGCGGATTTCTCCTTCTACGGTGATTATTGAGGAAAAATTGCAAGTTGATCGGGTTCCGGTTGCGATTTACCCCAAGGACGGATCCAGAATGCGGCAAAACTGTACGTCAATGATTAGACCAAGATTCCTGAGGAGATCGGTGCCGATGATGGGTCTTGCAACGTTGGCGATGCAAAAATTGAGACCGATGCCCAATGATAGCATTTTCTGTCCGTATGTATAAATTTGAGAGCCGTTGGTAGCGAACGATTTGTACTCGGTTGAGGTATATTTCTTTGGTAGAACTGATACGTTAGCTCCGCTATTGATAAGAAAATTAAAGCTGCTAGCTTTGTCCCCGATAAAGATGTGGCTTAGGGAAGAGACAATGGTAGAACTCGTTTTCCTTTTGAGTCCGCATCTCGATTAAATTCGCTCTGCTGCCGAATTTTCAGTGGTCGAAGCAGATTTTTGACTGAATACAGCGTGTAAGCTTTGGATCCAGAGGTTACTGGTGGGGTTTGAATGGTGAACGCTGGATCTGCTGAATGGTGAATGATATCACCACCTTTGTGGAAAATGATGCGCTGGTCACCGTCTGACTTTGGACGTAAGAGTACAGTGAATTTTTTTTTCTCAAAAGCCGTATAGGACACGGGTGCCGATTGTATGGTACAAGTGTCAGCGGGCTATAAACAAGACCGAGCTCAACTGACTAGCTTTGCTTAATGACCGCATACACGTGCTTGTCGACTAGCTTTTTGCGGAATCATATGAGGCGCGCTCTTGTCGAGCCATAAAGATACACTACAAAATATTTATCACGCGTACTCTACTCTACGAGAGGTACCAATCAATTTTTAATTATCTTTAGAAATGTTGTATTATGTGGCAAATAAGCTACTATGCAGTAATTCAAAAATTTTTTGTCTCCTTAAAGTTAGGGGACACGGAGGCTTGAGACAAATGCAAACATTCTACAAAAAGCAACTGTTACTTTCTCCGAAGAAGGTCATTGCATTACTAGGGGAATGTTAAACCTAAAGATGTTAAAGTGGCTGAAGCGAACCACTCAACTCTGCCTAAAGGATGGAAACTTGACGGATGTTGTTAATTTTAATCTTGTAAAACAATAAACTAAGCAGTTTTGACGGGTTGGCCATCTTCTTTCTTCAGGAGCAGCCACTTTTGATCACCACGGAGCTGCTCGACTGCTTATATATATTACAAGGGTTAAGATTCGTTTTTTCACAAACTCCACCTCAGAACTGCTACTGGCGGAACGAATCTTGGTCACTGATGGGCTCGCTGTCATTTCTACAATCCTGTTTGTGTGGTCAGCTAATTTGTTCATGTCGAAAGTTTCGGCTACGACTGATGCTGTTCTGATATCAGCGTCCAAATTAAGGTAGAAGCAATATAGTAGTAATTTGCATATGCAATTGTGGGCCTATATTGGACAAGTTCCAATAAACTTGCAGTCTACTTCGGCAAAAGCAAAGTGAAATGCAAAGCTTGTAGTAATCGAGCGGTTACACAAGCAAACTTCTCGAAAACCTTCCTATCTCATACTCGAAATTTCGTGGCAGATTTGGAAAAAAATATGTAATTATTTTTATTCGTAATCGTAATTTGTAGAATAATTTTTCTTTTTATTATTATTAAATGTAATTTTATATCAATTTTCCTTTATATAAAATGTAACTTTATATCAATTTTCCCCTGTATTAAATATTAAACGTTTTCTTTAATTATATTCTTCAGGCGATTTAACTTTAATTACTATTTAAAATCTTCTTCATTTTCTTTACTTCAGTTAAATTTTCTTTACTTCAGGTAAATTTTCTTTACTTCAGTTACATTTTCTTTACTTCAGTTAAATTTAGTTTTAAAAAATTTTAAATCTGCCATATCGATTAGAGTATTGGAACGCTGATATAATACAGCATTCCACGGATTGCATTGCCCAATGCAATCTATAGTGGCTGAGCAAGGGGCTCGTTTTCATCCACCGTAACATCGTAACGAGACGGTAGACGAAGGACAAGCAAAGAGGAAAATCTGCTTGGGCGCGAAAATACCACCGTTGTGGCATGTAGGTTCGGCTGGGATTGAAATGAGCAGGGGACTTTTTGATGCACCTTCATGGCGGTTACGTCGCGATGGAGAAGAAACAGAGCTGACGGGAGATCATGAAGAACCACGGATAAATCGGCAAATTCTTGTTCAATAAGACCCTTTTGCAATACGATAAGTTTTGTCGCGATTTGGATCGGTGCCGTGTGAACCTATTAACATCGCGTCTTAGTTGATGCTTGTTGGGAAGATTTTCCGAATTATTTGAAAGTTGAGGTTCCATAGAGGCAACTACAGTGCAGTGAATCATACGATTTCGACCACTGTCTATGCGAGTGAGTGACGTGCCGTCAGCATGGATTGGGATTGTGAAATTTGTTGAGTGAACACGGGCAGTGAATTACCAAAAAAAATCGAAGTTAATTGCTGAATAAACTGGGAAGTCTTCTGCACAACGCCACGCAGGGCGCATGTCACGAAAACCGCGCCGGGAAAGAAAAAAAAGCAAGCTTAAATTCATTGAAATTAGCTAAATTCACTTAGCTATTGTAATTCGAATTACATTTAACCTTTTCGTGTGCTCGAATTGACGTACAAACGACGGGAGTTCGTGCAGTGGCCGTGTGTCGTAGTGCAATGCGAATTTACGGACAGTGGGAGAAGAGCTCGCGATTGGCGACAGGAAATGAGTGTTCTTACTCGCGCCAACTTAGTTAATAACGGTGCAAATTGCACGGTTACACGGGTACATACGGAAAAAGATCTGTTTCGTGGAATTCCCAAAAGACTTCAATTACAACGGGATATTTATTTATGCAATATGCGAAACCTGTTAGAGATGTGATGACTCTGACTCGTGGTAAGCAGACAAAGGGAGGAAACTGTCGATTTCTTCGCGGAAGTGGGCACTGTTCCGTACACAGTGCATTGAAATCGCATAACTACGATTGAAGTCATAAATTTTGCTGCAAATGCTGCAACCAATCGCACTTTTCAATAAGCGACTCAGCAAGTCACAGCGTTGGGAAAACGGAAAATCGACAAAGCTCGTACTCAGCAGGCTAGCGAAAAGCGAAAAATTATCTTCGGTTGAGGTAGCGAGCCCGCAAGCATTTACCACGGCATTTTGAGGAGCTGAGCGGATCCAAAGATGACAGTTATATATGAGCCGGTTGTTGACTTGGGCTTTTAGCCGCGAAACGTGCTCACAAGCTTGCTGGCTGAACTGTACATAGCGAAGTGTAGAGCAAGTGTGCCTTATTGATAATCTCATTGAAGTGCAACTTGTCACTATATCGTGTCGGTCCTCCTCAATAGATAGATACAACGGATCACGGAGCTGGGAGCTCGAAATCAAAGTCCTACACGGAACCATTTGTTGTTATAGCTGTAGCTGATTAGGGAAGTAAATTTATATCCAGTGCAAGAGTGTGATGTAGAATTTTCCTCTGCATTTCAATTAAGTGCCAAAAAAATGTTATTGAAGGCCATTAACGTATTTTAAAGAACTTTCAGCGAGACATCGTCCACATCTTCAGCGGGCGCCCGGCGAGGATTTTGGATGAGGACCCTTTTGATGTTTCAAGTAGATATTCATTTCATTTCCTTTTGTTATATATTTTTTAAAAATATGTATATGTATTTATAATATACTATCATTATGCATTTGAAAGTATGGGTTAAAAGAAGAAAATATGCAATAAAAATGAAAAAAATATGGGAGGTAAAATGTTTCATTTATCCAGTTGCTGGATTGTTTCTTTTTCTCACTTGGAATGCTACGTAATATCCATACGTTAAACAAGATACAACAAAAATTTGGTTTTGCCTTAAGTAATCCCAATTCAAAATATCGAATATTTTTTGTATTTGGAGGAAATTCCTTCTGTTTGAAATATAAGTAACGGCCCATTGAAATAGTACCTTTTTAAAAAGAAAAACAAAACTCAAGAAATAAAGATGGAAAGATAAGTCAAAATACAATGAATTGTTAAATATTTAAACATTCAACATTCATATGAAATTCATCATGCGTACCATGCAATGAAAATCTCATCATTTCTTCAAATTCAACATTCCACATTCATACATTCATACAATATTTTATCAACATATTGTTTCAAATATATCAGATTTCGAAAATTCTTGAATTCCACATTCATACAAAATTGTTTATCTAAACTCATTCATATATTGTATCAAATATATCACATGCATTCTTACATTTCATCACTTTTTCTATAATGGAATTTTCATGTGAAATGTATCGTATCCCGTTACTTAAAATTTGTTTACATGGCCAGAAATTTCATGGTTGCACATGGGAAAGAAAAAACTCTTACCTGGCATTCTTGCACATGTGCACACGATCGTCTCAATATTTTATCACCGTCTGAATGAAATGTGATACGATACATTTGAAAATGAAAATTTCTTGAACTTCTTAGGAAATAAGCGATTTAGAATCGTAAGCAATTTTTATGTACAAAAGACAAATAAATTAGAAAATAAAGTTACTTTTTGCCCGAGAACGGACCGTAAGTATCCCTTGTCGTAGCCCCTGGTGAGACTGCCAGGGGCATTGTTGGGTTGCTGGTGGTTGGACTGCATGGTTCAATCATGCAGCTCTTGGTAATTGGTGTGTCTACCAATTGTCCTCAAGTGCATGGTTGTTCCGGGTTGACCGGCACCTAATGTGATTGGTTCGAGTGGTCCGGTCATGTTATTCTGGGCAGTTGGTGTTTCGACCAGGTGCCACGGGACGCATGATTGGGTCAGGTGGGCCAAGTACTAACAATATGGGTGCAACATGCAAAGGGCAATCAAATTGAATTGGCATTTCTGCCTACCTCTATACCCCTCCCGCACTTTGCATGTTGTACCCATTCTTCCTCCCTTGACCTGTTCGTGATTTTTGCTCATGAGAATGTTCTTTGAACTTAGTAGGTTGACCAAGTGCTTCAACCTGGTCTACTTGGCTGACCTCGCAAAGGAACGTCTCATGAGCATCTCATATCACTTGCTCCTAACCCCAGACATTTTTTATGTTCAACATTCTACATTCATATGAAATTCATTATGCGTACCATGCAATGAAAGCTCATCATTTCTTCAAATTCAACATTCTACATTCATACAATATTTTATCAAAATATTGTTTCAAATATATCACATTTCGAAAATTCTTGAATTCAACATTCATACAAAATTGTTTATCTAAACTCATTCATACATTGTATCAAATATATCACATGCATTCTTACATTTCATCACTTGTTCTATAATGGAATTTTCATGTGACATGTATCGTATCCCATTGCTTTACTTAAAATTTGATTACATGGCCAGAAATTTCATGGTTGCACATGGGAAAGAAAAAACTCTTACGTGGCATTCTTGCACATGTGCACACGATCATCTAAATATTTTATCACCGTCTGAATGAAAATTGATACGATACATTTGAAAATGAAAATTTCTCGATCTTCTTAGGAAATAAGCGATTTAGAATCGTAAGCAATTTTTATGTATAAAACACAAATAAATTAGAAAATAAAGTTACTTGTTGCCCGAGAACGGACCGTAAGAATCCCTTGTCGTAACCCCTGGTGAGACTGCCAGGGGCATTGTCGGGTTGCTGGTGGTTGGACTGCATGGTTCAATCATGCAGCTTTTGGTAATTGGTGTGTCTACCAATTGTCCTCGAGTGCATGGTTGTTCCGCGTTGGCCGGCACCTAATGTGATTGGTCCGAGTGGTCCGGTCATGTTGTTCTGGGCAGGTGGTGTTTCGACCAGGTGCCACGGGACGCATGATTGGGTCGGGTGGGCCAAGTACCAACAATATGGGTGCAACATGCAAAGCACAATCAAATTGAATTGGCGCTTCTGCCTAGCTCTATGCCCCTCCCGCACTTTGCATGTTGTACCCATTCTTCCTCCCTTGACCTGTTTGGGATTTTTGCTCATGAGAATGTTCTCAAAACTCAGTAGGTTGACCAAGTGTTTCTACCTGGTCCACTTCGCTGACCTCGCAAAGGAACGTCTCATGAGCCTCTCATGCAACCTTTTTCTAACCCTAAACATTTTTTATGTTCAACATTCTACATTCATATGAAATTCATTATGCGTACCATGCAATGAAAATCTCATCATTTCTTCAAATTCAACATTCCACATTCATACAATATTTTATCAACATATTGTTTCAAATATATCACATTTCGAAAATTCTTGAATTCAACATTCATACAAAATTGTTTATCTAAACTCATTCATACATTGTATCAAATATATCACATGCATTCTTACATTTCATCACTTGTTCTATAATGGAATTTTCATGTGAAATGTATCGTATCCCATTGCTTTACTTAAAATTTGATTACATGGACAGAAATTGCATGGTTGCACATGGGAAAGAAAAAACTCTTACGTGGCATTCTTGCACATGTGCACACGATCATCTAAATATTTTATCACCGTCTGAATGAAATGCGATACGATACATTTGAAAAGAAAATTTCTTGAACTTCTTAGGAAATAAGCGATTCAGAATGGTAAGCAATTTTTATGTATAAAAGACAAATAAATTTGAAAATAAAGTTACTTGTTGCCCGAGAACGGACCGTAAGTGGTGGTTGGACTGCATGGTTCAGTCACACAGCTCTTGATAATTGGTGTGTCTACCAATTGTCCTCGAGTGCATGGTTGTTCCGCGTTGGCCGGCACCTAATGTGATTGGTCCGAGCGGTCCGGTCATGTTGTTCTGGGCAGTTGGTTTTTCGACCAGGTGCCACGGGACGCATGATTGGATCGGGTGGGCCAAGCACCAACAATATGGGTGCAACATGCAAAGCGCAATCAAATTGAACTAGCGTTTCTGCCTAGCTCTATGCCCCTCCCGCACTTTGCATGTTGTACCCATTCTTCCTCCCTTGACCTGTTTGGGATTTTTGCTCATGAGAATGTTCTCAGAACTCAGTAGGTTGACCAAGTGCTTCTACCTGGTCTACTTGGCTGACCTCGCAAAGGAACATCTCATGAGCCTCTCATGTAACCTTTTCCTAACCAAAACATTTTTATGGTTCAACATTCTACATTCATATGAAATTCATCGCGCGTACCATGCAATGAAAATCTCATCTCATCATTCATACATCCATACAATATTTTATCAACATATTGTTTCAAATATATCACACTTCGAAAATTCTTGAATTCAACATTCATACAAAATTGTTTATCTAAACTCATTCATACATTGTATCAAATATATCACATGCATTCTTACATTTCGTCACTTGTTCTATAATGGAATTTTCATGTGACATGTATCGTATCCCATTGCTTTACTTAAAATTTGATTACATGGCCAGAAATTTCATGGTTGCACATGGGAAAGAAAAAACTCTTACGTGGCATTCTTGCACATGTGCACACGATCATCTAAATATTTTATCACCGTCTGAATGAAAATTGATACGATACATTTGAAAATGAAAATTTCTCGATCTTCTTAGGAAATAAGCGATTTAGAATCGTAAGCAATTTTTATGTATAAAACACAAATAAATTAGAAAATAAAGTTACTTGTTGCCCGAGAACGGACCGTAAGAATCCCTTGTCGTAACCCCTGGTGAGACTGCCAGGGGCATTGTCGGGTTGCTGGTGGTTGGACTGCATGGTTCAATCATGCAGCTTTTGGTAATTGGTGTGTCTACCAATTGTCCTCGAGTGCATGGTTGTTCCGCGTTGGCCGGCACCTAATGTGATTGGTCCGAGTGGTCCGGTCATGTTGTTCTGGGCAGGTGGTGTTTCGACCAGGTGCCACGGGACGCATGATTGGGTCGGGTGGGCCAAGTACCAACAATATGGGTGCAACATGCAAAGCACAATCAAATTGAATTGGCGCTTCTGCCTAGCTCTATGCCCCTCCCGCACTTTGCATGTTGTACCCATTCTTCCTCCCTTGACCTGTTTGGGATTTTTGCTCATGAGAATGTTCTCAAAACTCAGTAGGTTGACCAAGTGTTTCTACCTGGTCCACTTCGCTGACCTCGCAAAGGAACGTCTCATGAGCCTCTCATGCAACCTTTTTCTAACCCTAAACATTTTTTATGTTCAACATTCTACATTCATATGAAATTCATTATGCGTACCATGCAATGAAAATCTCATCATTTCTTCAAATTCAACATTCCACATTCATACAATATTTTATCAACATATTGTTTCAAATATATCACATTTCGAAAATTCTTGAATTCAACATTCATACAAAATTGTTTATCTAAACTCATTCATACATTGTATGAAATATATCACATGCATTCTTACATTTTATCACTTGTTCTATAATGGAATTTTCATGTGACATGTATCGTATCCCATTGCTTTACTTAAAATTTGATTACATGGACAGAAATTGCATGGTTGCACATGGGAAAGAAAAAACTCTTACGTGGCATTCTTGCACATGTGCACACGAACATCTAAATATTTTATCACCGTCTGAACGAAATGTGATACGATACATTTGAAAATGAAAATTTCTTGAACTTCTTAGGAAATAAGCGATTTAGAATCGTAAGCGATTTTTATGTATAAAAGACAAATAAATTAGAAAATAAAGTTACTTGTTGCCCGACAACGGACGGTAAGTATCCCTTGTCGTAACCCCTGGTGAGACTGCCAGGGGCATTGTTGGTTTGCTGGTGGTTGGACGCTACGGTTCAGTCATGCAGCTCTTGATAATTGGTGTGTCTACCAATTGCCCTTGAGTGCTTGGTTGTTCCGGGTTGGCCGGCACCTAATGTGATTGGTCCGGTTATGTTGTTCTGAGCAGTTGGTGTTTCGACCAGGTGCCACGCGATGCATGATTGAGTCGGGTGGGCCAAGCATCAACAATATGGGTGCAACGTGCAAAGGACAATCAAATTGAATTGGCGTTTCTGCCTAGCTCAATGCTACTCCCGCACTTTGCATGTTGTACCCAGTCTTCCTTCCTTGACCTGTTTGGGATTTCTGCTCATGAGAATGTTCTCAGAACTCAGTAGGTTGATCAGGTGCTTCTATCTGGTATACTTTTAATACTGCAGTTTCGTGAGGATCAGTCCTTAAAATTCTCTTTTTCTAGATAATTTTCAGAAACATTCACCGCAGCAGAACAATGAATATTCAAAGACCATGGAAGCTATTGCAAAGTCACAACTTGAGCTTGGACGAATGATTGAATGGAATTTCAACAACTTTAACAAGGATAGCATCGAACGAAAGAGCGTAGAGTATGCTCAGAACCGGCTTACAATTTTAAACAACAATTAGGAACAATATGATTCTAGAAGCCTTTAAAGAAGATCATAAGGGTCATTCTTATTTCAAAAACAATTACTTCGCGTCAATAGAGGCTATACAGGAACGGCATCGTGATGCTCTTACGGCTCTTTTGAATCCTGCCTTCAGTCGCAAGGGGAAGCAGATGCCAACAACGATCTGTTAGCTGAGGCAATCAAAAGACTGGATGTAAGAACGAAGACAACGAAACAAGCGCTATCAAACATCAATCTAGAAGAGAAGTCCATCCAGTATTACAAGTATCAATTGGAGGTATTAACTGGCAAAAGGAAGGCATTGGAGTTAAGCAACGAAGAATTATGGTCTCTGATGAGCGACTAAGAGGAGTCAGCAGAGAAATACTACAGGAGCAAATAGCGCAAGGCAGTGAAACCAAACTCACGGTTGATCCACCAAGCCCGGGTTCAGCATTCAAACTCCCAAAAATTACGTTGCCAGTATTCACCGGAAAGTATCTGCAGTAGGTGCGATTCAAAGAACTTTTTGAGAACATGTTGGATTCTCAGAATGTAAGCGACACGCAGAAAATGTTCTACCTGACATCAAATCTCAATAATGATGCATTCAATCCCATTCAACATCTCCCAGTGTGTGCGAAGAGTGCAAAATCGCATGGCAGATATAAAAGCATAGGTACGATAGCAAAAGGAATACTGGTAAAAGCGTTTTCAAACAAACCTGCAATTCAAATAAAATCAGCAAGTGCCATCAAGTGGTCACACGACACTACCAAAGAGTGTATCATGGGACTGAAAAACCTGGATCTTTCAGTCGAATACTGGGATGCATTACTAGTCCACATTATCATTAAACGACTAGATAAAACGTCGCACATGCTATATGAGCAGTACTTACAAGATCCTAGAGCTCTAGATAAGGTAGACGATGTGCTCGCCTTCTTGGAAACCAGGTTTCCAGCCTTGGAGGCTTTAAACACCAAACCATCAGTGCTTGAAGAAAAACCTGTCAAACCAAAAGCCGTCACACTAATCACGAACACTTTTGGAGGCTCATAATGCATGAGGTGTTAACAGAATCACCCTGTATATGCTTGTAAGAAGTTTCGCGAGTTCCCAATAAACAAGCGTATGGACGTTCTGCAAAAAAATAAATTTCTGCTTTAACTGCCTTAGACCTGGACACCTGGCAAAGGACTGTGTCAGAGAAACCCACAACAAGTGCAACAAAAAACACATGTTGCATCGTGACGTAAAGCCAACAGGGCCAAAATGGTCGTCAAGACCAGCTGACGTTCCACAATCGAAGGTATCATTACTTGGAAGACACTAAGGCAGAAATTCATATGTTTAACTGGGAACAGTTCCTTGTAAAATCAAAACCGCAGATGGATAAACTGTAAAGTGCAGGGCATTGCTTGATTCTGGCTCACAAATAAATAGCACCTCTGAACGGATTACTAAAAAATTGCAATTAGCAAAGATCTTGGATCCTATTACCATAGTAGGAATCGGTAATAAGTCCAACATAGCCCAAAAGAGAGCACACGTCAACATAACGTCACCATTTACAGAATGTGAATTGCAACTGGAGGTATTCATCATTCCATAAATAACCAACATGTAGCCCTCAATGTTCATTGACACATCGTCATGGAAATTGCCAAAAGATGTTATATTAGCAGACCCCTCTTTCAACACACCTGGTCCTATTGACGTTCTGATTGGCGCAGAGCACTACTTCGATATAACCAAGACTAGTCGCATAGAATTGGGGAATGACCTTCCATCTCTGCAGGATACAGTATTCGGTTAGATTGTTTCGGGCAAAACCATATGCGAGAACTCCACCTCTAGTTTTATGTCCACAAGAGACAAAATTGACGTTCACAATCAAATGAAAACTTGGAAACTTCTGAACCTAATTTTTCAAAAGCGGAGAAATAATGCAAGGATCTATACGTTCAAACAACAAAGAGGGACAATAATGGTCGATTCATAGTCAGACTTCCCTTCACACAACAACCAAAGGTGCTTGGGGACTCAAGGCAACTCGCAATGACAAGGTTCTTTGCTTTGGAAAGAAATCTAGAACGAAACCAAACATTAAAATTGGAAAAACACGCATTCATGAAGGAGTACCTCACATAAGGTCATATGACCAAAGTAAAAAAACGTTCCAGACTCTCACTACTATCTCCCGCATCACTGCGTGGTAAAACCTGATCGCGATACTACGAAGATGCGAGTCGTATTCGATACTTCACGACGACGACAAACATAGCATTAAACGCCATCTTGCACACAGGACCAAAGATTTAGGAAGATATCTTCACGATACTGTTGAGGTTTAGAGTCCCACGATACATTTGTAGCGCTGACATTGAGTAAATGTATCGTCAAGTATTAATGCATGAAGACGATCAGAAATGCCAACTCATATTATGGAGAGATCCACCATCAGAACCAATACAAATGCATAGCCTGAACATCGTTACATACGGCTTCACGTCTGCTCCATATCATGCAATTAGATGTCTCCATGAACTAGCAACAGAAGCCAGTTTTCTCAGACCATGGGGTACGGAGGCAATCCGGAACGTTGACGACGCCATGTTTGGAGTGGAATCAGGAAGATTTCACCTGCGCAAATGGTGCGCCAATCATCCCGCTTTCACCCAACATCTAGCCGAGGATCAGATAGCTCACCAATTGGAGTTTAAATCTGAACACGAACATGAGGCAAAGGCACTGGGCCTCATCTGGCTTCCAATATCGGATGAATTCCGAATGAAAGTGAATTTCAAAAAGACATCCCGAGCTACCAAACGGCATGCCCATCTATTAGACCCCCTTGGTTTGGTGGGTCCAGTCACCGTAACAGCAAAAATAATCCTCCGAAAACCATGTCGCTGAGAACTCAGCTGGGATGAAGTCGTTACCCAGGAGGTCGAAGAAGTATGGTTGAAGTTCACAAGTGCTCCCTCTCAACTCACGAGCATGCAAATACAGCGACACATATGTGCACACAACATTCCAGCTTCTAGGTAGCTCCATGTTTTCTGTGATGCCTCAGAAAAGGCATATGGGGCTGCTCTCTTTATAAGATCCACTCTAAAAGATGGCTCGATAATCGTCAGGCCATTATGTGCAAAGTCGCGGATAACGCCAATCAAAGTAATGACTGTACCACGACTGGAATTTTGCGCTGCAAAAATGGGCTCTAAGCTTGTGGCACGTGTCAAAAAGGATCTTGATTGGCAAGACCCAGTTTGTCTCTGGACCGATTCAACAATTGCACTGGCATGGATCAATTACCCAATCTCATCGTTACATAAGTTTGTGGCAAACCGAGTGTAAGACATACAAGAGTTAACAAGCAATGCTCACTGGAAGTACGTGCCAACTCAAACAAACCCAGCAGACTTAATATCGCGATGAATTTCCCCAAAAAAATCTACGGGATGTCAAGTATAGTTTTATGGTCCCCACTTCTTGTATGGAAAAGAAGAAACCTGGCCGAAATTGGCTGCCTTGACTGAAACATGTATCAAAAGCCGAACTCCGTTAATAAACCTGACTGTTGTAATGATTTTTCCGTCTAAACTCACAAACGAAGTCGGAACCGACCTCTCATCGGTTCTAGACGTGAAGTCTGAGTCGTGCCAACGAATGGTACCATCCAGTCATCCAGTCCGTGCACCGTAATCCATTTTCGCGGTGGCTGCTTGTCGGCCAGCTAGATCGGAGAGGATTTCGGTCGCAGGTCTTAAAATGGACTACGCTCAGTTACGTATTTCAGCCACCATTAAATGCCCGTTTCAAAATGCGTCGAAAATACAAACATACGGAGAAGAAACCTAATTTACTTTATTCCGTATTTCTTCATTATTCCAGTCAATTACAAAAATCTAATTTCCACTTTGCGTTCCCGAATTTTACCGACGCGGTACCGAAAAATACGCTACGTTAACTCGAACCCGACGAAAGCTACGCTAAGGAAAAAGACAAAGCCAACAAAGGTACCACGTACGACACGCGACGTGATACCAGCCTCAGCGGAATTTTCCAAACCCTACCCTCTCCCCGGCATACTTACCATGCACTCCCACTGCCTCTGAAAAAGAAGGGCCACTGGAAAGGAAATTCTTTTTTTTGTTTAGGAATTCATGTTACTATTTTAAGCATATATAAATTTTAGCAAATATGTGTTTGGATACAGAGAATATCATAACTCTATTTAGACCATATCGTATTTAAAAATATATAACAAAATAATTCCGAACAAATAAATATACATATGTACTTAATAAATGTCTAAAGTAAGAAGTCGATATAGTTCTAGCAAAATATAACAGAGGGTAGGCTATATTATTTCCAATTGAATCTGCTTACTGCGACTATCATTAAGAAAGGTAAGTTGGATGAAGTAAAATATTGAATTTCAAAATAAAAGACAAATAAAATGATTGGATTTCAAAAGGGTTATTTAAGATTCTTTAAGTTTCGTCCTATTAGGAACACAGTTAAGTTGATTTCAGTTGATATTGTGATATTCAGAAAAGAATTTGAAGATAATTAAGAGATACGACTATGGTGCTCTTAATCTGGACTTACAAAAATACTGTGCTCCTATAACGCGTTTTCATTAAAAACCAATTGTGTCGATTGCACGAATCAAATAGCTACACATGTTGTACAATTACTTTTAATTTATTTACTTAGTGATAGCTTGCACGATTTCGCACACAATTATCATAATTTTCGTCGCGAGTTGTTTTTTTTTTCCAGTGGCTTCAAATAAATATCGGGTTAGTTTTGTAACTCATTACGTGATAGGCGTCTATCGGTAATTTTACTGATTTTTTTATCATCCAGGGTTTCCTTTTTTTTGCTGAAGCTAGTTAGTTTCATAAAAGGAAATTCTAAAAAAAATGTTCATAATTAAGTGAAATCTCCGGAAGGCCTTAATACGCCCTAATATACGATTTTAATGATTTCCTTATTAATTCAAAACAATTGCCCAATTACTTGTTTCAACAGTGTCTAGTATGATTGTTAAAAATATTCTAAGCGTCGATTAAGGGGATTCGTTTATATACCGAAAGGTTGGCTTACGTTTTTAAATGGCTTAATCCCATTTAAATTCAGTCATGCTTTTTATGAAGGAATCCTGAATACTTGTGTACTTTGCTCGAATTGAAGTGTGTTAATATGACACCTTCGGACTAAAATATACATCCAACTTATCTATTCAAGCTAAACTTATGGACTAAAGCTTGCAAAAAAAAACAATTCCTTATCAACTGCTAATCTTATCATTGTCAATTATTACTTGCGTTAATCTTATTGATCATTAAACTTAGAAAAATTTTAAAACAATTTGAAAAGTGGTACTCAAATTAGAATTCTTATTATAACCCCTGAATTCATTTTGATTAGAGTTTTATTAATCAATTCACCTTTCTCGTGGTGATTCACTTCCTGCCATATTGGCAAACATATCGAATATCTTCATGAATTTTACTCACTATTAGATTCAGAACAGGAAAATATGTTTCGATTGTATTGCAAGTGTCCTGCCCCATTTAGATGTGATTTCCTCAATTAAGGTAATTTAAATTCCGGTTAAGAAAATATCATTTCTTAAGTTAGCTCACTTGTTCGTATACCCTATAACACAAGAATTTCTTTACAGAATCGAAATTGCAAAACAGAATTATAGTTTAAATTTGTTTCTATATATAAATGAATAATATTGCAAGGGCGCGCGCGATCCTTTTTTCTATAAAAACTTCATCATTATATACATCAATATTATGTCTTTAAATTACTTGCTAGTAGTTTTCATTTGCTTTATTTCTACAACCTATTTTACATTTTCTTATTCATTGTTTTGTTATTTAAGAAATATTTACAATCAATTTTTTTTTTTTATATGCATCATTCCGTTCAAATCCCATATCAATATCAACTTTTCAAGACATTCATTTTACAAATTCTCTAAAAAATATACGTGCCCGAAATATTTGAGAGTTGGTTTTTTTCTCTTTATCTGAGACATCGGCCAATAGAGGGATTACAATAACTTTCATATTATGTGGTTATAATAATGCCGTCACTATATTCCATTCGATATTTTGCGTTTTCAATGAGTCTATCGTAAATGGACGGAAGGCCTTAATACGCCCTAATATACGATTTTAATGATTTCCTTATTAATTCAAAACAATTGCCCAATTACTTGTTTCAACAGTGTCTAGTATGATTGTTAAAAATATTCTAAGCGTCGATTAAGGGGATTCGTTTATATACCGAAAGGTTGGCTTACGTTTTTAAATGGCTTAATCCCATTTAAATTCAGTCATGCTTTTTATGAAGGAATCCTGAATACTTGTGTACTTTGCTCGAATTGAAGTGTGTTAATATGACACCTTCGGACTAAAATATACATCCAACTTATCTATTCAAGCTAAACTTATGGACTAAAGCTTGCAAAAAAAAACAATTCCTTATCAACTGCTAATCTTATCATTGTCAATTATTACTTGCGTTAATCTTATTGATCATTAAACTTAGAAAAATTTTAAAACAATTTGAAAAGTGGTACTCAAATTAGAATTCTTATTATAACCCCTGAATTCATTTTGATTAGAGTTTTATTAATCAATTCACCTTTCTCGTGGTGATTCACTTCCTGCCATATTGGCAAACATATCGAATATCTTCATGAATTTTACTCACTATTAGATTCAGAACAGGAAAATATGTTTCGATTGTATTGCAAGTGTCCTGCCCCATTTAGATGTGATTTCCTCAATTAAGGTAATTTAAATTCCGGTTAAGAAAATATCATTTCTTAAGTTAGCTCACTTGTTCGTATACCCTATAACACAAGAATTTCTTTACAGAATCGAAATTGCAAAACAGAATTATAGTTTAAATTTGTTTCTATATATAAATGAATAATATTGCAAGGGCGCGCGCGATCCTTTTTTCTATAAAAACTTCATCATTATATACATCAATATTATGTCTTTAAATTACTTGCTAGTAGTTTTCATTTGCTTTATTTCTACAACCTATTTTACATTTTCTTATTCATTGTTTTGTTATTTAAGAAATATTTACAATCAATTTTTTTTTTTTATATGCATCATTCCGTTCAAATCCCATATCAATATCAACTTTTCAAGACATTCATTTTACAAATTCTCTAAAAAATATACGTGCCCGAAATATTTGAGAGTTGGTTTTTTTCTCTTTATCTGAGACATCGGCCAATAGAGGGATTACAATAACTTTCATATTATGTGGTTATAATAATGCCGTCACTATATTCCATTCGATATTTTGCGTTTTCAATGAGTCTATCGTAAATGGAAAGATGAGTTTTCGACTGAATCAGATGCTAAGAATTAGAAATTAATGAGGATAATCGTTGAAATAATCTTATTCTTACAAGAAACAGTTTGGAAAAGTAGATGGTAAATTGAATTTCACAATTTTAAATTTGAAGGTATAAAATATATGACATAAACTTCAATTTGAATGAATAGTGAGTATTAATTTTAATGTATCTGAAGGCGTCAAATGTGTAATCCGTTAAGTTCTAATTAATTATCAAAACTGATTTGGATCATGGTTTAAATTTGATTGGGAATACAATACTACAATCGTATAATCAATTGTAGTAACTATTTTGACGAGCCGCTATTGTATTCTTTAATTTTTTCAACAATCCAATTTGAATATATCGTGCAACGTATTGTCACGTGAGTTCAATTAAATGCAGCAATCACTGAACATGTAAAAGTTGGTTTTCATTTTCTTTCCTCGTCTTTCCATTTTTTCATATAACTGGCTAAACTATTCAATTAATTAGAACTATCTATGCGAGAAGATTTCGTTTAATAACTGATTTTGTAGACAAACGAAAAAAAAATAACGGTTCATTGTTTCCACTATGAAGGAATATCATAATCATGGACCTTTCGATTTTAGTAGCTCTCGGTAAACTCGTACCGAATTCTCAAAATTGTCAATTTACTTTATTTGATGATGAATATCCTCTACTATTGAGAAATAAATTACAAATATGTAATTGAGTTTTTCTTACCGTTTCAGTTCATTCATGGTAGGCACGTCTAAATTTCTATTAAATTCAAAATTTAAAGAAATTGATTAAAATTTCTAATAACATTTGATTAGGAAAATAAAATATTGGAAGTGAGGGTAGGTCAAATCATTCACCGAGAAAACCTTAGTTGCAATTACTTCTCTAATTAACCTTACTTAACTTACTTAACTCGACTTTGACATCCCACGACAAAACTGACGTGGGATGGGAAGCCGTAACGATGGACATGAGATGGAAAGCCACAGGCAGCAAGGTGTATTAGTAGTGGTCCCCAGCGGCGTCGAATGATTCATTACAGGGCAGTGTTCAAGATGCCAACCAGGCATGGGGAGACTGAAGGATACGCTGCTTGGCCCTAAGATGGCTTTACTTATGTCTTGGCCGGAGAGGTCGTGTGACTTGTGGATGGCAAATCTTCCCGTGGCACGTTCTAGCACGAAGAGGTCGCTGATATTTTGAACCCAGGTGAAGACGCTCGATGCCAAGCAGAAGATAACAGCTGGGTAGAAAGAACCTCCTGATGGCACTTTTCACCGTCGTACGTCTTTGGCATGGTAGACTCCCAGCTCCTTCTAAGACTCGACACTTCATGAACTTCTTGTCTAGCTTGGTATTGTAGTGCCGGCTTGCTTCACTTTGTCTGAAATTTCGTCGCCTGCCTTGAAGCCAGAGGGATGGGATCGCAGGTTATAGCGCTCCTCCCCCGCCCGTTTACTGTTTTCAATCGTCTCCCGAATTTGTTCTCGTAGGATTTGAAGTTTCTCGTGTGGCTCCAGAACCACTATTGGGTCTTCCAAACCTTTCAACTGCCGCAATAGCCGGTACGAGTTTCCGTGGCAGATCATATGCTGGCCGAACACTGCAAAGTACGGGGAGATACCTGTGGTGGAGTGGTGATACGAACGCAGGGCACAGGTGATGGCGGAAATCCTGCAGTCCCAATCCTTCTGATCCAGTTGGACGTAGGCCCGATGACAGCTATGAGGGTGCGGTTCAGCCGCTATGACGTATTGGCTTGCGGGGAATAAACGGCAGTCCTTTGATGAGTAATGCCATACTTGTCCATTAGCTCCCGAAATCTAGACGAGGTGAACTGAACTCCATTGTTGGAGACCAACTTCTCCGGTACTCCAAATATATGGAAATCGCGATTTTCCAGAGAGCTGACTAATGGGCCAGTGTACAGGTTTTGCATTGGTTCAATAATTGGAAATTTGGACAATTGGTCCAGGACCACGACAGCTCCCGTATATCCCGAAGTCGAGCGAGGGTACGGACCGATGAGATCTATATACAGGCGCTGGAATACCCGCTCCGGAAGGTCGAATTTTCCCATCGGGGGCCGAAGAACAGAATTGAGCGCTTTAGTGCATTTGCACAGCTCACAGGCAGCTACTTACTTTTTTACTTGCTGTGCCATCTTAGGCCAAAAGAAGTAAGTCTTCAGTCGCCGACTATAACCACCGTGCGCACTCAATGGATGGTCATGAGCCCTTTTAATCAGGTCGAAAGTCATTTCCTCGGGCACTCATAACTTCCACTGTTCCTCTTCTTGGATGGGGTCTCCGGAGGCGTGTCCCATCCGCATGCATATAAATCCCTCCGTCATCCGTAGTTCTGGCAGTTATGGTAACTGGTTCCGAATCGTATTCATCAACTGGGTGTAACCTATTGACTTGAAAGCGGGATGGTCCGAGTCGATCCATAGGGGGCTGTCGTCCACCTGGGCCAACTCAGCCCTTTCAGGGGCAAACATCCTTGATAATGTGTCCGGTACCACGTGCTGACTTCCCTTGCGGTGTCTTATCGTGAAGTCAAACGCCTGTAATTTCAAGGCCCATCTGGCCAAACGCCCGTGGAGATCAGTCTGGCTCATCGGCCATTTCAGAGACGCATGGTCAGTGACGATTTCAAAGGGATGTCTCTCCACATATGCTCGAAAGCGTTTCACTGCCAGCACAGCCGCCAGGCATTCCTGCGTCGAGACCATGCAGTTCCGCTGGGCCGGGTTCAGCCTGCGAGACATAAAGGCTATAGGCCTCTCCTCGCCGTCTTGCGCAACCCGGACTAAGACTGCTCCCACCCAATGTTGACTCGCGTCACAATGGATTGAGAACGGTTTGCCAAAGTCTGGGCTGCGCAGTACGGGGGCTGTTGTCAGATTCTTCTTTAGCTCTTCGAAGGCTCGCAAGCTGGGCCCTTCCCAGACGAACTTACGTCCCTTACGCAGGATTTCGGTCAAAGGTGTTGCAATGGTGGCATAGTTACGTACGAAACGCTGGTACCATCCGCATAAACCTAGGAATCGGCGTAACTGCTTGGTGGTCTTGGGTAATAGAAAAGCGTCAATCGCTTGAGTCTTGTCCGGGTCGGTCTTGATGTTGCCATGCCCAATGATGTGGCCCAAATACTTCACCTCCGTCATCACGAACTGACTATCCTGTATGTTGATGGTTAACCCTGCCCTCCGGATGTGCAAAGCCACTTCCTGAAGCAGGTCGATGTGTTCGTTAAAGCTCTCGGTTATAAGCAGCAAATCGTCCAAGTATACGAAAACTTGGTGCCGTAAATGCGGTGGTATTACCTTGTCCATAAGGCTTGTCATTGTTTGAGGGGCATTGCACAATCCGAATGGCATGGTCACGAATTGATACAGTGGCCGACCTGAGACTGTGAAGGCTGTTTTCTCCTTTGAACCAGGGTCTAAAGAGATTTGCCAGAAAGCGTCCTTGAGGTCTAAACTCGTGATGTAATGGGCTTTAGGCAATCGACTCAAGATGCCTTCAATCAACGGTAGAGGGTATGTGTCCTTGACAGTGACGGCGTTTAAACGTCGGGCATCTAAACATAGCCGGACCTTGTTCGGCTTGACAACTAAGGAGACCGGGGAAGCCCACGCGCTCTGCGATTCTTTGATCACGCCTAATGCTAGCATTCGATCAACTTCGGCATATAACAACCTTTCCCTCACCGGAGATATGGCAAAATGTCTCTGTTTTATGGGTTTAGCATCCCCGACATCTATTGTGTGAAACACCAGGGCCGTCCTGCCGAGACCTTCCTTCTCATGCGATGGAAAAGCCGATACAGCCGAGTCAAGTCACAGATGTTGATTCACACCCAGTGCATGTCGTAATGAGTGAGAGGTTCGAGTTTCGTCAGGAACAGTGGCGACGGAATCCAGTGTCGTGCCGGAAAACAGTGCCGGGGCCAAGCTAAATTTTCGAACGAAATCCACCCCTAGGTAAAGATTCTGTTTTGATTGGGGGATAATGTAAAATTCCAGAGGTTTAGTTACTCCTTCAAATGTGACATCCGTCGTAATTTTCCCCACTACGGAGTGACGAGTTCCGTCCGCCGTGCTTAGCCAGGTGGTAAAATGATGGATTTGGTCCGCGTGAGTTGCCAGCATCTCCCCTGCAATATTAGCTGATATGCAATTCTCACTGGCTCCCGTATCGACGAAGCCTGACAATCGCTTTTGCAGGAGGTGAACTGACGCGTATGGTCAAACGTTATCCCTCAATAATTCCTCTAAGCGTATTTCCCGGAACGCCTTCCTCGACTGCCTGACCCTTCTCCAGAAGCTCCGCATCCGACGCGTGGCTCGCTTTCTTCGTGGTGGGGCAGTTGCAACCATCTCCTCATTGAAGATGCGCTGGCGAGTAGCCAAATAATATCGCAGTCTGACGTGGAAGGGCTTAACATGCCAAGGGACATTCGTCTCGCTACCATTCCCCTGCGCGTCCCCCTCGACAAGGTGTGACGTCAGCTGCGGAACTTCAGGAGAACTGTGTTTGGCGGTGTGAGTCAGTAAAGTTGGGGTCATGTTTAGGGCTTGGTCGTGACTAGTGATAGGGTCTGTATTGGTTCGTTCAGGTTCTAGGAGTGCCGACGGCACTCGCTGGCAAGTTTTTTCGTAACTTGCAATCTGCGCAATCTGGTGCATAAGTGTTTGCCTTTCCGCACCGGTAACAGAAGATCGTCAGTTTTGCTGGACATGCTATGAACCGATGCCCCGGTTGTCGGCAGTTCCAACAGACCGTCGGACTTGTAACTGCTTCAACTAATGGTCGGTCAATCATTGCTTGGAACTCGTGCTCCAGGGGTGCTCCGCTCCTCGGTACTGGTACCGGGTCAGCAAGTATGTGGTCCGCTGCCACTAACTCCGCGGCATTGTTATTTCGTGGGTAAGGTCCCGTCATGCGAGGTTGTGAACGGAAGGCTCCTCGCCACTCATCTAGCTGTTCTTGCTTACGGGCATGGAGGCGTAATCCTTGTACGGTGTTAATGGGCACATGAAGGAGACTGTTCTGAAGCTCCCAACGCTTATTCTCCCTGATAATTTCCACCAGTTTGTCCTCGAGCATGGGTGTTCGTAATCGAGTGCTTAAGCGCAATATACTGGTGTAATACTAGTCGAATGGTTCGTAGGCGCCTTGTTTACGTTTCTTTAGTTGTTCCCGTAGCTCTTTTTCAGTGAAGCCGTCGTCAAAGCGGTTGCGGAAGGCTGCACAGAAAGAATCCCAATTGGGGCGTGGTGTCGATTCCTTAAAACTCCAGTACCACTCGGCAGCATCTCCGCTGAACAGAAGGTGTGCATGCCGGAGGAAAGCCGAGAAGTCACCTCCCAGTGTGTTGGAGACTACAGCATGAATCCTAAACAGGAACCGGTCCACCGGTGTCGTCGAATTGAAACCGGTGAAGCTAAGGCGCCAACTCTCCATGATACGAGGCGTAGGGTCTCGGACGGGTGTCAATACGTTCCCGGGGTGAATCGCATTCTCGATGGGCCTGCTGTAAGGGACTGACTCGAGGACTGTGGGTATCAACGGAGGTGCGGTGCTGTATCGTGGTCGATACTCGGGAGCTCGGGGATCCATTCCCGAGTTCCTTGGAGGGAGGGTCCAATTATCAGCCGGTCTCGAGTTGGGCAGAGCCACCCTGGGATTTGGCTCCCCGCCGAACGGAGTTCTCATGCGGCTGGCGGGTTGGCTAATCTGAAGGTTCTGGAGTCTTCCCTCCACGTGTCCGATTCTTTCGGACATTCCTTGCATTAGAGCCAGGATTGTGTCGAAGGAGTTGGTGGAAGGCGCTGTCGGAACTTCGGCCGTGACAACTGCAACAGGAACTTCTGCACCCTCGGCTCCTTGGATATCAATCAGTGGTTGAGGCGGTTCATTGTTTTGGGGTTCCTTTGCCACTGCTCCGCGCGTCGGGACGTGGGTTCCGATGGGGACGTCTATGGCTGTCCGATCTATAGGTCGTCGGCACAGTGGACAAAGCTCTGACGTCAGTAGGGGCTGTTGGACACAGGCACGGTGAAACAAGTGTCCACATTCCAATCGCACGCTGTTCATACCCTCCGCTACGTCCTCCAAACAAATCCCGCAGTTAGCGGGTTGAACCGTTTTGGATCGGTCCAACGTTTGTCGGGTGTTCTTTTCGTTGCCATGTTGGGTTTCGTTGAAGGTTTGTAGCTTGTATGTATTACTGTAAGGAAAAATATAAGTTACTCCTAACTACTAATCTATATATATAAAAAAACTCAGTAAAAAATTTAGTGCCCGATAGTGGCGAGCTATTTGGTAAATATAATCAAAAAAAATTATTTGATAAACACTTTCCTTTCCAGCAGTGCTGACTCCTCCAAAGAGAAATGAGAGTGAATGGTAGTCTGCCGAGAAAAGGGTGCTTTCGGCCGATTTACCAGAATTATCCCGAAACCCACATACATTACAAAAACCGTCTCTAAACTACGTTAAATGACTCGACGAGACAAGTGGTAGAGCTACGGTAACAGCTTTGTACGCGGTCGAAATTCCCGACACGTGGAAGCGTTCCGGGCTTCGCAACTCCAGCATACGCCACCGAACGTTGAACCGAAACCACTCGTCTATCACGCATAAAAAGATGAGTAGAATCCTTCCGTGACATAAAGGCAAGGTAGCCTTCTATTTTCTTGAGAGTCCAGCCCGATAGGAGAAACCCGTCTGGCTGACAGTTCCATCAAGGAAATATAAGGTCCTTACAGGGGTCAACCTGGGACATCACATCGGAAGGATTCTGTCGCGAAAAAAAAATCAAACAAAGGAGAGCGGAAGCTACAACTCACGCGAAGCGACTGCAAGTGTGTAACACACAACTCCACTGCTCCTGTTTGTGGGGCTCGAGTACCAAGGTACCCTACATCCTCCGTAAAGGACCAACTCGTCAGAAGACGCGAATCTCTTATCCCCTTAGGATGTTTTGACCCCACGTTGGGCGCCATTTGTAATGAGTTTTCCGTCTAAATTCACGAACGAAGTCGGAACCGACCTCTCATCGGTTCTAGACGTGAAATCTGAGTCGTGCCAACGGATGGTACCATCCGGTCAACCAGTCCGTGCACCGTAATCCATTTTTGCGGTGGCTGCTTGTCGGCCAGCTAGATCGGAGAGGATTTCGGTCGCAGGTCTTAAAATGGATTACGCTCAATTACGTATTTCAGCCACCATTAAATGCCCGTTTCAAAATGCGTCGAAAATACAAACATACGGAGAAGAAACCTACTTTACTTTATTCCGTATTTCTTCATTATTCCAGTCAATTACAAAAATCTAATTTCCACTTTGCGTTCCCGAATTTTACCGACGCGGTACCGAAAAATACGCTACGTTAACTCGAACCCGACGAAAGCTACGCTAAGGAAAAAGACAAAGCCAACAAAGGTAACACGTACCACATGCGACGCCTCAGCGGATTTTTCCAAACCCTACCCTCTCTCCGGCATACTTACCATGCACTTCCACTGCCTCTGAAAAAGAAGGGCCACTGGAAAGGAAAGTCGCTTTTTTTGGTTAGCAATTCATGTTACTATTTTAAGCATATATAAATTTTAGCAAATATGTGTTTGGATACAGAGAATATCATAACTCTATTTAGACCATATCGTATTTAAAAATATATAACAAAATAATTCCGAACAAATAAATATACATATGTACTTAATAAATGTCTAAAGTAAGAAGTCGATATAGTTCTAGCAAAATATAACAGAGGGTAGGCTATATTATTTCCAATTGAATCTGCTTACTGCGACTATCATTAAGAAAGGTAAGTTGGATGAAGTAAAATATTGAATTTCAAAATAAAAGACAAATAAAATGATTGGATTTCAAAAGGGTTATTTAAGATTCTTTAAGTTTCGTCCTATTAGGAACACAGTTAAGTTGATTTCAGTTGATATTGTGATATTCAGAAAAGAATTTGAAGATAATTAAGAGATACGACTATGGTGCTCTTAATCTGGACTTACAAAAATACTGTGCTCCTATAACGCGTTTTCATTAAAAACCAATTGTGTCGATTGCACGAATCAAATAGCTACACATGTTGTACAATTACTTTTAATTTATTTACTTAGTGATAGCTTGCACGATTTCGCACACAATTATAATTTTCGTCGCGAGTTGTTTTTTTTTTCCAGTGGCTTCAAATAAATATCGGGTTAGTTTTGTAACTCATTACGTGATAGGCGTCTATCGGTAATTTTACTGATTTTTTTATCATCCAGGGTTTCCTTTTTTTTGCTGAAGCTAGTTAGTTTCATAAAAGGAAATTCTAAAAAAAATGTTCATAATTAAGTGAAATCTCCGGAAGGCCTTAATACGCCCAAATATACGATTTTAATGATTTCCTTATTAATTCAAAACAATTACCCAATTACTTGTTTCAACAGTATCTAGTATGATTGTTAAAAATATTCTAAGCGTCGATTAAAGGGATTCATTTATATACCGAAAGGTTGGCTTACGTTTTTAAATGGCTTAATTCCTTTCAAATTCAGTCATGCTTTTTATGAAGGAATCCTGAATACTTGTGTACTTTGCTCAAATTGAAATGTGTTAATATGACACCTTCGGATGAAAATATACATCCAACTTATCTATTCAAGCTAAACTTAAGGACTATAGGACTATCCTTATCAACTGCTAATCTTATCATTATCAATTATTACTTGCGTTAATCTTATTGATTTTACAAATTCTCTAAAAAATATACGTGCACGAAATATTTGAGAGTTGGTTTTTTTCTCTTTATCTCTGCGATCGGCCAACAGAGGGATTACAATAACTTTCATATTATGTGGTTATAATAATGCCCTCACTATATTCCATTCGATGTTTTGCGTTTTCAATAAGTCTATCGTAAATGGAAAGATGAGTTTTCGACTGAATCAGATGTTAAGAGTTAGAAATTAATGAGGATGATCGTTGAAATAATCTTATTCTTACAAGGAACAGTTTGGAAAAGTAGATGGTAAATTGAATTTCACAATTTTAAATTTGAAGGTATTGTATTCTTCAATTTTTCAACAATCCAATTTGAATATATCGTGCAACGTATTGTCACGTGAGTTCAATTAAATGCAGCAATCACTGAACATGTAAAAGTTTGTTTTCATTTTCTTTCCTCGTCTTTCCATTTTTTCATATAACTGGCTAAACTATTCAATTAAATAGAACTATCTATGCGAGAAGATTTCGTTTAATAAATGATTTCGTAGACAAACGAAAAAATACAAATGGTTCATTGTTTCCGATATGAAGGAATATCATAATCATGAACATTTCGATTTTAGTACCTCTCGGTAAACTCGTACCGAATTCTCAAAATTGTCAATTTACTTTATTTGATGATGAATATCCTCTACTATTGAGAAATAAATTACAAATATGTAATTGAGTTTTTCTTACCATTTCAGTTCATTCATGGTAGGCACGTCTAAATTTCTATTAAATTCAAAATTTAAAGAAATTGATTAAAATATCTAATAACATTTGATTAGAAAAATAAAATATTGGAAGTGAGGGTAGGTCAAATCATTCACCGAGAAAACCTTAGTTGCAATTACTTCTCTAATAAACCTTACTTAACTTACTTAACTCGACTTTGACATCCCACAACAAAACTGACATGGGATGGGAAGCCGGCACGACGGACATGAGATGGAAAGCCACATGGCAGCAAGGTGTATTAGTAGTGGTCGCCAGCGGTGTCGAATGATTTATTACACTGTTCTGCAGAAATATGAAAGCATAACTACCAAACTCAGCCACATAAGCTCGATTACAAAAATACAAAGAATAATCGCATATATGTTGCGATTTTTATTCACTATGAAGCATCGAAATGACTATATGAAAACGGGGGACTTAAACACTCATGAGCTGGAGGATGCAATGGAGCTTATCATAAATGAAGTACAACAGGAGTACTTCTCACATGAACTATAAGATTTACAAGGCCATAAGGGTGTGAATCCCAAAGAAAACTTAGGCAGTCTGTCTCTGTTTCTTGATGAACGAGGAATTATTTGTGTTGGAGGCAGATTGGCAAACTATAATCTTGCTTATGAAGCTAAACACCCTATAGTGTTACCGAATCATTACTTTATCACAAAGCTGATCTTACGGCGTATTCACTTGAAAAACAACCATGTCAAACCAGGTGCATTATTGGCGATGACCAGGCAAACATATTGGCCAATCAACGGGAAAACTATGGCCTGCTCTACAGCACAACGATGTGTAATATGTGCTCGACACAAGCCAAAATTATTTACACAAATCCTGGGAGATTTGCGAAGTGATCGAGTGCAACCACCACGACCCCTCATCAAATCTGGTGTTGATTTTTTTAGTCCATTGTACATCTGGCAAGAGATCAAAGGGAAAGCTCCATTGAGGACTTATCTGGCCATATTCTGCTGTTTTGCTACAAAAACCGTACATCTTGAGGTGATGAAAAATCTAACCACTGATGACTTTGTAAATGCCTTAAAACGTTTGATTGGAAGACGAGGGAACTGCAAAGCTATTTATTGTGACAACGCCACCAATTTTGTTGGTGCTAATAACTAGCTACAGGAATCGGTAGAAGCCATTTATGGCCCTCTATCGAAACAACAAATAGATAACTTTGTCACCAAACGGTGTATCCACTTTAACTTGATTCCACCACGAGCACTCCACTTTGGCGGACTTTGGAAAGCAGCCATCAAATCAGCAAAACAGTTTTAAAAATGACCGTAGGCACAAAACCATTGATCTACGAAGATATTGAGTTGTAGACCGCTGACTCCCATGTCAGACGACCCAAATGATCTCGCAATTCTAACTCCTGGTGATTTTTTGATTGGGGGGCCAGTGAATGCAACAATCGATGCCAACGCAAAAATCCCTCTTAAAACACTACCCAAAATGTCGAAGGACTTGTCCAACATGAAGAAGGAGTTTTGGACAAGGTGGCAGACAGAGTATTTGAATCAACTTCAGCAGCGACACAAATGGAAAACTGAGTGCCAAAACGTCAAACCAGGAACCATAGTCATACTGAAAGATGACAATGTGCCTTCTTCATCTTGGCCTCTTGGGAGAATAATAAGAACAATATAAGGCAAAGACGGCAAGGTACGAGCAGCAGAGGTAATGTCAGGAGGAAAGGTCATAACGCAAATTATACACCATTTGGCACCACTCCCAATCGAAAACGAACCACCACCACCTATCGTTCAAACCTGGGCTGACAACAAAGAAAAAAATGCCAATCAACCAGAAGCAAGCACAAGCGGTAGCACAAATGAGCCAAACAAGAAGAAAAGAAGACTAGGTACTAATCTATTGACTATGTTAATAGTAATTTGTTGCATAATACCTTTTCAAGCAACCAAAGTGGTAACATCTCACTAATTACCAACAAACCCGGGCTTTATTTCGAAAAACTGGGCCCAGTATCCCTCGTAAAGGACGAGTGGACAATGGTGGCTTATTACAACCTGACCTTATTCTGGAAGGAGTTCAAGCTGATTACCGCCGGGATAAAGAACTTGCAGTTGCTCTGTACACGAGCGATGCGGCAGGCTCACTGTCAGGAAACAATTGAACACTTCGACATCACGTTAGCTAATTTAGCCCCCAAAAATACATTCTTACAAGATTCAAAGATTCTTACAAGGAACAAACGATCACCTCTGAACATCATAGGAAACGTCGCACACTCTTTGCTTGTAGTACTGGATTCGCAATATGCTGAAAATATGTCCAAGATAATAAAAGAATTAGACCAAAATGACTAACACCTCCTGGCACTTATTAAAAATCAAACCACCATTATCGATTCTACCCGAAATATTATCACTAAATCAGATGAGATCACCAATAAACAATTTCTGAAGGCTTACAAGTCATTGAACAACACTGCAGATGTAATAAATTCTATCAACAAGGAGGTAGACATCCTAAAATTAATTGAGGATTTTAACTCATTATCAGTCAGGTTAATATTGACAATTTCCGACCTCCAATGAATGCAGGATCTCGTGATATCAGTCCTGGTCGATACACAACAGGGTAAAGTCAACCCAATGCTGCTTACACCTGCTCAATTACACGCTCAGGTCCAATTAAATAAAAAGAAACTTCCACCACAGCTAAAACTCCCTTACCAAGGCAAGAACCTATTAGAGCTGTATCAGATGTTAGCATTCGCTGGAAGAATTACCGGTGACGAGATCATATTCAGAATCAAGATACCTCTGCTCCAAGCAGGCACTATGGACTCCAATTCCAGTCCTCAGAGGTAACCAAATCTTTCGGATTAAACCTGCATCAGCCTTCATGCTAATCAACGTAAATGACGAGCATTATATCCACATGAATGAAGCTGAACTCGACTCTTCTGCACAAGGTTTTTTTTGCGGTAGGGAAGTGAATGCCATTTATGCACAGAGTGTGGGACTCCCATGCGTGACTGGACTACCCACTAAACACCTCCCCTGTCCACCTGTGAACCCAGCCTGGAACTGTTTGACACATTACTTCGGGCCAGGTCTCGTTTTGTTACGCCATGGGGCGCCTTCAAGCTGAGGAGTCCCTTTCCTAGCGGGAGGGGAGAGGGGGAGAGGAAATGCCAGAAGAGTGATCCCCCAGCCCCAGCGCCTCCGGCTGCTGTGAGTCCCTTTTATATTTTAGGACTAACCGAGCATAAAGTGCTACCTGGTTCCATTTGTCAACCGATTCGAGCATTATCTCCCTGTAGAGTTCCCTTCGCAGCCTGACTCATTTTGTACCCGCAAAAAACGTGTGACAGGCATTGTCCTCCTCTCCTGGGCAAAACCGACAGTCGGGAGACCGTGACTTGCCAATCTTGTGCAGGTAAGACTGAAAACACCCATGCCCGCTTAAAAGCTGGGTCAGATAGAAGTCAGTCTCACCATGCCTTCGATTTAGCCACGGTCTCACATCCGGGATGAGGCGCGCAGTCCACCTTCCCTTCGTGCAATTCACCCAAGACTGCTGCCAATCGTTGAGCGAGCGCTGTCTCTCCTCGCAGAAAACCATCCCCCTCGCATCCTCGTTTCGGCGCAGGTAAATAGCGCGGTGCACTCTAGCAAGGAGGGCGACAGGTATCACGCCTGCAATCACTCTCGCCGCCGGGTTAGAGACTGTTGGATACGAAGATGCAATTCTCAGTGCTCCTCTTCTCTGTACCTGTGCCAAACGTTTTCGGTATACCTCCTTGCTGAGAGCGTCGCCCCATACCTCTGCTCCGTACAATAGCACTGACCCTACAGCACTCATCAAGAGGCGTCTTCTTGATGGGCTGGGTCCCCCTACGTTGGCCATAAGTGGACTCAGAGCCGATATTCCCCAAGAAGCCTTCTCAGCTGTTGCTCTAATTTGCTCAGAGAAACTCATCTTTGAGTTGATCAGTAGCCCCAGGTACTTTACCGCTGGCTTCGATTCGATTTGTATGTCGCCAATACTGATCATCCTTACTCTAAGGATTCTCTTTTTTGTCAAGGTGACCACTTCGGTTTTCTCCAGTGCTAATGTCAGCCCGCGAGTAGTCATCCAGTCCCTCACTCGGCGCATTAGCACACCTAGCCTAAGTTGCACTTGTTTAACGGTGCGTCCAGCGACCAGAGCCGCAACCAAGCGCGACTCATCTGGCATCTCAAGTCTCAGTAGCCCGTCGTAAGACACGTTCCACAGGTCCGGACCAAGGGCAACACCCGATGTAATTTTCATCCTTCGTTGGCCCTGTGTCGTATCGTAGCGCAAGCTTCGGTCCTTTAGGTAGCCGCATTGAATATTCTGGAACTTGAAAAGAGTTTTCCAGCGTGTCCAGAATATCCACCCATCTAGCGGAGTTGAAGGCATTCCTGACGTCGAGTGTCACCTACAGGACGATCCGTCGCTTGGTGCGACTATATGCCTCTGCCTTTTGGACCACGTTCACCACCTCTGCAATCGCATCAATGTTAGAACGTCCTGCTCTAAAGTCGTACTGCCGAGGAGATACGTCCCCAGCAGCACGAATCGCGTCAGTGAGTCTTCCCTTGATGAGTTTCTCTAGCACTTTCCCAGCCGTGTCTAGCATGCATAACGGGCGGTATGCAGATGGTGATCCAGGATTTTCCTTCCCCTTGCTGATCAGCACGAGCCTCACCACCTTCCATCGTACCGGGAAAACCCCGTCCCGTAGGCAAGCGTTGAATGTGCTGAGCAGCAAGTCAGGACAATAGTGACAGACGAGCCGCAACACCTTAGCTGGAACACCATCTGGACCTGGAGCCTTCCTCACTTTCAATGAGAGGACTGCCTCCTCCAGTTCCAGCTGTGTGAAGAGTGGGCACTCTACTGCTGTTTCACCATGGACAGCGTCAACACGGTCGGGATGGGCGGGGAAGAGTCCCCGCACTATCGTGTCCATCTTTTCCGTGTCATGTATACAAGGCTTCCGTAGGGCACCAAGCTTCCGCATGACCAGCTTGTAGCCAAGGCCCCACGGATCCTTGTTCACATTGTCCACTAGATCTTGCCAGCAGCGAGCCTTGCTACTGTTGATCAGTTTGCGAAGGCATTTCCCGGCCGACTTATATGCTGCCACCTAGTTACATGCCTCGTCACGGTTCCGCGCCCGTTGAGCCTCACGTCGAAGCTTGTGACACTCCCTTCGCTTTTCAGCGATTTCAGTTGACCACCAGCACACTGGGGGCTTGCCGTGCCTGGGTCTTCGACGGGGCCTAGAAGCACAGCAAGCAGTCGTGATGATGCTCATAGTAGAGTTCACCACGCCTTGAGCTGCCAGTTCTTCCGTCCCCTCCGGAGCTCCCTGCAGCGGCTCACCTGCTGTGAGGACCTTGACGAACCTCTCGACCTCTATCCTTCCGATGTTCTATCCAGTTGTAGAAGGCCGAGAGCACGGACGTCGGGAGACAGCATCACTTATCTCAAGCAGAATGCACTGATGATCACTGGCTGAGTTGTCCTCTAATACTTTCCAGTTGTGTATCCTCCGTACTAAGGACTCCGAGGCGAATGTCACGTCCGGTATGGTTCCCTCACAGCCAATAAGGCGGAAGTCGGCGTATTTCCGGAGTTAAGTACAACGAGCGCCGTCCTGGTCGTGATTTCCAGGATTTGTTTTCCCCGCGGATCCATCTGAGGTATGCCCCATTCGATTGCTTTAGCGTTGAGCACTTTGCCTCTGCGTTCTAGACAGTGCCCTCCAAAGCATTAAGCTTGGCTTGGAAAGATGATATCGCCTCGTTAGGCGTTAGGTTCACACTAAAGAAGGTGATCCCTGAGCACCGAACCCACACGAAACCATCCCCCCCTCCACATCTCTCCGCTTGAAAGTCACTGTTCCGAACCCAGATGGCGGCAGGACCAGTTACATCAGAATACCATAATGCAGGACTTTTATTATGGTGTTGCTCACTCAGCAGCAAGAAGTCGGCTTTCATGTCCCTCGCAAACTGCTCAAGCAGATTTTGGGCGGTTGAACTACGGTGTAGGTTTAGCTGCAGGGTGCGGGTCATCGAAGCTCTGATTTTGCCTTGCCTAGGGCTTCCTGGAACACCCGGCATTTCCCTGATCCCAAGACGTGTCCAAAATCAGGTTTTCACCGCATTTGTAACATAGGGAACTCCTATCGGGTCCTTTGCATACTTGTGTGGTGTGACCATAACCAAGGCATTTGAAACATTGTAGAGGCGTTGCTCTTCGCCGTATCCTACAGACAACCCACCCTATTCGTACTTTGCCCTTGTTCAGGAATTGTTCGGCGTCCTTTTCGGTCAAGTCAACTATGGCCATGCGTTGTCCCCTGTTGTTTTCTGGTGTCAGTCTCACTTTGATCCTTCTCACGCTTTTGCCGAGGACTTTCTTTACTGCATCAAAGAATGCTTCTTTATTGCCGGCCTCTGCTCCGAATTAGACCAGTATGTTGCCCGACCGCGTTGGTCGTACTACTTTAATGGTAGTATTGGTGTCTTCGGGCCTTACGTTTCCCCTGATGTCCCGCAGCACCTCCGCGTAGGATCGGCCATCTTGGGGCTTTACAAGCAGTGCCTGCTGCCGGGGTCTTCGTCGGGGCTTCTGCCTCTCCTGTTTTGCATCAGGTCCTTTTTCTAATTGGGCGTCCGTGCGAACTTTACTTTCTGGCTTTTTCTGAAGGAGTTTCTTAGCGGCTTTCTTCGCTTCTTTTGTAAGCACTGTCTAGAACCCCTGATCTGGTGCTCCACGCCCATCAAGTGCCTCTTCCTTCCTTCTTTTATCCCGATCTCCATCGATTGGGCTAGACGCCATTCTTTTATCGACTTTTAATGGTGGAGCTATCTGCGTGTCGCCTTTAGATTTCGCCCCAAGCGCCTCTTTAGTCTTTTCTTCGTCTTTGGCCCTTAACCAGCTCCTCTGATAGTGCCCTATGCGATCTAGGAGCTCCTCTAGTTCAAGGAGCCCCGCCTTTGCTGCTTTGCTGATTTTGGGGAGTCGCATGCAGCTTGTTTTCTTTTCAGAACATCTCCCGCCTTTCGGAGTAGTCTTTCTTCTTCGTATCGTTGGGCCGCAATAGTACCTTGCAACCATCCTTGGGAGAGGTTATTTCGTTCCGCTTCCGAGTGCAGTACTTCCGCCACATTTTCAACGTTGGCGGTGCATTCACGCGGTGTCTGGTAACTCTTTGCTTTTCGTGCCGTGATCTCCTCGTTGGCTTCTGGATTTTTCGTTGCGATTTCGGGATTTGCGACCCTTGCATCGGTCGCTTCGGTAACGGTCGCAGTAGTGACAACCGAATTTTCGGTGCTCTTTATGTTATCTCCCACCGCTCGAACACCTGAAGTGTCCTGCAGAGTTTCCCGCTTCTCCTCAATAGGACGTTCATGCGTTCGCATCATTTTTTTGCTGCGCCCGAATGCCGCAGGAATCTCAGTCTGAACCAGACTATTCTACGTTTTCATCCGTCTTCACTGTCATTGTGTTAGTCTTCGTTTTTGTCGTTGTTAGTACCGCTCGCGATGTACTGTTGACATCGTGGCTGCAACCGCTGGTTGCGTCGTCATTATATTTCGTTTCTTTTTCTGGGTATTTGTGGTCTTTTGATTTTGTTTGCTCCAGTTTTGTTGGGTCCCCCCCGGAGCCGCTATCTCCGTTCGTGTGCACAAGGTTTAGCGTCATTGGTTATGTTTGCCGCCTAGACAAAAGCTCAACGGACAACAACAAAAAAGATGCCTGTGAACTTCAAGTACTTCTACACACATTTAATACGTCAACCTATCAATTCGAGAATGCATCTGATGGTCCTAGATGGCAACAACTTACGCACATTTACAAATGGCTTTACACAACGCCAACAGAAGTCATCATCACATCCATTTGCAATGGTCAACTAACACATCAAACTTTCAACGGGACAGGCATTATCACTGTGCCAAATGGATGTTCCGTAAAAGATGGAAAGATCACTATGGAGCCAAATCAATTCACAAACAACCACATCACAACTATAATTCCCAAGCAAAACCTAAGCGAAGTACAAACCATTTCAACGCCCAACAATCTAGAGGGAATTTCAGGTGTGAGACGCAACATATCATACGAACTAAACATCCTCCAATATCAAATCAATCTGACCCAACAATTTCTCTTATCACAATGCGTACCAATATGGCATATCATATTCATGCCTCGCCCTCATCATTTTAGTATCCATTGGGGTTATCATACTGTTCAAGTTACGATGAAGAAAACGACATCCTCTAATTCTAAAACCACGATCATCAATCATCCACCCCGAAGGCGACTTCACAGTGAGGAAATTTTTTGAACTCCAGCGTTCAAGGCGGGGAGTATGTTCAACATTCCACACTCATATGAAATTCATCATGCGTACCATACAATGAAAACCTCGCAGCTCATCATTTCTTCAAATTCAACATTCCACATTCATACGTTCATACAATATTTTATCGACATGTCGTTCCAAATATATCACATTTCGAAAATTCTTAAATTCAACATTCATACAAAATTGTTTATCTAAACTCATTCATACATTCTATCAAATATATCAGATGCATTCTTACATTTCATCACTTTTTAACCGACTTCCAAAGGTTATCAATTCATCATGTATATGTATATTTTTTTTTTCTTTTTTTTTATGTACGTTCACGCATAACTTTTAAACGGAGATGGATAGAAGAGTCCTGTTTCTGACAAATGATACGTCTTTCTTGCTGTTCGGTCCCATTTGAAGGATAAGAAATTCAAGTAACGGTAAAGGACTTTTACCGTTAAAACTAAAAACTTTCCGACTTTCATCCCGATTTTTCTGCATAACGATTTTGATGGTAGATGTTTCAAATGAAGCACAACATATTGATCTAAATTGTTTCGGAACGAAATTGTAATCCTTTCAAGGACTCTGTAGATAGTCAAAGTTCAATTTGATACATTGACGTCGAGAAATTGAATTTAAATGATATTTCGTATGAAGAGTGCCAATTAGTTGGCACTCTTCAAGAATTTGATGAAGATACCGAGTCCTTGGGTGGCGGATGATAAAATTAATCAGTATACTTTATTTTTGGCTTAAACGGTACACTTTAGTCAATCATTTCTACTGGAAATAACCAATAAATTAATTCTAAATGCGGCATAAATACAATTCAACAATAGTTAGAGGGAACATTTCAGGATGCTTTTCTCTTCCGCATTCATTCTTTAGTTACTGATGAGCTTAGTAAAGGATCCTTCTTTCATCCTTAGATGTAAAGGTTACACATTGGATTTATAAAATTCCCCGAAGAAATAATAAGGATTGAATGATTGCATATTATAGAGTTGATCCGTTACTTTTCAGTTAATAATATACATTATAACTTAAGACCAGAAATCGAGAATTAGTGATACAAGTATCCATACTAAAGACCGGCGAGAACCGCAATCTAAAAAGAGATACTTTTCCTTCTGTAACTGATCATAACTTTACAGATGAAAATAAAAATGCATAGCCGGCTTTTCATTGAACTAGAGGGTATAATTATCTTGAGACTTTCATGAAAATTAGGTGCCATAGTTAACTGAAGACGATGGGTATCGAATGAACGTGAACGAATGATACGGTTAAGAAGGTTCTTTTTAAGTAAATTTCTTGAGATTGATTGTGAAGTGAACTGTATGTTTGCATATATGAATACATATATCTACACACACATATATATACGTATATATATATATATATATATATATATATATATATATATATATATATATATATATATATATATATATATATATATATATATATATATTGTCGCGTGTTATGGTTCGCGGCCAATAATTTTAATGTTCCGGGAAAGTGAAAACGCACAGTCTTTTAAATTAAATTAAAAGACTATAACTATAACTATTTCACAATTTTAATTTTCACTATTAAAAGTCTAACTTCCACTTGTCCAGCAATTTCTATCGCAATTGTCTTCTAAAATCACTTCACAATCAACGAAAATCACTTTTCTATTACTCGATCAATATCGCTTTTCTATTCGCTCCACACTTTCGCAGTTTTTACTATCGCGGTTCTAATGAACGATCCCCCCATTCATTCAGCTCACCTTTATAAAGGGTTTCTACCCATTCAACCCATTTCTCGTACTTTGGCGAATGTTCTGCCGAGAGGTACCTGGAATATTTGAGCAGCTTAATGAATGGAGTGACGTTACTTTCAGATGTTGATCATGCTTGGTGGGTTCTCGTGGTTTCGAGTAAATTCACGTTGTTGATCATGAGGTTCTTAATGGTTGTAAAAACAATTGCAACACTAGCTTGCAGAATTTTTTGTGCATGTATAACTGCCCCCACCTCAGTTCTTTCCGCCCCGAAAAGATGTGTCGCCAGTTGTAGTCAATGTAATATGGGGCAAGACGGTCCAGGTGCACGATCTTCATTTTGGCTCTTGGCTTACGATGTTCCTGTATTCGGTATACGACGTCGTTGATTTGCTTTGCAACTCGGTATGGTCCCTCCCAATTATGTTGCAACTTTGGAGACCTACCCTTTCGCCGTTGCAGGTTATATAGCCACACCAAGGCATCTTGCTGGAAACCAGTAGAATTTGCCTTTAGATCATACCTGGTCTTCATGCGGTCATTGCCCGACTCGAGGTGTTTTCGCACTGTCCGATGTATCTGGTTCAACCGTTGCCTTAGCTCACTTGAGTACTCCGAGATGGTTTGGGGTTTCTCGGGAGGTGTTCCGAACTTTACATCAGCTGGCAGACGAATAGTCTTTCCAAAAATGACTTTTGCTGCGGCTTGGCCCGTCGATGCATGTTCGGCAGCTCTGTACGCCATCAAAAATAGTGGGATGTGTCGGTCCCAGTCCCTTTGGTTCTCGTCAACCATTTTGGCCAGGTGTTTATTGAGAGTGCCATTGAAATGTTCGACCATTCCATCGGATTGGGGATGCAGCGGTGTTGTCCTCGTTTTCCGTATTTCCAGCAGCTCCCACATTTCGCCAAAAACTAGTGACTCGAAGTTTCGGCCTTGATCCGAATGCAGTTCGCAATTTAACACTAGCTGTTCGGCTACAGTAGTTGCTTCCTGGTTGGGAATGGGGTAGACCTCGGGCCAACCAACGTGTATCGAGTTCCCCATTCAGATTCAGGAAAGGACCCTGCGATGTCAACAGCAATCCTTTCAAACGGTACCCCCACGTTAAAGGTTTGCATTTGTCCCCTCAGTCGTCGCTTTGGACCTTTGACGGAAGCGCAAATCGTGCATCTGCGACACCAGTCCTCTCCGTCTTCTCAAGCGCGGAGCCAAAATTTTGCTAAGGTCTTGTTAACACCAAGGTGGCCGACCGAGGATCCTTCATGCATTTCCTTAATCACATCGTGGATTCGGCTTTTGGGTAGTATAGTTTGCGTCATATAGGAGCTGCCATCCGCCGTTTCCCATTTCCGCTTGAGTACGCCACCCTCCACCTGAAGGGAGTTCCATTGTGCCCAATAGCTTTTCAGGGTTGCGCCATGCATCGAAACGTCTTTCCACTCAGGTCGCCCAGTCGTCTCCTTCCATAAGAGCAATGGTCCGATGTCTTCATCGGCTAACCGGGCATTTCGAATCTCCTCCGATGGCCAACCTTCATCGAATTTGGCCGTTATCAATCGCAGATCAACGGGCGGTTCCTTTTCCTCAATCCGTCGGCAATGCTTGCAGTTAGCTGGACACAGACGTCAGCATTTCCATGAACTCCGCCCTTCCGATGAACAATGTTGTAGTCGTATGACTGCAATCTTTCGATCCATCTCGCAACTTATCCCTCGGGGTTTTCGAAGTTAAGTTGCCATCTCAGCGATGCATGGTCCGTTCGAAGAACAAATTTTTGGCCATATAGGTACTTGTGGAACTGCTTGGTGGCCTCTATCATAGCCAATAGCTCCTTCCTGGTCACGCAGTAGTTCCTCTCACTTTTTGAGAGAACTCGACTGTAATACGAGAGGACTCTTTCTTCGCCATCGATCTGCTGGGAGAGTACACCTCCAATACCGCCGTTGCTTGCATCGGTGTCAACTACAAACATTTTTCAGGGTTTCGGATATGCCAGCACGGGTGATTCACACAGCTTCTCCTTCAGGGTCTCAAAGGCTGTCTGGCATTGTTCATTCCAGACATACGGACGATTTTTCTCGGTTAGCTGATGGAGACACAGCTATTTTGGCAAAGTCTTTGAAGAATCTTCGATAGTGGGTTGCCAGGCCTAGAAAACTTCGTAGTTGGCGCTTGTTGTTTGGTGGTGGCCAGCTTTTCACGGCTTCAATTTTTTCAGGGTCTGTTTGCACCCCTTCTGCTGATACGACGTGTCCCAGGTATTTTCCTTCGGCTGCGAAAAGGGTAAACTCGACGGGACTAAGTTTCAAATTCGCCAGTCGCAATCGGGAGAAAACCTCTTCAAAGTTCCGCACATGCTCTTCGAACGTTTTCCCGATGACAATGAGCAGGTTTTCCAGGTAAGACCACGTAGCACGTACTCCATCAGGCGTTCAAAAGTGGCTGGAGCGTTGCAAAGCCCAAATGGCATCACCACAAATTGCCACAATCCGGTCCCAACTGAAAATACGGTCTTCTCTCGGTCCTTCTTGTCGATTTCTATCTGCCAGTGTAGAAAACCATTTTGCGTCAGCTAAAGTATCCATGATGTCCTCAATGCGTGGGAGCGGGTAACTATCTTTCTTAGTGACGTCGTTAAGCTGCCTATATTCGACACAAAAACGAGTGCTACCATCCTTTTCCTTTACTAGAACTACTGACGTGGCCCATAAACTGACAGAAGGTTCGATAACGCCTTGTTTTTCCATGCCCGAGATCAGTGCGCTCACTTCTCCTTGTTTGGCTATAGGAAGACGTCTCGATGTTTGTCGAATTGGCTTGGCTCCCTGTGTATTTATGACGTGAGTTACCATACTCGTTCGGCCTTGGTCATCAAGATGTCACTGTACTTGGTGACCAGATCAGAGGCTCGTTTGAATAGCTGCACTGGCAATTTGACCTGCTTCAATATTGCAGGCTTGTTGGAACGCAATGTCTCCCCACTGTATCTGGAGGTTGACCACTCCATGGACAGGTGCAGTTTCTCCCGTAGCTGTCCGTAGTGAGAAAATCCTGCCCTTGTGAATTAGTTGTTGTCTCACTAGGTCTGGTCGGATAATCGATCGGGTTGCACCAGTGTCGATTATTACGGTGCAATGTTCTTCGTCAACTTGACCCGGAAGGCATAAGTCCGCTTCTCCACGATGTAGTCTTGACACGGTGATGGTGGTGCTGGGGACGTCGATCCTCCTAGCCAACCTCTGCCCCACGAAGTTGGCTCTTACATGTTTCCCGACCCCTCTGTTTGAAGGGCTTCCATTCTGGGCTCCTGACTCGGTCTAGTTCTCCTCTTAACTGCGCACCCTGAACAATAGCTCGTTTTTCTTCGCTTCTTGCAGTCTCTTTGCAAGTGCCCCTTCTCTCCACAATTCCAGCATCTAGGCGCACCATTGACATGCGGGTCTCGCTCAATTTCCACGCGTTCACACCTGCACTCGTCTGTCTCTACCTCGCGGACCCGGGCAGTGGTACGGCTCACATTTTTCGCTGCCTCTAAATTCAGACTATAAGCCAATGCGTCCTTAACTGTTTGCTTTTGAGCTAAACGCACGGCTTGTTGCAATTCCTGGTATTTTAATGCGCTGATGAATGCTTCTGTCGCTGCGTCATCTCGATGTTCTGGGTCATACGCAGGGTAAGCCAAAAGTGCCAGTCGCTCAATGTCTTGGGCTAGCTGCTGTAAAGTTTCGCCAGACTTCTGCATCCAATACCGTAGCTGTGACCGATAAATCTGCTTTAGATGATCGTCTCCATAACGCATATCGAGCGCATTCATTATAGCAACCGAGTTTGAGTGCAACTCAACGGGGATCGTCTGTAAAAGCTCAGCAGCTGGGCCCCTTAGAGCAAGAATTAGTGCAGTTGCTCAGTCCGGCTCATTTCAGTGATTTGCGCTAGCGGCAGCTTCAAACTGGGTTTTGTAAATGCTCCAGACCGTTTGCTTTGCGCTGCGGTTGTAAGCGTGGCTGGTGACCTTTTCCTCGACCTTGTTAACCTTTTCCTCGACGCATTTAATTTGCTTGTTCAGACTACCGAGCTCCGCTTTTATTTCCGTTGACTGTTTTTGGAAATCTGCCTTGATTTCGATCGCTTGTTGGTCCAGCTTCGCTGATTGTTCATTCAACTTCACAGTTTAACTGGATGACTGTTCATCTAGCTGCGCAGTCAGACTGGATGACATCAGCATTAACATTTGCATTAGCGCATTTTCTGGCTCCTTTGATTTTGGTATTTCTACTTCTCCACCTTCTGCGCCTTTTTCCGCATCTGAGAGCTCACCCGAATCCAGATTCACGCCTTCCGACTCGATCACGTCACGCAAGCGTGCAATCAGTATGGCCTTTGTACCTTGTGTGGCCGGATTTCGCTGTTCCAACTCCTCCTTGAGCTCCAATCTGGTCAATTTTTAGATGAAAGTTTCCTGGCATTTTTATTGTTTCGGCTATTTTTCCACCATTTTCCACGTTAATTTGTACTTTAAAAATGTTTAAATGTTTAAACGTTTTCACTTCCAAAATTTTCTTTCTCACTTCTTGACACCACTGTCGCGTGTTATGGTTCGCGGCCAATAATTTTAATGTTCCGGGAAAGTGAAAACGCACAGTCTTTTAAATTAAATTAAAAGACTATAACTATAACTATTTCACAATTTTAATTTTCACTATTAAAAGTCTAACTTCCACTTGTGCAGCAATTTCTATCGCAATTGTCTTCTAAAATCACTTCACAATCAACGAAAATCACTTTTCTATTACTCGATCAATATCGCTTTTCTATTCGCTCCACACTTTCGCAGTTTTTACTATCGCGGTTCTAATGAATGATCCCCCCATTCATTCAGCTCGCCTTTATAAAGGGTTTCTACCCATTCAACCCATTTCTCGTACATTGGCGAATGTTCTGCCGAGAGGTACCTGGTATATTTGAGCAGCTTAATGAATGGAGTGAGTGATATATATATATATATATATATATAAATATATATATATATATATATATATATATATATATATATATATATATATATATATATATATATATATATTTATATATATATATTTATATATATACATATATATATACGTATATATATATATATATATATATATATATATATATATTTATATATATATATATATATATATATATATATATATATATATATATATATATATTGTTACATGTACAAATAGTTCTGCGAGCTACTGTCGCAATTGTTTTCACAATCGACGTCGACAACTGAATTTACTCGAACCCACGAGAACCCAACAAGCATTATCAACATCTGAAAGTGAGTCACTGCCCATTCATGCTGGAACGTTCCCGCATATTCACTAATGTACGAGAACTGAATTGAATGATTAGAGACCCTATATAAAGGCGAGCTGAATGAATGGGGGGATTCATTCGACCGTGATAAGAACTGCGATAGTGTGTGGAAAGCGAATAGAAAAGTGTGTTTCTTAATAGTGAAGTAATTTAGAAGGCAATTGTGATAATAAATTTATGGACAAGTGTTAGACTTTTTAATAGTGACAATTAAAATTAGTGAAAGTGTTAACTGATTATTGTGCATTTTATTTAATTAAATAAACTCTTTTAACTTAAATTAAAAGACATTGCGTTTTCACTTTCCCGGAACGTTAAAATTATAGGCCGCGAACCAATAACACGCGACAATATATATATATATATATATATATATATATATATATATATATATATATATATATATATATATATATATATATATATATATATATATGTGTGTGTATATATATGTATATATATATATATACATTACATATGTTTATATATATATATATGTATATATATATATATATATATATATATATACATATATATATATATATATATATATATATATATATATATATATATATATGTATAGATGTATATATATGCATAAAATATATATATATATATATATATATATATATATATATATATATATATATATATATATATATATATGTATATATATATATATATATATATATATATACATGTATATATATATACATGTATATATATATACGTGTGTGTATATGTGTGGTTGGTTGTATGTGTGAGTCTACATAGGATATAAAGAAATTTGTCCTGGGGGTCACAACTTTGCACCCTCCCAACCGGATCAAGACCCAAACGTAGACTGGCCATGCGTTTCCCATTTGAGTGAAAAACTCATACAAAAGTACTTTCTTTGACTCTTTCCCTCAAATGAGAAGCACAAACGCAACCAATTTATGCTACAGCGTTATGCAATGAAATCACATAACCCTATATCATAAAATGACACACGAGCGGACGGCCACTCTACGCGGCAAGAGCCCCTGTTAAGCGATAAAAAACGGAGGAGTGCGCCCGATGGCTAGCCCATACGAGCGGAGGAGCTTGCCATCGTTGCGGGTCCTATACTTGGTCAGGTACAGTGAAATGGAAAGACCGGGTGTTTGGGGTTAGGAGAAGGTGACATGAGAGGCTCATGAGACGTTCCCCAGCGAGGCCAACAAAGTAGACCAGGTAGTAGCACCTGATCAACCTACTGAGTTCTGAGAACATTCTCATGAGCAAAAATCCCAAACAGGTCAAAGGAGGAAGACTGGGTACAATATGCAAACTGCGGGAAGGGCATTGAGCTTGATTGCCCCTTGCATATTGCACCCATATTGTTGATGCTTGGCCCACCCGACCCAATCATCCATCGCGTGGTACCTGGTCGAAAGACCAACTGCCCAGAACAACATGACCGGACCGCTCGGACCAATCTCATTAGGTGCCGGCCAACCCTGAACAACCATGCACTCGAGGACAATTGGTAGACACACCAATTACCAAGAGCTGCATGACTGAAACATGCAGTCAAACGACCAGCAACCCAACAACGCCTCTGGCAAGCTTACCAGGGGTTACGACAAGGGATACTTACGGTCCGTTGTCGGGCAACAAGTAACTTTATTTTCTAATTTATTTGTCTTTTATACATAAAAATTGCTTACGATTCTAAATCGCTTATTTCCTAAGAAGATTAAGAAATTTCCATTTTCAAATGTATCGTATCACATTTCATTCAGACGTTGATAAAATATTTAGACGATCGTGTGCACATGTGCAAAAATCCCACGTAAGGGTTTTTTCTTTGCCATGTGCACCATAAAATTTCTGTCCATGTAAACAAATTTTAAGTAAAGGAATGGGATACGATACATGTCACATGAAAATTCCATTATAGAAAAAACTTTTAGAAAAAAAGTAAACCGACTTCGAAATGCCATAAAAAGGATGAAATAAATTTTATGGAAGCGGTGCCATATCAGTTTCTCCCCGATACTTTTGTGATGGTGCAGGTGTTGGAAGTCTTTATGTTAAAATGGGGATGGCACCGTTTCCATAAAATTTATTTCATCCTTTTTAGGGCATTTCGAAGTTGGTTTACTTTCTTTACTAAAAGTTTTTTATTAGACCCTTTTTAGTGGCAAATTGTTTCATTTCAAACCTTTCAAAACTTAGTTTCTTGAATACATTGTATCATGTACTCGTATATTTAAATATAATTATTTACTCCAATGCAAAAACTACTACGGCTAAAATCTGCAGCGTTCATAGGAATCGAGTTTGATTCTTGTACGTTTAATATATAATCTCATCAACGTCTAACTTGGTTTTAGATTTCATAACATATATATATATATATATATATATATATATATATATATATATAGTTTTTTATTAGACCCTTTTTAGTGGCAAATTGTTTCATTTCAAACCTTTCAAAACTTAGTTTCTTGAATACATTGTATCATGTACTCGTATATTTAAATATAATTATTTACTCCAATGCAAAAACTACTACGGCTAAAATCTGCAGCGTTCATAGGAATCGAGTTTGATTCTTGTACGTTTAATATATAATCTCATCAACGTCTAACTTGGTTTTAGATTTCATAAAAATCCAATATAAACTGTAGCTTTGAAAAATTTTCGAAGTTCGAACTTAGCCTAGCCACCACTTCTATATTCTGACCTGACCCTGAAGTGCTTTTTTATCGTTTAACTTTTTTCGTCCTATGCGCGCAAATTTTGTTTCAAATTGTTCGACGTTGAATTTTTTATTGTGAGCTTTGTCACACAATTAAATAAATCTTTCTACCAGTTTTGGTACAAACCGGAGCTATACTTTGGTCAGAACAGAAATATTTCTGAAAATTTGGCGAAAATCGAAGCAAAGTTGTGACCCCCAGGACGAATTTCTTTATATCCTATGTAGACTCACACATACAACCAACCACACATATACACACACGTATATATATAAACATGTATATATATACATGTATATATATATATATATATATATATATATATATATATATATATATGTATATATATATTTTATGCATATATATATACATCTATACATATATATATATATATATATATATATATATATATATATATATATATATATATATATATATATATATGTATATATATATATATATATATATATATATATATATATATATATATATATATATATATACATATATATATATATACATATATATATATATATATATATATATATATATATATATATATATATATGTATAGATGTATATATATATGCATAAAATATATATATACATATATATATATATATATATATATACATGTATATATATATACATGTATATATATATACGTGTGTGTATATGTGTGGTTGGTTGTATGTGTGAGTCTACATAGGATATAAAGAAATTCGTCCTGGGGCTACAGTTTATATTGGATTTTTATGAAATCTAAAACCAAGGTAGACGTTGATGAGATTATATATTAAACGTACAAGAATCAAACTCGATTCCTATGAACGCTGCAGATTTTAGCCGTAGTAGTTTTTGCATTGGAGTAAATAATTATATTTTAATATACGAGTACATGATACAATGTATTCAAGAAACTAAGTTTTGAAAGGTTTGAAATGAAACAATTTGCCACTAAAAAGGGTCTAATAAAAAACTTTTAGTAAAGAAAGTAAACCAACTTCGAAATGCCCTAAAAAGGATGAAATAAATTTTATGGAAACGGTGCCATCCCCATTTTAACATAAAGACTTCCAACACCTGCACCATCACAAAAGTATCGGGGAGAAACTGATATGGCACCGCTTCCATAAAATTTATTTCATCCTTTTTATGGCATTTCGAAGTCGGTTTACTTTTTTTCTAAAAGTTTTTTCTATAATGGAATTTTCATGTGACATGTATCGTATCCCATTCCTTTACTTAAAATTTGTTTACATGGACAGAAATTTTATGGTGCACATGGCAAAGAAAAAACCCTTACATGGGATTTTTGCACATGTGCACACGATCGTCTAAATATTTTATCACCGTCTGAATGAAATGTGATACGATACATTTGAAAATGGAAATTTCTTGATCTTCTTAGGAAATAAGCGATTTAGAATCGTAAGCAATTTTTATGTATAAAAGACAAATAAATTAGAAAATAAAGTTACTTGTTGCCCGACAACGGACCGTAAGTATCCCTTGTCGTAACCCCTGGTAAGCTTGCCAGGGGCGTTGTTGGGTTGCTGGTCGTTTGACTGCATGTTTCAGTCATGCAGCTCTTGGTAATTGGTGTGTCTACCAATTGTCCTCGAGTGCATGGTTGTTCAGGGTTGGCCGGCACCTAATGAGATTGGTCCGAGCGGTCCGGTCATGTTGTTCTGGGCAGTTGGTCTTTCGACCAGGTACCACGCGATGGATGATTGGGTCGGGTGGGCCAAGCATCAACAATATGGGTGCAATATGCAAGGGGCAATCAAGCTCAATGCCCTTCCCGCAGTTTGCATATTGTACCCAGTCTTCCTCCTTTGACCTGTTTGGGATTTTTGCTCATGAGAATGTTCTCAGAACTCAGTAGGTTGATCAGGTGCTACTACCTGGTCTACTTTGTTGGCCTCGCTGGGGAACGTCTCATGAGCCTCTCATGTCACCTTCTCCTAACCCCAAACACCCGGTCTTTCCATTTCACTGTACCTGACCAAGTATAGGACCCGCAACGATGGCAAGCTCCTCCGCTCGTATGGGCTAGCCATCGGGCGCACTCCTCCGTTTTTTATCGCTTAACAGGGGCTCTTGCCGCGTAGAGTGGCCGTCCGCTCGTGTGTCATTTTATGATATAGGGTTATGTGATTTCATTGCATAACGCTGTAGCATAAATTGGTTGCGTTTGTGCTTCTCATTTGAGGGAAAGAGTCAAAGAAAGTACTTTTGTATGAGTTTTTCACTCAAATGGGAAACGCATGGCCACGTCTACGTTTGGGTCTTGATCCGGTTGGGAGGGTGCGAGAGGGCACTACCTCCATCTGGATGCCCCACTTTTATTTTTGGGTCATAAGGATCGTCAGTAACGACGAAGTCTCCATCAGTCTGTCCGTTTTCGCTCGGCCCGATTTGTTCGACGAACAAACATTTCAACCCTTAGTAGGTTACCTCAGCCTCGACATCAGTCGATCAGCATATTTGACAATTCTTAATTCGTGAATGCAAATTTTTTTTGTAGTGGGTCCTTTTGCTAGGGGGAAAGAACCCACCCCACGACACCGCAACGCTAGCCTACCGCATTCACGCGTCACCAGACAAGGCCAATCTTGGTGGACCCTACCATCCTCTTCCGCTGAGGCAGCAGACCATCGCTGCAGTCCTGCACGGACATTTTCCCATCTACCCATATCACTACAAGCTCTCCCATATTTTAAAAAGCTTGTGTGGTATAATATTTTTATGATAATTCACATAACAAGACGACAACACACACTCCTTCCATGCTTATAAATCACTTTTGACTGTCCACATAAATTTTATGAGGTAAATGATGAACATGTTCTGCACCCTCCATTGACAGCTAAGTTTTGAGGCGTAAACAAACTCCTATTGCTTTCCACTTTCAGTGGCATTAAAATCAAACCGATGTAAGAACTAAAACGTTGTTATATTCTCCGCGGACCACCTGGATTCGACCGTAAAAATTCGTCTCAAAACTGTTCATAGCTTCGAGTTTCCGCACATATCTCCGTACACATTACCAGTATACAAATTTGCAAAAACAAAATCAGCCTACATTTAGTTATACATCTAGTAGTAAGCACTGCTACCATATGGCTTTTACCTTACGTCATTTTTGGCTCAATCCAAAACCAACGTAAGAATAACAAGCCCTCCAATGGAAATTTGCGTTAGTAGTAAGCAGCCTACACGCAGCTAGCTTCCGTGAACTGTCAGCCTACTTTGGCAGAAGCAAATGCTTGTATAGCATATTATTCTATGTTTCACATGAAAAAAGTACAAAACACATTCCTTGTATGCTTAAAATTCATCTTCCAGGGTCAACTGTATACCTGCACTTTAAAGAACAGCTAAATGAAACACACATTCAACTCTTCCTACTCACATTGAGTTTGAACAGGTGAACAAATTCCTTGTCTTTTAACTTCAATCTTAATTAAACATGAATAGATGTACGAATTGAAACGAAATTCACTTCATAAGAAGCGATACGATGTTCTCTGCGGATTTTTTTATATCACCGTTGAAATTCGCCTCGAAACTGTACAAAACCTTGATTTTCGTTGACACCTTCACATTTCTTCATACATCGCCCTCGAAATTTGCACACAAGTCAGCCTATATGAGCAGCTATGTATCTGATTGCAGAGCTTTCATGTACATGGCTTGTTAAGCTGTAGCATAATACAATGACTAACAAGTAGGGTCAGTTCATACAAACTTCCGAATAACGGGACTTGCCGGCGGATAGTATGTGTGACAGCGTGCACCGACAGGGCATGGGGAACATGTAACAAATTCGACGAAAGTAAAACAGGAAAGAACAGTCATCAGCTGACAAGTAAATACTTCACATTGAAAGAAAAGAGAGGTCCGATTAACAATTGAACGATTTCTTCGTTCAATTAAACGAATGTTTTCGTGTCAAAAGACAAATGTCATCCAAGTCATAATCAATCAACCGTGTGAAATTTCATTTTGATGCCTTTCAATTGACAGCAGAAACGATTATGATCTTCGATTGCAGCACTTTTTTATCGAAATGTAACCGCTTAACCGATTGGTCTGAGAATTTATATTCCGGAGCTTTATTTGTTTCGTGAGGAAAAATTATATTTAAGCACATTTTCAATTACGTCTAATGTATTTTAGTTTGACGTGACTGTTAAGAAGCACTACATTCAGTTAATATTCGATAATTTGGGAAGTTTTCGGTCATAAATCAGTTTTGAAAAGATACTAGCAACCACCTGATGTTGCTGAACTATTTCATGCGAGGACAGGTTTTTAAGTGTCAAATAAGTAAAGGTGAGGAGACATTCAAGTAAACTAATCTTCTTTAGAAAGCACCTTTTTAATCTTTAGCAGAACACCTGATTGTAGCTCGAATCGAATTTTTACCGCTGGATCGATTAGGCTGAAATTTGATACTCCGGAATACTTTTTGTATACAGAATCAAAATTGCTTGGAATCAGAGAAGACGAGTCGAGTGTTTCATCGCGAATGAGTTAAATGGAAATTCAAAATATGATATTTTAAATGCGTTGTATGAAAATAGAATGGAATAATACTGCCAAATTAACTCCTACGTGTCAAAAAGTTACTGATAACTGCTTACTGACAAATCCTGACACAAACGGTGAAAACAGATTTGGCTCTATTTTTCTATAGGAAACATTCTTTGTGCTTAAAGCTTGCTTTAAAACCAATAAAAATGAAGTCAAAAATCATTTGAGAACTGAAGATCTTTAAGATTACTTTCATTTTTGCATATTTTTCTCTCTTGCGGCGCAAGTATATTTATCAAACTCATTAAGCATGAAGCGAGTGTTAGCATGACTCTAAAGATGGGAGCAGACTATGACAAGATAGGTGCGCGACTATCATAATTTAAATGGAAGCCCACACCATACGACTTCGCGACTTCTCTCGTGAGAATTGGTTGTCGCAAGGTTCCTCGATTTTTTTCTAAAAAATTGGTTTTTAAGCATATTAATTTTCAGGTCACACATTCTTGTGGTACTGGCGGATAATTCCTGATAAGGAAATAACTTCTAAGGGTTCGGCCACATTGCGATTTTCCTGTCGTAACCAGCGATTTTTAGACGCAAATATGAAGACACTGTGACAAAATTTGCAAAGGGACGTCAGGCATTTTTTTTGTGGTAGGGAGGTGAAGGCATTTACGCCCGCCGAGTCTGGCAGTGTGGGACTCCCATGGAGGATACCCTTGGACTACCCACTAAACACCTCCCCTGTCCACCTGTGAACCCAGCCTGGAACTGTTTGACACATTACTTCGGGCCAGGTCTCGTTTTGTTACGCCGTGGGGCGCCTTCAAGCTGAGGAGTCCCTTTCCTAGCGGGAGGGGAGAGGGGAAGAGGAAATGCCAGAAGAGCGATCCCCCAGCCCCAGCGCCTCCGGCTGCTGTGAGTCCCTTTTATATTTTAGGACTGCCCGAGCATAATGTGCCACCTGGTTCCATTTGTCAACCGATTCTATATTATCCGGGGAGAGCTCTCTATATTATCCGGGGTGAGCTCTCCCGTCTCCCTGTAGAGTTCCCTTTGCAGCCTGACCCATTTTGTACACGCAAAAAATGTGTGACAGGCATTGTCCTCTTCTCCTGGGCAAAACCGACAATCGGGAGACCGTGACTTACCGATCTTGTGCAGGTAAGACTGAAAACACCCGTGCCCGCTCAAAATGTGGGTCAGATAGAAGTCAGTCTCACCATGCCTTCGATTTAGCCACGGTCTCACATCCGGGATGAGGCGCGCAGTCCACCTTCCCTTCGTGCAATTCACCCAAGACTGCTGCCAATCGTTGAGCGAGCGCTGTCTCTCCTCGCGGAAAACCATCCCCCTCGCATCCTCGTTTCGGCGCAGGTAAATAGCGCGGCGCACTCTAGCAAGGAGGGCGCCATGAATCACGCCTGCAATCACTCTCACCGCCGAGTCGGAGACTGTTGGATACGAAGATGCAATTCTCAGTGCTTCTCTTCTCTGTACCTGTGCCAAACGTTTTCGGTAGGGAACGTCAGGCATGCCCAGAACTAATATGCTCATTTAAAGGTATATCTTTGCCAGAAACACATGTGGTAACTCATTTGTGCGCTATGCAAGAAATTTCCATGCACGTCAGCGTCAAATTTCCAAATGATGTGCGCCTGCGCGAGTATCACAAGAACGACCCACTAAACTTGTTTTAGGAAAAATCACAAATTCCTGCGACGGCCGACCTGGACAAAATTGTCGAAAACAGCAGTGTGCGTGCTTCCATTTAACCATGTGTAACTTGCGACAGTAGTGCGACTATATAGTCGTAGTCTGATCCATCCAAGAGGTATATAAGTTCTGCGCAAGTCAAAAGATCCGTGGCAAATTTTGTCGCAGTGTTTTTATTTACGGCTTAAAATCGCTCGATGCCATAGTTGCATAACAATTTGGTCAAACCTTAAAATATATTACAATAACTATTATAGTAAGTTATTGTGTTATGCCCTAAAAACACATCTTGTGTAGTTGTTCGGAACCAATCCTATTGGTGATTCAGTAGATAATCGCGCGAAAAATTATTGCGAAAATTATAGCAAAAAGGTTTATTTCATTTTCCATTTACGTGTTATGGTCCCATGGAAGCCGGAATAATTTTCTATATTCATTTGAATGGCAATGAATAACATTGCACTCTTTATTTGCCATTACTATTAAAAGAACAGATTTCACTTGAGATACCATTTCCAAATGGCGTTCCCGCCAAAAAAATCTGCTGTGTTATCGTCTGCCAATAATATCTTTCGTTAAGCAACAAATTTTGCTAATCTGGTAAGATGAAAATGGCTAAATTTCAGCGCACACAACCATAATTTCCCGCTTCACGTACAAACCCATACAATCAATTTCACATATGGGCCGCAGCTATATCTAACCCTCTTTCGCGAAAGGGCGAAAGCCATTTATTTTCAGTCCTTCCTTGTCTTCATTTTACCTTGCCCCAACTTTTTTTTGTTGTTATAATTATTGACATACAAGAGTGACCATACTTGTTAGTTACCGTATTATGGCTGTAGCAGAGCATATATACTAACTAGCACCTGCAATTGAGGAGCTGTCAAAATGAAAAGAGAGGCAAATAAATGTGTAGAAGATGGATTAAAGTTTACGATGTGTTGGTTCAATTGCTTGCAAATTCAATTTTTTGTTTACCATACATATGAACTTTTAGTCCAATTCTCTAGTCTACAAATACGGTAAGAAATAAAATTTGTTCTGATTGTAGCTGCTATTTAGTAAAAATGCTCTGGCTGTAGCATGGCTTTGGTTAGATTAGGTAGGTTACTTGCATCAGCCAATGTAAAATCTCTGATTCCATTGTTTCAAGCAATGTTAATGTCATTTTTATTTCAACTGTTCCTCTGTTTGTGAGCTAGCTAATTTGTTTGTTTCGCATGCCCAGCCGTGAATTTTTCCAAGTGCAAGTGATATAGTCATGATCATGCAAGAACTAATAAATAGCAGTGGTTTGACTTTTTTTTACGAGACATGCTACAAAAAGCAAAAGAATTCGATATACATAAATTAAATTGTGCGTCTTTGTTGACAGAAGACCTTTTTTCCGCCCGATTTTATTTCACTTACCGCGTATTTGTGAGGCAAAATGTATATTTTATACCCTACATTCGTTCTGCGAAGTGGATTATTCATGGGAAGTATTGTTTCGATTGCGCGAGTGTTGGTTAGCATTCATTAGCTGACCATACTGATTGCAATTCGCAAAGCAGTACAAGAGATCACAGGGATTGCTATATTAAAGCACGAACCTAGGCAGACACTTACAGAGGTAATTTTGCTTAAGTTGCACTGCCACCTTCGCAGTACAATGACCATATTCACAGTTGATCCAATCAAAGCTGACTACCCTTGACACTGATGTCATCGCTTAACTTGTTTTCCTTTGATCAGCTGAAAACAGGGAAATTTCATCTCGGCGCGAAATAATTGCGTAGTAGGAACCCCATGTCTTATGGATCAAAATGTCGGGGAGCTAAGCTCTAAGTGTTCCGCTAATGATGCTAATTGGCATCACAAACTTATATTACATTTTGAAGCTTTCTAGCTTATGACACCAAATTTAGCGTTTTGAGATTAGTTTCAGTGAAATATTAATTAAAAGTCCCTATCGTTTCTAAAAAAGTGATAAAGTAAATTCAGAACGTTAAATTTCTTGAAGTGTCCGTTATCAAAATTGCACTGGCCGGTGAGGATAACCTCTTCGTTATCTCTGCCTATGCAACTAGTCGAAATGTTCTCAAGTTGAAGGAGGAACTCAATTCCTTGTTTGAAATACTTGAATCGAACAGGCTGCATACTTATTATATTTTTACTGGTGAGCTGATATATATTACAGCTGAACGTCAACAATCATGCAAGAGGTATATTCCTGAAATCGTGGAAAACAGAGAACCAAATTGAATACAGGCGCAATCTATATGGGTCGGATTTCCCAACCCTAGGACAAATTCATATTTGGACCTCTGCATTCCTGACGCGAGACTTGAATTCAGCTTTAATAGTCCTCAATGGAAACGACAGGTGCTTTCTGACGATAGCGAACGTAACGCAATCGTAATGAAAATAAATCACCAAGGGGTGAAATCTTCCGCAATCCAGGTCAACATGAAAATCAGCAGTTGAATTTCAAAAAAATGGACTGAGGATTGTTTCAAAAGAAATTTAATCGGGATTATCAGAAGTAATGTCCCCGTTCTGATGATGGTAAATCTTGTACAATAGTTTTTAATAGCAGATATCTAACTAGTGATGGAACAGATATAAATTTGTTGAACTTATTAAATAGGTCCCAAGATTAAAGATGGAAAAGTTAAAGAAGGATATGAAACGACAATCATCGCATGGTTAAAAAGATTAAAAAGCCTTCTTCTCACACGCGTCCACAATATTTATCGGCGATTTTTGGACTTCCATCATCCTTTGTTGGCTTTGTTGAAATAAAACCTTAATACATTGTTTCCATCTACTCAAAATCACAAGATTTCATTGCGGAAATATGAACGCGTTTACATATAGCAAATAGACCTTACTTGTCATCATAAAAAGGTGAAAATGTCACTTTTGACGGTTTGATTTACGTTTATTTTTACAAAAAACATATAAATATTAACAGTACAAATAATTCTATGTTTGCTAATATTGCCATTAGTTTATTGCGGCAACGCATTTATTCAGTTGCCAATAGTGCTTCTCAATTGTTGTAATGCATTGTTGATGCTTAAATATTACCATCGTCAAAATCGGAAGCACTTAAAAAAGATTTTGTCTTTATATCGAAAAAAAATTCAATTAGTACCCACAAATTTCTGTTGGAGAGCACCACCGAAGAGATGGAGTCCAGTAAGTTATTGCGTAAGGAAAAAGTACTGTAAAATCTACCATATAAAATTCAAGGTTTACAACTTTGGGGATTATGGTGTCATATAATATTTTACAGTGTCATATAATATTTCCAACCCTTTTCAGTAAAGTAATGCAATATTGTTCTAGTTGCGCTCACACATATTTTGGGGGAGTGATGTTCCACAAAATGGAGATGTATTTTTTAAGGAAAACTTCCAAATGACCAGAGAATCATTCAAAAGCCTCTGCTTTGAGGTGAGAGGAATAGCCAGACGTGATACGGTGTTCAGAAGCTGCATTAGCCTACAGAAAAGAGTGACAATTGCTGTTTACGCACTAGGCTCTTCAGCGGAGTACAGAACGATTGCAAACCTTTTTGGCATTAGCAGGCCAACTGTTTGTAATACTTACTTTCAACGCTTTCCACCTCCTACAAATTTGACTGCAACTTTGATAGTTGCATTTGCTGTCTGTTTGGCATATACTGAATATCTGAATAAAAATTACTTCAGGTATGCCATATGTAACGATGAAATTTTAAGTAGATTTCGGGCAAATCTACAAGATTTCAAAATCTTCAGGATTTGAATTTTATATGGCAAATCTACAAGATTTCGAAGTAGATCTGAAAATATTGTCTAAATCTTGAGATTTGATGTAGATGGAAATAGGGTATAAGACTGTCCGTAATTACACGTAAATCTATTCATACTTCAGGAGTGAGCTCAGCAATCAATAGGCGGAACAATTGAGGGGTATTATATCACATGACATAGATGGCGTCTTCACGAACGTAAATAGCTTTTCCCATATGAAGTCTCAAACGAGGGTATTGACTATTGGAGTGGCTAGTGATGAGATAAATCTTTTCGATAGGGCTGATATTGATATGGGTAATACGACTCCAGATAGAAATGGAAAAAGGACTATATGTGATGGATTGCAGAAAGTTGCCCTAATTGGAAAACATTTTGAATTGGTGCATCTACGGGACCCTGAGAGAGGGAATCAAATATTTTTATTGAAGCCAAAGCTTCCGACTTCCAATTAAGCCTGAACGGCAAACCTCTTCTTCATTTCAATGAAACATTGATATCTGACCTCGTACCGAGCTTGAAACTTATTGATTATTTTGTCAGCTATGAAGACTTGTATTTCATATTTGGCAGGACAAACAACAAGAAATCTTGCGGTATTGACGGTACTCCAAATATAGTTCTCTGCCAATTGCCTGAGATGGCTATTGGGAATTATTGCATATTGTTTAAAAATATTTTGAGCAATTTTTATTTCCCAAATCAGTCGAAAAAGGCCATGGTATCTATAATCTTGAAGAAAGGAAAATAATTTTTGTGCCCTAAAGCTATCGGCTGATTAGCTTGCTGCCTAACATCTGCAAGGCATTTGAAGTGAGACTAAACAAAGCATGAAGCATCCGCGTTCAGAAATATGAGTTGATGCCAAACTGTCAATTTGGTTTTCGTGCAAGGCATTTGACCATACATGATATAACGAAAATAACCTCAGACATCTCTTGGAAACTAAACAATGGCGAATGTGATTGGAGCGTATCTCATTGATATGAAGAAAACATTGGAGACAATTTGGTTAAATGGAATAATTTTTAAACTCCTTCAGGACAGGTTCCCAGGCACCTTACCGCCATGATGTGCAATATGTCGTACGGGAAATCATATGTTGTAACTGATGGAAATGTGACAATAACGCACAATTTCAAGGTCTCGAATTGTTTACAGCAGGGAACAGTTACAGCCCCTCTGCTGTTCGGCTTTGATTTTAACATCTTGTAAAAGCGATCATTGATAGCGTTTGTTCTACAACGACAACTGACAAATGAAACTTAGTGCGCAGAAGTGTGAAACAATTTTGTTTCGGATAACGCTGCAGGAGGCCACTCAAGACCTGGGACATAATTGGAAGGATTTCCACATTATGCCTGGTGGGGGTAGTTCAGAACGGACACCACATAAATTCTGTCTTGAATACCTTGGTGTTCATCTCGATCAGTATCTGTACTATACGGAACATGTCAAAAACATGCTTAGTAAAGCACAAAAATTAGTCATGGCTCTTCGAGAACTTTTTCGTTCCCCATACATTGATCAAAAGGTCAAAATTATCTGTTACAAGACCCTGGTTGGACCAGTTGTGACATATAGACCTTCGATCTGGTACAACCAGAGTGCTAGCACTATGGGAAAATTAAGAATTTTCGAAAGGAAATGTCTTTGTGCATGCACTGGTTTGCACAGAAAACTTGACACGGAAACTGCTCAAGTGACTTTCATATTGAAACTTCTTTGGAATCGTATCGCAAGATCTATAACTGTGAGCTGCAACCCCTGGATTTCACCGGAGTTCCACCCTGCAGATGAGTGTATTGAGACTTGACTCGCTAGTGGCTTCTTCGTTCCGTCAGAAGCATTCATGTATTTGGATATAAATCGATATGTTTTTGATTCCAAGGGTGTGTCAATATTATCTCAAATTGGATAGTCTAAAAAGTATTGAGCCCTTTTGTCACTAGATGGCGTTCGTTGCCATATATCGGGCAATACTAATCAGATTGAGCCAATCTGAAATGCGTTATTCCAGCCTACAATTTTCTTATGCACAGTTCTGTATTTCGCCATTCGTGTCAAAAGTTGTATTCATTTAACAATGAGTGAAATTTCTGCCAAAATTCGTTATATTTTACAATATCACTACGATCAAGGTGAGAATGCATTGCAGGCCCGTGAAAAAAATTGTGGTGTCTACGGTTAAGATACTTTATCAAAAGCCTTAGCCAAGAGATGGTTTGCTCGCTTTCGTCTGGAAATTTTGATGTCAAAGATGCAACTCGCTCAGGTCGACCCAATCACTGAAAAAATCGATGAAATCTTACAAAAAATTGAAGAGGACCAACACATAAGCAGCCATTATATTGCTAAAAAACTGAATATCCATCACCAAATAGTTTTGAACTATTTCCGTAAGGTTGGATACACTAATAAGCTCGACGTTTGAGTGCCGCATAAATTAACACAAAAAAATTTGGTCGACCAAATTTCCATTTGCGAAATGGTAATAAAGCCCCATTTTTGAAGCAAATCATTACGGGCGATAAAAAATGGGTAAGATACGAGAATGTTGTTCGAGAAAGATCAGGGTCAGAAAATGTGAATCATCACAAACGACTTCAAAGCCAGGATTGACACCAAATAAGGTTATGTTGTGTGCATCGTAGGATTGGAAGGGAATTGTTTATCATGAGGTGCTAGAACCTGGCCAAAGACTCAATTCGGCTCTGTACTGTCAGCAATTAATTTAATTTATTCATTTATTTATTGATCCATTTTACAGACTAAGAAGTCCAATTACAAAATAGACTTAATAACTTAATAAATTTGAAGAAAGTAAGTGCAAAATTGAGTGAAAATGTTATTCCTTGCAAAGAAACAATATGAAAATAGAATATAATAATTTAAAATTTAAAAGTTACAAACAGTATTATTATGAATTAAATGGAATTCGTAATTACCAAAGTTCGTAATCTATTTTGGAAATCAAAGTAAGATGAGGAAAAAGATCCAAGCTCGAGCTCATTATGTTTCCTGATGATTTGCGGCATTAATGAGTGAAAATATAGTGTAATTAGTATATAACCAGATTGCAACAAACAATTCAAAAAATTGGCCGGAATTGATCAATAGAAAGGGCGTTGTCTTCCATCGTGACAATGCCAGACCACACACATCATTGATGACCCGGCAAAAATTGACAGAGCTTGGCTGGGAAGTTTTGATGCATCCACCGTATAGTCCAGACCTTGCACCATCTGACCACCATTTGTTCCGAATCTGCAAAACTTCCTTGATGAAAAGAAATTCGCTTCGAAAAGGGACTGGGACAATCACTTGGCCAAGTTTTTTCGCCGAAAAACCAGAGAAGTTCTACAAAGATGGAATAATGGCTCCACCCAAAAAATAGCGAAAGATCATAGATAATCATGGACAATATGCATTGAATAAAATCAATTTTAAATAAAAGAAATACTCAATCGGAAAATGACAAAAAAATGCTCAAAACTTTTTTAGACGTACCAATATATAGACGGGCCACCGACAAGAAGATATAATATCGTCTGAATTTGTGTTCAATAGACCAACAATTCCAACGGAGATACTCATTTGCTAGATTAGATAAGGCTGGTCGAACTAGAACAGATCTATCTAGGTATTGGTGGCGGAATGACACCGTCTCACTTATTCCTGGTAATATTTTAGGTAAATTTCTCGATAGAAATTTTCCTATTGTGGAGAGTGCCATATATGTGTATATATATATATATATATATATATATATATATATATATATATATATATATATATATACTACTGTGTCCAAAAGAAATAAGGTGACATTTGAATTTAAATTGCGCGCGTCGAAGGATTTGGAGAATTATTAGTTTTTAGGTTGGTTGTACTATCAGTGACGTCTATGTCAAATTTACATGTCAAAATATTCATTAGTGTTTGAAATACACGTCGTTTCCGGGATGGCTTTCAGTTCCGTCTTCGCTGCGGCTTGAATCTCTTCTATAGTATCAAAACAGTGTACCGGAGCCGTCTTTTGAGCCTGCTGAACAGCCAGAAGTCGCACGGCGCCAGATCAGGTGAGTAAGGTGGTTGCGAAACGATATGGGTTGAGTTTTTGGCGTAGTGATCACGAATTACGAGTACAGTATGGGATAGTGCATTATGATGATATAAAACCCAACAATTGTCTTTCCACGATTCCGGCCTTTTTAGGCGGATAGCATTACGCAAACGACGCATAACGTTCAAATAATATTCCTTGCTGACTGTTTGCCCAGCGGAAGGAATTCATAATGCACAACACCACGATAATCGAAGAAAACACTCAACATGACCTTGACTTTTGAGCAACTTTGGCGCGATTTTTTTGGTTTTGGCTCCTCATTGGCTCGATTGATTGGTTATTTTGGGGTCGTGAGTATAGATCCAAGTCTCGTCTCCAGTGACAATGCATTCCATTGTATCCTGATAGTCAGAAAGCATCATTTCGCACTTCAACGCGACGCCTTTTTTCCAAAAAATTCAATGTTTTCGGTACCATTCAAGATTTGACGCGCTTGACGCCCAAAACATCCTTTAAAATGGTATTAACCGAGCCTTTCAATATGCCAACCCCATCAACAAGGCCTCTCATTGTTGATCGACGATTTTCCAACACTAAATCTTTGATTTGTTCCACGTGAGCTTCGTCGGTTGAGGTCGATGGTCGCCCAGGACGCTCTTCGTCTTCGACACGTTCACGGCCGGCTTGGAACTCACTATACCACTTGTAAACATTTTTTAGCCTCATCACCAAAGGCTTTCTGCACTATCCTCAATGTATTAGCAGCAGAAAATTGATTCTATAAACATAATTAAATGCAAATTCTTTGCTCAACAAATCTCGACATCGCAAAAAACGAAAAACTCACTTTTAGCAGCTCACGAACGACGCGTATTTCAAACACTAATGAATATTTTGACATGTAAATTTGGCATAGGTGTCACTGACAGCACACCAACTTTAAAAACAAAATAATTCGCCAAATCCTTCGACGTGCGCAACTTAAATTCAAATGTCAGCTTAGTTTTTGGTCTCAATCAAAGACATATAAAGTAATGGACGCGAAATGAGCTTATTTTCATCCATACGTGAGTGAAGTACTTTTACTACATACATGCCTTCCTCTCGCAAGCGAATTGAAATGCCCCTGCCTTTCACGCCGCTAGAAAATCCACTCATTCAAGTTGCTCTCATGAAAACCCCACTCCTCTTATACTTTAACCCCCGGATTGTCAACAAAATTTCAACCATATGATTGAAAACATATGATTCGTGAAAATTCAACATTGATGGGAAATGTCTAATCAAGTTGAATTTGAAATTGTACACAAAACAATTTTTTTAAGATAAATCGTGTTGAATGTAATGCAAAAGCGTTGCAAATGTGATAATTAATCAAACTGAAAAGTTTGTTACGGATCGCGAGTGTTTTGTGTCGAAAAATGAAAAATGTTGTGATGTGTGCGGGATGGTAAAAACAGCTTGGAAAGCATGTCAGGGACGTGTCCTTCGTAGGGTAAGTCATGCTCAATCTTTTATATCGTTCAAGTTAGAATACCTGCACGGGAAGTTTATTTAGTTCAAGATGCGAAAATTAGTGGGAGACGTCACGTCAAATTTATTTGAAATTCAAATCAACAGCTGATAACGCGCCAACTTCACGCTTCATCATAAAGTGCTTCAATTCTCTCGATGCCTTTCGTATCCATTCTCTCTGACATCTATGGTCTCAATAGTATATACATATATATATAGACATATATGTATTGGTGAGTCTAAAAAGTATTGAGCTCTTTTGTCATTTTTCGATTGAATATTTCTTTTATTTAAAATCGATTTTATTTAAGTGCATATTGTCCATTATTATCTATGACTTTTTGCTATTTTTTGGGTAGAGCCGTTATTACATCTTTGTAGAACTTCTGTTGTTTATTGGCGAAAACCTTGGCCAAGTGATTTTCACGGACCCTTTTTGAAGTGAATTTCTTTTCATCAAGGAAGTTTCGCAGAGACCAAAACAAATGGTAGTCTGATGGTGCAAAGTCTGGACTATGCGGTGCATGCATCAAAACTTCCCAGCCAAGCTCTGTCAATTTTTGCCGGGTTATCAAAGATGTATGTGGTCTGGCATTGTTATGATGGAAGACAACATCCTATCTATTGATCAATTCTGGCCGGTTTTTCTGGATTATATGTTGGAATCTGGTTAATCGCTGACAGTACAGAGCCGTATTGAGTGTTTGGCCAAGTTCTAGCACCTCATGATAAACAATTCCATTCCAATCCCACCACACACAACATAGCCTTATTTGGTGTCAATTCTGGCTTTGAAGTCATTTGTGATGACTCATCTGTTTTTGACCTTGATCTTTTTCAAACGACGTTCTCGTATCTTAACCATTTTTCATTGCCCGCAATGATTTGCTTCAAAAATGGCTCAATTTCGTTGCGTTTTATTAGCATTTCGCAAATGGAAATTCGGTCAATCAAATTTTTTGTGCTAATTCATGCGGCACCCAAGCGTCGAGCTTGTGTGTGTATCCGGCCTTACGCAAATGGTTCAAATCTGTTTGGTGATGGATACTCAATTCCTTGACAATGTCATTGCTGCTTATGTGTTAGTCTTCTTCAATTTTTTGTAGGATTTTATTGACTTTTTCAGTGATTGGTCGACATGAGCGAGGTGCATCTTTGACATCAAAATTTCCAGACGAAAGCGAGCAAACCATCTCTTGGCTAAGGCTTTTGATAAAGTATCTTGACATCACAATTTTTTTCACGAGCCTGCGATACATTCTCATCTTAATCGTAGTGATATTGTAAAATATAACAAATTTTTTCAGAAATTTCACTCATTGTTAAATGAATACAATTTTTGACACGAATGACGAAATACGAAATTTTGCATAAGAAAATTGTAGACTGGAATGTCACCCTTTAAACAGTTTGACTCAATCTGATTAGTATTGCCCGATATATGACAACAAACACCATCTAGCGACAAAAAAGGCTCAAAACTTTTTAGACTATCCATTATATACATATTACACATATAAATATGTATACATATAAATATATATATATATATATATATATATGTATATATATATATATATATATATATATATATCCATATATATATATATATATATATATATATATATATATATATATATATATATAGATAAATAGATATATATATATATATATCTATATATATATATACAAATAAAGAAATGGCGAAAAACTTAATGTTAAGGTATGACTCACAATTACCATTGTGCATTGTGGTTGGACCACCCTTTATATATATATATATATATATATATATATATATATATATATATATATATATATACATATATATATCTATATATATATATATATATATATATATATATATATATATATATATATATAAATACATATATATATATATATATATATATATATATAAATACATAAATATATATATATATATATATATATATATATATATATATATATATATATATATACTCTGTCACGGGAAATTTACGGCGAGGCCGTCAAGGCCAATTGGGACGACTCCAGGGCGCGACACTCCTTTCCTGTTGCACTCGGGTATATGGATAGACTGCGCGGAAAAGTATTAAATGCCACCCCGAGCCAGGGTGCTAGAGTATATGAAGATCAAATGTAAGTAAATACTATTCAATTAAAGAAACGGTAGCTCGTAAGCTTAGGATTAAATTAATTAACTAAGGATTACAACGCAGCGAAGTAAACGAGCCCAAACGCACCCACGCCCAGCTCGAAGAAATCCTCCAGAAGCAAAGGATAGAAACCTCAACCCAGTACTGAATTCAACGTTGGAAACAAACGATTCACGAGTACTCAAAACATCATCGGGTCCGGCTACAAAGGATTTTAGCGTGAATTTCCCTAACAAAGCATCTTCGTTATATGTAACACCAATGTGCTGGCTCACAATAATAACTTTCAACCCAACCCATCATTTATTTACAATTGACCAAATATTGCGAGAATTTTGCGGAGTTAGTGCTATATCAGAAGGCATATAATAATCCATCAGCAACTAGTAATGCTCAAGAAGATGACAATGATTCGAGCCCTGTGTATTTAAATTTCAACTTACAAAATATGATGCAATCAATACAAACATTCAATATGGAATTCGAGAAATATATCCACCAAACAAATTGTCCATCGAAGACAAAATCGAGAGACAACGATATAAGTTAGTTGAAACTAATCCGCAACGACCAGGAAAATTGCAGCAAATGCGCACAATAAGCGGACATTGATATTCAAATTTCTCCACCCCCCCCCCCCCCCCCCCCCCAGGTTAATTGGCGTGGAGAGCTAGATGGCACAGAGGTTGCTTGGTGGAATGCTTATGCGCTGGAATGTTAACGGTGCTTCTCCGATCGTACTGGCGGATGTCGATTCAATTTGTGCGGCATTGGCGAGTGGTGCGGAATTGGCAAGCCGTGCGGCATTAGCGATTCAATTTGTGCGGCATTGGCGAGTGGTGCGGAATTGGCAAGCCGTGCAGCATTAGCGATTCAATTTGTGCGGCATTGGCGAGTGGTGCAGAATTGGCAAGCCATGCGGCATTAGCGATTCAATTTGTGCGGCATCGGCGAGTGGTGCGGAATTGGCAAGCCGTGCGGCATCAGCGATTCAATTTGTGCGGCATTAGCAATTCGAGCGGAATCGGCGATTCCAAGAACTAAAAGTTGATCGAGGAACAGGATTTTCGACCACGTGCCGGGGCGCCCCAAGGTCGTTGAGTTAAGTGAAATAATTAAGAATTTGTACTAGGGATAATTAACGAATTTGCTCAATGAATAATATTAATTTTGCTCATATTATATTAAACGTCTCATTCCAACCAACCTAAATTCTTTCCGTGACTATTCATTTGGTTGGAGAGGTGACGAGGAGGCGCATTTATATTTTAGGTTTGGCGCCCAACGTGGGGCCCATTACGGAATTCCCTAATTGAACCGCACCTTCGAAAACGCGAAGTCTTAAAAGTTACGTCGTACGTCTATCGTGAAAGTGAAAAGTGGTAAAATTTGTGTTCGCAAGTGAATGTGTAGAATCGCGGGAGTGTGAGGTTATGTCGAAAGCGATAAGATTGCTGCTATGAACGGAAAGTGATCGTATGGGATTGCACCCAATCCAATCGTGGAAACATATAGGAGATAAAGGATATCTGAAGGACGTAGTGTGGCGATTCGTAGGATCACGTGACAACGCCGGCAGCGAACACATCTCAGGATCCGGTTTCGAGCGGAGCGCCACGAGAACCTTTGTGACTCAACCCCTGAACGAGACGTGTGACGGCTGGATGTGAAGGAAAAGGTAAATATCACTTTGGCGCTGAAAGAAACGATAGTCGTCATTTCGGTATACATAAACTTTAGTGGAATATTGCTTATATCATAGATATCGCTTGGAGAAATAAAGTGAAATTTTGAGGATAGGTAGAGGCGTAAATTGCATAGTGTATAGTACATATAAGTTAATTTAAGAATAAAGCTAAGCGTTCGTTCCACGATGGGCAAGGCGGGCAGAATAGTGGTAGATCGGCTATGCCGCGAGGAGCTCATATATGAGTTAGAATTAGGGGGCAGCCTACCGGGACAGTGGAGGTAATGCGGAAGTTGCTGCGGAAGGCTGTCGGAGCTGAAGCCTCTGGGGATACCTCATTAATATCAGTGAGGGCATACCCGTATTCCCCCGAAGACGATTTGAAGGCCGTACAGGAGAAGTTTCAGGAGGTAAACAGTTTACTGGAGACGTTCAACGAGAAGTCTCCGTCATCAGATTTTTGGGAGATCCGGGCAAAGATAGACTTCGCCCTAAGGAGGCTCAAAAATATTACTGCGGTAGACGACGAAATGGAGGACCAGCTGGAAAAGTTGCGGGTCCAGTTGGTTATGGCAATAGAGGACTTACTGGAACAAGCGGAGGGAGAAGGAGGGAGCCCAGAGATTGATGGGAGTCCAAACGGGGAACAACCTGCGCGAGCCGAACATAGCACTCCGATGAAACAACCAGGGATAGAAGGGGATGTTGTGACGACAATACAGGCTGGACCTAGCACCTCACGGACATCCGCGCTGAAAGAAGATGCTGGAACGCAAATACAGGTTGGACCCAGTGCTTCCCAGACACCCCCTCTGCGGCCTGCGCTGATTGCTGCGAAGTGGCAGAACGTCTCCAAGTGGGGACTTCGATATAGTGGGGACTCGGGATCGCTGAGTGCATTTCTGGAGCGAGTGGAGGAGCTCCGATTAGCACGCGGAGTGTCCACGGAACAGCTCTACTTAGCAGCGGTAGACTTATTTGAAGGGCGGGCCTTGGTCTGGTTTCGAGCACAGCGAGCAGGAATCAATTGCTGGACGGAGCTTGTTGCAGAGTTGAGGGCGGAGTTTCTCCCCCCAAACTATGACAAGAAGCTACTCGAGGAGATTAAAAAACGAACGCAGGGTCCTGGGGAGTCCATGGGAGTCTACGTGTCGGTGATGGAGGGGTTATTCCGTCGTCGCTCGACCCCATGCTCAGAAGTAGATAAGCTGGAAATTCTGAGGGAGAATATCGCGCCCTTCTACCAAACCCAACTGGCTCTAAAGGAAATTGCGTCAACCGCAGACTTGGTGAAATTGGGACGTACGCTGGAAGCCACGCGGATTTCGGTTGAGGCGTATAAGCCCCCGCCATCGAGGAGAAGCCAGCGGCTACTGGAACCCGATTTGGCGTATGCGGAGCGAACAGGGGAGCCGGGAATGGCTGCAATGCAGCGGCCAGGGATTCAGTGCTGGAATTGCAGGACTCAAGGGCACACATCCAGAGAGTGCTCAGAGCCGAGCAAATGTTTTGGGTGTGGTCGCCCAGGAACCAGGAAAGCGACTTGCCCGAATTGTCGCCAGCGAGAAAATGGGAGAGGTTTTAGAAGTTGGGAACAACGTCACGGTAATAGGGACGCGGGGAGAGAGAGGAACAATAGAGATCAAGGATCGAATCCTCCCCAAGGTAAGCCGGCGGAAAACTCGCACTGTGCTCAGTAGGCGGCGGCCTGAGCGCACGGAGAAGAAGCCGCGAGAGCAGAGGTAGCGTTTGTCATTGACAGGAAGAGTGGGGATACCCGTCCGCATTTGGAGGTGGAAGTACTCGGTCAGAAATTTCTGGGACTCTTGGATTCAGGAGCCTCGAATACCATTGTAGGTGGAAAGGGATGGGAGATCCTGGATAGAATGGGAGTCGCGCTGTTGGACTCCACACTGAATAATATCCGGATGGCAAACGAGATGAGCTGCAAGATTATTGGAGTGGTGTGCATACCACTCAGGTTGAGAGCACGATTGATCTGGCTTCAGGTACTGGTCGTCCCATCAGTACCCCAGGAGATTATTCTGGGTGTGGATTTTATCCGACAGTTTGGGCTGGTAGTCACCCTGAGTGAGAACCGATGGAGCTTTGTAAGTGCTATGCGGGGCGAAGTAACCGAGCAGTTGACACCACGTAGTGGCTTATCGGTCGCAGAGAGGGAAACCCTGGATTTGCTCCTCAACGAGCAATTCGACCTTATGGGAGATGGTATCGGCTGCACAAATCAAGTGGAGCATGTTATCAAGACGACTGCGGCCCCGATAAAACAGCGGTACTACCCCGTGTCGCCAGCTGTCCAGAAGCACATCGACATTGAACTTAATTCGATGCTAGAGCAAGGGATAGTAGAACCTTCGTCCAGCCCTTGGGCTTCATCGATTCTGTTGGTGAAAAAGAAGGACGGATCATTTCGCTTTTGCGTGGACTACCGCAAACTCAACAGGGTAACTGAGCACGACGCTTATCCGATTCCCTACGTATCGGCAACTCTAGACAAACTACGAGACGCCAAGTACTTGTCTTCGCTTGACGTGAAGTCGGCCTATTGGCAAGCCCCTGTCGCGCCCGCTCACGGCGTTCACCGTACCCCACCGGGGACTTTTCCAATTCCGGCGTATGCCTTTCGGTCTACAAAATGCACCGGCAACTTGGCAGCGGCTGATCGATCGAGTCTTGGGGCCGGATCTGGAACCATACGTGTTCACATATCTGGACGATATCGTCGTTGTAACGCAAGATTTTTCGAAATACCTGGAGGTATTGACGGAAATATTCAGGCGGCTCCGTGCCGCTGGTTTAAACGTCGCCCGAGAAAAGTGTGAGTTCTGCCGGTGGCAGCTGAAATATCTAGGATACGTGGTAGATGAAAACGGACTGAACGTAGATCCAGATAAAGTGAAGAGTTTGCTAGAGATCCCCGCCCTTCGAAACGTCAAAGGTGTCCGGCAGTTCCTTGGAATGGTATCTTGGTACCGCCGATTCATTCCGGATTTTGCCACCATGATGTCGCCGTTAACAAACTTACTGAAGAAAAATACTAAGTTTGAATGGACACCGGAATGCGCGAATTCATTCACGCATGCAAAGCTTAAAATCTCCACTGCTCCTATTTTGACCTGTCCCGATTTCAACTTACCTTTTTCGATCCAGACGGATACATCAGACTTGGGGCTTGGTGCGGTCCTTACGCAGCAGCACGCGGACGGAGAGAGAGTTATATGCTACTTAAGTCGGTCCTTATCGAAATCTGAGCGGAAGTTCTCAACGACCGAAAAGGAGTGCCTGGCCGTGTTGTGGGCAATTGAAAAGCTGCGACCGTACATCGAGGGAACCAGATTTCAGGTGATTACCGATCATCACTCGTTAACTTGGCTGAGCAATTTAAAGGACCCGACAGGACGATTGGCTAGATGGGCGGTACGTATACAGCAGTACGACTTTGAGATAGTGCACCGTAAGGGCAAAAAGCACTTAGTTCCGGATGCGCTGTCTCGGATGGTACCGGACACTTACGTGGCTAGTGTGGACATTGAGGACGCGTGGTACCGGAGACTGAAGTTGGACGTAGAGAGGGACCCAGATCGCTTTGCGGATTGGCGGGTGGAAGGGGACGTGCTCCGGAAATACGTGCCAGGGAGGTATCCTGTGCTAGGAGGCGATACTGCCTGGAAAAGAGTTATTCCAAAGCCAGGAAGAAGGGAAATCCTCTATCGTTGCCATGACGATCCCACGGCAGGGCATATGGGGACCAGTTGCACGCTAGGAAGGGTGGCCACTAACTACTACTGGCCGAAGATGGCAGCGGATGTAGCAAGGTACGTTAGAGGGTGCAAGACATGCCAAGCCAATAAAGTCGAAGGGAGGGCACCGGTAGGTCAGATGGCTTCCCATGGAGAAAGATTGCGAGATGCTTGGGAGATGGTTTGCGTCGACCTGGTCGGCCCACTACCCAGGTCTAAACAAGGCCATACCTACATTCTGACAATTATAGATTATGTCAGCAAATTTACTCTCCTTTTTCCTTTGCGGAAAGCCACGGCTGCTGCGTCTGGCGGAAAAATTATGTTCTCTCGGATGCAGCTAAGTATTTTTCTGCCAAATTAGCTCCGGAGTACATTGGACCTTTTACGGTCAAAGAGAAAGTGTCGCGATGGACCTTTAAATTGGAGAACGATAGACGTGAGGACTGTGGGGTATGGAATATCAAAGATCTGAAACCCTATATCGATCAGCCCCAATACTAAACCTAATGTAAGAATAATAAAAGAATAGACAATAAGAATAATATTTAATGAGAATGAATTAGCCTACGATTAAGAATGCGGGAATAAAGGAATGAAATCACACGATGAGATTAGTACTTAGTAGGACTATAAGAAATGAGTTAAAGTTACGGATGACGATTAAGAAGTCGAGTTTACGTCGTGACCCACGCGCAGAATACCGGTCGGATGTATCCCGTACAAGCTCATCCCGTCGCTCGGTTCTTAGAAATTCGATTCTCTGTACCTTGGGGCATCGAGGGTTAATTTTATTCCTCTACTGTCTTGTTATTTGTTAGAAGAGGGGATTAATGGTTTTACGCAGGTGGGAACGCAATGAATGGGAGAGGGTTCTTGACCGGGGTGCTGGCTGGAAGCCAGCAATGTCAAACCGCTGGGTAATTGATATTTTCTTTCCTCTCTAACGGCGCGGGATGGTATTCGAGGTCTGTTTTCCTTTCGGGTGCGTTTTTTCCTCCAGAATATTGCAACGTAGGCTTCCCGGGTGAACCAGTAATTAGAAATTGGACGATTTCACTTATGGTCAGCATAGAATGATAGCGAAGTTTCGAGATTTGGTGGGTTCAAACTTTTGTTTTAGGTAGCAGTTAGGAATATATAGTAGAGAATTTAGATCTAGACAGTTTATTTGATTTAGCATAGACCAAGGTCGCTGGGATTTCCCCTACCGAGGAGAGCATAGAGCAGCAAAAAGACTTAGAATTAGGGCTATTGATACACTTAGCACTAGAATAAAGGAGAGTTTCGGGGTCAACTTTGGATTTGAAGGAAAAAGGTTTGAATTAACGCAGTACTGAGGAGTCAAGGGAATTTCTGGCATTGCCAGGGATTAGCGGTTTGAGAATAAAATAGTACGCTAGGCTGGGTTGGTTAGGATTCGACTGTAACCAAAATCGGTCAAGGATTAGCAGAATTATGCGGAGTTTTGCTTTGATAGTTGAGGGAATTAGTAAAATTAGGTTACCTTGTCGTCATAAGTTGCTTTGGGTTCCATCATCTTCAAGCAGGCTACAGGTGGCTGCTCTCGCGCTTCTTTTATTTTAACCTCCATCAGCGGCATCTCAATAGTTTCGAGCGCTCCGCGACCTCGAAAACGGTACATGGTGAAACTAGTAGGGGTAGTCTACATTTTTCTGGTTCGAATGGTAGTACCGCCTTAGTCGGGGCAATAGAATGGGGAGACAGACCCGGGTTCTTAACCTTTTCGGCAACAAGAGGATGCGGCTAGGCGAATAGGAAGTGGATTTCGCGGAACTCCCCTTGAAGTAAGGGGGGGAATGTCACGGGAAATTTACGGCGAGGCCATCAAGGCCAATTGGGACGACTCCAGGGCGCGACACTCCTTTCCTGTTGCACCCGGGTATATGGATAGACTGCGCGGAAAAGTATTAAATGCCACCCCGAGCCAGGGTGCTAGAGTATATGAAGATCAAATGTAAGTAAATACTATTCAATTAAAGAAACGGTAGCTCGTAAGCTTAGAATTAAATTAATTAACTAAGGATTACAACGCAGCGAAGTAAACGAGCCCAAACGCACCCACGCCCAGCTCGAAGAAATCCTCCAGAAGCAAAGGATAGAAACCTCAACCCAGTACTGAATTCAACGTTGGAAACAAACGATTCACGAGTACTCAAAACATCATCGGGTCCGGCTACAAAGGATTTTAGCGTGAATTTCCCTAACAAAGCATCTTCGTTATATGTAACACCAATGTGCTGGCTCACAATAATAACTTTCAACCCAACCCATCATTTATTTACAATTGACCAAATATTGCGAGAATTTTGCGGAGTTAGTGCTATATCAGAAGGCATATAATAATCCATCAGCAACTAGTAATGCTCAAGAAGATGACAATGATTCGAGCCCTGTGTATTTAAATTTCAACTTACAAAATATGATGCAATCAATACAAACATTCAATATGGAATTCAAGAAATATATCCACCAAACAAATTGTCCATCGAAGACAAAATCGAGAGACAACGATATAAGTTAGTTGAAATTAATTCGCAACGACCAGGAAAATTGCAGCAAATGCGCATAATAAGCGGACATTGATATTCAAATTTAAACCCCCCCCCCAGGTTAATTGGCGTGAAGAGCTAGATGGCACAGAGGTTGCTTGGTAGAATGCTTATGCGCTGGAATGTTAACGGTGCTTACCGAGAACTGGGGGGAAAGTGAACGGAAGTGAAAGAAGAAGTGGCCTTTCTTCTTGGTGTGACCTTTGCGGGGTGAGGACGTTCTCCGATCGTACTGGCGGATGTCGATTCAATTTGTGCGGCATTGGCGAGTGGTGCGGAATTGGCAAGCCGTGCGGCATTAGCGACAATTTGTGCGGCATTGGCGAGTGGTGAGGAATTGGCAAGCCATGCAGCATTAGCGATTCAATTTGTGCGGCATTGGCGAGTGGTGCAGAATTGGCAAGCCATGCGGCATTAGCGATTCAATTTGTGCGGCATTGGCGAGTGGTGCGGAATTGGCAAGCCGTGCGGCATCAGCGATTCAATTTGTGCGGCATTAGCAATTCGAACGGAATCGGTGATTCCAAGAACTAAAAGTTGATCGAGGAACAGGATTTTCGACCACGTGCCGGGGCGCCCCAAGGTAGTTGAGTTAAGTGAAATAATTAAGAATTTGTACTTGGGATAATTAACGAATTTGCTCAATGAATAATATTAATTTTGCTCATATTATATTAAACGTCTCATTCCAACCAACCTAAATTCTTTCCGTGACTATTCATTTGGTTGGAGAGGTGACGAGGAGGCGCATTTATATTTATATTTTAGGTTTGGCGCCCAATTTGTGAACCTGGCTTGGGGGAATGCGTGCAATTTTGTTTGACTACGGGATAGGACCGAGCACGTAGCCCTCCCTCGTGCTGAACAACCAGGGGTGCACCAGGAAAGGAGAGTGATGACCACGGAGCAACAGGGCCATGATCTTGGAGAGTCGGGGCGGAGCCCTAAGTGGGACAAGAGTAATATAGGGGTTGAAGGCGAAAAGCGTTCGTTGGTCCGGGAGGCTTAACCTCGCCAATTGGCTTCCGGGGTATTTTACGGGTTGGCGAGTGGCGCTCATCCACCCCCATCTCCGCGGGCTGGTCGGGACCCAAAGACCCCAACCGGAGCACCCAACCCCCTTTACCACCAGAGAAAGGTAACAACTCGTATATATATATATATGGATATATATAAAAATATATATGCATATATACATATATAGATATATATATATATATATATATATATATATATATATATATATACATATACGTATATATATATATATATATATATATATATATATGTATATATATATATATATATATATATATATATATATATATATTGTTGCATGTGCAAATAATTCTGCGAGCTCCTGTCGCAATTGTTTTCACAACCATTAAGAACATCAACAAAATGAATTTACTCGAAACCACGAGAAACCACCAAGTATGATCAACATTGGAAAGTGAGTCACTGCTCCATTCATTAAGCTGCTCGAATATGCCAGATACCTCTCGGCAGAACATTCGCCAATGTACGAGAAAAACATTGAACGGCTAGAGACCCTATATAAAGGCGAGCTGAATGAATGTGGGGATTGATTCATTAGAACCGCGATAGTAAAAACTGCGAAAGTGTGGAGTGCGAATTGAAAAGCGATATTGATCGAGTAGTATTAAGTGATTTTTGTTGCTTGTGAAGTGATTTTAGTAGACAGTTGAAGTAAAACTTGATAGACGACTTCCGAAATAGTGAACATTAAAATTGTGAAATAGTTAAATGAGTGATTGTGCATTTTTTTGTAATTAAATAAACTCTTTTAACCTTAAATTAAAAGACATTGCGTTTTCACTTTTTCGGAACATTAAAATTATTAGCCGCGAATTATAACATGCGACATTGGTGTCGAGAAGTGAGAAAGAAAACTTTGAAAGTGAAAACTTAAAAACAATTTTCTACAAATGCACTATAGTGAAATATAACGTGGAAACTGGTGGAGAAATAAAGAAAAATAATAAGCCGAATTAATTAAAATTCCGCTAAGCTAACATTAAATGAATTTACCATGGCGAAGCTAAAGGGACGGGCAGAAACGAAAAAACCAAAGGTGACAGAAGATGCACTGATGCAAATATTGATGCCATCCAGTTAAACGGCGAAGCTAAATGAACAGTCATCCCGTTTAACAACAAAGCTGAATGCACAATCAGCGAAGCTGGACCAACAAGCGATCAAAATCAAGGCGGATTTGCAAAAACAGTCAACCGAAATAAAAGTGGAGCTTGGTAGTCTGAACAAACAAATTATGTGCGTCGAGGAAAAGTTTTACCAGGTCGAGGAGAGAATGAACCATGCGATGGAAAAAATGAAAAAGGAATTGGAAGCAGCGGAGGCAGTAGTAACCACCTCACCAGCCCCACTAACAACAGCAGCGCGAAGCTCATCCCGAAATGTGAAGGCGACAATATTCGATGGGCAAACGGCCTGGAGCATTTACAAAATCCAGTTTGAAGCCGCCGCTAGGATAAATCACTGGAATGAGCAGGAGCGAGCCACTGCATTAATTCTTGCTCTAAGAGGCCCAGCTGCTGAGCTTTTGCAGACTATCCCCGTTGAGTTACACTCAAACCCGGCTGCTATATTGAATACGCTCAACATGCGTTATGGAGACGATCATCTGAAATAGATTTATCGGGCACAGCCACGGCATCGGATGCAGAAGTCTGGCGAAACCTTACAGCAGCTAGCCCAAGACATTGAGCGACTGGCACTTTTGGCTTACCCAGCTTACGACCCAGAACATCGAGACGACGCAGCAACAGAAGCATTCATCAGGGCATTAAGAGACCCGGAATTGCAACAAGCCATGCGTTTAGCTCAAAATCAAACGGTCAAGGATGCATTGGCTTATAGTTTGAACTTTGAGGCCACGAAAAATGTGACTCGTACCACTGCCCGGGTTCGCGTGGTAGTGGCAGACGATTGCAGCTATGAGCGCGTGGAAATTGAGCGAGAGCCGCAGGTAAATGGTGCATCTAGATGCTGGAATTGCGGAGAGAAGGGGCACCTGCAAAGAGACTGCAAGACACGAATAAAACGGAGCTATTGTCCAGGGTGGTGGAAATTCAGACCGAGTCAGGAGCCTAGAATGGAATCCCATCAAACCGAAGGGGCCAACTTCGTCTGGTGGACTTTGGCTAGGAGGATCGACGTCCCTAGCACACCCGTCGCCGTGCGAAGACTGCATAGCGGAGAAGCAGACTTATGCCTTCCCGATCAAGTTGACGACGAAC
>OZ017738.1:289558937-289598937 GCA_963969285.1 Odontomyia ornata
ATATATATATATATATATATATATATATATATATATCGTCTTTTAGTTTTATTAGGAGGAATGTGAAGAGAAAAGACAAGATTCAAATAACACTTATAATTATATTTTAATGAGACTCTTTCTGTAATATTTTGACAAAACGCTTTCAATGATATTTCAATAATACTTCCCGTGACACTCCAATAATACCTTCGATGATATTTTAATAATACTTTCTGTGGTATTTACTAATGAACCTCTGACTTCGTTTCAGCTGTGATATTTTACCTTCGTCCACGTCCACGTTTAGAAAAGAAAGGAAAGCTCGTCACCCAAAACTGAACAAAGAGAACCAACCGGCAGAATGATTATAATGGGTACAGTTCAGTGCAGGGAACAAGCTGAATTGGTGCATGTGTTGGGCTTGGTGACATTTGCGGTGGAGTGTTACCAGGCACGATCCTACATCTCGGCCATTCCTGACTGTTCTTCAGTCCCTAAAGGATGGTCCTGTTCTTCGCTTACTTCATCCTCCTTTTGGTCCTCGTCTCTGTCGTCGTTGCCTTCATCTTCACTGTTATTCTCGATAAACTTGTCGTCTTCTTCGCGCCAATACTTCATTTTGTATTCACCTGTTGTTGTAGTTTTAGGGCCGTCACCGTTACCAATTTTCTCAACAACGTATCGATCGAACCCTTTCGTTTGAAGGATTCTGTAAGGTCCCAGAAATTTTGGTGTGATTTTCGAAGCTGGAGAGAACTGCGTCCTTTCGATTGCCACTACGTCATCCACCTTATATTGTAAAGCTCTTCTGCGTCGTTTGTCGAATTGTTGTCGGTTCTCCTCCTAAATCCTTGTTATATCTTGCTTGGCCTTTTTCTCGTAAGTGTTCACGTTCTTCACAGTAGCTTTTCGCGTATTCTTACCCAATTATCCGCATAAGTTGAACGTCCTTTACACCTTTCATCGCAGTTCCTGTTAGGAGCTCATACGGAGGCATTTGTATCGCTCGTTGGAACGTACTATTGAGAATTCTCTGCAGTATTTTTACGTGTAGGTACCATTTCTCTGCATCTTCCAGCGAAAGTTTACTGAGCGCGGCTATCACTGTTGAGTGCAACCTCTCTACTTAGCCGTTCCCTCTTGGTAAACCAACTGTAGTGAAGTAGAGTTTAATATCATGGTTACAACAATACTCACGAAAAGTGTTGGATTGGAAGGCCCCTCCTCTATCTGTAATGGTTCGTGACGGATATCCAAATGTTTCAGCTACTATTTCGTACTTTTGGATTACTTCTTCTACTCCCAATGTTTTGGTGGGAAAGAGCCAACAGAACTTGGTAAAAGCATCTATTATAGCCAAGATATGACGGTAGCCTTTTTTCGTTATCGTTAGTGGACCAGGGTGATCGAAATGTAAAGTTTCCAGAGGTCAATCGCCTTTTGGGATTGGGTTCAGTAAAGCGTCTGGTTTACCCGTTTTTCCTCCGACAGGATACATTTCACGCAATTAGCTATGCACGCATCAATCCTGCGTTTCAAATTTGGGATATAAAACTCCTTCTGAATGATCTCTGACATCTTCTTGTGGTGGAAATGACCCTGTTCATGCGCGTTTCGGATGATGGAACTCTTCATTTTTTCTGGCACAACATAAAGCAATTTATTTTCAGTCTTTTTACATAAAATACCGTGATGTACAACGTAATCGTTATATGGTCCCTGCTTCAACAGCTCTATAGTCGCGTTCAACCTTTCATCTTTCCTCTGTGATTCTTTGATTTTATTGAGGAAGTCATTTTCTGCTGCTACACAGAGTACAATTGCATTCCTGCTGAGGGCGTCTACGTGCGACATCTTCGACCCAGAACGGTGCTCCACTTCGTTGTCATAATCTTCTAGAAGTAAGGCCCAGCGTGCTACCCTAGTGACCAAGTCGCGTTTTTTCAAAGTCATTTCGAAAGCTTTGCAATCAGTGACTAGCTTAAAATGTTGACCGAATAGGTATACGCGAAACTTCTTCACTGCCTCCGCGATTGCGAGTACCTCGAGCTCGTAACTACTGTACTGTTGCTCAGCTTTGGAAGTCTTCTTACTAAAGTAGTACACCGGATGAAGTGAGTTGTCTTCGTCTCTTTTTTGTAGAAGTATTGTGCCATAGCCGTATTTGCAGGCGTCTGTATGGAGTTCTGTATAAGCACCGTACTTGAAAATCTTTAACGTTGATTCCGTGGTAAGAGCTTGCTTCAACCTATTGAAAGAATTTATTTGATCAGTATCGAATTTGAATTTAGCGTTTTTTTTTTCAACAAATCACTTAACGGCTTAGCAATCAGTGAATAGTTTTGTATAAATTTGCGAAAATAGCCAGTTAGGCCAAGAAAACTTTGGACTTGCTTTGCAGTAGCTGGCTGGGGAAAATTCATGACAGCTTTAGCCTTAGATGGTGATGGTTTCAATATTCCTCCATTAATTACGTATCCGAGATACTCGATTTCTTCTCTTAAGATCTGGCACTTTTTCCATTTTATGCACAACCCATTTTTAGCAGTAACTTCTAATACCCTCTTCAGCCTTGCCACGCCTTCTTCGACTGACGATGCTGGTATAACTATATCGTCGATGTAAACTATCACTACTCCTTGGCTGATGAGATCTTTTAAAATATAGTTGATGAACTTCTGGAATACGCTTGGGGAGTTGCATAGACCAAATGGCATGCGCAGAAACTCGAACTGCCCTTGTCGGGTAACGAAGGAGGTGTACTTTCGGCTGCCTGCTTCAATACCAACGTAGAAGAACCCGTTTTCTAAATCTAAAGTCGTGAACCAACAAGCTCCTTGTAAACAATCGATCTTGTCTTCTATCACTGGCAAGGGGTATCTATCTTTATGTGTCTTCATGTTGACTGCTCTGAAATCGATACAAAGTCTATATGAAAAGTCTTTTTTCTCACCAATACAACTGGGCTAGCATAATCAGACGCGCTCTCCTGGACTATACCATTCCTGATCCACTCTTGAACCTGCTCTGCTGTTATTTTCTGCTCGCGAGGGGGAAATCTTCTAGGCGACTGGTATACTGGACCTTCATCCATCGGGACTATTTTCATCTGGATCGGCGATTCAACAGGAGTTTCAGACTTGTAATTCCGAATCAACGTAAGTACTTCTTCTTTAACATTATTTTCTAGGTGTGCTAAGTCGGGGAGATTGTCGGAGAGCTCAGCTGTAACATCGATTTCGGCTAAGAAACATGCTTTCACCGTCTCATCTTCTTTTTCTGTATTGCCCTCTCTAATCGTGGTTTTCTTCTTGCTGATATTTACCTCGCCTTTTTCTATCTGCACTACTGCTAATTGCAGTACATTCACGCCTAAAATAAAATCTGGTTTCATGTGGTTGTTATTAACAATATAAATCTCTGTATTTTCAAAAATATGTTCATTGATTTGTATCCTAGCTAGGAAGGATCCTTTTGTTGTGACACTTGCCCCGAGCCCTGCTACTATCAGTTGTGACGTTCTGGAGAAATATTTTGGGCTAATTGATTGTAAATGGCATTCTTTTAGGACGCAGATATCGCTTCCAGTGTCGACTAGAGCATCGATTGGGACATCGTCAATTTTCGTTCTAACGTACATACCACTTTTTACAATAAAGTGAGAACCTGTACCTACATTCGTCGTGCCTTTACCCGGACAATTATTAAGTGAGAACCTGTACCTACATTCGTCGTGCCTTTACCCGGACAATTAATACTCTTATGGCCAAACTTATTGCATCTGAAACACTTCGGTCCTTTTTCCTTTTGGGGACAGGAACTCCACTCATCTTCCATTGATCCACAATTGAAACAATATCTCCTCGATCTGCAGTTCTGTTTTTCATTCTTCTGTAAATTTCTCACTCGATCTACTCCATCGTTCTTTCCGCCCATTTGTCTATTTTGTTCGTTTTTCATTTTTTCGTAAATATCTAACTTTTCTTTAAGCTCGCCGACCGTTTTCGCGCCATATAGAATTATTTTATTATTCGAATAGCCTTTAATACCGTCGACAACGTAACTTATTACGGACAGTTCATCCATGTCTGCCTGCGATGCGATGTCGATCATGGCATATAGATATTCGCGCACCGTTTCATTGCTCCTCTTTTTCCTTTCTTTTAATTGCTGGTGGACGTCTGCGCTACTTAATTTAGGCAAAAACTCGCGGTATAGTGCGTTTTTCAAATCATAATAATTCATCGGTTTAGCCTCACAATCTATAAACATTTTAGCTGCACCACAAAGCGAACGCTTGCAAAACATAAACTTTTACAAATCATTTACATGAAAAGTATCGGCGTATTGTTCAAATTCGGCGATCCAATTTCGTACACTCATAGTATTATCTCCGGAAAATTTTCGTAGAATAGTCTCAATGTCCGAAAAATTGAATTTAATAGAATACCCGTCCATCCCAAAATCCGGAATTCGCGATGAATTAACACGTGTCTCAGATTCGAAATCTATCGCGACGTTGCTGTTTTGTCTATTACTTCTTCTTCGTCCACCCATCGTGAATAATTTGCGTTTGTTCTCTTCTTTTTTTTATTTTTAAAATTTTCTTTATAAAACGTTACTGTAATTCTTTCACAAATTTTCAATTTCTTTTGATGAATAATTTCGTAAGCCACTGTAATTCTAATCGCAATTTCTAAAATTCTGCGAATGAATAATTTCTTAAGTCACTGTAATTACTGACACGCGCGCATACAACGGGATTTTGAATTCCGATACCGTAATACCAATGAGAAAGGAACAGAAAAAAGATTCAAGTTTTCTAACGATATAATGCAATGATACTAATGAATTTGTCACTTTTAACAATATAACATTTTCACTTTTGGCAATTAAACTTCATTACTCTGTTACACCATTCATGAGAATATAAGATTTTTCAGTTTTCCTTTCACGTTTTCTTTTTCACTTTCATTTAAACATTTTTTCAGTTTTAGTTTTATTTCCTCTATTCACATTTTTGCTTTTGCAAATTTACAGGAATACAACTTGAATCCTTGCTTCACATCCCGGTTGAGCCCCCATATGTGGTCTTTTAGTTTTATTAGGAGGAATGTGAAGAGAAAAGACAAGATTCAAATAACACTTATAATTATATTTTAATGAGACTATTTCTGTAATATTTTGACAAAACGCTTTCAATGATATTTCAATAATACTTCCCGTGACACTCCAATAATACCTTCGATGATATTTTAATAATACTTTCTGTGATATTTACTACTGAACCTCTGACTTCTTTTCAGCTGTGATATTTTACCTTCGTCCACGTGCACGTTTAGAAAAGAAAGGAAAGCTCGTCGCCCAAAACTGAACAAAGAGAACCAACCGGCAGAATGATTGTAATGGGTACAGTTCAGTGCAGGGAACAAGCTGAATTGGTGCATGTGTTGGGCTTGGTGACATTTGCGGTGGAGTGTTACTAGGCACGATCCTACATATATGCATACATATATATACATATACATATATATATATATATATATATATATATATATATATATATATATATATATATATATATATATATATATATATATATATATATATATATATCTATATATATATATATATATATATATATAGATATATATATATATATATATATATATATATATATATATATATATATATATATATATATAAATATATACACATAATATATATAAATATATATATATATATATATATATATATATATATATATAAATATATACACATAATATATATAAATATATATATATATATATATATATATATAAATATATATATATATATATATATATATATATATATATATATATATACATAATATATATATATATATATATATATATATATAAATATATATATATATATATATATATATATATATATATATATATATAAATATATATATATATATATATATATATATATACATCTATGTATTTACATATGCATGTAATATATATTTATATGTATACATTGTGTATATATATATAACATGTATATATATGTATATATATATATATATATATATATATATATATATATATATAAATGGGATATAACGAAATTTGTGGCCATGCTAGACGTTGCAATTTTGCGTCGATTTTCAGCAAACTTTGAGGAAACGTATATTGAGTAAATATCTGTTAAGTTCGTGAAAAAGCTATATCGGCCGAGCAAAAACAAAATAGCGGCCATTTTAGACGAAAAATCGTGATTTCTGTTCTGACCAAAGCATAGGTCTGATTTGAATGAAATGTTGCAAAAAGGTAGATTGATATATGCAATGAATCTCACAATATAAAATTCAAAGTCGGCCCATCTGAAACAAAATGGCAGCCGATGAAGGTTCGAAAAATGTACACAATTTTGTTGTTGTAGTTGTGATCAAAGCTTTCAATTGGTGGTTATCGAATTCGGCAGTTTGATAAAGATTATAAGCTTCTAAACAATTAAGTAAAAAACTGGAGGTTAGGTCACAAAAAACAAACTCAAAACTTCAAAGGCGTTTTAAGATAGCAATTAATTAGATCTAGAGATTTTGTGGCCCTCTAACAGCCACATTTTCCAACGGGGTTTGATGAAACTTTGGATTATGGATATTTGTACTAAGTTCTTTTATTGCGCCAAAAATTATCAAAATAGAATGAAAAATAAAAAAAATCGAAAATTTAAATCTATTTTCACTAAAAATTTAATACTTTTGCCCTGTGCAGAGTGAAACCCCGATCTGAACGAGATTTGGCACATTGATTGTTGGGATTCTAACACACAAAGATTTAAAATAATCCAAAATCAAATACATGCATTCAAAATGGCGGCCCCCAAAGGTCAGAAGGTAAGCGCAATTCGCTATTTTAGTAGCAACTGAAATAATGAATATTTTTCGTGGAAACGTTTTAAATGGCATAACTTGGAAGTATTTATAAAGCAGGCCATTTTTAAGATATTATAAAATATTTTTATAATAATCTAAAAAATTATAAAATTGCGACCCGTAAGTCCGTCCGTCCGCGCGACAGCTTACTCGCAAACTACATGAGCTAGAATGATGAAATTTTCTACGTAGGTCAAAAGTGGTGCCTCTCATAAATTGCAGTACAAGAAAATATTTGAAGGTGTTTAACGAGGGGCTCCCTATACAGGGGTTGACTTAACTTCTTTATAGCCCCCTAGCAGCCAAGTTTCTCAGCAGTTATTAAGGCAAGTTGATTGAACCTGCAAAAAATAAAATAAAAAAGTCGAAAATTTACTGCTTAATATATTTAGCAGCCGTTTTCAATGAAAATCAGAAATTTTTGTGCTGTTCAGAGTGAAACTCCAATTCGAATAAGATCCAGCACAGCAGTTGAGACTAAACGACTGCTGTCTGGGAAAATAACCAAAAAGCAAACGCTAAAATTCGAAATGGCGGCCCCTGATGGTACAAAAAAGAATTAAAAATGTATATATTAATGGCAACGCAAGTGCTAACTCCACTTTTATGGAAATCTTTCAAAGTTAACTATTTGAGCTATTTAGGCCGACAAGATATCATCTTGGTGTGGTAACCACTGAGTAATGTGTAAACAGGAAATGTGAGAAGGACGAAACCTGTATTTATGTGTTTATAACAATTTATTATCCACACATTTTCAATTAATAATCCATAAGTGTGCAACTCAATTTTATGAACAAAATATTTGCGCCTCTACAAATGGTCTCTAAATACGAACCTTGGCAGATTCTTTTTGTTTTAATAAATACCGATGTAGTGCAACCAAAAATGCAGTAAGAACTCTAGTAGCAGGCAAGCCAATTTTTTTTTTCGAAATCTTACGCTACATTCGAGAAATTTACCTTTCAGTCTGGTACTGCCAACGGGGATTTCGGTCCTTTTTTAAGGTTTTCATTACTTAGTTTTTAGTTTCAGCTCATCATTGCTGTATTTAGTGTTGTTGGTATGTTGTAGATGTTATGTTTATTATATTAGATTCAGAGGTAAGGTTTAACGTTTAGGTTAGGAATGTTGTGATAGCATTGTATAAGATAAAGGTTTTGATTGAATTTTATATTTGGATTATACGTACTGTTTCAATGGATATTATAATGTCCGTTCAGGACTGCAGCGGTGGACTGCTGTCTCAGCTAGCGAAAAACTAATGCTCATTTGGAATGGCCTTGTCTAGCGACGCTTAAAAGTGTTGGCAGCTAGCGTTGCGATGTCTTGGGGCAGGTTCTTGCCATCAGCGCAAGGACCCACGCTTCCGATTTTTTTTGTGATTTGGCTATCGGACACATTCAACAAATGTTGAAGGCCAAAGTAAACAACCGAAGGACAAGACAATAAGGAGACGAGACTTTTCCAAATTATCTGCGCGAGAGGTTGGACACGAACCCATAGTTGACACGGATATTTACAGCCCACAAAAAAAGTGGGGTATCCAGGCGGTAGTAGTGCCCCTCACATCCTTCCGAACCAAATCAAAGGCCAAAATGATGACTTGGCCATATGAGGAGCGGAAGGCCAATCATCTCAAGCAAGAGCCCCTGAAACAGCAAAAGGAGGGGGAGCATCACCCGATGGCTAACTCGTTTTTACGGAAGAGCCCGCCAATGTTATGGGTTATATACCCCTTTAGAAAGAATAGAAGAAGACCGGTATTTTTTTATCTAGCCATTCATTTTCGGTTTTAGATACTATTCCATAACAAAGAATTTAACTAGAAATACTAATATATCTATATTTATGTATAACTATTTCACTAAATATATGTTAAATGATTTATATATTAAATATGAATTTAAATGAAAATAGGAAAAAAGAAATTTTCTTATTTTTTCGTAAAATATCAAGGCGCCAATTATAGAATTTGAAAAAAAATATGACAAGATGAAATATACATTAAATCTTAGTACTCAGTGCGCTTCAGACTTCTTATTGTTCCAAAATATATATTAATAGTTTTTAAATTCATTTCTTTGGGGGGGAAAATTTGCTCAAGCTCTTAATTCACCGTTCTAAATAGCTAAAGAAAAATTTATGGACGCTACTTGTTTGCTTTCTTTAAGTGACAAACGCCTTATCGGTTTGCTTCAAAAACTTCTTCAAAATAATTATCAGATCTAGGATCTAAATCTTATAACGTAACTTTAGTGCAATATAACTTTCCATTTACGACACTTATATCACCACCACTTGAAGTCTTCCATTAGCGTTGCTCCGATCATATATTGTTCTTCTAAACTAAACTCTAAACTTTCTAATGCATTGTATTTTTTTCTCATATAGAGGACGATGTTTAGACATATATTGCATATTTGGCTTTGCTAGACTCTGTAATTTGAGAACCTTCTTAATAATGCGTCAAGCAGGTAAATTGGAATCAGTATCGCAAGGTTCAAACTGGTTTTGTCTCCTATTTTAATTCTTGGTGTTGATCCTTTTGATCCTAAAGAAGTCAGCCTTGGTTGTCCTTGTGTAAATAACGGGAATGGTGTAGGGTAACTGGTTTAATCAAGCATTTCCCCTGGAGTGATTAGTTAGATTGTGGAACTCCTTTGCACAATTTTTCAATTATATGTCACATATAGACAAGCCACCATAAAGGACATAAAATATCCTCTGAATTTGAGTTAACAAGACCGACAATTCCAATGTAGATACCCATTTGCTAGATTCATTAAGGCTAATCAAGCTGAGATGGAGCAATCTAGGTATTGGTGGCTGAATGGTGTTTAAATTATTCGTGGATTTTTTGTGTTTTTCATTACTGAGTTTTGATTTTCAGGCCATTATTGCTAAATTTAGTGGTGCTTGTTTGTGACAAAGAACGTCTCAATATTTATGTAGGAAAGGTATATTGTGGTGTTTAATATATTAAGTTTAGAGATAGGGTGTACATTTTAAGTTAGGAATATTGTGATAGCACTGTATTAGTATAAGATAAATTTTTTGATTGATATTAGATGTAGTCCATGTGAAGCATTGGGTTAGGGCACACTCTACTTACGCAGCGGCTCGCAAGTTCAAACATCGGTGGCAGCATCAAGTTTGGCTTCAGTCCACCCAGCTGTGATGGGTACTGATTGAAAGGTAATAACACATGGTTGATCGTGATATTGACCATATTATCTCGAATCCTGTTACGCTCATGGAACGAGATATCCTAACAATAAACATCACCAACAAGATTCGGGTTGGAACTGTTGTGCGATGGATTATTATTATCAAATTAGATGTAGGATAAAATTTTACTATTCTTTTGTGTTCATATAATAATTAATGCTTGGAAAGTGTTAGTTGGTTTTTCCTCTTTTTTGAATTGAAACATAAAATTCAATTTAATCCGTATTATTGAATTAAATTGAATTTGATTTTGTTTTTTGATCAAATGATTTTGATTTATAATGTGTAAATTTAGAGAGCCATTTAGGGCATTAAGTTTTTAGTATATTTGTTTGGAATTTGCTTTATATTCTTTGAAAATCTATGATTAATATTGAATGAGGCGTTTTTTTGACTTTAGGATTGACAAAATTTAGCGAACAATTTCATATGTTTTAATGCATGCAGATTTGTGAAGACAATTGTTTTTACTACAGCAATTCTTTGAGCTACGCTTGTGGAAATTTAACAATTTGTATAGCATGGTTGCCACCTGCAAAGCTGATTTAGTAATGAAATTCTTATGCACAGTTCAAAATGTTTTTGAATTGAAAAATTGCGACTTCATTGACAAAAGCAAAAGTACACGGCTGGTATACCGTCGTCATCTTAAGTTAAGGTAATACATCATCAGTTGAAGTCGAGTGTTTATGTGTAAAAATTTTGGAGAGCAAATCTGGTTTCAAAAATCTACATTTCGGGGTACAACAGTTTTCAACTTTCTAACTTATGGTACCAAGTTTAGTGAATTATTTCGTAAGTTTTAATGCATACAAGTTTGTGAACAAAATTGGTTTCACTGCAGCAATTCCTTAAGCTATGCTCACCCAAATTTAACAATTGAAATCGCAACGTTTCACCTGTAAAACTATTTTTAAAATATCTTTATTAACTTCGAAACGTCCTTAGTCGTAGAAATGTCACTTAGTGACAAAAGCGAAAGTCCACAGCTGATATATCGCCGCCATGTTAACTCCAGTATATTGCGAAGGCGACGGTTGTACTATGCATTTCCTTGCAATTTTTATTTCATTCTTTATTGATATCAGCGGTACTGACTACTGGTTTTTTTTCTTGTCCAATAGTATACTACATTTCCTTTCCCACATTTTTTTCTTTTTAGGATTCCTGCAACCAGTGACAACCTATCGGAAACGAAAATTGATACACGGTTAAATGAGTATCGCTTTCTTTATGAACCCTTAAGCCCAAAACTGACGTAAGATAGGAAGCCATATGGTAGCAGTTTGCATATTTATTAGTCTGCCTACTATTGGACAAGCTTCCGTGAGCTATCAACCAATTGCGGCATAAGAAATGCTTAAATCGCATAATATGTACTATTTTCTGAATGAAAACGCACGAAACGCATTCCGTGCATGCTTAAAATTTACCTTGCACTATTCACAGTACTCCTAAATTTTTCAAGATGATCAAATGAAGCACGTGTTTTGCACTTTCCACTGATACCTCAGCGTTGAGATGTAAACAAACTCCTATTCATTCACTTTGGAAGGCAATAAAATTAAACTGGTATAAGAACTGAAATAATGCTTACTTCACTAGGAGTGCTATTGTGTCCTCTGCGGGTCATCTGGATTCACTGTAGAAATCCGTCCCGAAGCCGTACAAAACCTCGAATTTTCGTTGGCACCTCCAAAGTTCTTCATATACCGCCATGTAAGTTAGCCAGCAAAGTCGGCCTACTAATGGCCATGTGTGTGGTAAACGCTGCTGCCATATGGCTTCTTATCTTACGCCAGTTTTGCTTAAGCCTAGTTAGCACTACATATGCTAGTATTTTAGTAAAATACTCGCTGCTGCCCCAAAATCAAACGTAATGTGCGAACTTGACTAAGTTATTGGTATTAAGTTACGTAAGAATATGATAAGGGAGGCGGAGGGCAAATTTTGATAGCATTCAATCGTTGCCTTCTTACTCAAGCCCATAAGGAAATCAATTAACGTAGCTGACGTCACTTTGTGTACCGGCAACAAGAGCTCAGTAGCCCTAAATTTCCGAAAACAGCTGAAAGTAGGCTTTTGAAATCGTCAAATGACATTTTTCAGATGAAATTTACCCAAAATGATACGAACGAGGAGGAAATACATATATTTGCTCGCTAATGTCCCCAACGCCTCATATATAAAATAAATCTTCGACATAGTACTGATAAAATTTCAATCGTACAGTCATATGTACGAAAGCAATGCATGCACTGTCAAAAATCTTTAGAAAATTTGTTTGATTTGAACAGCACTAGATGGCGCTGATGAGGCTACTCGGAGAGGTTAGTTCGCGACGTGGTTTCTGTTACGGGCCTGAGTAAGACATGAAGCACCTCCTAAACGGTCAATTTTATTGACCAATACATATTGAAGGACTGCAATGACCGTTTAGGAGAGCTTCAAACGTATTGAAGGCATATTGATGCAAATTAATATTGTAGCGTATTGATGGTCGCTATATTGAAGCTCATACTGGCGTGTAGGATGTATATTGATTAATATTTGCCGGTCTTGTGTAGGATGTTTTTGGAAGGAAATTCGTCAAATTTTGAAAATGAAGCATTCTTTTCTTTGTCCATTTTAACAAATATTTCAGAGTTTATAAGGGATGCGCACACAAATAATTCTTAAGTATTGTCAGTAGGTTGGAAGAAGCAACAGGTAAGAGTTGGCATCGAGATGAATACTTGTTGATGAAGTTTTATACTGCATCTATAATTTTCAAGGGTTTTAAATTGCATAAAAGGTCAATTATATCATAAATATCAAATTGAGTTTTATTTCATATTAATGTCACCATCAACATTTTCGAAATTTTCTTTTCCCATGATTTTAATTGCTTAACATTGAGAAAATCGGTTATAAAACTAAAACTTGCGCAACAGATCCCGCATTTTCCAAGTGCATGGTCCAACGTACAGTCAAAGAATGAACAGGCATCATATTCAAGCTACGTTGAAGCATATTGATGATCAATATATTGACCGTTTAGGAGGTGCTTCAGGAACCATGTTTGCTCGAGTCTTTTGTGCGAAATGTCCTTAGTTTTTTAGCTCAAAGATTATAATTTTTCCTCCTTATACAAGTAGCTCTTTATTTTACCACTTGATTTGAGAGCGAATCAGCGAATGAATGACGGGTTCAAATATGACACATGTGAAATGTCATCGCCACCACCGCTCTCAAATCATGTGACTTCGGAAAAATTTTGTATGAAGATTCCGCCATAACTCATTTTTTTCCTTTATTTTCTCAAAGAATTAAGCTATTCTGCACTAATGTCCACAAGAAAAATGTTTTAACCAAACTCGATTAATTTCCACAAATTCACACTTTGCCTCCCAAACCATATTCGTACCTTGAAATTCACAGATAACTAATGGAAAGTCGCAGAATGCGCGCTTCTACTGAGCCATGTGTAAATTCCGATAGTTTGAAGCTGTCGTGGCGTAGTCTGCCCGTCCCGTTACACAGGGTGAAATCGAAACGAGCGTACTGCAACCAACTGCGTGTAAATTATCGCGCAACTATCGTGTCGCGAATCTATCCGCACCCTTATGAACGCAAGCTGCAGATTCGAACTAATGCATACAGAATGTCGTATATTTTTGGGGGATTTCGAGCAACAACACATGTGCTGTCTCGACAACTGCACTGAATTAATGGCGAGAATCGACATTGCCTAGCCTGCCCTGCAGCTTCCACAGCAGATATATACAGATACGTGTTAGTGACGCACGGTCGTCTGGACCACTAGCGGTGTTGCTTCTGCTTCGCATGTGGGATATGTTTGCTGATGCGCATCTTACGTTTGCCACCAGCCAGGCTGAGCCGGATCTGATTTCACCAGATGATTGCCTTCCTATCCAATAGTTATAGTTGCCATGATAACGTGAACATATTCGTGCCTGAACTCGTCAGCATCGTTATCACGGAAGAGAACGCTAGCGTTGTTCTCTAGCAATTGGTTCGTGGTCAGATATTGCGCAAGTCCAACTTCGGAAACGAGCTTTAATCATTAGTGGTGCTGCTCGAGAGCTTATACATACCAGTCGGCACGACCGCACTTCTGAATTGTTCGTGAATTTTGACGCTGTCGCAACATTTATTTGTATAATGGGGATCTCAATTCTCTACATTGTTGCTGCTAGGAAGAAAACCGAAAGTTAGCTATTTATTGACTGCGCCTTTTCTGTATTTCGTCCCGTAGTCGTGTAAATTTGATGTGTAGTCAAAGAAATGTGTGCAAGTGTTATTCGGGTTGAAATTATATATTTGATTTAGAGAATAACCACTAAAAGTGTACCTTTTGCTTGTGCTTGGCCGGTCGGAGCCCATCGCCCCCCCCGATTCGTTTGTCCTTGATACGACGCCGCGCTTTAACTGCCGCGCGCCCCCTGGCATACATTAACGAAATCCTTCGGCTCGGTGTGGGCTTCGCCAAGCCTTTTAAAGAACAGTTCAGTCGTAATAAAACGATTTTCCCAGCTCCAAGGTTCGTTTAGTGATGTGACCTGGGACATTTAGAGTGCGAAAATTCTTGTTTATAGTTGTAATAATCGTAGATCTGGTGCGTTCGTGATTTTATTTGTGTGTGTGCTTTCGACCATCCCAACTAGGTATTGTGAGTGTATTTTGCTGCACAAATGAAACGTCAGCAGCTCCGATAAGCTCTGAAATTTGTTGCCCCAGCGCGGTGGGGTGCATAACTCGAGACTTACTCTTGAATACCTTACATTAAATCTGGCGGTTACCTCGCTGGCTACGAAGACGTTCGATTCGCGGAGGCGCATTGCACAGACTCGCCTCTCGGTCGCCAAATCTTTGCGAATGAGGTGCAGTGATAACACTATTTGTTGATAGCCAACACATCACATATGCATTCGGTGTGGAACTCGAAATTCACAAAAGGAAAATTTTATCAGCTGCACGATTGTTCTCAAAAGTTTCGCGGGGTTGGTTTTCTTCACGGCAGTTATCACCGTTGATACGCGTCAGCGCACACGATTACCTGAAGGTCTCCAGGACGTGGTCGGTACATTCCGTGCGCTTCACCCACTCATCTATATTTTGGTGTAGGAGGGTTAACTGAAACCATATCGATATTCGCATCAGAACCAGCAATCAGATTATTCCAACGCTACTGTGGCCCACCATCGGTACGTATATCATAGCTTCAAAGCAAACTCAAGCGTGTGCATGTATGTATGTATAGTGATGTGTGAATCAACAGGGTTAGCGGTGGCGTGGTGTACTCTCAAATTCGTATCACATGGCGAAATATTCAACGGCATGATCGATTCTGCAGCCAAAATACGGGGGAAAGTTCGTGAAAAGCCAAAGGGGCTGTCCATGCCCTCGTCTCCTGTGCAACACAACACCCTAAACTAAAGCTTGTATTGTACTGTCATCAAGGAGCGGGAAAATTACGAGTTGAAGAGAAGTTGCATTTCCCGCAGCATTTTTTAAAAGTAATAAAATATCTTAATTAATTATTATAGTAAATATCTCAATGCAGAAATTAAATAGTGCTCGCGGTAACGAGATGCAACAATTTTTGAGAATAATTTCTTGTTTGCCTGGACATGCGTTCACTGTCATTTAAGTTTACTAGAAATGTCATTTAAATTTACTCGAAAAAGTATAGTATCGAAATTTCAGTGCGAGAAATTCCCTTTCATTTGTCATGGATATGAGAGATTACTTTCATTGACATTGCCAATAAATCTTCATTTAATAAAAAATTACTTAATTTTAAATGCATTAAAGTTTAGCGTTGGCTATTGTCTCAATTACTCGGCGTACCACATATGTACTACGTAGATTGGTTACTGTGCTGCGCTGTTGTCCCTTAGCAGAAATAGTCCTTGATTACGAAATTGAAGTTAGAGCACTTTTTATCGAATGGTTACCGCTGCACCGATTGCGTTTAAATTTTGTATTCCGGAGCACTTTTTAATTCTAAAACCGATAAGGTGAGGTAAAATCCGATCCAAAACCTTTTTCAATATAATTTTATTAATTTTAGTATAGAACAGGCAGATGAGAAGCACTACATTTATTCGTCTATTGACAACCTACACATTTATTCAATTGTGATCAGATGTTGTCATATAACACAATTGAAGAAAATAAAAAAAACCCTACCTTAGACCTAGTAGTTTCGCGTCCTGTCTGTTCATCGGTCTGAAAGCTAGGAAGTTCAAACTCTGTGGAAAGGTCAGAAATAATTATCTCTTCTCAAAAGTTCAGGTCATATCAAACATGTCAAGTTTTATTAAGTGCAGTCCCTCCTAATACTAGTAGCCCTTAAATTTTTTTTAATTTTACTAAACGTAGTTGAGTGCGGTGTCAAATGAAAGGTCTTGATTAGAACTTATCGAATCTGAAATAAAAAAGTCACTATGCAACGCGATTCAGGGGGAGGCAAAATATACGAAAAATGTGTCCCCCCCACCCTCGCGATTGGACACCTTTGAGCTGAAAAATCTGAAAAAAAACAAAGGTAGGTCCTTACGAGTACAAGGGCAACAAATACCTCAAAAATTAAAATTCACTCAACTTTGTTAATAATGGTAGGATCTGTCAATTTTATGTCTTCTATCATGAAACTAAAACAGTATCCTAAACTTCTTAAAATTTTACAATTATGTAGATTAATATAAGATCCTCATGCTTACAAAATTTCATAGAAATCCACTCATAACCAAGTGAGTTAGAGCCATTTCAGTTGTATGGAATCACAGCCACAATAACACGTGTTAATGGTTGATACATATTTCAAATTGTCCTAGGTAGTCTTATTTTCTTCAGATTTTCATTTAAATTTGAGGATTAGTGTTTAATTTGAATATGTTCAATCGGCCGAGCGTTCATAAAAATAATTTGAGGTGGAACTAAATGGCGGCTGTTGTGTGCTTATGAAAAAAACCAAGTGCTATATTGGACGAATAATTCATGCCATCAGAGAACTGGTTTCGAACTTTAGAGTGGTTATAAAGCACTTCTGGTACTGGCTCAATTTGTTATTACTGGTTCCATTGTAAAAAATGTGTCTACTTTAAGAATAAGTTCATCAACTCATTCTACGTTGTTCTAAGACTGCAACGCAAGCCAATTGTTTTCTAATCACTACGCGATAACAAACGTCCTAGCGTATATTTTTCAATTTCACTAAGTTCACTTTTCCGCCTGTATATCTCATTCCAAAAAAAAAAAAATAATTAATTTTTCACAAGTCAGTTGAAAACAATTTTTTGTAACTGAAAACCATCACCATCGAATTATTCGAGCATTTATCGATTACCTGAAATTCATTTCCTAAAGAAATATCAAAAGTGGAAATACGTTCACGACGTTCACGGGAAGTCCCGTTCTGAGAACATTCCCTCTAGTCTCGTTGCAAAAGCAACGAGATGGAGGAGCCCGATGGCTTCAGCCATCAACCAGAAGGTTCGTGTCCATCGCCAACGATGACGGGCGAAAAAAAACTCAAAAGAAGATACGACGATAAAGAAGAAAAACCGACAATTCTATCGGTAATCGAAATCGAGCAGCTGATCAAAGATAAAGAGAAAGCTGACAAAATTGAAAAAGAAAATGAAGACCTCAAGCTTCGAGTCAAATCATTGGAAGCACTCGTTGGAACGTTAACATTCAACAAAGCTAAAGAAACCAAGAAAGGCCAAGAAGCAAATTCAAAAACCGAAGATAAGAAAACTAAGAAGCCAAAGCAAGAAGCTGATCAAGAGGATGTCCTCAGCGCAGGTGGAGCAAACGACAGCAGGAACTACTATGCAGCGCTAGCTGGACTAGAAGATACGATGAGTATTTAAGAGGATTTAGGTAAAACTTCTAAGTTAGATAATGAGTTCATAGAATATCTAAAAATTAAAAATAGGGAGAAAAAACCAAAAGTTTTGTCTGCTGGTCCGTCCGTCAAGATTAATGAAAAGAAAGAGAAAGTCCCACCAATCGATGTATTTAGGCAAACGGGCAAAGATATGGTTCGGCTTTTGGCAGCCGAAAATAAGCTAAAAGATTTTGAGATAAAAAGAGTCAATGCCGATAAATTGACAATAAGGACTAAGTCGCTGGTTGATTTCCAGGCAACAAAAAATGCCTTAAATTCTGGAGATGTTCCGCATTTTACATACACCCCCAAAAGCGAAAGAAACCAAACCTTTTCATTGAGGGGTCTGGACTGTGGTGAGGACACAGTCGATCTCCTTCAGGTGCTCCAAGAAGCTGCACCAGAAATACAATCTATTTCCGTTAAAAACTTTGCAACGAGGAGATCGCTTGTGGAGCGCAAAAACTTGCCTCACTACTTAGTCTAGATTTCCAGCAAAATCAGTTCAAGGGCCCTGCAAAAAATACGGTACTTGAACTTCCGCATGGTGAGGTGGAAACGCCTCCAGAAAAGTGAGGTCAACCAGTGGTACAAGTGTCAAAGATTCGGAAATTCGGCTGCCAATTGCGCCATGAAATATAGGTGTGTTAAATGCAAAGACATCCATGCTCCCGGCGAGTGCAAATTGGCTCAGGTGGAGCCAAAAGAAAAACTATATTGTGTGAACTGCGGTGCCTTTGGTCATCCAGCATCATATCGAGGATGCCCCCGGTATCAAGATGCAAAAATAAAATTCACTCCAAAACAAAGTCAATCACATCACAGTGTGATACCTACCAACTTATTCAAGCCCGGGGTGTAATTTGCACTTGCTGCGAGAGGACCAGCAGACAATGTTAATAAAATAAATAATGTAAGTGGCAATAATGAGCTGCTCCTTAAAATTTATCAGCAATTAAATTCCTTATCGGAGATAATCGATAAACAAGATTCGAAAATTAACATTGTTTTTCAGCGTTTAGGGCTTTCAAATGCCTCAAAATAAGTTGTCATCCAGCCACATTCCCACGAATAGGATTCGTCTCATCTCGATCAACGTCAACTCCATTGTGAGTCTACATCGGCGTGATTGTCTCCTGGAGTTCCTTGTCAAGCAAAAGCCTGACATCATGCTTCTTACTGAAACCCACCTCAATTCATGGCACTCCATGACATTCAAGGATTTTGAGTTCATAAGAAACGATAGGGTAATAGGTAATGGGGGAGGTGGCACCGGGATATTGTTTCGAAGACCCTATTGTTTCCAAAATATTGAAAAAGTCGAATTCAAAAGCTTTGAATCTCTTGAAGTGTCCGTTATCAAAATTGCACTGCCAGGTGGGGATAACCTCTTCGTTATCTCTGCCTATGCAACTGGTGGAACTGTTCTCAAGCTCAAGGAGGAACTCAATTCTTTGTTTGAAATACTCGAATTGAACAGGCTGCATGACTATTATATTCTTGCTGGTGACCTGAACGCCAAGCATACATCATGGCTGAACGCCACCAATAATCAAAGAGGTGTATTCCTGAAATCGTGGATAACAGAGAACCAAATTGAATACAGGTGCAATCTATATGGGTCGGAGTCCCCAACATACCCTAGGACAAATTCATATTTGGACCTCTGCATTGCTGACGCAAGACTCGAATTCAACTTTAATAGTCCTCAACGAAAACTGCAGGTGCTTCCTTATGGTAGCGACCATAACGCAATCGTAATGGAAATCAATCATCAAAGGGATGATTCCTTCCTCATTCCAGTTCAACATGAAAATCATCGGTTTAATTTCAAAAAAACAGACTGGGGAAAGTTTCAAAAGAAGTTTAATCGGCAGTACCAGAAGCAATGTCCCCCTTCTGATATTGGCAACTCTTGCTCAATGGTTCCTAATAACAGGAATCTAACTAACGATGAATTAGATGTCTATTTATCGAAGTTAGAGAAGCTGACGTTGGAAACGATTGAGAAAGTCGTTCCCAAGATTAAACATCGAAACAATATGGAAGGATATGAAACACTAACCTTCGAAAGGTTAAAAATATTGAAAAGCCTTCTTCTCACACGCGTCAACAATATTTATCGACGATTTTTGGACTACAACCATCCCTCGTTGGCTTTGTTGAAATTACACCTGAAGAATATCCGGAACTTAATCCGTTCATACTTGAGGAGTGAGGTCAGCAATCAATGGGCGGAAAAATTGAGGGGTATTAGCCCACAGGACCCAGACGGCGTTTTCGCGAAAGTGAATAGCATATTCCGCAAGAAGTCTCGAGTGAAGGTATCGAATCTTGAAGTCACTAGTGATGAGATAAATCTTCTCGATAGGGCTGGTATCGTAATTGATAGTACCACTCCGGATAGAAATGGAAATAGGATTATATGTGAGGGATTAGATAAACTTGCCCTGATTGGAACACATTTTGAATTGGTTCATCTACCAAACTCAGAGAGAGGGAACGAAATATTTTCAGAGGTCGTTGAAGCAAAAGTTTCCGATTTCAAATCAATCCTGAACGGCCAGTCAATTCTTCATTTCAATGAAACATCTTATTGATTATTTTGTCAGCTATGAGGACTTGTGTTTCATATTTCGCAAGATAAACAACAAGAAATCATGGGGTACTGATGGTATTCCAAATGTAGTTCTCCGACATTTGCCTGGGGTTGCTATTAGGAATTATTGCATATTGTTCAACAACATGTTGAGCAATTCATACTTCCCAAATGAGTCGAAAAAGGCTACAGTATTTCCGATCTTGAAGAAAGGAAAAGAATCTTCATGCCCCAAAAGCTATCGCCCAATCAGCTTGCTGCCTAACATCAGCAAGGTGTTTGAAGTGATACTCAACAGAGCATTAAACGCCCACATTGAGGAATATGAGTTGATGCCGAATTGCCAATTTGGCTTTCGTGCCAGGCATTCGAGCACACATGCAATAACGAAAGTAACCTCAGACATCTGTTGGAAACTAAATGATAGACAATGTGTTGGAGCATGTCTCATTGATATGGAGAAAGCTTTCGATACGGTGTGGTTAGATGGACTAATTTTTAAACTCCTTCAGGACAAGTTCCCCAGACACCTTGTTGTGTGTAATATGTTATACGGGAAATCGTTTGTTGTAACTGATGGAAATCTGACAACAATGCGCGAATTCAAGGTCTTGAATGGTCTACAGCAGGGAACAGTTACTGCACCTCTGCTCTTCTCAATCTTCATTCGCAAGCTATTGAACGGCTTTGATTTTAACGTCTCGCCAACGAGATCATTGGTAGCGTTCGCTGATGATCTGATCATCTATACAGCAGACCGAAAAGCTACAATAGTTCAGAGCAATCTCCAAAAAATGTTCAATGATGTACACTGACAATTTCCGAATGAAAATAAATGCGCAGAAGTGTGTAACAATCTTGCTTCGGACAAAGCTGCAGGGGGTCAGTCAAGACCTGAAACGTAATTGGAAAGATTTCCACATCATGACTGGCGAGGGTAGATTAGAACGAGTTCCACATAAATCCTGTGTTCGATACCTCGGTGTTTATCTCGATCAGTATCTGTATTATACTGAACATGTGAAAATCATGCTCGGTAAGGCACTAAAAGTAGTCATGGCCCTACGAAAACTCTTTCATTCCAAATACATTGATCAAAAGGTCAAAATTATCTGTTACAAGACCCTGGTTAGACCAGTTTTGACATATGGATGTCAGATCTGGTACAACCAGAGTGCTAGTACTATGGACAAATTAAGAGTTTTCGAAAGGAAATGTCTTCGTGCATGTACTGGTTTGTACAGAAAGCCTGAGACGGATTGGAAACATTATATATCGAATAGAAGAATTTATCAAACTGCTGAAGTGACTAGATTCGATATCTTCATATTGAACTTCTTCGGAATCATATCGCAAGATCTGTGACTGTGAGTGAAAACCCATGGATTTCACAGCCGTTCCACCCTACAGACGGGTATATTGCGACTTGCCTCGCTACTGGCTTCGTACCTCCAGAAGCATTCGTGTATTTGGACATGAATCGATATTTTTTTGATTCTGACGGCGCCCCAGTCATATATCACATATATCGACGGGCCACCGACAAGAAGATAAAATATCCTCCGAGTTTGAGTTCACGAGACCAACAATTCCAATGGAGAAACTCATTTGCTAGATTCGTTGAAGCTGATCGAATTGAGACTGCGCAGTCCAGGTATTGGTGGCTGAATGACAATGTCTAAATTATTCGTGTTTATTTCCAGTTTTTTTTAGTATAAGATAATGTTTTTGATTGCATTTTATTAGAATTAAGTTGAAACATATTAGGTGTAGGATCAAAGTTCACTGTTGTGTTAAGATTATAAATAACTTTAGGATAGTGTTGGTTGGTTATTTCTCCTTTTTCCAATTGAATGAAATAATATGTAATAATCTTCTTTGATTTGAATTCGCTATAGTTTTTTTTTTAAATGTGATTAATGATAACGTATAAATTTAGAGAGCCATTTGGGCCATTAAGTTTTTTATTGTTATTGTTTGGAATTTGCTTTATATTCTTTTAAAATTTATAACGATTAGTATTAAATAAAGCGCTTTTGACTTTGACATTGAGACGTGGGTTTTCGAATACGATCCTGAGACGAAGCGGCAGAGTTCGGAGCCCGGATATAGCACCAGCGGACTTCTTTCTGTTCCCCAAGATCAAGAGACACCTTAAGGGGACACGGTTCGGGACTCTGGAAAACGTTCAACGTGCTACAACGAGGGCTCTAGACAGCATCGAGGTTGCCGACTTCCAGGGAGCGTTCGCGGATCGAAAAATCCGGTATCAGCGTGTTATCGACTCCAATGGGGATTACTTTGAAGATATATATGCATATATATATATATATATATATATATATATATATATATATATATATATATATATATATATCTATATATCTATATATGTATATATATATATATATATATATATATAGATATATATATATATATATATATATATATATATATATATATATAGATATATATATATAGATATATATATAGATATATATATATATATATATATATATATATATATAGATATATATATATATATATATATATATATATATATATATATATATATATATATATATATAGAGATATATATATATATATATATATATATATATATATATATATATATATATATAGATATATATATATATATATATATATATATATATGTATATATATATATATATATATATAGATATATATATATATATATATATATATATATATATATATATATATATATATATATGTATATATATATATATATATATTTATATATATATATATATATATATATATATATATATATATATATATATATATATATATATATATATATATATACAGTCTTCCACAAAAGTCAAGGTACAGAGAATCGGTAACTGAAAATTGTATCACTGAATCAATATTTTTATTTGAAACCAAAAGTTATGAAATGGTAATAATACGAGTTCTGTTTAATTTAAGTTTTCATAAATTTAAAGGGATTCGGCAATAATGATCATTGAAGACAATAATTTTTTGTTGGCAATGTCTCTTTTCTACTCCACAAAAGTCTTGGTACAGTTGCAGAAAATGCCCTGTTATTTGTAAAAAGGGGAATCCCCCAAGTTCATATTATCAGAGTGAGTTAACAACCGTAGGCCGCTGTCTTTAATATCGCGTCCGTATTCGTGGTGTATCTTTTATTTAATAATATTTTTAAAAAATTAGTCGAAAGGAGTTGAGTATTAAGGAGCGTGAAATAATTATTAATCTGCATTCAAATCAGAGCAAATCGTAATCTGAAATAGCTGAACTAGTGTTGCGAAGTCGGTCAACCATTCAAAAAGTGATAAATTGATTTAAGAAGGAAAATAGAGTGGAAAATGTGCCCCGAACAGGTCGTCCATCTAAACTAAGTGCAAAGGACAAGAGCAAAATTTCGCGAATGGTAAAACAAGATCCATTTCTAAGCTGTAGAAAAATCTGCGATGTTCTTGGAATTAATGATAAGAAGGAGGTTAGCGCAGAAACTGTGCGTAGAGCTGTCGTAGGAGCTGGATTTTCATCTCGTACGCCTAGAAGAAAACCTCTTGTAAGTTCCATAAACAAACAAAAAAGAATAACATTTGCAAAAGCATATATTGCCAAACCAATAACGTTTTGGGATAATGTTTTATTTTTGGATGAGCCTAAATTTTGTATATTTGGTGTAAATGGGCATAAGAGGGTCTGGCGAAAAGTAGGAGAAGCATTTAATCCCAAGAACACTATTAAAACAGTAAAACATGGAGGCGGTGGTGTTATGGTTTGGGGTTGCATGGCTGCTGCTGGAGTTGGAAATCTGACATTCATCGAAAATACTATGGATCAGAACTCTTATTTAGAGATTCTACGAAACAACATAAACAAAGTGCAGCCAAATTAGGTATGCGAGAAGATTTCTTGTTTCAACAGGACAATGACCCTAAGCACACTGCGCATAAAGTTCGAATGTGGCTATTGGACAATACTCGCATGCTTGCTACACCGCCTCAAAGCCCTGATTTGAACCCTATAGAGCATCTTTGGAATGAGCTTGAGACAAAAATCCGAAAAAGAGTGATATTAAGCAAGGCGCAGCTTAAGGATGCTATATTGGAGGAGTGGGCCAGAATCAGCAGCGAATTTACTAAAAAATTGGTATATTCTATGCCTAAAAGACTGAGGTCAGTAATTCAGATGAAAGGATATCCGACAAAATATTAAGAAAAGTATAATTCAAATAACTATGCAAGACTATAATTACAATTTGTATCATTTTTCTTTAGGTGTACCATGACTTTTGTGGACTTTATTCATTGACTTTCCAACACATCATATGTAATAATATATTAAAACGACAGAATTTTCGTTTTGTTTTACATGAATTTAAAGTGTAATGATTATAGTTGAAGTAATACCAAAAAAATTTTATCACTATAGGTTTTTTAAATAAAAATATCAAACAATTTTCATGATATTTATCACTGTACCTTGACTTTTGTGGAAGACTGTATATAGATATATATAAAGAGATATATATATATATAGATATATATAAAGAGAGATATATATATATATATATATATATATATATATAAATATATATATATATATATACATATAGATATATATATATATATATATATATATATATATATATATATATATACATATATATATATATATGTAGATATATATATAGATATATATATAGATATATATATATATATATATATATATATATATATATATATATATATATATATATAGATTTATATTTAGATATATATACATATATATATATATATATATATATATATATATATATATATAGATCTATATATATATATATATATATATATATATATATATATAGATCTATATATATATATATATATATATATATATATATATATATATATATATATATATATATATATAGATCTATATATATATATATATATATATATATAGATAGATATATATATATATATATATATATATATATATATATATATATATATATATATATATATATATATATATATATACAGAGGTGGCCAGAAGTGATCGGACAATACAAGAAACAAGCAATAAAATACTTTTACGAGCATAAGCTTTGAAATGAAATAAAAATTTTTCCCTTACATAAAAGTTACTTGTATTCTCAATTAATTGCACAAAAATATAAAACAGAAATAAAAAGTTTTTCACAAGAAAATTAACAACTAATTCAAATTCACATTGCATCAAGTGGACAAAAGTAATCGGACGTTCAATTGTAATACTTTTCTTTCTGATGATTCCATTAGAACATAGGCTTTTAATATCTAGTTGCGTATCCTTTTTGTTTTATAACTTCTGTTAACCTATTGGGCATAGACTGTACCAACTTACGGGTAACGTCCGGAGTAATTTTGTCCCATTCTTCTAATAACACCGTCTTCAGTTGACTTTTATTAGTAATGTGATGGTTCCTTATTTTTTTATCCAGATGATCCCAAAGATGTTCGATGGGATTTAGGTCTGGGGATTGCGGTGGTGTTTTTAATTGACCAGGAGTGTTGAAAAGGAGCCACATACGAACATCATGAGCTGTATGCTTTGGGTCATTATCTTGCTGGAACAAATAATGACCATCAAGACCCAATTTTTGTGCACTTTTTTTCAAATTTTCTTTCAAAATCGACAAGTAACCTAGTTTGTCCATAGGTTCGTCAATGAAAACAAGTTCTCCTACACCGTTGGCAGCCATGCAACCCCAGACCATTACACAGCCACCTCCGTGTTTTACTGTATGTTGAATGTTTTTGGGATGAAGCTCACTATTTTGAGTTCTCCACACCAACAACCTGCCGTCGGAGTGGTAGATATTAAACTTACTCTCATCAGAGAATATTATACGAGTCCAAAAGTCGAGCGGCTTGCTTTTAAATTCTTTTGCAAAGCATAATCTTTTCTTCTTATTAACTTTGCTAATTAGTGGTTTCTTTCGAGGTACTCTCGCTTGATAACCAGCACGGCTGAGAGCTCTACGAATAGTCCGGGCACTAACATTGGTACCATTTACATCTGCTAATTGATCCCTAATACTTCTGGACGTTGTAGTCGGATTCTTTTTAACAATTCTTAAGATTTTTCGTGCGTCTGTCTCTGTTAGTTTACATGGTCGACCACTCCTAATTTCGTTTTCCACCTGATTATTTTTTCTGAACCGTTTCACGATATCGAAAACTGTCGAACGACTTCTTCCAATTATTTTTGATATTTCAGAAAAGGATTTATTCTCTTTATACAACTTTATTATAACTTTTCTTTCATGTATACCGGTTTCTTTGCGATTCTTAGCCATGTTTAACTTTCTTCACTTAAAACTGACAAGTAAATGACTGATATCAGAAAAACACATATCAACATATAATTAGGGGAATTCCCTTTTAAACTCGGAAATGAAAAGAAAAGAATTGCTCCAAACTTCAATGACTAATTTCACACTTTTCAAAATGTCCGATTACTTTTGTCCACTTGATGCAATGTGAATTTGAATTAGTTGTTAATTTTCTTGTCAAAATCTTTTTATTTCTGTTTTATTTTTTTGTGCAATTAATTGAGAATACAAGTAACTTTTATATAAGGGAAAAATTTTTATTTCATTTCAAAGCTTATGCTCGTAAAAGTATTTTATTGCTTGTTTCCTGTATTGTCCGATCACTTTTGGCCACCTCTGTATGTATATATATATATATATATATATATATATATATATATATATATATATATAAAAGTATTTTATTGCTTGTTTCTTGTATTATCCGATCACTTTTGGCCACCTCTGTATATATTCACATATATATATATATATATATATATATATATATATATATATATATATATATATATATATATATGTACATATATATATATATATATATATATATATATATATCTATATTCATATATATATATACATATATATACATATATATATATACATCTATATATATATACATATATATATATATATATATATATATATATATATATATATATATATATATATATACATATATATATATATACATACATATATATATATATATATATATATATATATATATATATATATATGTATATATATATATATACTCGTATATATATATATATATATATATATATATATATATATATATATATATATATACATATATATATATATATCTATTTTTATATATATATATATATATATATATATATATATATATATATATATATATATACATATATATATATATCTATTTTTATATATATATATATATATATATATATATATATATATATATATCTATATATATATATCTATATATATATATATATATATATATATATATATATATATATATATATATATATATGATATAACGAAAATCGGGGCTATGCTAGAGGTTACAATTTCGCTCCAATTTTCACAAAATTTTTAGGAAAGGCGTGTTGGGTGAAAACCTCAGTAAAGTTGTTTAACCAGCGAAATCTGTCGAGGGAAAACAAAATAGCGGGTAATTTTAGCCGAAAATTTGTGATTTCTGTGCTGACCAAACAATAGCTCCTATTTGGATGAAATTTTGTACAGAGGTTTATTGAAGTGTGCGATTTCGTAATAAACAAGTTGGGTAAACAGACCTACGCTCATGTCAGAAGGGTTTTGTATTCAATTTACAAAATGCAGTCACCAGATTGAATAAAGTCAAGAAGCATGTCAATGACGATTTTATTGGAGAAAATATGAAATTCGAAGATCATACTATTATTAACAAAGTTGAACGAATTTCGACTTTTGGGGTTTTTGTTATTGTTATACTCATAAATATCTCCCTTGATGATTATTTCAGATGTCCATTCGTGAGGGAGGAAACCACATTTTTCATGTATTTCCCCCCTGTGCCCCACTGAAGCAGAAACTGACAGTTTAAGAACTGTTTTGAAAAGCTCCCATGAAAACTTTCATTTCATACTCATATCGGCTGCGTTTGATGATAAACAATTCTTGACAATCACAAAACCAAGTTAGCCCATCATCACACCACATCATAAATGAAGTATCCCCACTAAACAAAGTAAATCTTCTACGAGGTATTAATCAATGATTAAACAATATCTCGCTCTCCCCAACAACATGAGCAAATCAAAATCGTTCCTGTTATCGAAAAAATACACCACCTTCTGAAATGGATAGCTACAAACCAATTTCTTTGCTTTATGTAACGCTGAAAATAATTAATAATCTCAACCAGAATCAATAAATTCGTTGAAGACTCAAATATCCTAAGCACAAACACTTTTGCGTATAGAAAAGACAAATCCATCAATCTTTGCTTTAATAAAATTCTACACGCTATTAACAAAAGCTAAAAACAAAAATACATGGCTATCGCATTAGACATCTCTAACGCTTATGAAAGTGTGAACATCTCCAAATGCTGAAAGACATTAATTTAAAATATCACTTCACAGCCTGGATCCAAAGCATGCTCAAACGAAGACCAATTAATTTAGGTCAACATACCGAAACAATCACAAATGGACTTCCTTGAGGAGATGTTCTCAGCGCTCTACTCTTCGATACCTACACTAACGCCCTCCACCTCATCGAAGACGAGCATTCTCTACTCTTCCAATTTGCAGACGACTTCCTACTACTATCTACAGGCACTACCTTCAACGATGCCTTCAGCAACCTCCAACAAAAACCAATCAACTAACTGATAGATGCAATAATCTTGATCTAATTTTAATTGCCAATAAATTTACTGTCGTACAGTTCCACTCTAAAAAACCCTTCCCATTAAATATAACTCTGAACAACTCTAAAATAGAATGGGCAAACAACATCACCTTCCTTGGAAGAATCTTCAATAATAAAGGTTTCTCCAAAGATCATGTTGACCAAACGCTATCCAAATTCCCCATGTCAAAATTTCTAATCCGAAAACTTAGCGGTCCCAGATACGGCTTAAACTCAAATAAAGCTATAGTTTTTTACAAGTCAATGAAAAGACCTCTAATTGAAAACAACCTTGCTAACATAACCCATTCCCCCAAGTTAACCTTTTATAAACTAAAATCTTGTCTAGGTATTCCGATTAGTGGACCAAAGATATCAACTTGCCTACCGAATTCAGAGCTAAACTAATAATAAGCAAAGAGATCCTAATAAACGTGCATGATCCCATTTTCAGAATTCTTGTCAATACACAAAATAAAAATTCCAACAACTCGAAAGTCATAAACCAATTCAAACACACCATAGGCGCTATGCAATATTAACTTCAAACTACCTCTCAAATTCGCAAAAATAGACATTAGTGACGTCACCAACTCTTCCAATAATATGCTGGCTTCAACAACAAATAATCACCCAGTATACTGCACGGATGCAACGAAAAATCTCCTGGGCACATGATGCCCAGCTTATGACCTTAAGACCAAAAACATCTTCAAATGGAAATTAGACCATCATACAAGTCCCAACAACGCCGAGTGACAACTATAAATATTAAGACAGCCATACTAGAATTGCCCCCTTTCAATAGCAGATGAAAACGCGACGGATGCAATTATGAATGGTAACAACACTGACTTTTATCGTGAATGGGATGAAATCCTGGACATCATTAAGAAATCTCTGGAAAATGACTGGACCCTTACGTATAACGATGAAGTCACGAATCTATCCTTCTCCCTTTGGGGAGGCAGAGACCTCATTATCTGAACAAACCATGGTTTTATAACATCAATATAAACAGAAACACAACACAACGATTAACAAAATATTGACAAACAGAGCATTCAACGATTACATAATAAGGCGAGCCAAAGTCTATACCACGGACGCTTGCAGATGGTGCAATTATATAGATTACCTTGAACACCACATTTTAAACTGCAGCAAATTTGACCAACAAAGAGATAAATATCCTCCTTATGTGGTAACACATTTTTAATAAACTGTTGTCAAAACTAAAATGGTGCATTCAGGTGTCTCCTACAGCAACTTGGCAAATTTCTTGAAGATATTAAAATAAATTTATAGCACTACTGACAAAACCACACATCTCATCTTTAATTCACTCTAGCAACTACCCTTACTCCGCATCAACCAACAGCACCCAAAATTACCAAACACTCACTTTATGACGAATCGCATAATTATGCGAGAAAACAATCACATCCAAAATAAATAACAAACATAAACAAGTTGGGTAAACAGACCTACGCTCATGTCAGAAGGGTTTTGTATTCAATTTACAAAATGCAGTCACCAGATCGAATCAAATCAAGAAACATGTCAAAGACGATTTTATTGGAGAAAATATGAAATACGAAGATCATACTATTATTAACAAAGTTGAACGAATTTCGACTTCTGAGGTTTTTGGTATTGTTATACTCATAAATATCTCCCTTGATAATTATTTCAGATGTCCATCCGCGAGGGAGGAAACACGTTTTTCATGTATTTCCCCCCTGTGCCCCACTGAAGCAGAAACTGACAGTTTAAGAACTGTTTTGAAAAGCTCCCATGAAAACTTTCATTTCATACTCATATCGGCTGCGTTTGATGAATTTTTTTTTTTCAGGGGCCACTCCCCTGTACTGTTATCATCGATTAATGGCCAATTTTTTCGAATCCTAGAGTTGTTACAAAGCCCTTTTGCTAGGAGCTCTCTCCCACCTCCTTGACTTGTTTCACTTATGAGTAATAATTGTAGGTACTCATCTTCAGTCATTCATTAAATTGAATCAAGTGTTCAAAGCATGCACCTTGAAGGTTGAAGTTGGGAAAAAATAACTCAAAATTATTCAATCTTCGCATTTAAAACAGCCACCATTTTGTTTTACGATTACTGATACCACTAGCTGAACCGATTCTCAAAGATATACATGACACCTATCATTCCTGAAATTTTCATGCAAATCCCAGCAAAACTGTAGTGGCTGAGTCAGTAAAAAGCGCATATTGTTCCATAGCCATATGTTGCCATAGTAATACATGCAGCGCATATTGTTCCATAGTAATACAGGAAAATTCAAACCGCTATAACTTCGCTAAATATAATTCAATCTTTATGAAACTTGCAGGGTAAATCAATCTTATAAATAGTCATCTGCGTAAAGAATTTCATTGAATTTAAGGGTACCGTTAAGATTTTATTCAAGAAAACATAAAATCGATAAATTATACTATTACTAACAAAGTTGAGTGAATTGCGACTTCTAACGTATTTGTTGTTGTTGTACTCATCAAGGCCTACATTCTTGATTTTTTTCAGATTTTTCGGATCACAGGTGTCCAATCGCGAGGGGGGGACACACATTTTTCGTATATTTCCCCTCCCTGTGCGCCCCTCGAAGCAAACTTTGCCAAACTAAGACCTGTTTTGAAAAGTTCTCATCAAGACCTTTCATTTGATACCCATATCGGCTACCTTCAATGAATTTTTTTTTCGGGGGGTTACTCCCCTATATGGGGAGACCCCCCTTAAATACCTTATACAATTTTTTTGTAGTTGAACTTTGAGGAGAGCACCACTTTACTCCTACATACAAAATTTGATGCCTCTTTCTTAAGTAGTTTCCGAGAAAAACTGCTGTGACACACGGACGGACGAACGGACAGACAGACAGACGGACAGACAGGACGCGATTTTAGAAGGGTTTTGTAAAATTATTTTACAAAACCCTAAAAATCCAAAATCGAACAGTTTGAAACAAAATGGCGAGCGCTTAAACTTCGAAAAACGTATAAACAATTCGAATTCGAAACATACCGCAAACCAACGAACACCTTGCGGATAATTCCCTACACTTCGAACCATTGCCAACAGCAAAAATGGGCGACAGTTAGCTCGCTTGTGAATCGAATGCTCACGCTTCCATTGAATAATGAAGGCCTGACAAAAGAAACGTCCCACATTTATAAGCTAGCCGAATGGAATGGATACCCTACGGATGAAGTCACCAAATTGATAGCCAAACGAACGAAGGAGATCTTCAATAGAAAGTTCACAACGCTAACTGCGGAAATCGAGCAACGGAAGAGGTTGGTTGTGTCGTTTGACTCAAGGACGGAAACTTGCTTGGATCAACCAAGGACCCCATACCCAAAATAGAGCGAAGGGGAGTCTACAAGGTATCGTGTACGAAATGTAATGGATGTTATATTGGACAAACGAGGAGATCACTAGGTGTCAGATGGAAAGAACACTTAAGGGAAGCAGTCAACAAAAACAAAAAGCAGGATGCAAAAAACTTCAAATCAAAAGTGGCGGAGCATATAGTCCTTGAAAAACATGACATCACTGCGGACAACGTAAGCATGCTGAAAACGGTTACAAGCGGGTGGAAGCTTGATGTAGCAGAAAGTTTGGAGGTATTCAGTCGGAAGACGCAGAACATTTGGAACGACGACCCAGGTAACGGATACAGCTGGCTATTCAAGCTTACAAAATAATGTAGTTAAGTAGTAATTAAGGAAAAACAAATTTTTGAATGGTAAAAGGATCAGGTAATTAGAGATTAAGTAAAAGTACTTTGAGGGATTAGATGTAATTAGAGATTCATTTTAATAGTTTAAAGAGTTTTGTTTAAAAATTAGGACACTTATAGTTTAACGAATAGTAGTACTGAGGAAGTTCTCAAGTAGAGAGCGAAACAATTGTATACCAAATTTAAAATAAAAATAGTAGAATTATAGAATTAAAGGGTATATACTTTCTTTCATTTTTTTATCGTATGAACATTGGTTGTTGCAGTTGCGACCAAATTTTTCAACCGATGTTAATGAAATTTGGTGTTTTAGTTAAGGCTATAAGTGCCTATATAACTATGTAAAAAAACTAGAGATTAGGTCTCTAAAAACAAAATGGCGGCTAGCTGAAGCTCGAAATTTCAAAGGCTTCTGAAAGGCCCAATTTTGATTCAATGTAAATGTAAATGTATGCTTTTTTGGTGCGCATACATGCGCAAGTTTCAAAATGGCGGCGATTCAAATATGCGATTTTTTCAGATATTTGTGGCCCTCTAGTGGCCACATTTTCTAACGAATTTTGATGAAACTTGAGATTGCGGATAACATTACTTAGTTCTTGTACTAAACAAATAATTATCCGAATCGGATGAAAAATAAAAAAGTCGAAAATCTAAAACCTAATATTTTCAGCTGCAGTTTCACTAAAGCCCTGTCTAGAGGGAAACTACGATTTGAATGAGATTTGGCAGATTAACTGATGAGACTCTGAGATAGAAATATTTTTAAAAATCCAAAGCTAAATGACGGCCGCCAAAGTTCAGACGGTAAGCGCAATTCGCTATTTTAGTAGCAGCTGAAGTAATGAATATTTTTCGTGGAAACGTTTCAAGTATTTGTACAACAGAACATTTTAGGGGATTGTAAAATATTTTTACAATACCCTTTTAAAGTCACGATCTGTGTTTTCGTCCGTCTGTCTATCCGTTCCTGCGTCACAGTATGTTTTCTGGCAAACCCCACAAGCTAGAGTGATGAAATTTTCTACGTCGGTCAAAAGTGGTGACCTCTCAAACGTTTGCAAGAAAATTCCATCAGACTAATAATACCAGCACATATGACATTTTTTTGGCTTTATTTTTGTAGTAAACAATTTGCAAACGCTACATTCTCATAAAGTTTATCGCCAAGAATATGATGAACCTCATCATATGATGAACAAAATGTTGACCCCAATTTCCAAATTAACTTCGAGCCTATGCGAGTTGTTGCAACAGCAGAAGCAAAAGCTCGTGGCTTCATGAATTTGATCTTTCGCCGTCTCCTGTATGTACCTCTATGATCTCATTCATCAATGCCAGGCGCCATAATTATTTTTTTCAATCCATTGATTACATTTAAGATTTCCCTTATATTTGTTTTATGAATGTGAAGGATGAAATTTATTGAGTCTGCTGCTTCACGTGGGTACGATGTATTACAGGGCCCATCAAGATTCATTTGAAAGTTTTGTGATATAGCCCTTAGTGGAGTTATCCTTTACCTCATTTATTATTTTCCATATTTCATGCCAATTTCAGCCGCTGTTTCCATTCTTTTTGAGAAATTTGAATTGAGAAATATATTCACCAGTCGTTCCGACTGCATATATGCATTCATCTTTTTCTTCGTAGCACGACAGCCCCTCTTGGGCTTTCGCCAGTATTTTTAATTGATATTGACTGGCCTGTTGTAAAAGGTCCTTAAGAGCGTCAGGGTAATTGATTGATCTGACATTCCAGGATCCAATGCCATAGTCCCTTTTTTCGTTTGCATATATACATACTTGAGGGTTTCCATTGTTCTTCTTTCTATGTATGCCTTCCTTTTTTTTAATACTTGGCTCAATTACTTTTTTCGTTATCCAAGTACGTTGTCGACATCTGATTTTTTCCTCAATATGAAAGTTTTGCTCAGCAACTATGATGATATTTTTAAGTGCAATAAGGTTGTCTGGTTTCCGCTTCTTCAGTAATTCGTTTGGTCTTAAATAATAATTTTCAAAACCCGATGATCAAGCTCCGGCCAGTCCTCAAACCTGTGTGTCATGTTTTCAGCCACTTTTCTATCATTGGTTATTATAAGACAGGTACTTTAAACTAGGTGAGTAATTTTGTTGTTGTTTATGATAATCACTCCATTCGTTTCTAGGAAATCCTTGATTCTGGTGATTCTGTTATTACATCAACTACGGTGGTTAAATTTTTTTTCAGTTCAGTATAATGTATTATACTGTGCAAAAGTCTTGCGCATTAATGCGATTGGGGTTGTAATACGTCCCTAAATTCATATTCTTATCTGCACCGCGTACTTCAATTATTATAACGTTATATTCATCGGGCGTCACTGTTTTGGTGATGAAATTGATTGTATTTTTTACATATATTGCTGTGCCTCCACCACTTCCAGGCCTACAGGAGAATTATATCCTTCAATATTATAAAATCGTTCTTCTGGGTAAATCCATATTTCAATGAGAATAATCAAATTTACGTCAGGATTTTGCTGCAGGTAAATCTGAATATCATTTAGCTTGTGTCTTATGCTTTTTATACTAGCGTGTAAGAGTGTCAGGTTTGTTCCACTTCAGAATGATCAGCATTGTTATTGTTTCCAATACAGTTGCAGCACTTCTCAAGCGTGCTTTTGCAGTCCTTTAGGTCATGCTTTCCTCCACATTTCACACAGATTTGTTTCGTTTCACGTGTTGTGGTTGTTACGTTATAGTGTTCCTTCACAAAATATGATCCAAAATCTATATTAACGTATCTATTTACAAGCCTCTTATACATGCTTCCATTTGCCTGGATGATGTGCAACCACTTTTCATTTTTTGTCCGCCTAGCATATACGAGTTCCGTTTGATCCCGCTCCCCTGTTCTGGCATTTAATGATTGGATTTCATTCCTTAATTCCTCATTTGTATATTGGTATCCTAGGCCATTGGTGACAAGTTTAGGTTATCGCAATTTAGTCTCAGTGATATTACACTCATCCTTTATTGCATCCGTTGCTAAATTAAGGAGCGATATTGCCACACTATTGAGAACAGGCCGCATTAGTTGAAGAGGAATTTTACATTTTGATGGCCTGATCATCGAATTATAATCGATCAGCGTTTTTTCTGAGGACGAGTGATTTTTAGGCTTAATTAAAATCCCTTTTTCTGACGTTGTATTTGTCCAATGTTCCTTTGGAGGAGAATTAGAATTTTTAATAATTTCAGCATATGAAGGATTGCCCGCAGACGTAGATTTATCCGCTAAAACTTTACATTTTTCTTCAAATCTGCAATCTGAGTTTGCAATTTATTCATTTGTTGGAAGATTTCGTCTTCTTTTGATTTTTGGTGTTGAGCTCCGCATGCAGCACACATCCAAATCACATCATCAGATCTATCCATTATTTTCCGGTATCTCTCTTCCGACATGTTGATGGAGTTCAAGTGAAACCGCTTGTGGCAGATGCCACCACATCCCATTGCTGCATGACTTACCTCCACGGGTTTTCTGCATTTCCCGATTTTATTTTGGGCTGGTTGAGTAGCCATTATATTTTCCATTATTGTTTTTTTAACTACCCGTCTATTATGTTATTCTGTTTAGTTTTTATAAATTTTATAAATTAAATAAATTTCCCGTGTTCATATAGAGGCGAAATTCGGTGAACTTTGCTAATAATAGTAGTATATGTAAATTTAAAATTTTTTCGCATTCAAATGTGTTAGTATCATTAAATTGGATGAAACCAGATATTTAAGTAGTCCTTTAAGTCCTTATATTCTATGTTTCAATAAAATTTATAGAAACTATAGCCGGTTTTTCTACATTCAGTTGTTCGATAATTCATGTCGGTTTTTTTTTTGTCGTAGATGACGTGAACTGCATATTTCATGCAGTCGTGATTGCCAGGTTTATATTATATTATACTTTTTTAAAGATTCGACTTTAGACTATCTTACTTCAAAAACTCAGCGTCATTAGCAAACAACAATTTGGTTAAAAATAAACTTGAAATTGGACAACAAAAGAGAGCATTATCGGCATATTTTACGAAAGGGCAAAAATGTGGTGCAACCTCGAAAAAAATTGTGTGAAGTTTATGGTGAAGACTGCCTTACTGAACACCAGTGTCCGCGTTGGTTTGCTCGCTTTTGTTCAGGAAGTTTTAATGTGCAAGATGCACCACATACTGGTCGTCCAACTACTACTCATCATCATCATCGATGACGCAGCAGCCCAACCCGGGCCTTGGCCGCCAGGATTAATTTCCTCCAATCATCACGGTTCGCGAACTTGTCCTCCAGTTGTTCACTCCCAACAAGGATCTGGTGTTAGCGTCTTTTGTGTCTTCCCATCGAGTCCTCGGTCTTACCGCTGGACGTCTACCCTGTGCTCTACCCGTCAATATTCGTTTCGGTAGCCGGTTTTCTTCCATTATTTCTACATGGCCCGCCCATTGCAATTGACGTAACTTTACGCAAGAGGAAACAGATGGACCGTCAAGCAGTTTATACAACTCATCGTTGTAACGTAGTCTCCACTCTGTTCCTTGTTTCACTGGGCCGGAAATTTTCCGGAGCACTTTACGTTTAAATATGTCCGCTGCCTTTTCGGACTCGCTCGCCAGAGTCCATGTTTCACTTCCATATAACAGCATAGGTTTTACCAGTGTTTTGTAAATGCAAAGCTTATTTAGCCTGCCCAATACTCTGGAGCTTAGAAAGGGAAGAACAGAGTGATATGCTTTATTTGCGGCTTTTATGCGGCGTCCAATCGCCTCCTTTTCGGCGCCTCTTCTATTCAAGTTGGCTCCAAGATATATAAAATTATCCACTTTAAAACTTGTAGTCACCTCCGGTCAGGTTTTCTTCCTCGTTTGAGTCATGAATTTAGTTTTAGTTTCATTAACTCGTAGGACCATTCGGGTTGCTTCAGATTCCAGACTCAGAAATGTTCCTTTGGCATCTAAGATTGAATGTGCCATTATATTGACGTCATCAACATATGCTACCAATTGTGTGTAATGACTTATAACACGTTTCGAACGTTCGAGATTTCCCGAAGGAATTCTAAAATAACCTCTCATCGGTTCTAGACGTGAAGCCTTGGAACATGACACACTACTCGAATGCAAACCCGAAAAAAATCTACTCTAATAAAAACACGCAAACACAAACTATGGCACCGCTTACCGAGCGCAACGCGAAACCGACCATTCGCGGATTACTGGAGCCCTACCCTCTCGACGACATACTCACCTCTCGCTGGCATTATCCTGCTAGAAGAGAACGGGTTTGTTGGAAAGGAAAGACAATTAGCAGTTCAGCAATTCATATTTTTATTACTTAAAGACCAACGAACTATTTCTGAATTTGAACTAAGAAATCTACTATAACTTTTCAATATCCTTTACTTACAATAGTATACTTATTCGTTTATCGAATCGAACGTTGTGTAATCTTATAATTTCAATAAAACTTTCAATATTTAACAAAAGCAGATATATACAGCATTTGAGTTTAGCGCTTAGCAAGACTATTATTTATTTCGTAAAATATATTCGTAAACGCGATTGAATAAAAACTCGAAAATATTCAAAAAAATTATTTCAATCATGTGAAAATAAGAAGATTAAAAGATAATTTACAACAATTATAGATAGGATTCTATATTTACGATAACTTCGTTGCAATCCGTAGTTCGAGAACAATATTTAAAACACACAATTGAGTTTGACTTAAATTCAAACCTCATAAAGTATTATTTGACACAATCCATTCTTAAAAATTTGCTACTACTCGTCTATGTGTTTAATATATTGTATTTATAAAATTGATTTTCAAACATTATGGCACCAGTTTGGCATTGGCCCTGTTTTCATTTGAACATTTTTGGGATTAATTAATTTTTCGTATTTCACACGTTAGTTTTTTATATTTTTACAAAATATCCTTCTAGAAGGATTCTGCGGTTTTAAATTTTTTATAAATATTGTATTATATTTTAGCTTGGCTGTAAAATAATTTTGTACATTATTTTTCTAGCATTAAATATGTTTCACAGAAATATATTTCAAAATTTACATATGACTTTTCCTTAACGTATTGGTGGTGATCGATCGTTTCGTAGTTAGTAAAATATGTATAATTATTTTATGGGTATGTAATAATAAATTTAATTGTATATTTAACTTATGCCTATAATTTAGTTGTCAGTATTTAAGAAGTAATCTTCCCCAAACATTGTATTAGTTTCAATATACCTCTATGCATTAAGTATTGTTGTCAATTAAAAATTCAACCAGTACACTAAAAGATTATTGTGATAATCCGTTGAATCAGCTAAACTAGAAGAACTCAGATTGAATATCATTTAAGGAATTTCGTATAAAAAGCCTTTTCATTTTATTTCCTCCATGTAAAAAGTTTTATATCAAAACTCTAATGATTCAAGCATTGAAATTAGTACAGTATTTGTAACTACCATTAAAGTTATTTTTCAAATCAAATTTTCAAAGATAGTATTGAATATAAAACTTATTTACTTGCTCTTCTTTGCCTTTTAGATAAATCTCAACACACTGTTTCATAATGTTTCTCATGTGTTTTTTTTTATTTTAAGAACTAGATCGGTTTACTTGCCGGTTGAGCATATTCTATTTAGCGCCCAAACCACATATATAAGGGATTTCCCCATTCCCATTGTTGAAGTTAATCATTGAAAAGATGTCTTCTCCCTCTATTTTCTGCAAATAATCTCCCGTGAAAGTTTTTTTCCTGGCGAT
>OZ017738.1:289613937-289626437 GCA_963969285.1 Odontomyia ornata
TTGCGTCACATGCGCTCATTAGCCGGCACACGTGTTAGCGACGACGTTCAACGAATCAAATGGCTGGATTTACATCCGCAACACACTAAACGCATGTTGTTGCTTATAAAAGGGTAAACGCTTGAAGAGCTCGCAGCAGTCGCCGATGAGGCACACGATTTCGGACCGTCAGTCTTAGTCACGTCACATCAGACAGAGCGAAACTACACAGCGTTCACACCGTCTACGGAAGCGATCGACCACATCACGCAAGAGCTTGCCGCTTTACGCCTGGCGATCTTTCAGCTGTCAAACCTGACACGCGATGCGTTGCAACGTTCGCAACACAACCCTGATCAGCACCGACGCTCTCCATCACGCAACAACCAGCATCCACGCAGCCGTTCAATCACACCCGGAGCAACTTCTCGTTCCAAATATTGTTGGTTCCATCAAAAATACGGAGCCCTCGCCGCGAACTGCAGGCAACCGTGCACGTTCGTCTCAGGAACATCGACAACCCCGACGGGAAGCTAAACCTGCCGGCGGCCTATGCGGCAGCTGCCACCGGCGCATCGTATGAATGCCGCCTATACATAAAAGATGGAAATATAGCGACCCGAGGCCTCGTCGACTCAGGATCGGTTGTTTCCTTCATACCAAAACGTATCATTTCGAAGCCACTATTTAAACAACCGCTTACATTACGAGCAGCGAATGGCACACCAATCACCACATACGGAACACAAGAACTTACTTTAAATCTCGGCCTACGTCGGCCCTTCAGATGGAAGTTTGTGATAGCTGACGTGCAAATGGCTATACTTGGCGCAGATGCCCTCAAACACCATGAACTGCTCATCGACTTGCATGGACAGCGATTACTCGACGGAGTTACAAGTCTATCTACACCATGCATTATTGGACCAGAACCAAACGTACACGCTGTCAACATAATATTACAATGTTCCTTGCCGGAAGGCACTATCGGTAAGAGTTACAAGCAACTCATCAGCAAATTTGCGTGTACATCTGCAGCTTCCGGTAAATGGCTACAATCTCAAATTTACCGATTAACCACCATATTACAACAAAAGGCCCACCTGTGTTCTCTCGACCACGCCGTCTCGTAGGCGATCGACTTGCACCCGCAAAATAAGAATTCGACACATTAGCCGAACGAGGTGTTGTTCGCCCATCCTCCAGCCAATGGGCCAGCCCATTACACATGGTTCCGAAACCGAACGGTGGATGGCGTGCGACAGGAGACTATCGCCAATTAAATCTCATCACACGTACAGACCGATACCCACTTCCAATAATAGAGGATCTTCAAGAGGGCGAAGGCAAAGTGTTTTCCGTGAAAGACCTGCAAAAGGCGTTTTACCAGATCCCAGTCGCTCCACCTGACGTACCCAAAACTGCAGTGACAACACCCTTTGGGTTGTATGAATTCGTTGGCATGCCAATGGGACTCCGAAACGCAGCACAAACAATGCAACGAGTCATGAACCATATCCTCAGGAAACTAGCTTTCGCTCAAAGCTATCAGGACGATATCCTCATATTTTCCACGGACCACGAGCAGCACCAGAATCATCTTCAACAGCTATTCAAGGCCTTGCAAGAAGCCAATTTACAGATAAACTGGAGCAAATGCCAGATCGGACTAACCGAAACCACATTCGCAGGCTATCAAGTTTCTGAAACAGGTTTTCGTCCACGGACTAACCGAAATCACATTCGCAGGCTATCAAGTTTCTGAAACAGGTTTTCGTCCACGGACTAACCGAAATCACATTCGCAGGCTATCAAGTTTCTGAAACAGGTTTTCTTCCACCAAAACCAAAAACAGAAGCAATTATCGAGTTTCCACGACCAGAACAGTCCACTCAACTCAGGCGCTTCATAGGAATGTTAAACTATTATAGGCGCTGTATTCCACACGCAGCCAATATTCAAGCACCTTTGAACGACATGTTAAAGGGTCTAACGAAAAAGAAAGCCAAGCTGTCATGGTCGACTGAATCAGAAGCCGCATTCGAATTGTGCAAACAAAGCGTAGCTTCAGCTACAACAACGACTTTCCTATCGCAAAAGCAACCATTGCTTTTAAACACGGATGCCAAATGTAACAATCGGGGCCTCATTAGATCAGCAGCACCCTAATAGAGCCTGGATTCCATTAGGATTTTTCGCGAGAAAATTGTCGGAAACCGAGAAGCGTTATTCTACTTACGATCGAGAGCTTCTTGCAGTCTTTGCAGCTGTAAAACACTTTCAGCGCATCCTGGAAGGCAGAAAGTTTACTATATGCTCCGACCACCGACCTCTCTCATTCGCTCTCTCCCAACGTTCCGACAAAGCATCACCTCGGCAATGCAGACAACTCGATTTCATAGCCTAATTTGATGCCCAAATTACATACAAACCCGGAGATGACAATGTCGTCGCAGACGCTCTATCACAAGTTGAAACAATTGATGTACCTTCAACCATCAACATCGAGGTCATCAGCCAAGCACAACTTTCTGACGAACAATTGCCGTTCCTAATGAACAACCCCCGCTTCAAACTACGCCGTTTAGATGTCGAGGGACAATCGATAGTTTTCCACGAGAAGGACGACAGCATTAAACCGTATCTGCCCGTCATTCTTCGCCGCCAAGCTTTCAACGCTGTCCACGAACTATCACACTCAGGAGGAAGAGCCACAGCCAAGCGCTTGGAAACGAAGTATTTTTGGCCGGGTCTCCGGAAAGATATCCTTCGATGGGCAAAACAATGCGTACCTTGCCAGCGCTCAAAAGTACATCGCCACAACCGCGCAGAGCTCGGAGATTTTAAACTGCCAGACAGCCGTTTCGATCATATCCACATCGATCTGATAAAGCTGCCACTATGTCAAGGTTATGAGAACTGTTTGACAATCATCGACCGATACACCCGCTGGCTGCAAGCCATCCCAGTTATTGACACCAAAGCCTATACAGTTGCGCGTGCTCTCTTTGATCAATGGATAGCTATTTTCGGAACACCTCTAACACTTTCTTCGGATCAAGGACCGCAATTCGAAGCCGACTTAATGCAACAATGCAGTCGCCTCTTTGGTACATAACATATCCACACGACGCCCTACCACCCCCAGGCAAATGGCAATGGTAGAGCGTATGCACAGAACGCTCAAAGCAGCCCTCAAATGCACACCCGAAACGCCATGGATTCATGCTCTCCCAGCAGTCCTATTAGACATGCGAACAACGTTCAAGGAGGATCTACAAGCTTCACCAGCCGAAATGCTTTTTGGAACTTCTCTTCGAATTCCTGGTAGATTTCTCGACACAAACAAAACGATTTCAACCAGCCCGCAAGATTTCGTCGCAGAACTCCGACGACCCCTCAGAGCCATTCGTCCTGTACCTGGAGCCAGACATGTGAATCACCGCCCGTTCGTTTTCAAGGACCTACGCACTTGCGAATACGTTTTTCGCCGTGTCGATGCAGTCCGAAACTATTGGAGCCACCGAATACCGGACCCCATCGCGTCATAAAAAGGTTAGACGACAGGAATTTCATAATAGACGTCAACGGAGCCATCAAGACAATCTCCACAAATCAGCTGATCCCAGCATATCTCTCTCCAGAAGACAAACGCTCACAACAACACGAACGAAATCAACCGCATTTGCCACGAGCACCGGCAACCCAAACGCAAATGATACCACTAACTCCGCCACAAGAGGAAATGCCTTTCGCATCCAACGAAAATCAGGCAGCTGTCAAATCGAAGCATGTAACATTTTCATTCCCTTCGCAGAGCACGAAGGTCATTGGAGAGGGGGTAGCTGTGGCGTCTCTACCGCGTCATCCAAAAATGACGAGAAAACCGCGCAAACAAACACGTCCCAAGAGAGATCTTTTCAATCGGGAGATCGCAAAACATCGAAAAAGGAAAAAAGGAAGTTTCATTCTATACAGTCCTGTCCGAGACAACAACAACGCTTCGACTGACGACGCCATTAAGCAGCAGAGCATTACTTTACATACGCGATCATTCCGATGCGTTGTTATCCGTGAATAAAGACATTACGTTGTATTTAGCCGTGATTTTATATTTTAATGTAACGCCGGGCGCCCAATAAGGATTCTGACTCCACGCGCCTCAAGTTCGTATATATATATATATATATATATATATATATATATATATATATATATATATATATATATATATATATATATATATATATATATGCATGTTTGCACATATATATATATATATATATATATATATATATATATATATATATATATATATATATGCATGTTTGCACATATCTATATATATATATATATATATATATATATATATATATATATATATATATATGCATGTTTGCACATATCTATATATATATATATATATATATATATATATATATATATATATATATATATATATATATATGCATGTTTGCACATATCTATATATATATATATATATATATATATATATATATATATATATATATATATATATATGCATGTTTGCACATATCTATATATATATATATATATATATATATATATATATATATATATATATATATATATATATATATATATATATATATATATATATATATATACAGAGGTGGCCAAAAGTGATCGGACAATACAAGAAACAAGCAATAAAATACTTTTACGAGCATAAGCTTTGAAATGAAATAAAAATTTTTCCCTTATATAAAAGTTACTTGTACTCTCAATTAATTGCACAAAAAAATAAAACAGAAATAAAAAGATTTTCACAAGAAAATTAACAACTAATTCAAATTCACATTGCATCAAGTGGACAAAAGTAATCGGACATTTTGAAAAGTGTGAAATTAGTCATTGAAGTTTGAAGCAATTCTTTTCTTTTCATTTCCGAGTTTAAAAGGGAATTCCCCTAATTATATGTTGATATGTGTTTTTCTGATATCAGTCATTTACTTGTCAGTTTTAAGTGAAGAAAGTTAAACATGGCTAAGAATCGCAAAGAAACCGGTATACATGAAAGAAAAGTTATAATAAAGTTGTATAAAGAGAATAAATCCTTTTCTGAAATATCAAAAATAATTGGAAGAAGTCGTTCGACAGTTTTCGATATCGTGAAACGGTTCAGAAAAAATAATCAGGTGGAAAACGAAATTAGGAGTGGTCGACCATGTAAACTAACAGAGACAGACGCACGAAAAATCTTAAGAATTGTTAAAAAGAATCGGACTACAACGTCCAGAAGTATTAGGGATCAATTAGCAGATGTAAATGGTACCAATGTTAGTGCCCGGACTATTCGTAGAGCTCTCAGCCGTGCTGGTTATCAAGCGAGAGTACCTCGAAAGAAACCACTAATTAGCAAAGTTAATAAGATAAAAAGATTATGCTTTGCAAAAGAATTTAAAAGCATGCCGCTCGACTTTTGGACTCGTATAATATTCTCTGATGAGAATAAGTTTAATATCTACCACTCCGACGGCAGGTTGTTGGTGTGGAGAACTCAAAATAGTGAGCTTCATCCCAAAAACATTCAACATACAGTAAAACACGGAGGTGGCTGTGTAATGGTCTGGGGTTGCATGGCTACCAACGGTGTAGGAGAACTTGTTTTCATTGACAAACCTATGGACAAACTAGGTTACTTGTCGATTTTGAAAGAAAATTTGAAAAAAAGTGCACAAAAATTGGGTCTTGATGGTCATTATTTGTTCCAGCAAGATAATGACCCAAAGCATACAGCTCATGATGTTCGTATGTGGCTCCTTTTCAACACTCCTGGTCAATTAAAAACACCACCGCAATCCCCAGACCTAAATCCCATCGAACATCTTTGGGATCATCTGGATAAAAAAATAAGGAACCATCACATTACTAATAAAAGTCAACTGAAGACGGTGTTATTAGAAGAATGGGACAACATTATTCCGGACGTTACCCGTAAGTTGGTACAGTCTATGCCCAATAGGTTAACAGAAGTTATAAAACAAAAAGGATACGCAACTAGATATTAAAAGCCTATGTTCTAATGGAATCATCAGAAAGAAAAGTATTACAATTGAACGTCCGATTACTTTTGTCCACTTGATGCAATGTGAATTTGAATTAGTTGTTAATTTTCTTGTGAAATTCTTTTTATTACTGTTGTATTTTTTTGTGCAATTAATTGAGAATACAAGTAACTTTTATATAAGGGAAAAATTTTTATTTCATTTCAAAGCTTATGCTCGTAAAAGTATTTTATTGCTTGTTTCTTGTATTGTCCGATCACTTTTGGCCACCTCTGTATATATATATATATATATATATATATATATATATATATATATATATATATATATATATATATATATATATATATATATATATATATATATATATATATGTATATATATATATATATATATATATATATACATATATATATATATATATATATATATATATATATATATATATATATATATATATATATGTGTGTGTGTGTGTGTGTGTGACATGTAAATTTGACATACTCGTAGATGTCACTGACAGTACTACCAATCTAAAAAAAAAATTCTCCAAATCCTTCGACGCGTGCAATTTAAATTCAAATGTCACCTTATTTTTTGGTCACATTTATATGTCTGTATGTATATATAGTCTTGGCCATAATTATTCGCCACTAATAGAAAATCTCAATACGAGTAACTTTAAATATTTTCATATTCGAATTCAATCGAAAATACTGATTTCTTTAAATAATAGTCTTTTGTAATTAATTAATATTTTGTAGAAAACCCCTTTGCTGTAAGGGCAGCAGTCATTTTTTTTTTTTTTGGTAAACCTGACACTAAGCGTCGACATTCTTGTGGAGTAATGGAATTATGATATTTTTCAGTAATTCCTTTGAAATGATAGAGTGCTCCTTTATTTGGCGCTTCAATATTGGCCAAATATGTTCAATTTGGCTCAGATCCGATGACTGAGGAGGCCATTCCAGGAGCTGAACACCATTGCTGAGAACCACTTCATTACCACTTGTGACTTGTGACACGGTGCGTTGTCTTGCTGGAAATGGGCCTCATCCATGTTACTGTCACTAAACATTTTATCAAAAGAAGGTTGAGACAACGCGTCTTCAGTACTTGGGTTTTTTTTATAATCCATCCGGCGCTCACATATGTACCACGATTTCACCCACTCCCAACCCCATACCATTATACTACCTCCTCTGTGTTTAACCGCTGAAATAGCACAGTCTGGCATATATTCCTTGACCACTCTGCGCAAGATATAGGTGGTACCCGCCGTACTAAACACCTTAAATTATGTATCACAAAAAGAATTAAGCTTTTAAAAAACTAATAATTTATTTGTTCGGTGTTATTATAGTAATGTGTGTGAGTTAACTAAGATTAATAATATGGATCTACCTCGAAGTTAGATTCATTTATTACACCTATCTTCCTCAATGAAATTTTTACCTTCCTTACGCCACTGCAAACGCTTCTTTCTATTCTTCTCTGAAAGCCAATGTTTCTTTCTCGCTTTGCAGCCATTAAGCCCGGCACTTAGATGCTTCCTCCTTACTGTTCCAGCTAAAGCTTTTTTCTCAGTATGTTTGTTTCATCAGTAAAAAATGAGTTTCGAACAAAGAGCTAATATCAAATTTTGTTTTAAAATCGATAAAACGTTTACAGAAACATTTTAATTGATGAAAAAAGTTTATGGCGATGATTGTCTATCTCGTGCCAGAGTTCATGAGTGGTCTACACGTTTCAGAGATGGTCGTGAGGACATAGATGTTAATGAACATTCGGGCCGCCTAAAACCAATGATCACCGAAAACTCCATCGAAATTATTCGTAAATCTATCAAAAATGAGCCGAAATCATCGTTCAAAGTCATGGAATCGTAGTTGAAACACGATTTATCGCGTTTTAACCGATCATTTGGGCTTCCGAAAGGTCTTTGTACGTTTTGTTCCGCACAAGTTAACTGATGACCAAAAATTGCTCAGAATAACATTTGAAAGACATCATTAAAGAGACGCAAAAAGACGACAACTTCCTTTACAACATTGTAACTGGTGATGAATCAAGCGTCAAAGTGCCGAATAGAAGGCCCCGGACGAGCCACCATTCAAAAAATCGCGTTTGGAGAAGTCAAAAATCAAGTCGATGCTCATTTATTTTAACGATTCCAAGGGAATTGTCCACAAGGAATTTGCGCCAACGGGCCAAACCGTCAATGCAATTTTCTATCTTGGCGTTTTGAAGCGTTTGTTGCATCGCATTCGTCGAATTCGGCCTAATTACCGCGAAGGAGGAAGCTGGCGCTTATTGCATGATAATGCACCATCTCATCGATCCACTCTTGTCACTGATTTTTTGATTAGAAATCGCATTTTAACTATCAATCACTCACCGTATTCGCTGGATATGGCTCCCTGTGACTTCTACATATTCGGAAAATTGCATTTGGCCATGAGGGCAGCCAAAAGGCTTGTACCGACGTCTTGAAGGACATTCCGGTCAATGACCTGAAACACTCTTTCGAAAAGCTTTTGCATCGCGCAAAGCAGTGACTTTTTTGAATAAATAAACTCGAATTATCAGAAAAAAACTCCTGTCATTTCTAATTTAATTCAGTCTCGTTCATTTTGGAACAAACCTTGTATATGCACGGTATACTATATTTGCGATCTGTATTCTATTAAGCCCTTTCCCAAAAAATAATTGTATTTTTAAACGTTCAGTCAAACATAATGTACTGTACCAAATAATGCTTTCCTTTGGCATCCCAGCCAAATTAGTCCGTCTTACCAAAATGACAATGACGTCGAAGACTTCCCAAATCCGCATCAGTAACCAACTCGCCTTTGACACAAATATCGGACTAAAGCAGGGAGATAGGCTGGCCCCGTTGCTATTCAATTTGGCTCTGGAATACGCTATAAGACATCTACCTGTCGATATGATGTACATAACTATCCAAGTCAAACCCAGTAGTAGCCTATGTGGACAACATAACATTTTGTCACGGTCATTAACAACTGCCAACTCAACAATAAAACAAAGCACATGACGAAGTCAAGGAAAATACCTTAAATCCACAAAATATACTTGATGATGGTAGTATCGAAAATGTGGGCGAATTTGATATTTACGCGTTGGTGGAAGAGACGAAATACGCCGAAGAATACATATTACAAATAAAATAATTTATTCAGTTTTGACGATCTTGAAAACCAGCTGCATACACAGGAAAACAAAGCTCCAAGCATACAAGTCTGTGATAAGACCTGTGCTATACTATGGGTGTGAAACGTCGACCCTAACCCAAGCAACCGCAAACATATTGAAGCCTTCGAGCGTTGGGTCTTAAGGCGAATAATCGGAGCGAAGTTAGACGGCGATCACTGGCGAATTCGATAGAACCATGAGCTGCGTGAAATTTTGGACGAGCTGGAGTTCTCAGGGATTGTAAAACAACAGAAGCTGCAATGGGCTGGCCACGTGAATCGTATTGTCGAACAACGGATACCCAAAAAGGTATTCGTCGGGAAAACTGAAGGGCGGAGACCAGCGGGGAAACCAAGGAAACGCTAGTCTGACTTCGTCGAAGAAGACAGTTCATCGCTGCTTCGATTTTGAAATTGGAGGCTGCGTGCAATGGACCGAGACTGATGGAAGCGCTGTTTGCTGGAAGCGAAGGCCCGAAGAGGAGCTGTAGTGCTACGAAGAAGAAGTCAAACATAATTAGCACGTATGTGGCATTTTTGCAGAAATGTGATTTTATTCTTTAGGAAAATCAACTGGAAGTCGGAGATAATTGTGCAACCTGCTCTTTTCGAACGTCTATAGTGTACTAAATACTACCAGTCAAATTCAGTGCACCACAAAAAATGTTACTCGTACTCGTACTTGCGTGTGTTTAAGATGTGATGGTTTCTTTCTGTTATTGATTTTACCGTGCTGACACATGAGAATATAGCAAATATTTGCTTGTAGGTTAAGGACAAATTTCCAAGAATAATGCGGGTGGCAAATATTTTGGCCAAGACTGTGTACGTATGTACTCGTATATAAATATATATATATATATATATATATATATATATATATATATATATATATATATATATATATATATATATATATATATATATATATATATATATATATATATATATATATATATGTATGTATATATTTTGATGTCAAATTTTTGCGGTGGGCTGGTCTTCGCCGAATATGCCTTGGACATACGACATCGATAGTTTAATTTGATCAAGTAATGATCTGAGTTACAATTGGCTCCTCGGTATGTACGAATGTCAAGTGTGCTCGAGATCGATCATGTTCTGATCCAACAAGGTTGGGCCTCGAGCACACTTGACATTCGTACATACCGAGGAGCCAATTGTAACTCAGATCATTACTTGATCAAATTAAACTATCGATGTCGTATGTCAAAGGCATATTCGGCGAAGACCAGCCCACCGCAAAAATTTGACATCAAAAGGTTTCAAACGGCGTCTGTGGCCAAAAATTTCGCGGAGCCCCTCGACAATCAGCTGGCTCCCATCTTATCAGACGCATCGATTAAGACGAGGACCGTGGTAGAGCAGATGATCGGACATCAAGCCCGGCAATAGAGGAATGATTGGTTCGATGATGAGTGCCAGAATGCGTTAGGTAAAGAGAATCAGGCGTACAAAGAATACGTTGGTAGGAAAACCAGGACGAAGGGAGAACACTATATCTCAGAAGAGTAGCAAATAAGATAATTAGGATTAAGAAAAGAAAATACTATGACGACCAATTGAGAAGTATAGATGTAAGCCTAGTGAGCAACAACACAAGACAAGCATACAAAGTAGTGAAAAGCCTGAAACATTGTTATCAGCCCAAAACCACGCTCTGTCGTGATGACAGCGGCAATATCATCGCTGATGAAACCAAGATGAAAGAAAGATGGGCATCATCTTTTAAGAACCGCTTGAATCCTCCGCACAGCTCCACAACACCGGAGCCTATCGATGTCTTCGGAGAGCGTCCATTAGCCCCACCAACTCTGGATGAAGTTTCTTCCATCATCAAAACCCAAAATAATAATAAAGCGCCGGGCATCGATGTGATTCCAGTGGAACTCATCAAATATGGTGGCAATCCACAAAGTCCTCCCACACATTTGGCAACAAGAACATATTCCGCAAGAGTGGAGTCAATCAATTATATTCCCTATTGACAAAAAAGGTGGCAAGCTACAGTGCGAAAATCATAGAGGCATATCACTACTTTGTACGGCGTACAAAATATTTTCTAAAATCTTAGAAAATAAAATCGGATCATACGACATTAGTATTATTGGGGAATATCAAGGTGGTTTTGGAGCAGTTAGATCAACAATAGACCAATTGTTCACAGTCAAGCAGGTACTTGAAAAATGCATGGAGTTCAACATAGACGTACACCAAATTTTCGTTGACTTTAAGCAAGCATACGACTGTATTGATCGTAACATACTGTACCAAATAATGCTTTGTTTTGGCATCCCAGCCAAATTAGTCCGTCTTACCCAAATGACAATGACGTCGACAACCTCCCCAGTCCGCATCAATAACCAACTCACCGATGCCTTTGACACAAATATTGGACTAAAGCAGGGAAATGGGCTGGCCCACTGCTATTCAATTTGGCTCTGGATAACGTCATAAGGAAGCTACCTGTCGATACGCGAGGTACATTACTATTCAAGTCCAGCCAAGTAGTAGCGTATGCGGACGACATCGGTCTCACGGTCATTAACAACTGCCAAAGAACTCTTCCTGAAACTCGACAGCGAAGCAAAACTAGTAGGGCTCCAAATCAATGAAAATAAAACAAAGCTCATGACGTAGTCGAGGAAAAATACCTCAAGTACACAAAATATCACGCTTGGCGAATACAGTATCGCAAAAGTGTGAGAATTCGTGTATTTAGGCGCCAAAATAATGAAAACGGGCAATGAAAGAGACGAAATACGCCGAAGAATATAGCTCGCAAATAAAATATTTTTTTCAGTATTGATGATTTTAAAGACCAGCTCCATACACACCAAAACAAAACTCCAAGTATACAAATCTGTGATAAGACCTGTGTTATGCTATGAGTGTGAAACATGGACCCTAACCCAAGCATCAGCAAACATATTGAACGCCTTTGAGCGACGAGTCCTGAGGCGAATAATTGGAGCGAAGCTAGACGGGGACCAATGGCGAATTCGATACAACCATGAGCTGTATGAATTTTTGACGAACCGGAGATCTCAAGGATTGTAAGACTGCGGAAGCTGCAATGGGCTGGATACATGAATCGTATGGACGAACAATGGATACCCAAGAAGGTATTCGTTGGGAGAACTGAAGGCCGGCGGCCAGTGGGGAAACCGAGGAAATGCTGGTCTGACTCGATAGTTTAATTTGATCAAGTAATGATCTGAGTTACAATTGGCTC
>OZ017738.1:289633937-289668937 GCA_963969285.1 Odontomyia ornata
CTCGTTGGTCGTCTTAAACGATGCGTCTGATAAAATGGGAGCCAGCTGGTTGTCGAGGGTCTCCGTGAAATTTTCGGCCACAGACGCCGCTTAGAGCTTTTCGATGTCAAATTTTTGTAGCGGGCTGATTTATGCCTTTGACATACGACATGGATAGTTTAATTTGACCAAGTAATGATCGGAATTACAATTGGCTCCTTGGTATGTACGGGCGTCAAGTGTGCTCGAGGCCCAACGTTGTTGGATCAGAACATGATCGATCTGGTTTTGTGTGTTGCCATCCGGTGATACCCAAGTCATTTTATGAATGCGTCGATGTGGTAAGCAAGTCGAACATATGACTAGATTTCTGCTACATGCAAAGTCAATTAGGCGCATGCCGTTGTCATTTGTTTAATCGTGGAGGCTATATCATCCAGTTGTTCCCCGATGAGATGACTCATTGGCAACCTTAGCGTTGAAACCACCAAGAATAATTTTTGTGTCGTTTGTGGGCAATGAGTCGACCAGTCTTTCCAGGTGATTGTTTAACGATTCCTTCGTTTCTTCGTCTTTTTCTTCGGTCGGGGCGTGAACATTAATCAGCCAGATTTTGAAGAATTGTGCTTTTATACGGATCGTACGCAACCGTTCATTGACTGCCTTAAAATCAATATCGTGCGATTTGAACTCCCTATGCACAATGGACACTCCAAATTCTCGTTTTCCAGTAGGCTTCCCACTTTTAAATATTGTGTGCGATTTCATATCTTGAATATCGTTTCCAGTCCAATTCGTTTCCTGGACTCCCAGTATTTTTAATTGATATTGGCTGGCCTGTTGTAAAAGGTCCTTAACAGCGCCAGGGTTATTGAGTGATCTGACATTCCAGGATCCAATGACATAGCCCTTTTTTCGTTTGCGAGGTCGTTGCCGTGAGTCCAGTCCATTCCGAGGCCTATCTGCATGTTTCGAAACAATTAAAGGTTTTCCAGGGACGGGGAGTTATCCCGTCGCCCAGCCTGGCGGCATAGTTATTACTTCGATTCCGTTATCAGGCGCGGAAGATTCGCCTTCACCCTCTTACGTCCTCACAAAGGAGGTGTAAGTAGGATCTAGTAGAGGAGCTGTAGATGTATTTACAGTTATGAGCTTTTCTCGACATTTAATGTTACATTATTGGGGAACCAGTAAACCCAATGTGCACCCCGAGAGCATTTATTACCATTTAATGGGGGGGCTTGGGATGAGGAATCATGGAAGCTATGGGTTGGAGAAACAAGGGGTTCCCTCCTCCTTTCCCAAACGGGCTGTTGACCGTCTATGGCGGATTTAGATATATATCTATATATATATTTATATATATATTTATATATGTATATATATATATATATATATATATATATATATATATATATATATATATATATATATATATATATATATAGTATATATCGTTTATAACGACATCGGATATAACGACATATCGGCTTTTACGACGAATTTCAAAAGTCCCGGCCGGGAAAAGCACTTTTGTATGTAAGAACTGTCGTTTATAACGACGAAACTAATATAGCGACGGGAAATTGAAAGATGAACTGGTTAAATTTGAGCCTTATAACGACGGACTCACGAATACAGTAAGATTACTCAAAGGAATTATCGAATAAGGGGAATCACCGGGGTATGAAAACAAACGCGACAGAACATAAACAGTCAGTTCAGTGTTTTGTTTAGTGGAAGTTGATTTCTTAGTTTCCTATAAAAGGTCCAATATTTAAACAGCTTATCGAAGGTCGACATGGCAAAAAGAAAGGCGTTCACAATCGCTGAAAAAGCAGCAATTATTTGGCGTCTGGAAGCTGGAGAGTCAAATTTCTGCATTGCCAAAGAATTTGATGTAAGTTCTAAATAAATATGCAGTTAGTAAAAACACTGTATATGCATGTTATTTCATCTTAGGTGGCACATTCAACAATTTCCACGATGTGGAAAAATCGCGATAAAATACAGAGTGTATATGAAAATAGCTCTAAATCATTAAAATTAAAAAAGGTTAGGTCTTGTAAACAATCTAGAGTAAACGACGCTTTATTTGAATGGTTCAAAATTCAAAGAAGTCGCAATATTCCCATCAGCGGTCCTATTTTGCAAGCAAAAGCGGACGATTTTGCAAGAAAACTTGGATTAAAAGATTTTAAATGCACAGTGGGATGGATCCAAAGGTTTAGAAAAAGCCACAACATTATTTTTGGCAAAATAAGTGGAGAAGCGGCAGATGTACCGGAAGGGATGTGTAACGATTGGTTAACAACAGTATGGCCAAATTTAAGAAAAGGATATAAAGACGAAGAAATATTCAACACAGATGAAACCGGTTTGTTTTTTAGAATGATGCCTGATAAAACAATGAAGTTTAAAGGAGAAAAGTGTGTCGGAGGTAAACTTTCTAAAGAAAGAGTGACTGTTCTTGTAACAGCAAATATGACTGGCTCGGAAAAATTAAAACTAGTGGTTATTGGCAAAGCTAAACGGCCTCGATGTTTTAAAAATGTTAAATCACTACCTGTCGAATATGAAAATAACCCAAGAGCCTGGATGACATCAGCCTTATTTGAAAAAATTATTTTGCGATGGGACAGTAAGCTGATTCGACAAAAAAAGAAAATTTTATTGCTCTTAGACAACTGTCCCGCTCACCCGAATATTCAAAACTTAAAAGCAATAAAATTAGTCTTTCTTCCTCCAAATACTACGGCAGTTCTCCAACCATTGGATCAAGGCGTAATCAAGTCACTGAAAACACATTTTAGAAAAGTTCAAATTATGAAACTTTTAAAAGACATCGACGAAAATGGTGTGCCTAAAAAAATGCATATCCTTGAAGCCATTTTTCTGATTTCAAAAGCTTGGGATCGTGTTTCTCAACGCACAATAACCAATTGTTTTGCACATGCAGGATTTTATTTAAACGCAACAGAAAACTCTTTTGATCAAGATGATTCCCTACCCTTAGCGGAATGGCGACGGCTACAAAACGATCAAAATGAAGTTGAGGATAATCTATCTTTGGCTCAATGGGTCTGCGCTTTGGCTGTAGATGACTTGGCATCACAAGAATGTTGGGAACATTTTCCAAGCATTGATGAAGAACTTGAAACGGCGGAGGACATGACGGTAGAGGAAATTTTAGCTATCTCAAATCAAGATTTGGAGTCGGGTATAAATAACGACGAAGAGGAAATGAATCCAACTATCGATTTCCAACCACCTTCCTCTAAAGATGCTTTTTCAGCGATTCAAACGGTACAACATTTTTTTACATTTAATGAGGATTTAAAAGAGGCTAAAACAGATTTCGCTTTACTACATTTGGAGAAAGTAATTGAACAACACTTTTTAGAAAACCGAAAATCACAAAAACAAACAATGATCACCGATTTTTTTTCTTAAAATTAAATCTGGCTAAGTTAAGTTGTTGTGTCCATTCTTTAGTATGTATCATTTCTGTTGTATTCAATTAACTTTCTCATTTCTATCATAAATAAAGAGTATATTTGAGTATAATTATTATGTTTGGATATAGCGACCTACGGTTATAACGACGGAATTTCACTGGTCCCTTCAACGTCGTTATAAGAAATATATACTGTGTATATATATATATATATATATATATATATATATATATATATATATATATATACTTATACATGTATATGTATATATATATATATATATATATATATATATATATATATATGTATATATATATATACATATATATATATATATATATATATATATATATATATATATATAGATATATATATATATATATATATATATATATATATATATATACATGTATATGTATATATATATATATATATATATATATATATATATATATGTATATATACATATATATATATATATATATATGTATATATATATATATGTATATATATATATATATATGTATATATATATATATATATATATATATATATATATATATATATATATATATTATATATATATATATATATATATATATATATATATATATATATATATATATATATATATACAGATATATGTATTGGGTGTACAACTTAATAACCGGAATTTGGCGCTAGTCGTCCGAACTAACAAATATTGTGAAAGCTCGAACTTTATATATTTATATCATTTTGAAGGTACATTTGACAGCTATCAAAATCAGTCATCAAAACAATTTTATCTTGTGTGCATCATTATTATTTTTCACGATGAATAACTTCGAAAATTGGAGAAAAAGACAGCATTTGCGGGAGGTTCTGTTGGGTCATTTTTTCGCAAAAAAAACTGTTGTGGGAAGTCATCGTTTGCTTGTAAGAGTTTATGGCGACTATGCTTTAGCGAAAGCATAGTGTTTTGGATGGTTTCAACACTTCAAAAGTGGCGATTTTGACATCAAAGGCGCCCAGGACAGCCAAAAAAGTTCAAAGACGAAGAATTGGAGACGCCACTCGATGAGGATTCGTGTCAAATGCAAGACGAACTTGCCAAATCGTTGGAAGTGACTCAGCAAGCCATTTCGAAACGTTTGAAAGCCGCCGGATACATTCAGAAGCAAGGTAATTGGGTCCCCTATGAGTTGAAGCCGAGAGACGTTGAACGGCGCTTCTGTATGTCTGAAATGCTGCTTGAGCGCCATAAAAAGAAATCATTTTTGCATCGGATCGTGACTGGGGATGAAAAATGGACTCATTATGACAATCCCAAGCGCAAAAAGTCATACGTGATGCCCGACCAACCAGCCAAATCAACGGCGAAGCCAAATATCCATGGCGCCAAGGTTATGCTGTGTATTTGGTGGGATCAGAAGGGGTCGTTATATTACGAATTATTGAAATCGGGCCAGACAATCACAGGTGACCTGTACGGAACACAATTAATACGTTTGAAGCGTGCCATCATCGAAAAACGCCCGGAATATGCGATCAGACACGAGGCTTTAATTTTTCATCATGACAACGCTCGGTCGCATGTTGCCAGACAAGTGAAAAACTATTTGGAAAATAGTGGATGGAAAGTTTTGGCCCACCCGCCTTATAGTCCGGACCTTGCTCCGTCTGACTTTAATTTATTTCGCTCGATGCAAAACGCCCTCACCGGAATACGCTTCACTTCAGAGCAAGGCATCCGAAATTGGATACATTCGTTTTTGGCCGCCAAGCCGGCTCAATTTTTTTGGGATGGAATTCATAAATTGCCTGAAAGATGGGGAAATGTTGTATCTTCGGATTGACAATACTTTGAATAAAATATATTGTAAGATTTTCCCACAATAAAGCATCAAATTTAGCTAAAAAATTCCGGTTATTAAGTTGTACACCCAAGATATATTTATATATATATATATATATATATATATATATATATATATATATATATATATATATATATATATATATATATATATATATATATATGTGTGTGTGTGTGTATACACTCGTATTTATATGTCTACATATAAATATGTATATATGTATATCTATATATATATATATATATATATATATATATATATATATATATATATATGTATGTGTATATATATATATATATATATATATATATATATATATATATATATATATACATATGTATGTATGTATATATATATATATATATATATATATATATTTATATATATATATATATATACATATGTATATATATATATATATATATATATATATATATATATATATCGATATATATATAGACAGTCGCAGTAGCCCGTCGCAAGACCCGTTCCAGAGGTCTCGACCTAGGATCGATCCCTGGGCAATGCCCGATGGAACTGATGTCTTTCGTGGACTCTGCGTCGTGTCGTCAAATATTATGGAACTTGAAAAGAGTTTTCCAGCGTATGTAGAATATCCACCCATGTATCGGAGTTGATGGCGTTCCTAACTTCTAGTGTCACTAACAGAACAATTCGTCTCTTGGTGCGGCTATGCGCCTCTGCCTTTTGGACCACACTTGCTACCTCTACAATCGCGTTGATGGCGAAACGTCCTGCTCTGAATCCGTACTGCTGAGGAGATAGGTCCCCAGCAGGACGAATCGGGTTAGTGAGTCTTCCCTTGATGAGTTTGTCTAGCACCTTCGCAGCCGCCTTTAGCATGCATAGCAAGCGGTAAGCAGACGGTGATCCGGAATTTCCCTTCCCCTTGCTGATCAGCACCACCCTCGCTACCTTCCATCGTACCGGAAAAACCTCGTCCCATAGGCAAGCGTTGACTGTTCTGAGAAACAAGTCAGGACAATGGTGATTGAAAAGTTGCAACACCTCAGTTAGAATACCATCTCGACCTGGAGCCTTCCTCGGTTTCAGCGAAAAGACAACTTCTTCCAGTTTCGGCTGTGGGAAGAGTGGATACTCGATTGCTGATTCACCATGGACAGCGTCAACAAGGTCGGGATGGACAGGGAAGAGTGTGCGGTATCTCGTCCATCCCCACGGATCCTTGTTCACATTGTCCACTAGAACTTGCCAGACGCGAGTCTTGCTGTTGTTAATCGATTTGCGATGGAATTTCCTGGCCGAATTTTATGCTGCCGCCCGTTTGCATGCCTCACGCCGAAGCTTGTGACAATCCCTTCGCTTTTCAGCGATTTCAGCCGGCCACCAGTACACTGGGGGCATGCCGTGCCGGGGCTTGGACGAGGCATAGAAGCGCTGCAAGCAGTCTTGATGATGCTCATAGTTGAGTTCACCACGTCTTGAGTTTCCAGTTCTTCCGTCCCCTGCAAATAACCCTGCAGTAAACAGAGGTCGTGAGCACCTGGACGTCCATATCTACGACGTTCCACCAAATTGTAAAAGGTCGAGAGCGCGGATGTCGGGAGACAATATTACGGATCTCAAACAGAATGCTGAGGAGTCCTCAAATACTATCCAATTGTGTATCCTCCGTACTAGGGACTCCGAGGCGAATGTCACGTATGGTATGGTTCCTCTACAGCCAATATGGCGGAGGATCGGCCTATGTCCGGTGTTTAGTGCGATGAGCGCCGTCCTGGCCGCCGTTTCTAGGATTCGTTTTCCCTGCGATTTTTTTAAAGTTATGCCCATTCGATTGCTTTACCGTTGAAGTCTCTCTCAACGAGCACGTTGCAATCTACATTCGAAACAGTGCCCTCTAAAGCATTAAGCTTGGCTTTCAAAGATGAGATCAATTCGTTCGGCGTTAGATAAAAACTAAAGAAGGTGGCACCGAACCAACACTCAACCATCCCTCTGTCAACAGTTCTCCACTGGAAATCACTGTTCCCACAGGAGGAATGGCGGTTGACAGGAGTACTCTTGGAGGCTAGCATTCTTCGAAAAGTGCCGCCCCAACGGACTCAACGAAATGAAGGTCACCATGAGATTTCTCTTGGGACGACAGGTACCGACACTGACTTTATCTGGACTATGCTTTAGACAACGATCTGAAATTGATCCTTTAGACTGGTGGATATGATGGCTTGGACCTCCAATTCAACTATCATACCGTCTCCGTCCCGGTAAAACCTTGGCATGTCTCGGGCTCCCGATTAGTGCTGGTCTGGCTCTTAGCACTTGTCCCCATAAGGCCAACCCTCCCTACTCTGCAAAGATAACCATTGGACCAAAGAGGCGACTACATACACGAACAGAGATAGCAGCTCCGAAGGGGGACCCAATTAAACTGGAGCTGTTGTGTGATTTCATAGCCTTCGTAGAAAATGTGCCGGATGTACTGTACTCGGAGGTCGCAAAGTACAATTGCAGCCCATCGACATGAAGAAAAAAGGTTCATCCGACAAATGGGAGTTGTCTTAAATAGAATGAAATCTGCATGCTACACGCGTAAAATCAGCAAAAGCGTAAAGATTGGGCTCCTTGAACTAGAGGTGCTCCTAGACCACATAGGGCATTACCAGAATGGCCATGAGGCCGAAAAAGAGCAGAAGGCTGAACAAGCGCTGAAGGCTAAGCCTAAGTGGAACGTGCAGTTACTTATAGCTCTACCATCAAACATTAATAAAAGAATGGCGTCTAGCCCAACGCAAGCAGACCGAGATAAAAGAAGAAAGGAAGAGGCACTTGATAAGCGTGAAACACCAGATTAGGGGCTACAGATAGTGCTAACAAAAGAAGCGACCAAAGAGAACCAGAAGGCAAGAGATATTGACTGCGTCACGGACCTGGTCGAGGTGGAAGAGACCATCAAAAGGGAGTTCCCTAGCGTGGGCAGGATCAAAGCGAGGCTGACACCAGAAAACCATGGGGGACAACGCATGGCCATAATTGACTTCCCCGAAAAGGACGCCGAACAATTTCTGAACAACGGCGAAGAGCTACGCCTCTTCAATGTTTCAAACGCCTTGGCTATGGTCACACCGCACAAGTATACAAAGGATCCGATAGGAGTTGTCAATGTTACAAACGCGGTGAAATGGTACATAAAAAAGAAGAGCGTACAAAGGAGGTTCACTGTATTCTTTGCAAGAATGCTGATCCAAAACCGGATCTTGGGCACGAGTTGGTATCAGGGAAATATCGGGTTTTCCAGGAAGCCCTGGCCAAGTCGAAATCAAAAATTCGATCACCCGCCTCCTGCAACTGAACCTACACCGCAATTGAACCACCCAAAACCTGCTTGAGCAGTTTGCGAGGGACATGAAAGCCGACGTTTTGCTGCTGAGTGAGCAACACCATGAAAAAAGTTCTTTATCGTGGTATCTTGATGAAACTGGTATTACCACCATCTGGGTTCGGAGCAATGATTTTCAGACGGAGAGTTGTGGACGCCGGGATGGTTTCCTGTGGGTTTGGTGTTCAGGGACCACCTTCTTTAGTGTGTGTACCGAACGAATCGATATTATCGTTCCAAGCCAAGCTTAATGCTTTGGGGGAGCGCTGTCTCGAACGTAGAGGGTTACGTGCTCGTTGGGAGAGACTTCAGCGCTAAAGCAATCGAATAGGGGATGCCTTTAAAAAATTCGCGGGGAAAACGAATCCAAGAAACGGCCGCCAGGACGGCACTTGTCGTACCAAACACCGGAAATACGCCCACTTTCCGCCGTATTGACTGCGGAGGAATCATGCCGAATGTGACATTCTCCTCGGAGCCTTTAGTACGGAGGATCCACAATTGGAGAGTATTAGACTACTCAGTCAGCTCTCTGCTTGAGATTACTGATGTTGTCTCCCGACGTTCTGTAATTGGGTGGAATATCGGATGAATGGACGTCGAGAGATTCGTCGAAGTGCTCACTGCAGGGAGCTTCACAGGGGACGGAAGAACTGGAAACTCAAGACGTGGTGAACTCAACAATGAGCATCATCACGACAGCTTTCAACGCTCCTAGGCCCCGGTGAAAACCCCGGCACGGCATGCCCCCAGTGTACTGGTGGTCGCCTGAAATCGCTGAAAAGCGAAGGGAGTGTCACAAGTTTCGGCGTGAGGCTTAACGCGCGCGGAACCGTGATGAGGCATGCAACCGGGTGGCAGCATAAAACTCGGCCAGGAAATTCCTTCGCAAATTTATTAACAAGTTCTAGTGGACAATATGAACAAGGATCCGTGGGGATGGACGAGATAATGTACTCTCTTCCCCGTACATCCCGTCCTTGTGAACGCTGTCCATGGTGAAACAGCAATCGAGTGTCCACTCTTCCCACAGTCGAAACTGGAAGAGGTTGTCCTTTCACTGAAAGCGAGGAAGGCTCCAGGTCGAGATGGTGTTCCAACTGAGGTGTTGCAATTTTTCAATCACCATCGTCCTGAATTACTGTATTGGAGACATACCAACCGAATCGAAGCCAACGGTGAAGTACCTAGAACTACTGTTTTTTTGTGCAAATCGGGGCAACGGCTGAAAAGGCTGCTTTGGGAGTATCGGACCTGAGTCGACTTATTGGCCAACGTAGGCGGACCCAACCCATCAAGAAGATGCCTCTTGCTGTAGCTACGCTCTCAGTACGGAGGTATACCGAAAACGCTTGGCACAGGTACAGAGAAGCGGAGCACTCAGGGTTGCATCTTCATATCCGACAGTCTCTGATTCGGCGGTGAGAGTTATTGCAGGCGTGATACCTGTTGCTCTCCTTACTAGAGAGTGCCGTCCCTGAGAACAGACAGCGCTCACTCCACGATTGGCCGCTGTCTTGGGTGAATTGCACGAAAGGAAGGTGGACTGCGCGCGTCATCTCGGATGACTTCTATCTGACCCAGCTTTTTAGCGTGCATGGGTGTTTTCAGTCTTACCTGTACAAGATTGGTAAATCACGGTCCCCCGATTGTCGGTTTTGCCCAGGAGTGGAAGACGATGCCTGCCACCTTTTTCCGTGCGAAAAATGGTACAAGTTGAGACGGGACCTCTGCAGGGAGACGGGAGAGCTCATCCCGGATAGTATAATCGTGGTGATACTGGAATCGGTTGAAAAATGGAACCAGGTGGCACGTTATGTTTGGGCAGTCCTAAAAGATAAAAGGGACCCCACAATAACCGGAGACGTTGGGCTGGGGAATCGCTTTTCTGGCAATTCCTCCTTGAAGAGGGATTCCCCAGCCCCACACTATGTGCGTAAATAAGATTTACCTCCCGACCACAAAAAAAAAAACTGCAGAATTTGGTTTTGGCCGGTCGAACTGCGGTGTAGATTTACCTGCAGGATACAGGTCATCGAAGTTCTGATTTCGCTTTGGCCAGGGCTTCCTGAAAAACCCGACTTTTTTCTGATTCTAAGACGTGTCCAAGACATGGTCTTGGGTCAGCATCCTTGCAAAGGATACAGTGTACCTCCTTTGTTCAGTCTTTACTTTTAAAATCACATTTGACCGCATTTGTAACATAGGGAACTTATATCCGGTCCTTTGCATACTTGTACGGTGTGACCATAGCAAAGGCAATTGAAACATTGATGAGGCGCTGCTCTTCGCCGTATCCTGCAGACGACCCATCCTTTTCTTACTTTGCTTTGCCCCTATTAAGAAATTGTTCGGCATCCTTTTCGGTCAAGTCAATGATGGCCATGCGTTTGTTTCCTCCATGGTTTTCTGGTGGCAGCCTCGCTTCGATCCTGCCCAAGCTAGGGAACTCCCTTTTATTGGCCTCTTCTACTTCGGCCAGCTCTCTTATTTCGATCGTTGTCATCGGCTGGAGCGAGGCTGGGGTTGCGCTTTTGCCGAGGGCCTTCGTTACTGCGTCGCGGAATGCTTCTTTATTGTCGGACTCTGCTCCGAATTCGACGAGCATGTGGCCCGGCCGGATTGGTCGTACTGCTTTCATAGCAATGTTAGTGTGTTCTGGCCTTACATTTCCCCTGATACCCCGCAACACCTAGGCGTTTTACGAGCAGTGCCTGTTTCTGGGATCTTTGTCGTAGCTTCTTTCTCTCCTGTTTCGCGTTTGGTCTTTTTTTTTTGTTGGGCGTCCGTGCGAACTTTATTTTCTGGACCTTTTTGAAGGAGTTTATTTGCAGCTTCCTTCGCTCCTTTTGTGAGAACTGTCTGGAACCCCTGATCTTGTGTTCCACGCCTTCGATTAGGCTGGACGGAATTTTTTTTTATTGATGTTTGATGGTAGAGTTATCTGCTAGGCCCTTTGTGCTTAGCACTCAGTGGTTCTTAAGCCTTCTGCTCTGTTAGCCTTTGACTAGCTCCTCCGGGAATGCCCTATGCCCATTTTTAACATCGTTGCTGGTTTCACGTGGGTTGCATGCTGATTTTATTCTGTTTAGAACGTCTCCCGCTTTTCTTCTTGATGTCGCTGAAAGGCAATTGCACTTTCCGGCCTCCTTTCTTGAGGAAAGTTATCAGTTTCTGTTTCTGAGTACAGTGCTTCAGCCACATTTTCAACGCTGACAGTCAAATGGTCACTTCTTTCTTTTTCTGCCGTAATCACTTTGTCGACTTCAGGATTATTTCATGATTGAAGATCCTTGCTTCGGTCGCTTCGAAAGCGAACATGTGTCGCGTCCTGCAGAATTTCCCGCTCGTCCTTTTTAAGACGCTCTGGCGTTCGCATCATATCTTTGCTGCGCCCGAACGTCAAAGGAATTTCAGTCTGGACAAGACTGTCCGCTGATCTTCGTTTTTCGTCTGTCTTTACTAGTCATTGTATTCGCTGTCGTTTTGGTCGTCGTTGATACCACTCCCGATGTGCTGTGAATATCGTGGCTGCAGCCGCTGGTTGTGTCGTCGTTGTTGTGTATTTTTTATTTATTTTTCTGATTTATTTTTAGAGTTTTTAATTGAACTTGCTTCGGTTTGATTGGAGCCGCTAATTTCGTTCATGTGTGCAGTCATCTTTTTGGTCCCATAGTTATCTTTGCAGAGCAGTGAGGCCGAGTGCTCAGAGCCAGATCAGCACTAATCGGGAATCCGCCTCAACCGATCCTACACTACCAACCCAATGGTGCGAACTTCGAACGTACTCCGAGGCCTGCCAAGGTTTTACCGGGCGAAGACTCTTTGATAGTTGAATTGGAGCCGTTCACGCATGAATACCACCTCGGTGCTACCGTGCAAGTAAGTTAGGTCCAAACCATCGTATCCGCGAGCCCAAAGCGTCAATTCCAGTTCATTGTCCAAAGCGTAGCCCAGATTTAGTCAGGGTCGTTACCTGTCATCCCAGGAGGAACCTCATGGTGACTTCTATTTCGTTGGGTCCGTTGGGGCGGCACTTCTCAAAGAATGCTAGCCTCCAATTGTATTCCTGTCAACCGGCATTGCTCCTGCGGGGAACAGACAGTTTAGTGAAGCTTAAAGGTCAAGAATCACAAACTATTTTCGACTACTATTTTATATTTATCCTCTACAAATCGACTTACTCAAGGACGAAATATTAGCTTGTGGTATATCCAAAATCCAAAGCGCAATTTTTTTTCTAAGCTTAAGGAAGACAAATGCCTGAGACAATGAGTATGATTATCGAATCATCGCAGGGACATTGGAATCTTAAAATGGAAAGACGAGATGTCAGCTCTTAAATGTTGTAGAAATTTTGACGGGTTTTGTGAACATTATTCCTCATCCACTTCTAAGGTCCTGTTTAGATCCAAAATAATAAAATCCCTTTTTCCTCAGCACTTAGATTAGTTTAAGTACTTTTAAATTTTTACTATAATTAATCTGCCTTGTTTTGGCGAATAAATAAATTATCTAATTATATAAATCCGAAGAAGTCTGTCAAAGTCGCTCGAAGAAAATGAAATGGCCAAAAAGTAGAAGTCATCTATCCTGAAGCGCTAATAAAAATATGAATTTTATATAGGGTTTTCTATTAAGAACATAACAATAAATAAATAAATTTCAATAAATCGATTGTGAGGCGTGCTGAGTGGCTAGTGGCACCGTCTTGCTGAAACCACATATCGTTGATGTTAAGTTCATTCAATTCTGGCCACAAATAATCTTCCAACATAACACGATAGCGCTCTCCATTGACGGTAACATGACGGTCGGTTTCATCCACGAAAAAAATACGGCATGAAAACCGCACCAAACAGTTATTTTTTTGCGGATGCAACGATATCTCAAGACCCACATGTGGGTTTGTTGCTGACCAATAACGCATATTTTGCTTATTAACAAAGCCATTGAGCCAGAATGCTTAAGATGATTTTTCGATGTTATTAATTAATAGTAATTGTCAATAATTTCTAAACGTTACTGGTTCATGAACTTTACGTGATGTAAATGTTGACTTCAACTAACGTTTTGGCATTGCCAATTTATTAAAAAAGGTTATGGGTGCGATCATTGAAAGATATTAAATTGTTATGTCCCTAATGCAAAACTCTATAGATAAATTTGACCAATTAGATGGCCTATGCCATTGACAGAATATCTCATAAATGGTGGCATCGATATTTTTTCACTTTCTTGACTATAATGAATAACTCATTTTTGATCAAACCATGTGGAAAGGTCAGAGGTTATAGTCTCTCAAAAGTTATGACCCCTTATAACGAATGCCCTTAAAAAAATAAATATTTTATCAAAGGTCGAGTGCGCTGTCCAATGAAAGGTCTTGAACAGAATTTTTATAATCTGAAACAAATGGCCATTTTGTGCATCAGGGCGTCCAGGGGGAGGCAAAATATATGAAATAAGTGTATCTCCCCGCAAGCAAATGGACACTTTGAGCCAAAATAGCAAGGACGCAGGTCTTTATGAATACGAGGGCAGCAAATATCTATGTAAGAAATCAAAATTCATTCAATTTTGTTAACAATAGTATGATTTGTTAATTCTACGATTTCCCTTAATCGTAATCTGAATAATTAAAGATCGAAACGGTATCCTTAAAATATAAGTTCCTTAAGCTCGCAAAATTTCACGGAAATCAGCTGTATAGAATTACAACAACAATAGCATAGTTGATACATATGTATTTCAAATCGGTCTTGGCGCTCTTATTGCTTTCGTATTTTCATGAAAATTTAAGGAATAGTGATTCATTTGAATATATTCAATTGGCCAAACAAAATAGCGGCTGTTATGTGCTTATGAGAGCATTGGATGAATAATATCGATTCATGCCATCAGAAAATTTATTTCGAAATCTAGGATGATTACAAGGCCCTTTCGGTAGGAGCTCTCTCCTGCCTACTCGACTTATTCAAATGATAAATTCACTTTATCTTGAACTAAACTGTTAGAAAATATTGTTTTGCTGCATATTCATGGGAAATATGTATTCAAGAATTACAAGACTGTTATATGAATTGAAAATTTCAATACAAATTCCTTAAATTGAAATGTTGTGCGTTTAATTTTACCAAAAAATCTAATATTACCAAAGTTGTGAATAATAATATTACTATCAGGTACTACTACTTTGTAAAACTCTTGCAAAGTTACATTTTTATTTTTTTATAAAATACTAAGCGGTAATGTATCAAAGTTTAATTTCATCTGGTAAAACAAGAGTGCAAACTTTTTTTTTGACGCATTTTAATTCAACATAAACCAACTCTTGGCCTGCTGAATTGAGTAAGTACCCCTGCCGTACAATGGTACCCAACAAAAAATTTTAAAAAAAACTAATTTCAACTGATTTTCCGAAATTCATCACGATCATTTGTTGTTAATGAATGGCATTGTCACAAAGATATATCTTAACCCATTAACGCCCAAATCAAAACCACCGATAGTTATCTAATTATTTCATTATTAATACGTTCTATTAGACCAATAAACATATTTATTAGTTAGATTTAGCAAAAAAATTTCAAAGGGTTTTTTCAAATGTACTATTTATAGTACAGCAGGCACTTGTGTGGGAAAATTTTCAAAACAATTTTTATTAATAAAGGTTTTTGACACTTAAATACCCCCATTTTATACGAGTGTAACATAAAACACATCTTAGCTGCAACAGAACCTTTCGTGGGTTGTGCCCATTATTGTAGGCAGAACCTGTTGGACGGCAATTAAAAGCACTAATATGATAATAACTTAATGGTAAATATCTTCTAAACTCCAATTTATGGAAACTTTTCACACTAGCCAAGACATGGAGGCGCCAACCGTTGGATATATGTATATAATATATGAAAATAGACAACCACTTTTTGTCACAAATACTCACGTACAACAAAATGATATAACACTTTTTCTTCAACTGGACAGCGGCCCACATTTGTTCATACTCTTCCGTTTACTAGATAGGAGTGCATCCCAATTGTCATCGAATGATGAATCAGAGTAATTATGACGACGTATAACCTCTAAGAACCCGGCCGTAGACGGTCCCAAGCCCGTTTGAGAAAAGAAGAGGGAACCCATTGTTTCCCCAACCCCAGCTTCCATGATCCCTCATCCTAAACCCCAGGATTAAATGGTAGCAAATGTTCTCGGGGTCGCACATTGAGTTTACTGGTTCCGCAATAATGGGACATTAAATGCCGAGAAATACGAAGAACTGTAAATACATCTACAGCTCTGCTACTAAATCTACTAACACCTCCTTTGTTGGGACGTAAGAGGGTGAAGGCGAGTCTTCCGCGCCTGATAACGGAATCGAAGTAATAACCATGTCGCTGAAATGGAGGATGGGCGACGGGCCAGCTCCCCGTCCCTGCAAAACCCTACAATGTTTTGAAACCTGCAGAAGGGCGTCGGAATGGATTGGACTCACGGCAACGACCTCGCAAACGGATAAAAGACTATACCATTGGATTCTGCAATGTCAGATCACTCAATTTCCCTGGCGCTGTTAAGACTTGCTGTTCGACTTGCTTCCCACATCAGCACATTCATAAAATGGCCTGAGTGTCACCGGATGGCAACACACAAAACCAGATCGACTATGTTCTGATCCAACCAAGTTGGACCTCGAGCATAGTTGTCGTCCGTACATACCAAGGAGCCGATTGTAACTCAGATCATTACTTGATCAAATTAATCTATCGATGTCGTATGTCAAAGGCGTATTCATCTAAGACAAGTCCGTTACAAAAATTTGACATCGAAAGACTCGAAACGGCGCCTGTGGCCAAAAATTTCACGGAGTCCCTCGACAACCAGCTGACTCCCATCTTATCAGACGCATCGTCAAAGAGGAACAAACGAGCTCGGGATGGTAGTGAAAGCGGCTACTAAGACCGTTGTAGAACAGACGATCGGACATCAAGCCCAGCGCAAGAGAAATGATTGGTTCGATGATGATGAATGCGATAGGCAAAAAGAATCAGGCGTACAAAGGATACGTAGGTGGGAAAACCATAACGAAGAGAGAACACTATGAAAATCTCAGAAGAGTAGCGAATAGGATAATTAGAATTAAGGAAAGGAAATACAATGACGACCAATTGAGAAGTATAGATGTAAGCCTAGTGAGCAACAACACAAGACAAGCATACAAAGTAGTGAAAAGCCTGAAACATTGTTATCAGCCCAAAACCACGCTCTGTCGTGATGACATCGGCAATATTATCGCTAATCAAACCAAGATTAAGGAAAGATGGGCATCATATTTTAAGAACCTCCTTAATGCTTCGAATAGCTCCAGAACATCGGAGCCTATAGATGTATGTGGAGATCTTCCGTTGACCCCACCAACTCTGGATGAAGTTTGTTCCCACCATCAAAGCCCAAAAGAATAATAAAGCGCCGGGCATCGATGAGATTCCAGTGGAGCTCATCAAATATGGTGGCTGTAATGCTCATAAAGCTATTCACAAAGTCATTCAGCACATTTGACAACAAGAACATACGAGTTTGCTGAAAGAGCGGAGCCAATCAATTCTATTCCCTATCCACATGACAGGTGACAATCTGCCATGCGAAAATTATAGAGGCGTATCACTACTTTGTACGGCGTACAAAATATTTTCAAAGATCTTAGAAAATAAAATCGGATCATACGCCAACAGTATAATTGGGGAGTATCGAGGCGGTTTTAGAGCAGGTTGATCGACAAAAGACGAATTCACAGTCAAGCAGGTACTTGAAAAATGCTGGGAGTTCAACATAGACGTACACTAAATTTTTGTTTAAAGCAAGCATAGGACAGTATTGATCGTAACGTACTGTACCAAATAATGCTTTGCCTTGACATCCCAGCCAAATTGGTCCGTGTTACCAAAATGACAATGATGTCGGCGACGATTGTCGTTTGTTATTTGTAGCTATCATATAACAGGTCAATTGAAAAGTTCCCGGTCAAATGGGGCCGTTTTTTAACGATTTCCTCTAAACGATCCAATAACGCTATATAATAATCGCTGTTGATGGTCTGGCCCTTTTGGAGGTAATCAATGAATATTATACCTTGCGCATCCCAGAATACTGATGCCATAACCTTGCCAGCTGACTGATGTGTTTTTCCCCGCTCTGAATTCGATTCATCATGTGCAGTCCACTCAGCTGACTGTCGATTGGACTCCGGAGTGAAATGATGGAGCCATGTTTTATCCATTGTCACATATCGACGCAAAAATTCAGGTTTATTGCGCTTTAACACTGCTCAGAATCATTAACAAATAGTTGCCTTTGACCGATTGTGAGCTCGCGCGGCACCCATTTTGCACACAGCTTTCTCATGTTCAAATATTCATGAATGATATAATGTACACGTTCAGATGATACCTTCACAATGTCTGCTATCTCGATCAACTTCACTTACGGTCATTTTTTTTTTGGGCGGCCACTGCGTTCGCCGTCTTCGGTGATCATTTCACCACGTTTAAACTTAACATACCAATCAACGATGGTTGATCTTCCTGGTGCAGACCCCGGAAACTCTTCATCAAGCCAAGATTTTGCTTCAACTGTATTTTTTCGCTTCAAAAAGCAATATTTTATCAGCACACGAAATTCTTTTTTTCCATCTTTTTTCAAATAACAAAAGTAGCTACACTCACAACGCAATATCTCAGAAACTAATGGTCGGACTGCTGTCAAATTTAGACAAGTATCGTTTGAAGGTTGGTACTAACTAAAAATCATATTCATTTAATACTAGCACCGCCATCTGTGTATCACACCGGGGACTTTTCAATTGGTCTGTTAATTGGAAAACAATGCTATGACTCGCAAATGGACGAGCATGTCTTGATTTTAATAAGATAAGAACACTCATATATCTTGGGCTCAATTTTCATAGAATAGCACCAATCTTAAATAATTTATTAGTACGCTCGTTGTCATGCTAGTTAGCTAATTTTTCATTTTCCAAAGAATTAATTCCAGGTAAGACGACCCTGCCTAAATCAAATGAAAATGTTAGTTGCTGTAACTAGCAGTACACTTGCGACAACTTCCAACTAATAAATAAATAAAGCGATTGTAGCCAACGATGAAATCAATTTACATACACTGCACCTCAAAAAAGTTTACTGAACTCCCTAGGTCAGTGAAGTTCAAATCAGAATAAACAACATAATAACGTATCGAAATTTCCAGACAAAACGATGAATACTCTAGACCACATTATACATTTAAAAGAATACTCCCAAGTCGGCGTCAACAACCAACTCACCGATGCCTTTGACACAAATATCGGATTAAAGCAGGGAGATAGGCTGGCCCCATTGCTATTCAATTTGGCTCTGGAGTACGTGATAAGGAAGCTGTCGATACACAAGGTAAAATACTATGCGCACGACGTCACGGTCATGAACAACTGCCAAAGAACTCTTCCTGAAGTTCAACAGCGAAGTAAAACTAGTGGGGCTACAAATTAATGAGAATAAAACAAAGCTCATGACGCAGTCGAGGAAAAATACATCAAGCACACAAAATATCAAACTTGGCGAATACAATATGGAAAGTGTGAGCGAATTCGTGTCTTTACGCACCAAAATAACGACGATCTTAAAGACCAGCTCCATAGACACCAAAACAAAGCTTCAAGTATACAAATCTGTGATAAGACCTGTGTTATGCTATGGGTGTGAAACATGGACCCTAACCTAAGCATTCGCAAATATATTGAACGCCTTTGAGCGACGGGTCCTGAGGCGAATAATCGGAGCGAAGCTAGACGGGGACCAATGGTGAATTCGATATAACCTTGAGCTGTATGAAATTTTTGACGAACTGGAGGTCGCAACGACTGTAAGACTGCGGAAGCTGCAATGGGTTGGACACATGAATCATATGGACGAACAACGGATACTCGAAAAGGTATTCGTTGGATGAACTGAAGGGCGGAGAACAATGCGGAAACCGAGGAAAGGCGGACCTGACTCGATCGTCGAAGATAGTTCACCACTGCTCGGATTTCGAAATTGGAGGACGCAGTCAATGGACCGAGAGGATTGGAGGCAATTGCTGCAGGAAGCCAAAGCCCAAAAGGGGCTGTAGTTCTACGAAGAAGAGGAAGAACTTTTCAAGACCATACAGAACATTTTTCGCGACCTTAAATATTAGATCTAAAATCTTGAATTTGAGAAAGCTATTGGAACATCAGATTCGTAATTAGCAACTTTATTTTACTCTTTTTCGTAACCAACTAGGCCGATTTGAATATTTTTCTGCCTAATTGGATCCACCATCTCGAATGTTAAATGTACCATCTTAAATGTTAGTATTCTGATATCAAATTCGTAATCAGCGACCCCGAACCCTATGTAGAATGATTCGAGACGAAACATCGTTTTGCCTTTCCAGTCTACTATTTTCGATCCGCCATCTTTATTCGCACATTCGCTATCTTGAATTTTAGAATTATGTTTTTAGATGTGTAATAAGTGACCCAAAAACTTAAGTTTATGCAATTTTGTTGACAAACCGAAAATTATTCCCCTTTACATAAGTTTTCGTGGTCACAATTGAAATTTTCGACCATTCAGAACGCCAGCTTGAACTTCGCAATTCTGACTTCGGATTTGAATTCAGGGACCTCCAAAATAAAAATACATATCATAGAACGTCAGAAATTTTATTTTTTTGTTTCATTTTAGATAAGTAAAACAGCTAGTACATGCATATACTACTTAACAATGATTTCATATTCAAATTGCCAAAATTCGACATCTTATGTCACTCATATCTCACTACTGAGGATATATTCAACATAAAACTTTATTAGAAGCATGTTCTGAATGTAAACAATCATTTAGCGCATTATTTACAGTAAAATTTAAGGGTGATAAAATGGGCAAATCTTGCGGTCACTCTTTAATATTTTCTCAATAAAAGCACACAGATATACTTAAATTCAAGATCGTTCATAAAAGTCGAATCATATTTACGGACGTTATAGGCGTTTTAATTTTCAGCAATTATAACAAAAACAACACATTGTGTTCTCAACTACATATATGGGCTTTCTAAATTCTCCGACTAGCATTCATTGCATACAGATGTGTTTTTTATTCGCTCCGGTCAATAGTTTTGAAAAATAATTTTCCAAACGTAGTTGGAAATTAATTTTTATTGGAAATACATGTAGTTTATCATATCGTCGAAGCAATCCATTCAAAAAATTTATATCGAATATCATAATTTTAGTTCGATACATATAGGAAAGCAAAGAATCTCAAGACGAATTCGGGTCCGCTGGTATGCAGGAGCCCGATGGCTTCCCACCATTGGAGGAACCTAGGGAAATGTCAAATATGAAGCTGTCAACGATTATCAGCAAAAGAAAACAATTTAAATTTTATTCAATGTTTAAAAACTGAAAACAAATAGAAGAAACCAACTCGCAGTTCTGATGGTTCCTCTGAAAAAGCCACCAACAAGGCAGAAAAAGATATGGTTCGGCTATTGGCAGCCAAAAATAAATTAAACAATTCTGAAAAAGAGTAACCACAGAAAATTAACTATTAAAACAAAATCAATGGTTGACCAACTCAGCCAAAGATGCTTTAAATCCTGGAGAGGTGGCACACTTCACCTATACCCCCAAAAAGCGAAAAAACCAGACCCTTCTGTTGAACTGCGAAGAGGACACAGTCGATCTTCCTGAAGTGCTCAAAGAAGCTGCAACAGAAATTGAATCCATTTCTGTTAAAACCTTTGCGACAAAGAGATCAACCAACGAAAAAAGAATTTACCGCTTTATTTGATACAAATTTCTAATAAAACCAGTCCAAGTGCCCTTTAACAGATAAGATACTTAAATTTTAGAATAGTCAGGTGAGAACGCCTCGAGAAAAGAGAAGTCAACCAGTTTTACCAGTGCCAACGCTTTGGTCATTCGGCTGCCAATTGCGCCATGCACTATCGGTGCGTTAAATGCAAAGAAATACATGCCCCGGTGAGTGTAAATTGGCTCAAACGGCGGAGCCTAAAAAAATTGTACTGTGCCAACTGTGATGCATTTGTTCATCCAGCATCATATAGAAAATACTCCCGGTATCCAGACCCAAAAGTAAAATTTATTCCAAAACGCACTGTGACACCTTCCAGCCTCGTCGTGGCATCATTTGCACTCTCCGCTAGAGAACCAGCAGACAATACAGTAAATAATGTAATGTAGCAAAAATGAGCTGTTTCTTAAAATCTCCCAACAACTTAATTCCTTATCGAAAAGCATAACAAACAAGATTCGAACATTAACTCTATTTCTCAACGTTTAGATCTTTCAAATGTCTCTTTCAGCCATATTCCTATTGATGGGCTTAGTCTCATCTCAACCAATGTCAACACCATTGTTGCTCTCCTTGAATTGATTGTGAAGCAAAAGCCTGACATCACGCTTCTCGCTGAAACCTACCTGAAACGATAAGCAAACGGTCATGAGGGAGATGGTACCGGCATATTAATAAGAAGATCCTATCTTTTGCAACATATTTATAATTTCGAATTCAAAAACTTTCAATTTATTGGTGTCCGTCATCAAAATTTCACTACCCGTTGTGGATAACCCCTTAGTTATCTAGGCCTATGCAACGTTTAAAGATAAGACTTTAGACTATTTTCAGTCAAAAACTGAGCGTCATTAGTAAACAAAAAGTTGATTAAAAATAAACTTGGAAATGTACAATCAAAGAGATCATTATCGGTATATTTTATTTTTTTACTTCCGAAAGGGCAAAAATGCAATGCAAGCTCGAAAAAAATTACGTGAAGTTTATGGTGAGGACTGTCCTACTGAACGCCAGTGTCAGCGTTGGTTTACTCGCTTTCGTTCTGGAAATTTTCATATGCAAAATGCACTACATACTGGTCGTCCAATCACTACTGATGACGGCAAAATAAAGGCTTTAATCGACACTAACCGGCGTATAACAACTCTAGAGATAGCAGAGAAGCTCGGCATATCGAATTCAACCGTGTACTTATACTTACAACAGCTTGGTTACGTAAACAAAATGGATGTTTGGGTTCGTCACGAATTAAAGGAAATCCACCTCACCAAACGCATTAACATATGCGACTCTTTGCTGAATCATAACCAAAACGACCCATTTCTAAAAAGAATCATAACGGGTGATGAAAAATGGATTGTTTACGATAACGTAGTCCGAAAGCGATCATGGACCAAGCAAGATAAGCTCCCACAATCGACATCCAAAGCCAATATTCTCCAAAAGAAGGTTATGCTTTCTGTGTGGTAGGATTTCAAGAGTATAGTCTGCTTTGAGCTGCTTCCGAGAAACCAAACTATTGATTCGAATGTCTAATGTCGTCAACTATCGAAATTAAACGAAGTTATCAATAAAAAAAGCCCTGACCTGGTCAATCGCAAAGGCGTGATGTTCCATCATGCTAACGCCAGATCCAACACCTCTTTGATAACCCTTCAAAACCATTTGAATGGTAAGACTTTCGATTCCGATCAGGCTGTTGAAAATGAGTTGATCCAGTTCTTCGCTTCTAAAAATCAAGTGTTCTTCGAACGTGGAATGTTTCAACTTACCGAAAGATGGCAAAGGACCATCCAAAAAATGGTCAATATTTCATTGAGTAATGTTTGTTGTTAGTATGAATAAATTTACTTTGACAAACAGGAAAAAATGTCATTGACTATCGAACAACCCAATATATTGTTGTCGGCGATCTTATGCTGGGCATACATCGTAGCTGAATACCAACAATAATCCAATAGGTTCATTCAGAAATAACAGAAAATCAAATTGAATACAGGTGCAATCTATATGGGTTGGGGTTCCCCGCATACCCTAGCACAAATTCATATTCGAATCTGTGCATTGCTGACGCAAAACTCGAATTCAAATTTAACAATCCTCAACGCAAGCTGCAGCTGCTTCCTTATGATAGCATCCATTTTGCCATTGTAATATTAGTCAATCATTAAAGGGATTATCTCATTAAAATGAAAGTCATCGGCTTGATTTCAGAAAAACAGATTAGGAAAGGTTCATAAGAAGCTTAATCAGGAATATCAGAAGCACTATCCACCTCCTGACAGCGGTAACTCTTGCCGAACGATTCCTAATGACAGGAATCTAACTAACGACGAAATAGATCTCTACTTGTCAAAGTTAGAGAAGCTGACATTGGAAACGATTGAGAAAGTAGTCCCCAAGATTACACATCGAAACAATATAAAAAGATGTGAATCACCAACCATCACAACGTTGAAAAGATTGAAAAGATATCTACTCACACGCGTCAGCAATATTTATGAGCGATTCTGGACTACAACCATCTCTTTTTGGTCTTGTTGAAATTACACCCGAAGAATGTCCGGCACATAATCCTTTCATACTTTGCAACCAATGAGCGGAGAAACGGACGGGTATCAAACAGCAGGATCCAGACGGCGTGTTCACAAAAGTGAAGAGTATAGTTTGTAAGAAGTCTTGAATGAATGTGTCGAATGTTAAAGTCACTAGTAGTAAGATGAATCTTCTCAATAAGGCTGGTATCGAAATTAATTATACGACTCCGGGTATAGATGGCAATATGATTATATATGACAGTTTACAGAAGCTTTCTCTGATTGTAACTTATTTTGAATTGGTCCATCTTGCAAACCCTGAAAGAGGGAGCCAAATAGTTTCAGAAGTCGTTGAAGCAAAAGTTTCTGATTTCAAATCAAGCCTGAACGGCGAATCTCTCCTTCATTTCAATGAAAAATAGATCTGCGACCTCATACCGAACGGAAATCTTCTTGATTATTTTGTCAGCTATAATAACTTGTGTCTTATATTTGGCAGGATAAACTACAAGAAATCATGTAGTATTAACGGTGTTCCCAATATAGTACTGCGACATATTTCTGAGGTTGCTGCCAGAAATTATTGTACATATATTGTTCAACAACATATTGAATAATCCATATCTCCCAAAGGAGTGGAAGAAAGCCAAGGTATTTCCGATCTTGAAGAAACGAAAGAAATCTGCCCTAAAAACGATCGCCCAATCAGCTTGCTGCCTAACATCAGCAAGGTGTTTGAAGTGATACTGAAACAAGCATTAAACGCCCACATTGTGAAATATGAGTTGATGCCGAGTTGCCAGTTTGGTTTCCTCAGACATCTGTTGGAAACTAAACAACAGAGAATGTGTTGGAGCATATCTTATTGATGTGAAGAAAGCCTTCGATACAGTTTGGTTGGACCGACTAATTTTTAAACTACTTCAGGGCATGTTCCCCAGTGACATTATCGCCATAGTGTGTAATATGTTGTATGGAAAACAGTTTTTTGTAACTGATCGAAATCTGAAGACGATGCACGATTTTAAGGTCTTGAATGATTTACAACAGGGAACAATTACGACGCCTCTGCTCTTCTCAATATTCATACGCCAAACAATTGATCAGCTTTGATTCGAACGTGACCACTAATAGCGTTTGCTGATATCTGATCATTTATACGGCGGACCGAAGGGTATCAGTCGTTCAAGGGAACCTTCAGAAAGTGTTCAACGATGTGCCGGCCTGCACGGAAAATTGACGAATGAAAGTGATACACAATGCTGCGGTTGGCTTGTCACAACCTGAAATGTAATTTGAAAAATTTCCACATTATAGCTGGTGAGAGTACTTCAGAACGGGTTCCACATAAATCCTGTGCTTGATACCACGGTGTTTATCTCGATCAGTATCTGTACAATAATGGACATGTCAAAACTATGCTCAATAAAGCGCGTAAAATGTTCATGTCCGTTCATTCCAAATACGTTGATAAAAATGTCGAACTTATCTGTTACGAAGCTCTGGTTAGACTAGTTTTTACATATGGATATAATCAGAGTACTAGTATAATGGAAATGTTACGAGTTTTCGAAAGGAAATGTTTTTGCGCATGTACTGGTCTGTACAGAAAGCCTGAAACCGACTGGAAACACCATATATCAAATCGTAGAATTTATCAAATTGCCAAAGTCATGAGCGCTGTTACATTCAATTTGAAGCTTGTGAAGAAGCATATCGCAAACTCTGTAAGTGTGATTGAAAATCCCTGGATTTCCCAGCCGTTCCACTTTACCGACGTGCACATTGAGACTTGTCTCACCACTATCTTCATTCCTACAAAAGCATTCGTATACTCGTATGTGGACATGAATCGGTATATTTTCGATTTTGTTGGTGCCCCGATTATATCATATATATTCGCGGGTCACCAATAAGAAAATAGAATATCCCCCAGATTTGAGCTCGCGGGATCAACGCTTTCAATGGAGATGCTCATTTGCGAGGTATCTTGAGGCAGGTTGAGCTGAGAGGGAGCAGGTTAGGTTTTGGTGGCTAAATGGCAATTACTAAATTATTCATAGTCGTTTGTGATTTTACGTTTTGGATTTTTATTGCAGCTCATTATCGCTTTGTTAACATGTAGGTTATGAATATGGTCTGTTAGGATTAGTTAAATTTGTTTTTTGATAACATTGATTAGAAATAAGTCGTTACATATTAGTTGAAAGCTCAAAAAGCGCTCTTATTGTGTTCATTTGAATTACATGTATTTTTAATAGATTTGCTTTTTTTTCAATTAATTGATATTTGGTAATTTTAATTTGATAACTTATGATAGCGTTATTTTGATTAATTTTTTATTGAAAATGGTTTAAATTTACAGTGCCATGTGGGTTTTTATAATGTTTTAAAATTTGCTTTATGTTTTCATAAAATTTATAACGATTGAATCAGTAAAGAGTATTTGAATTTGGGCTTTCTGTTGAACCAGACACTAGAATTTTTATTGGATCTTCTATGATTTTTCAGATAAGATAAATACCATGTATATTTTTCAAATCATATTCAACTAGTAATATTGCATCGAAGTTGCGGCCACTTTTTCAAACAGACTTGAGATGTACATGTTAATGATGTTTTTTATTGAGTCAATTCACTATTGGTGTTTCCATATCATACGTTGAGTACAAAGCTTTTCTGACAGGAGCGTACTTTTTGTCTAACCAACTTGTTTCATATGTTAAATTGACAATTGAGAACACATTCATACCTTATATAAACTAACATATCTGATAATTGATTGATTATCTGTAAATATTAAGTTGTTTTTAGTACCTTATAGAGCAGAAAGAAAATTATAATAAAGTAATCGTATGCTTTCAAGGGTGATACTGACCATATCACCTTGTGGAGTGCCGATACATTCGATCATGATAATGAGAGATACTCTTACCATCCTTAAGCGAACGCCCCAAAGGGGCTATAGTGCTGTAAAAAAAATGCTTTCACACAGTTGATATTAATTTTTCAAATCATGAATTTAGCGTCAAGTTTCAGTGAGTGTAACAGCTATTCAATCGAGCTGGAAAAATAACTATGGCCATAACTACATCCTCTCATTAGTCTACTTGACTATTAACGTAATTTTTCCGCCTTATTTAAATTTTGGAAAAACGATTTTTGGCCAGCTACGTTGAACATTGTCCATTGTCCTTTCCGTTTCGCGTCCGGTCTGTTCATGGATCACAGCAAGTTCTCTCAGAAACTATAGAAGCTACAATACCTTTATCAAGCTTTGTGAAAAGAACTGATTCCCTAAAGCATTGACGTGAAGGTGGTGTAAGATTGCTTTCAAAAGAAACAATGTATATTCAAATTCAAAAATTTGCCAGGAAATGTTAAAATTCCAGTAAAAATTTGAAGGAATATAGCTAGAATTTTTTTTAACTAAACAAAGCGCGTGCAAAACATCTGTTTTCACTTCTTTCACAACTTTCGTATTCATTTTAAGGCTTGTTAAGGCGAATTTTAAAAGGCCTACTAGTTTCGCGCCCTATCTGTCCGTCTGTCCTTAGGTCAAAGCAAGAAAGCTCAAACTTTGTGAAAAGGTCAGAAGTGGTGGCTTCAAAAGTTTAGATCTTCTTAAGCATTTCAAAATTTTTCATAACGAAGTGGCACTTAATTCTTTTTATGAAAAGTAGTTGAGTGGGATATCTAATGAAAGGTCTTGATTAGGGCTATTAGAATCTGCAAGTAAAAGTTATTTTGTGCATCAGATGGCCCAGGGGGATCAAAATGTACGGAAAATATGTATATCATCCCCCCCTCGCGAAAAAAATTCAGGAGGTAAGCCTATATGCGTATAATGGCAACAAGTAACATACGTAAGAAATCAAATTTTACTCAACTTTCTTAATAATAGTATGATTTTCGGATTTCAAGTTTTCTACCATAAAATCGAAACGGTACCCTTAAACTTCTAAGCAGTCTTACAGTTATGTAGAATGGCATATAATCCTTATGCGCAGAATAACATGGAAATCGGACTAATCAAGTGTATCAATTGTATGGAATTACAAAAACAATAACACGTGTTGATCGTCGATAAATACACTTGCCAGAAAAAGTATCCGTACATGCATAAAATTATACTTAATTTGTCTATTGGAAGGAAGGCGTTCATGTAATTCGACCGTTTCTTTTAGCATTAAATTAAGCGGATATTCTTTCTTCGTTTCCTGCATATTCCGCCAGTTTAATAGCTAAAAGAACTTTCAATGAATGGGATATATAAAACATGCAGCATGCTCGACCAGAAAAAGTTTCCGCACACGACAAAACAGGGGACTCCCCGTGTTACACAGTGGTACGTGAAGATACGTATGCATGTACTTTATCCATATGACAGTTCTTTATTAATTTGTATTAGGTTTTGAAGTGAATAAAACCATTACTAGTATTTTGTCAAGCCCATGTGGAAAATCCAAACAGTAATAAATTCTGTATATTTTATTAAAACTTACATATAGGATATAAGAACCTTTGAAAAACACCTTAAACATCTAATTTCATCCAGTTCACGCGAAAATCTCGTGCGTTTCCCCTTCTCCTGCTCCCCTCGATACTGATAAAGTAACTTTAAGACCTATTTTGAAAAGATCTCATGACATCCCATTTGACCACCTTTGATGAAAAAATGTTTATAAGGGTCACTCCTCTATATGAGGGGATCCCCTTAAAACTTTTTGAAATTTATTTTCACCTAAAAACTTTCTAGAAGTCATAACTTCCGACATTTTCACAAAGTTTCATGGCTGTAGCTTATACACTTTCAGAGAAAAACTTCTGTAACATGCAGACGGACGGGCGGACAGACACAGATACAGATTTCAATGGGGTTTTGTAGTTAATAGCATTTAACTAGATTCCAAAATATAACACTCGCTGGATTACTTCATAAATAAGATACAAAAATATTTTTTAATTAAGCTAGATTTCATATCAATTCTGCTTACGTGTAAAATAAGCGAGATGAGAGTGACACTACTTTTATCCAAAAGTGGGACGGTTTGACACATTATTTCGACTAGTGTAAGTGAAACAGATAGAGACGCCACCACGAACACTGCAGTATGTTACGCTCTTTCGGTCACCCCGAATTTTTCTTTTGGCGTTCGTAATACTTCATATTAGTATTTTCAACTGTGGCTTTGCTTATTGGATTTGATTTGTATGGTAATTTGGATACATCTTGTTTTAATCGTGATCCCGGATTTGTTTAGTGTGAGTGTTATCATAGGAATATGCCAATATGCATCTTATTTATGAGGCGAACTTGTGTAACGCTAATGCTGCAGCTAAAATGTATCGTGGGAGACACCCAAACGCTGAGCGTCATCCCGATCATTGATGAATGAGCATCGACCTTTCTCAGAGGAGCGATTCCCAAGTCAAATGGTTAGCGAGGGTAGACCCGTCATATCTTCCAAGCAATTGAACAAGACCCAAAAAATCAAGACATGCAAAATCCACATTTGATACGCGAAGACAGATCGCACTACCAGTTCAAAGTAAACATGTATACGTGTTTTTCGAATAGTAGAGTTATTAGTCCATTCGATCTGCTGGAGGTCTTTAATGCCCAAGGTTTATTTTGACTCACAAATTAATTAGAAGAAGTGCCACTGAACTTTATCGCAGCATGCGGTGCCAAAAAGATGGCTGCCATGCGCATTATGCTGTGAAGTGTGAGAGTTTCCCGATCGAGAATAGCAAAACATCGATATTTCACAGCGACCCATAAAAAGAAGTCCAACGGTGTTAAATCGCAGCCAATTGACATCGCCAAGGTGCCTAATTACACGACTTCCGAATTTTGTGCACCAAAGATCGATTGTTTGATTATGTTTATGGCATGGCGCGTTATCCTGTTCATACCAAAGGTCAGTCAAGTCGGTTTTCATGCCTCTGTAGCGCTCTCCGTTGATCGAAACAGCATTTCCTGCCTCATTTTCAAATAAAAACGGTCCAATTATGCCAACACTCCAGAATTCACACCACACTGTCACTCGCTAAGGATGCATTGGCTTCTTGGAAATCACGTGTGGGTTTTCCGAGCCCCAGATGCGGCAGTTTTGTTTGTCCACATAGCTGCCGAGATGAAAATGTGCTTTATTGGAAAAGATGATTTTCTGAGAAAAATCGGCATCCAGTTCGACTTCAACATTTCCCAACGTTATTCAAGCGTAAATCGATTCATTTCGTTCCGCGGAAGGTTAATACTGACTCACTAACATAATTTTGAGTGGGAAACAGCTGCCAGTGTCAAAATAACATGTGATTTAAAAAGGACCTACTATATTACCCACTCGGTATATACAGTTAGACAAAAAAGTCTCCGTACGGTGCTTATTTTTCTGTATAAGTAAGAATACCGTTCAGATATATCAATATTTTTTTATTTTAGTAATTAATATGTTTTCTTTAAACTTATAATTACAAGATACAACAAAAAAAAATAAAAACTTATCCATTCGTTTCGATATAGTAGTTCAAATTGGTAAATTTATCAACATTTAAAATCAAAAAAGTCTCCGTACGATATTACATTTTTATAAAATTATAAGAAAAAGGAATTTTGTAAAAAAAATTTTTAGTACTTAGTAGGATTCCCCTTAGTTTTGATCACTGCTGTCAATCGTCTGGGAATCGAAGAGACTAGTTTGGATGTTATTTCGAATCCTATAGAGTTCCACTTCCTGGAGTTTAGCTTTAAGCTGTTGCCTGTTTTTTATTGCGTGTTTGCGTACTCTACGCTCCAATTCATCCCATAAATGTTCTATTGGGTTTAGATCGGGTGATTGTGGTGGACTGTGTAGTTGCTTGGGTACATGATATAGTAGCCATTCCTTAACAATCATTGATGTATGCTTAGGATCGTTGTCTTGTTGGAAAATGAAATCACTTTCCATGCCTAAAGCTGATATGCTTTCGCGCAAACTCGTTCTAAGAATGTTTAGGTAATCGCACCGGTCCATTGTGCTCTCAATGAAGTGCAATTTTCCAACTCCTGAAGCTGCCATACACCCCCAAACCATTACATTACCACCGCCATGCTTGACTGTTGGAATTAGATTTTTGCAATTGAATTCCTCATTTGCTTTGCGCCATACTTTTCCCTTGCCATCTGATCCAAATATGTTGAATTTACTCTCGTTGGAAAATACAACTCGATTCCAGAAATAAGCGTCCTTATTTTGGTGCATTTTCGCAAAGTCTAATCTCTTCTTGCGATTAAGTTTTGAGACCAATGGCTTTCACCTTGGCTTCGACCATGGAAATTACTTTCCCGTAGAACATTTCTAATGGTTTCATCACTTACCATTAAATTAAAGTCTTTTCTGACCTCGTCTGCTGTTTTACATGTGCTGGTTCTAGGATTCTCTTATTTTTCTTACTATTGACCGCCGCGCTATATCGCTTAAACTTTTTGGCCGTCCCAAACGGGGCTTACTTTTGAACGAACCGGTTTCTCCATATTGCTTAATAACATATTGGACACTTGACTTATGTCTACCAATTACTTTCGAAATTTTACCCATCAACTTGCCTTCGCAATAAAGCTTTATGATCAATTTCCTCGTATCTACACAAATTTCTTTACTCATGGCGGAATATTGGATTTTCTGAAGTTTATACAAATCTGCACGCGGCTGAAACTATACTAGCTGTACTCCAGGAAAAATTGTGAACTCTTGTTTGTGCAAAGCATTGTTTACATTATTATGTAAACAATGCAAAGCATTGTTTAAAAAATTTGGTACGGAGACTTTTTTGATATAAAATTTTGTAAAATTCACTAAATTGAATTACTATATACATATTAAGAAATGGATAAATTCATGCATTTATCCCTGAACTTTGTTACAATCTGTGGAAAACATTGCAATCAATAAAGTAAAAAAATATTGAATTACATGAGAGATGTTCATACAAATCAAGAAAATGTAGCGTCGTACGGAGACTTTTTTGTCTAACTGTATATATATATATATATATATATATATATATATATATATATATATATATATATATATATATATATATATATATATATATATATATATATATATATATATATATATAAAATTTGCGCGTATTCTTTAAGAAACCTTTAATAAGTTAACGAGATTTCACTCGGTTTATCCTAACGTAATTAGACATTCCTCCGCAGTAGAGGAAAATCGATAGTTATAATGTTGGCTGTTAAGGGTTATGCATGTTTTTCTCTGGAATTATTGAAGCAACAACCATAAAACTTCAAAAAGGATTTTACGGGGGGGGGGATTTCCGTGTATGAGGATGACCTTAAGCGTTTTTTTTCGTCAAGCGTAGTTGACTAGTATGTCATATGAAAGGTCTCAATGAGATCTTTCGAAACATGCCTTAAAATTACCTAATCAGTGTCCAGAGGGAAAGGCGAAGGAGAAATATGTAGGCAATTTTGAAAGTCAATGAAATATACAAATTCAGAGGGATAACGAAGTTATACAATATTTCTGTGTTACAACAACAACAATACATATATGTGGAACAATATGTGCTTCCAATCGTTTCAACCTGCTAGGATTCGCATGAAAATTTCAAGAAAGTTATGTACGAGTATCTCGCATTTCTTTTAGAATTTGTTTAACGAGTGACATTAATAATCCTAAAACAAAATGGCGGCGGTTTTAAGTGAACACATTGAGCAAATTTGTATTATTTCCTCCGACTTAAACATAGTAAAAGCTATTATTTCTTGATTGAATTTATTAATGAAACAGCAATTGTCTTGCAAAGTGCTGCAAATATAATACTTAAACGCTCATAACTGTACTTTGTATTAATAAAAAACAAAACTTTACATGAAGTTGCTCAGAAATTTCCAGAGTATATGCACCTCTTAGTTTTTGGCCAATTAAAGTGTTCTCTTAATTTTACAGGAAAAACTATTAAATTCATAAATTGTACTATTATTAACACAGTTGATCATATTCTGACACAAATTTTCCACGCATTTTGACTCCTCCTGGACCCCCTCACCACAGTTATCGCACTTCTTACACCTGATCTTGAAAGTTCTCATCAATATCTTTCATTTGATGCACATATCGGTTACTTTCAACACGAAATTATTTTAAGTTGAAAGTTGAAATTTAAAATAATCGTTGGTCAAGGTGGGTCTATATGTCGATTACCTGGACTATTTACTTTACTTACTATTAATATTTGGATAATCCATCACTCAGCACAGATTTCGGATCGATATACTTATATTACTTTAATTCAATATATGTTTCCTCTCGGATGCATAACACATATATCAATAAAGTCGGAAAAATTTTCTTTTGAGATGTGATACCTAAATTCAATTTTCAAGTGTTGTGCATGGAACCTAATTGGGAATAATTTAAATGCTTTTATATGCCGTTAAAGCAATATAAACTAGTTAGGTAGACAGGACAACGTTCCTGTCAGAAGGATTTTGCACTCATCCTATGATATGCAGACAAGAATACTGAATAACATCAAGAAAAATTCATTGAGATACATAAAAATTCATAAAATACCCCGGTTAAAAGAATCCATGATTGCGACTCTTTCGGCGGCCGCTATTTTCTTCCAAGACAACAATTATCATTAACTGGGAAAGATTCGCAAAACATTTATGTCATTAATCTATCTGAAAGTTTGACGAAGATCCGATGAAAAATGTAATGTCTGGTTCGATAGTAAGGGAGCCCATATAGTTGAAATACGTGTGTTATTGTTATTGTAGAAAATTTAAATGACTATTAATTCCGAAAATATCATTCGATATCCATAAAACTGACAGAATACAAGGACCTTATATTGGAGTCATCACAATTACACTGAACTTAAAGGTATCCATCCGATTTGATTGAAAAAAAATTTAAAATTTACAAATTATGCTATTAACAAAGTTTTATGAATTTCGATTTAAAAGGTTTTTATTTTTGTTGTGCTCATAAAGAACTGTCTCCATGATTTTCTCTAGAGTTTTCCAGCCAAAGATGTCCAATCACGGGGAATAACACATATTTGGTATATTAACCCTCTCTCTGAACCCCTCGGTACAAAAACTGCTGTTTTAAGACGTATTTCGACAAAACCTGACCGTAGGCGACTACAACCTCGAAAGCGTGGATAACAACCTAAATAGAAGAGGTGCCGAAAAGGACGAGATTGGACGCCGCATAAACGCCGCAAATGAAGCATATTACCCCGGATTTCCCAGTCTATGGTCCAGAGGTGTGCACAGGCAGAATAAGCTGCGTATTTTCAAAACTCTGGTCAAACCTGTGCTGTTATATGGAAGTGAGACATGAACCCTGACGAGCAAATCCGAAACGGCAGTGGACGTATTTGAATGGAAAGTGCTCCGGAAAATCTACGGCGCAGTGAAGCAAGGAACGGAGCGGAGACTACGTTACAACGATGAGTTGTATAAACTATTTGACGATCCAACTGTTTTTTCTTTAGTAAAGTTACGTAAATTGCAATGGGCGGGCCATGTATGAATGAAAGAAAACCGGCTACTCAAAATAACATTAAGGGCAGAGCACAAGGTAGACGCCCAACGGGAAGACAGAGGACTCGACGGGAAGACACAATAGAAGCTGACAACTAGGTCGCGGAAACGTGATGATTGCAGGAAATTAATCTTGGTGGCCAAGGCCCGGCTTTGGCATACCCCTCACGACCATATCTGGTACAATTTTTGTAGAGATCACCTCCCTATATAGCAACACCCACTTAAGACCTTTTGGATTTTTTTTTAATGCTCAAACTTTCGCGAAGAGATAATCATTTCTAATATATGTACTGAATTTGGTAACTGTAGCTTATATAGTTTTTGA